>OX326997.1:30085564-31305984 GCA_946800695.1 Geum urbanum | reverse complement strand
ATACAGTGATAGAAGTTAAGACACTGAGTATAGTGAAAGTGATGAAGGGAGTGATTTTTGGGATGAGGATGATTATAACCAGGCTGCTAATGATCAAGATTTTGATGACAATATAGATAATCCCACCAATGTTGAAGAGTTTGGTGTAATGGGGTATGGGGGTCATTGCTCAGATGACAAATCAGAAGATGACCTTAGGAGTTTTAGTGGATTTGAGGCTGAAGAGAATGAGGATGGAAATCCTATTGAAAAAAGGAAGATAGGTGGATTCACTATTAGGCCTTTGAGAAGACAGGTGGATCTGGAAAAAAAAAACTATCTTCAGAATTTTCAATGCCTTTGCCAGCTCTGCAAAGTTCACAAAAGCAGTCAAAGAATATGCAATTTTGAATAGAAGGTCGGGGATTATTTTCAGAAGAATACCAACAAGAAGGTGGAAGTTAGATGTCAAAGTGGCTGCAAATTCTAGATGTATGCTAGTAGAATAAGAGGAGAAAGAGATACCTTATTTTTGAAGACAGCTAACTATGAGCACCATTATCATCCAATCACAAATTTTCATTGGTTTGACTACAATAGAGTGCCAAAGAAGATTGCTCCAAATCGTTTGGTGGATCCTACATGGAGCAAATCTGGTATACAGAACTATCTGCTGACCAAATACAATTTGAACATCAACATTCAGACATGTTCAAGGGGGAAAAGCAAGGCTAAAAGGTTGAATGAAGGACACTACCTTAAATAGTATAACAATCTTGCTTCTTACAGAAAGGAGTTGTTGAGATCTAATCCAGGTTCTACTGTGGAGATTAGAACGACCTTAGAAGAGGGGATTTGCACTTTCAACAGGATATATATATGTTTTACTACATGCAAACAAGGATTGATTAATGGGAGCAGACCTATTATGGAATTTGACGGTGCATATATCAATGTTTAACATCCAGATCAGCTACTAACAATTGTGGGATTGGATGCTAACAATGAGATATTTCCTATTGCATATGTTGTAGTTAAAGGTGAGAATTAGGAGACATGGGAATGGTTCATGGAGTTGCTTAAGTGGGATCTAAATATTGAAAGATAGAGTAGCCACTTTTTCATCAGTGACAAGCAGAAAGACTTGGGGAATTCCATTGCAATTTTTTTTCCTGGTGCTGAACATAGGCATTGTATGGGCCACCTTTATAACAATTTCAAGGTGAGTATCCAGGAGAAGGTTTAAAATATTGTGTATGGAATGCAGCCATATCAACTACCAAACCATGGTATGAAAGACACATGGTTGACCTGAAAAGAGTTGGATTACAAAGCCATAACCTGGTTCAACAAGGAAGGCAGCCAGCTTACTTCTCAGACAAGTTTAAGTGTGACATGCTCCTGAATAATATGTGTGAGGCTTGGAATAAAGTGCTGGTTCCTGCAAGAGACAAGCCTATTCTGACAATGCTTGAGAAGATAAGGGTTAATCTCATGACTAGGATGATTATTATAAGGGTTGCAGTGCTCAATTGGAAGTACATAGTTGGTGCAAGAATCATGAAGCTGGTTGACAATGCAGTGGTTTTCTCTGCCTATTATAAGTCATTACCAGCTAGTCAATTTTTCATTCTCTCTTGATATTTTTGTCTACTATTCTTAATGAGACTATTATATTAAAGTTGAATATGAATTTAGTAATTTTGTTCTGTTATTGTCATGTGATGTAGGTGAGTTTGAATTCCAAGTTACTGGAGGTCCAAGTGAACAAAGCCAACATGATGTTGACCTAGGGCATCGCACTTGCACATGTACAAAATGGAAGTTGAGTGGAATCTCATGCCACCATGCAATAGATGCAATCAGATCAAAGAAACATGATCTAGCAATTACTGTGATGACATGCTGAAGTCCAACATGTATGCAGTTCTGCATATGAGCCTATTATTCATCCAATTGGTGATCAAGCTGATTAGGACAAGGTGGAATTTCCCATTGCTCCACCAACCTGGAAGACCTAAGAAGAAATGAATTCCTTGAGCTGGAGGGAGTAATATACCAATACCAGCAGAAGAAGGAAGAGACAGGGTTCCAAGAAACTATGTCAGGATGACTTGCTCTAGATGTGGCAGTTAAGGGCACAATAAGAAGGATTGTCCTCTCACTAAGGCTGAAAATGCAGCAGGTATAAGTTTTATGATAATTTGTTTACCTATAGTTCCAATGTGTTGGTTTAATGATTGTGATGTTTGTATACTAATTGCATTGACACTCTAAACAGGGACAAGGAGCATGCAATGGTGATCAAGTAAAAAAGAGAAAAAGAGAGTAGGTGAAAATTAACAAGTCTCTCTATCTATATATTTGCAATGATGAAATGTTCCTGGGGTCACTCATTACATGTTTGTCACTACAAGAAAAATGCACTTAGACCACGGAACCTTAAATGTTCCGTCGTCTAAGTAACACTTAGACCACGGAAACTTCTCCGCAGTCTAAGTGAACACTTAGACGACGGAGAAGTGATTTTCCGTCGTCTAAGTGACACTTAGACCGCGGAAATTTTCTCCGCGGTCTAAGTTTCACTTAGACGACGGAAAATCACTTCTCCGTCGTCTAAGTGTTCACTTAGACTGCGGAAATTTTCTCCGCGGTCTAAGTTTCACTTAGACGACGGAAAAAGACTTCTCCGTCGTCTAAGTGAAATTTCAAAAATTTAAAAATTTCACTTAGACCGCGGAGAAAGTTTCCGCGGTCTAAGTTTTCACTTAGACGACGGAAATGCACATTTCCGTCGTCTAAGTACTTTAACCCAAAACCCTAAGGCCCTTTCCCCTAAACCATGTTTTCACTTAGACGACGGAAATGTGCATTTCCGTCGTCTAAGTGAAAATTTCGTAATTTCACCTAAGACAACGACCATTTAGACCATGTCCCAATGCATATTCTTTTCGTCGAGACCATAGAGTAAACAATGCTTGGAGTGTGAGCGTCGACGGTTTTAAAATAGGACTTACGGATTTTCGTGTATCCAGGTTTCCGGTTTGTAAAATTTTTGGATTTGCGGTTAACTGTGCCGATGAAACCCTGAACGAACTCAGTATTTAGTGGAAATTATTCTACTTATATATTGTGTTATGGTGAGTATATCCAACGGTCGTTTTTTCCAAATTCAATTTCGTTAATATCGATGTGCAATGAGCCTATACGTACCGACACTTAAGTTATACATATTAGTAGATACTTAACAAGTTTGAATACGTAAATTAATTCATCGTCTTAAATCCCACTTTTTATATATACGATTCTTTAATCGATATTTTACGACAATTCCATTCAAATTACAGGTCCAAAAATTCATTACAAATTATTTTAAAAAAATAATTTTACGGAATTTTCACCTAGACCACGGAGATGACCACGGAGATGATCATCTCCGTCGTCTAAGTGAATTTTTAAAGAATCGTATATATAAAAAGTGGGATTTAAGACGATGAATTAATTTACGTATTCAAACTTGTTAAGTATCTACTAATATGTATAACTAAAATTTGCCAAATTTTTAGTGGGAAAAACACCGCCAGAGAAATTTAAAATTTAAAATTTCACTTAGACGACGGAGATGAGTAGTTCCGTCGTCTAAGTGAAATTTTTAATTTTTAATTTTTAATTTCTGGCGGTGTTTTTCCCACTAAAAATTTGGCAAATATTTAAATCCACTTAGACGACGGAAATTTGTCATCTCCGTCGTCTAAGTCAAAATAATTGGCGGTATTCTTTTCCCGCTAAAATTTTGGCAAAAATTTAAATCACTTGGACGACGGAAATACTGATTTTCCGTCATCTAAGTGAAAAATTGGCGGTATTGTTTGAAAATTTAAAGCACTTAGACGACGGAAATACTGATTTTTCGTCGTCTAAGTGTTTTAAAACTCTATAAATTCATCATTTTCTCAATCTCTCTTCATTTTTTTCTCTCCCTCAATCCACTCTCCCTCTCCTTCTCCCTCTCTCCCTCTCCATCTCCCCCCCCCCCAATCAAACCACCCACCATATATCATCACCATCACCATCCACTATCATCATCACCATCACCACTGTTTCCGCCACCGCCGACATCACCACCGTTGCCGCCATCGCCGGCATCACCACCGTCGCCGGCATCACCACCGTCGCTGCCACCACCACCACCTACAACGTCGCCTCCACCACCACCACACACCACTAGCTACCGCATACATTGTCACCTCCACCACCGGCCTCCACATTCCGGCCAACACCACCGGCGCCGCCACCACCACCGCCGCCTATAATTAGTTTAGTTTTAGCTTAATTTTGTTTATTTAGGCTAGATTAATGTACTTTATTATATTATGAATTTTGTATTCATTATATTTATATCCATAATAATTTAAATTATTTATTCATTATGAATTTTGTACGTATTATATATTATTAATAATTAATATTCAATAAATTTTGCAATATTATGAATATTGATATACAAAAAATTAAATAAAAAATTCATTAAATGCTAATTATTAAATTATTAATTAGCATTTCATGAATTTTTCATTTAATTTTTTTTTTACAAAATCACCACTTAGACGACGGAGATTGTCATCTCCGTCGTCCAAGTGTATTTTTAAATTTTAATTTTTTTTAAAAAACATAAATTTTTTTTTTTTTTAAAAATGTAAGTGTTCACTTAGACGACGGAGATGACAATCTCCGTCGTCTAAGTGAATTTTTTAATTTTTTAATTTTTTTTTAAAATAAATTTTTTTTTGTGATAAAAAATTTAAAAATTCACTTAGACGACGGAGATTGTCATCTCCGTCGTCTAAGTGAACATTTAGACCCCGGAGAATGTCCGCGGTCTAAGTCTCACTTAGACGACGGAATTCTCCATCTCCATCGTCCAAGTGCTTGGACGATAGCACTTGGAGCACGGAACTTGGACTTAAGTACTTAGACGACGGAAAATTGTACCTAGACGACGGAAATCGTCCGTGGTCTAGGTGCATTTTTCTTGTAGTGTGTGTTGTATAGGGGAATAGGTATAAGTCTCCCCAAAAAGCTCCCAACATTATTGAAGCTACTGTGAGGTCTTATAAGGGATACAAGAGACAAAAACCTGCAATTAAGGCAGCTGCATCTCAGTCTAAAACTGCATGAAATTCCAACATAGGGAAGTTAGACCCATGCTCCAAGTATTTAGAAACAATTTGGATGGTTATGAACATTTTTTGTTGATGCATTTTTGTTGGTTCATACATTTTTGTTGATCATGGTGATCACAACTTATGTAAGTCTATTCTGATATGCTTAGAACTTATGCAGAGGGCATGTGCAACATTTTGTAACTAGCTACTAAGGCTAGAACTTACGCACATGTATGTGCAAAGCCATCCAATTCAGTTGTAATATTTAGCAACTAATGCATTCATATTCGATTTGTTCTCTTCAATTGTTTTAGATTCTGATACAAATCACATTTCACTACACTATCACATTGTATGCATCTGCACATGATCACATTACTCTTTCAGTTTCAGATTGTAAGATCAAAGGTTAGGGCAGGCAATACATTCTCGATTACTTAAATAACAATACACAAAACGAGATAGCAAGCATTATTAGCACACAAATATCCAAAAACCCACTAAACCATTCAGTTTGTCACTCTCTCCAACCATTTCATTCTTCATCTTCTACCCACTCATCTTTCTCTTCCTACATAACTTCTCATTCAGAGACTACACCTTCATCATCTCTTCTGTGTAAACCAAACCCTATTCCCCAGCAAAGTTCTCATCATCTCAGTTTCAACACAAGAAAGATGGTCGGCAAGCGAAAAGCAATTGTGTCACCACCAAACCCCCTTATTTGTTGCTCATTGAGGCTCAACCCTCCTCCAAAATCATCAGGCTCTTCATCATCAAAAGCTTCCCTAGAGGTCCATTACATCTCTAATGCGCCCCATAGTCCTTCCTCTTCTAGAAATCGTCCACCTCTAGGCCATGCTCCTACTCCTGAACCGGCTTTGAAATTTTGCCAAAGTTGTGGTGCTATCCAAAACCTAGGTGTTCCAGGTTCCTCAGCCCCAAACATCTACAATCGCCTAATTTTTCTGGACAACCTCATCGAAGAAAGATACTTTGACCAAAATCTAGTTATCAATGAAATTCGGGAGACTGTGTTAAATCAAAATTGAATTTTGAATGCAAGGCTTGATGTAGTCAGTAATTGGTTGAGGAGTTTGACAAGGAAAGGAAAAATCTGCAAGAGGGGAGGGGAGAAACTAACCCGGGGCTTGGTGATCAGGCGGCAAACTCATAAGAAAAGTGAAGATGGCAGTGATTTAGGCAAGGGCTTGTTTGTTTAGGGTCTGTGTTTATCATTTCAGTCTTTTAATTGCAATATTTTCATTTCAATTTAAGTCCTCTTTTTTACAGTGTTGTTAGTCATGTGGTTTAGTGTCCCTTGCTTTTGACTGAGTACCAAGTTGAGGATGAATGGTTAGAGTCTATTTTTTGCAGAATGGTTATGGAATGTATGGAATGAGTCTGTAATTTTTTGGACAAGGTGTTAATGGAATAGTCCTCTATTGTATTTGTGTTGTTGCATATGAGCTAATCTATCATGTTTAATCCACCGTTCAAGAAATTTTGATTCATATAAAACTAAGAATACACAAGCTAATGATAGCAAGAATTGATCCATTTCATTCATTGATTCATTTTGAGGCATACAACAGTAGTTTACACTTCAATCTTCAAGATACCACGAATGAAAGCAAGCACTATTCCTACTACTACAACTAAAAGCATCAACATTTTCCTCTCTTTCCTTATGCTATTCTGCAATTCATCTTCAAGCACATCAATCTTATTCCTCCATATCCCAGCCCCAATATCCATTTCTGCACTTAGCATAGACAAATCGTCCAATTCCTCTCAAATATGTATCAGTTGCATCCACAACACAACCACAATTGACCAAATACAATTCTCCCTTTCTTTCTCTCGATCAATTTCATTCTACAATATCTGTACTCTATCACTCAATTGTTTGACTATTGCACGACCTCTTTCATAGTAGGGAGGATCAATCCAGAAGAAAAACCCACACTTTCTTTGCAAAATTCTACACAAATCATTGCATGGTGCTTTCCAATTTTCATCAGTGAATCTTTCAAACTATGGGAAGACATAGACATACCTCATCTTGTTCCCCACCACATCCCCAATATCGTCTGCCATAATTATCATCAAAGTAGGGTCAGAAATACATTTACACACTCTTTCGACAGTGGCAAGTATTTCCTTGATTCATCGGGTTCTAATTTTTTTTGTGCATCATCTCTTTAATTTCGATGTATGGTTTGCCTTGGTTTGGAGATATATATGAATGTGTTTGGTTGATTGACAAAAATGGAGGGAAATTAGGATGCCACTGTTCAATGAATAGTGTTTGGCGGGAATGAATCAAGGCGGGAAACAAGTCAGCAACTATGGAGGGAACCCGCGTCGGGTATTTAGGTATTTTTGTCAATCACTTGCGGAAATGGATTGCCACGTTATCAACTTAACGAAGACGAGACGGTAAACTAATTTTTTTACCAAGTTGATAACAAAAACAAAGTCTAGGTACCACATTGATAACTTTGAAAGTTCGGGTACTACACTACCCGGGTAACCAAAATCGAGACACTATCCAAGTAATTTAGTCTAAATTTATTTATTTACTTGGTGTACAACGAAGGCCTCATATGGCTAAAGTCTATCCTGCATCATAGAACAAAACAGGACCTTAAACCCACATAATTACTAAAGCACTAATCCTTTAGAAGGTGTCGCACATATATATGTCAAATTGTACAACCAATCCCGGATCTAGCAATCCCGAAAGCAAGCAATGTCACAACACTGAACGACGTCGTACGATGACCAAGAAGCTCCTTGATTGATGCGGCAGGGGCGGGGATCAAAGTCGAGCGAGGTTTCGAGTGATAGAGAAGTTATGTTGGGCTCTGGCCAAGGAGATGCCATTTGAGAATTGGAAAAAGTTGAAGAACTGGAAATCTGAAAATAGAGCGAGGATTTTGAGAGAGCTCTTTTTTCTTTTTGATGGAGTATATTCTCTAATCGGATCGAATTCAGTATAATACCAGCTAGTATAGTCTTAGAATGACCCAGATCTTGTGTTTTAATTTGAGCCGTTAAAGCTCATTAAAACCAATACAACGACTGGCATTTGTCATCCACATTTTCTAAAGCATACAGACGTCCGTAATAGAAAAACAATATATAAAGTAGAACCTCGATTTAAGAATACTCCATATAAGAATAACTTCTTTATAGTGATAAAAAATCTAGGTCCCAAGTCGGGACCAATTATAAATAGGAAGAACCTCCACATTGTAAAAGTTATAAACTTTTTTGGTCCCATATGTATAAAAGTGTCTTCCATAAAGTAATAACTAGTATTACAAAAATATAATGTGATTTATGAAGAAATAAAATATCTTTTACAATATTTTGATACGAGGATTTATGTTTTGTTATGGATATCACGTATTAGAGTTTGAGAATACGTACGTATTTATGCTTTATAGTTGGAATAGTTATTATCACAGTTAGACAAGTTATTTAATATTTTTTATTTAATTTTTGGATTTAATTTTTTACTGAATCTCCATTTAGGAATAACCTCTTTATAAGAATAATTTATGTCACTCCTATCAATATGACTATATAGAAGTTCTACTGTATCTCTATTAATTAAAGCAATGGGGTTTATGGCAGTTAGAGGTAGAACATTATCAATTCCTATCGTACACATACTCACCATAAACAGAACATTACCGGTTGGAACCAGTTCCTTCTACGGTTTATTTGTTGTCTCTCCTCCTAGAAGAACTTGCCGCTGTGCCCACCACAAAAAAGGGCTAGAAAACGAAAGCACTCAAGCTTTGACTTCCTCTCCCATGGCCAATACCCACTTCCTTTCACCTAATCAAAACCCAAATTCCATGCCTTTCTTCTACTTATGAATAAATATGGCTGACTATTTATGGCCTCCAACCAAGCCCGATCGATTTTAAGCCTTTCCTTTAACAATTCGATCTTTTTTGTATGTTAAAGGAAGCTTGGGGGTCTCTGGGAGGCCATCCCCTCCCGTTTCGGTGCACCTACCCGAAGGTATCAATTGAAGCTGATGTTTTACTTTATTTGTTTGTTTGATAATGCAAAAATGGAACTTAGTGTCAGGATTGATATCTGAATTGTTTAATTCTATGTATGTTTTGTGTAGATAATGGAAGCAGTTTTGTAGACTATGGCTTAAGCGAGGCTGACCCGGAGGTGCGTGCTATTATCTCACGGATCATCACCATCTCCAAATTTTAGTAATTTCCATTGTCAGTTTAATATACTCCATTACTTTCTATTCCAATTCAAATTCCAATCTCAATTAAGGTTTTATTCACTGCTCTCTGTAGTGAATTCGTTGGTTCGGTGTTTGCTAATGGTTTGTGTTCTTTTTCTTTTTTTTTGGGTTGTGGCTGTAGATATAAGGGAATTTTGATAAGGCCATTTCAATCCCAATCCCAATCCCGATCACAATCCCAATCCCAACCCCAAATCCTAATCTCAATCCCAATCTCCAAGTCGTGGCTCTCGACGTTCCTCCTCCCCATGTCTTCGTCACCGCCATGCTCGATCCCAATCCCAACTCCAAGCCGTGGCTCCTGGAGTTCGTCCTCACCATGTCTTCGTCCCGGCGACGCTATTTCATGGAGTTCAAGTCCGGCGGTCTTCGTCCTCGCCGTCACCGTCGTGCTCGGCCTTGAAGGTGACTAATCCCAAGACTTCCGACTTGGTTCAGGTCTGTGACTTACTCGATTGCTTTGTATTATTAATACAACTGAGTTGTGTTGATGTATTAGTAGTGCATTTGTTAAAAGTTCTCGGATTGGTTTAGTGAGTTTCAACTTCTTAGTGGAGAACCCATTGTTTTGTCGATGTGTTAATTTTAGAGTTTCTTAGTGGAAAACCCATTGTCTTCGTCCTCGCCGTCACCGTCGTGCTCGGCCTTGAAGGTGACTAATCCCAAGACTTCCGACTTGGTTCAGGTCTGTGACTTACTCGATTGCTTTGTATTATTAATACAACTGAGTTGTGTTGATGTATTAGTAGTGCATCTGTTAAAAGTTCTCGGATTGGTTTAGTGAGTTTCTGATCTACGCATTTTATGCTTGATTCTTAACGTCTTTCTCTTTACATTTAGCTTTGTTTTGACCTTAGTACTATCATTTCTTACTTACTTTATGCTTTTAGGTAGAAATAAAGGAGAAAATAATAAATGAGGCGATTTGGAGCTAAAAGCGTGCTAAGGAGGAAGTTCCTAATTTCAGAGAAGAAATGGTCCGAGGAATGGTCTTCAAATGGTTACTAAAATGCTTTCCCACATGGTGTCAAGAATTGAAGACCAAATGCCAAAAGAAATGGATACCAAAATGGTGGACAAAAAGATGAAGACATTTCTCCCGCGCGACCCAGGAAAGAGCAAATATGGCGGAATATATGGAGCATATAATGGACGAATTTTGGGAGGATATTTCATGAAGATAAATACCTTATTTGAGGGCCAAAATATGTGCAAGAATATGGTATATTCTGCCAAGAATTATTAGGGAATAAGGAATGCAAGATTTGAAGATATGAAGATTTCCTTTTCCTTGAAGAAGAAGAAAACAGGGCAGCCAGGTCACTTGACTTCTAAAATCCGTAGTAAATCCAATTCAATTCCAAATATGGCGTTCCTTATATGGATTTTATAGCCCTTTGAATAAGCTTTCCAAAGAGTCCAAAATCATAATTTTCTAAGCTCTAGAACTCCCGGAATACTCAAAGGAAGACAGGCTGTCAGTTCTACCCGGGTAAACTAGGAATCCCTAGTTTGGAGAGGAAAGTTGGAATTCTTCACCTATAAATACAAGAGCTCGGCCTCATTCTCAAGCATCACTCATTCTAGCCTCTCAAGCTCTGCCTAAACACTTTCCCCTCTCCACAAAGCCGAGACATTCTCGAAGAAGAAGCTTACACCATCCTACCGCCACAAAACTGCCTCCATCGACATATAGGGCGATCCCGAGTGTCTCCTCCACCAAAGAAGAGTCATCTACACCTTAGCTCCATAGGGCGATCCCGAAGACTAAAAAGTGTAACATGAATCCTCTTTACTTTGTAACTTCTCCTTGTATGAACTATTGGTTGAGTGAAGTGGTTTTTAGTATTTCGGTTCTTCTTTACTTGCAACGTTTTCCACGGTTTTTCATGTGTTCTAGTTCCTTAGTTTTTATCATACATGTTCATCTATGCTTAATGCTTTGGCTTAGATATAGGGCGATCCCGAGTCTAAATCAATGGTATGTGTATAGGGCGATCCCGAGCACGACAAATTATGAACATGTGTTTTGTAAAATTGAGAAGTTAGGATTTCGATTAACATTGTTTAATTTGCAGGTTAGGAATGAGCAAGGGTAAGCTAGATGAGTCGATCACATGTAAATAATAGTTTAGTGTTTATTTTCGGTCTAGTAAGCATGTTTAGGGTTCTTTGTTCTTGATTGTTTTATACTTGTCTATGAATGAAGCATGTTAGAACCTAGGATTTCTCGATGTGTTTGCTATGCCATGTTTTAGTCTTTATTTTCGTAGAGTACAAACAACCTTTTTAAACCCCCTTTTAACCATAGCGTAAATATGCATGCACCCTCAATCCCCGGTTAAGAACGATACCCTATTTACCAATGCTACATCTACACAAAAGGGTTTTAATTGTATGCGTTTTTGTTGATTGTTAAGTGTTAATTTAATGGTTGCAAATGCGTGTATCAGTTTCAACTTCTTAGTGGAGAACCCATTGTTTTGTCGATGTGTTAATTTTGGAGTTTCTTATGAAAATTCATTCACTGATTGCTTTATGTTATTAATACAACTGAGTTGAGTTGATGTATTAGTAGTGCATCTGTTAAACGTTCTCGGAATTGGTTTAGTGAGTTTCAACTTCTTAGTGGCGAACCCATTATTTTTCCATTGAAGTTTGTTTGATTAAGTATCCTGTACGCCAGGTGTTTGAGTGTGTTTGATAAATAGTCCTATTCCATTTCAGGTTGCGAACAGTCCTGTTTTATTTCAAATTTCAGTAAACAGATGCACTCCTAAATGGTTACAAAGTCTGAGGTAAACCAAGTTGCACTTCTACAAATAGGACGGCAACGTTATAGCTTTCTCAGTCGAAAAAAGGAGCCGTCAATTTATTTTTCTGAGGTAAACCCCACCGTTTCAAGTATTTCTTTTTCTGAGGTAAACCCCACCGTTGCAAGTCTTATTAAATTTTGAATTATAGGTGGGTTCGACTGCGATTAGGTTGAAGACGAAAGAAGGACTGGTGCTTCGCCTTTGCTGGTACGCAAACTCTCACTCTTTACATCACTTCTGTTCCGTTGCTTTGCTTTGTTTTATGTATTTTGGTTCACCGTTGCTTTGATTTTGAATTCTTATGCTTCTGTTCTTAGATGAATTCTTATGCTTCTACTCTGTTTGCTTTCTGGAATGGAAAAGCTTAATTTGGTTTTGGATTCCTTAGAGCTTTTTGTTTCTATGGTGTTCCTGTGAAGACTAAAAATCTCGGAGAGGTTCGCAATATAGAACAGAGCTTGATTTGGATTGTTTTCAAGCTGATTGAAATCTGAAAAATTGACCTATGTTTCATTTTTGCAGATACATTCGTGAAAGCCGAAGTGGAATCTGTTCAGATTTACTTTGTTGGTTTTGAAATCTGATCATTTGGCTGATGAGGTGGTCAAGAATTTCAATCTTATAGGTGAGAGGTGAGGGTAGTTGGATTTGCTGTGTTTTGGAAGGATGTGTTCTCCTGCTGTGTTTCAAGTCTTATTAAGTTTTGATTCTCATGTCTCTTCTTCTCTGTTTCAAGTCTTATTAAGTTCTGAATTCTTATGCTTTGCTTCTCAGTATGCACACTGATTTGAAACCAATCTGATTTGGCTTTGCTATGCTCTTCTATACTGTTTCAAGTCTTGTTAAGTTCTGAATTCTTATGCTTTGTTTCTCAGTATGCAAACTGATTTGAAACCAATGTTGATTTGATTCTCATGTCTCTTCTTCTCTGTTTCAAGTCTTATTAAATTCTGAATTCTGAAAAATTGCTTCTCAGTATACAAACTGATTTGATACCAATGCTGATTTGGCTTTGCTATGTATCAAATTTAGGTTATGGTATACTTATTGGTTACAGTATGCAGACTCCATTTTTGACATTTTTGCAGCAACAAAACGAAGCCTAACGAAGTAAATTGGTAAATAACAGGGTTTTTGGTTTTAACTTCCGTTTGTGTTTTCATGCCTTCAGCTAGCTTCTCCAATTATTTGGGTTCATTCCTTTTCCTTAAACTACTGTAGGAAAGAGGGGTTGATAAGAAATCAGTTTGCATATTATATCTCTATTGCTGTGAAAATACTTACCTTCTCCAAGAAGACATAGATGCCTTGCCTCATAATTCCCAAGGATGAGAACTTGGAGTCTCGGGTCAAGTCTATGAATCGAAGGAAGGAAACCTCAATACGGTTACTAACTCACAGCATCCTGTGTTTCATTTTTGCAGATACATTTGTGAAAGCCGAAGTGGAATCGGTTTAGATTTACTTTGTTGGTTTTGAAATCTGATCTCATTTGACTGAAGAGGTGGTCAAGAATTTCAATCTTATAGGTGAGAGGTGAGGGTAGTTGGATTTGTTGTGTTTTGTGAGGGATGTGTTTACCTGTGTGTTAATTCATCATTTTGTTTTACAGGAGAGATGAATCTGCAGTGGTCTCATTGATGAGTGTGCTCTGTTTTGATTCATGACTGAATAGGAGTCCGTGAACTTAGCAATTATTTGAGATATTTGAGATGTTAGTATTTTTATGTACTTATTTTTTATTTTGAAAGTTGCCTGAATGCCTGCTATATTTGAGATGGGCATTTTGATTCATTTTGGTGTGCAATATTGTTGTTCAAGTATATTTGGCAGGGAAAGGATGGCATGCATGATGTGATCACATAGTCTATTCTATTTATACATGGACCATGCCACTGTGGAATGTAGTCTTTTAATCATTTATGCAGCATTCACGAGCTTCATATGAGTTTCAAGATACTGTGTTTTGTTTACAACGAATTAGCAATTCATTCATTCATTTTTTTTCAAGTTTCTGTTATACTAGGCTTTATTTAGTTTTCGATTTAGGGTTTAGAGATCTCTACACGAATACAGTAATTGTTGTATTCTTTGGAATTTAGTCTTTTAATCATTTATGCAGCATTCACGAGCTTCATATGAGTTTCAAGATACTGTGTTTTGTTTACAACGAATTAGCAATTCATTCATTCATTTTTTTTTCAAGTTTCTGTTATACTAGGCTTTATTTAGTTTTCGATTTAGGGTTTAGAGATCTCTACACGAATACAGTAACTGTTGTATTCTTTGGAATTTAGTCTTTTAATCATTTATGCAGCATTCACGAGCTTCATATGAGTTTCAAGATACTGTGTTTTGTTTACAACGAATTATCAATTCATTCATTCATTTTTTTTCAAGTTTTTGTTGTACTAGGCTTTATTTAGTTTTCGATTTAGGGTTTAGAGATCTCTACACGAATACAGTAATTGTTGTATTCTTTTATGATAAATGATCAAACCTAATTGCAATGCAGTTTGCAGGGGTTTCATTGTTAAGCTCATCTAATTGCGATACTCAACTTTTCTTCCCTTGGTGCAGCTCCACTTATAAACCAAAGAAGAGCCTGACTGCTAGAGGTAGAACAAAATTTGACCATTAAACGTATCTTTTGGGTTATATACTTCAATTTCAATGTATGAGTTTGACATAAAATCTCTATTAATTAAAGAATTATGATCCACTAAAAATTTGTCATGGCATAACTTTTGATATTCCTAATTTTTCCTTTATGCGTCATATAATTTGAACCCACAAAATAGTAATACGTGCCTCTTTAGTTTCACACACCATCCAACAAAATCACCAAAGAACTAGGAATTATATTATCAACAAAATAGTAACACTCGATAATTAACTATATTATCAACAAAATCACCAAAACAAAAAATGATTTCTCTTTTTAGGTCATATATCGAACGTCTTATGGATCAAGCAAATAGTTCGCATACTCGAACGAGTCGACAATGGCGAGAGACATTGACTCCCGAACAATATCAAACTTATTTGGCCCGACGACGAGACCATGCTTGAGGAAAACGACATGTGGTTGAATCTGTTTATGATGACCCAAATTCTCAATCAGAAAATGTAAACGAACCAACTAGAGGTAATGTTGATTATGAAAGGTTTTTGAATTAGTAGTGTTCATAAATTTTCTTACATTTTGACATTTTTTATTTTATTTATTTATAGAAAGAATGCGCTTAACTCACATTAGGCAAAGAGCGCGTTCGGAAGGGATACAGATAAATGATGGTAATCGAGTACAACCCGTCACAAATGATACAAGCGAAGAGGTTCCAGGCACTGCATCATTTTACTTTATATATGAGATGTTAATACACCTTAAATAATCTCGATTTTTTTTTCAATATGCATTACAGTTGAATAATAACAAAATAAAATTTCTATTAAATTATCAATTTCATTATTATAAATAAATCAGAAAATATCGATACTACAATGATTATTGCAACGGAGCAAAATATGGTTATAGATGAGGAAGTGAATGAAAAAGGGAACATGCTTATTGATGAAATGCAATTTCGAGTCCGACCTATGCCACGAACAAGGAGAGCAAGGATAAGATCCAATGATGCAAGAAATTTTCATGAGGAAACGGGGGTACGTACTAATATGTCAACTGCCACAACCGAGAACATGCCCCAAGTGCAATGTGCAATTGTTTTATAAAGGAACATCAAGTTTGTGTTGTTTGAACGGGGGAATTAGTCTGCCTTTAATTCACTGTCCCCAAGAAATGCTTGCTTTATTCTGTGACCAAACAACATTGGGAAAGAGATTCAGACAAAACATTCATGCATACAATAATATTTTTTCATTCACCTCAATGGGCGTTCATGTTGATGAGAGAATTAACGTTCGATCACATTACACCTTTCATGCTCAGGGTTCTATATACCATAAGATTGGTGGTCTTATGCCGATTGATGGAAGAAGACCACGATATCTACAAACTTATATATACGATACCGACCATGAACTTGAGAATAGATTGTCAGAAACTAGTGTGTTAGAGAGGGAAACAGTTGAGAGGATACAACATATCTTGAACCAATATAACCCATATGTTCATACACTACGAAGTCTTGGACATCGTGAAGACTTGCCTAATTGCAGATTGATTTTAAGAGAGCAACCTTCTCATCGTCGTCAATACAACCTACCATCAGCTGCTCAGGTTGCTGCTATTATAGTAGAAGGGGATAGTATAAATCCAAATGGAAGAGACTTCGTGATTCAAACCGCTTCTGAACTACTTCGAAATATTCAAGACTCAGTTGGATATTATGATCCTATGCAGTATCCGTTACTATTACCATAAGGGGCATATGGTTGGGACATTATGTGACGACCCGGACCACAATCAGAAGTATAATCAGCTTGATTCGTGAGTTACTGCTTAATCGCGGACTTTCGACTGATTATTGAGTTGCCAGCTTTGATAACGACTTAATTATTGGCTGAGAATTAGAGCTGGGTCTCTTCTCGAGAGTCGTTCTACGTGTGATTTCGAGTTCGTGGGCAGTTCCGGATCGTTATTTGGACGCCCGAGGAATAAGTTATGACTATTTGAAGTTTCGACGGAAACGGATTTAAATGGTGAATTTCTTAACGACTAAATTATCAGACGAGAATTTGGTTTCGGCTTCTTCATGGAAGTTGTTCAGAATTTAATTTCGTGTTTGTGGGAACTTCCGGAGCATGATTTTGAGTTACGAAGATTTAGTTGTGATTATTTCCGTTTGTTAGCTATTTTGTCGATTTATTATGTGTTGATGTGAACAGTTGACTTTTTATCCGTTTGGCCGATGTGTTTGACTTCGGGTGATATTCGAAGAATATGTCGAGACGTTTTCGTGGCCGCGAGAATTATTGGAATCGAAATTACGACGAGAAAGTTATGCGCGTTTGAAGTTCGTTTAAACGGATAATTACAAGTTTCCTAATCGGGAAAGGCTATAAATAGCAACTTGCCATAAAGGGAAAGTCAAAACAGGAAATAATATGTTTGACCGTGTTGACTCGGTCAACTCGGTGGGAGAGGAATCACGCCGACGGGCTTCACGGCTGCCGACGGTGGCTCGCCGTTCCGGCCACCTCCGAGCTCGGTCTTGCTACCGTTCTGCTCGGCTCAACCTCCCGGTCTCATTCCCGACCTCATACTCCGGCAAGTCCCACGATGGAGAGAGAAATTATGGACCAAAGTTTGGGATTTTTGGGTTTAATGGTGAACTCCGATTTCGGCCGAATTGAACTTCAAGAGGTACTGGGTTTTGTAGCCCTCTTCCATGTGATTCTAACCATATAAACATGGTGTTCTAATTCGATTTGAGCATGGAGAATTTTGGGTTTGAATTTTGTGTTCCATTTCGGTTTTACTTGAAATTGACATGGTTAGAGTGAGAATTGGCCTTTGTTGCAGTTGACAAAGTTGCTCAGTGGGTGATTTTGAGTGGAATAAGGGTTGCTCCGCCGTGAAACTTTCCAGTCAGCGATGGCGCCGCCGTGGGCGGCGGTCAACGGTCAAAGTTTGATTTTTTTTGGACTTTCGACAAGCTGCATGTCATTTGACTCGAAATCGCGCCCCGATCGCAGTGGGGAGGTTCGTTTTTCGAGATGAGCGTCCGAACGTAAAGCGAGGTATTGTGGTGTACATATACGAATTTTCGACGATTCGTCGACATTGAATTTCGTGTTTTCGAGAACGGTGGTTTCTCGTGATTCGTATTGTATTGTCAGATTATGACTTTGAATAATGGACTTTGTGAATAATCAGGGGTTCGTGATCGTTGTTTTGGCGAGGGACTTTCCGCCGGATCACGGGTTAACGCGAACTGCGTTACTCTAGTCTGTGAGTGGACAATTTCTTTTCACGGAATTCTTGCGAGTCTTTTATATGATTTTCGAACTCGAGCATGCGTATTGAGATTATGAATTGCATGAGCATGTGTTTTACGATTATACGATTATACTTATACGGATATACGTATATGATTATACATACACTTATATGTTGTTTCATGCATTTGCATCGAGCTGTTTATGATTTGGTTTACACAGAGTACAATCGTGATTACGTTGTTGTATCGATACACTTTGCCTCTCGGTTGATCCCCGATGGTAGGCCGCCTGGAGGGGCGTTTCCCCAACCAGACCGGTGAGGGGCGTATCCCCGGATCCGAGGCCATTTCTGGCTAGAATCACGTGTGGGTCTGGGATCCCGTGATTCTGACTGTACTAGCACGGTGTGTGTCCATGAGTGACCCCGTGGGATTTTTACTTGCATGCTCAGTACACTGGAAGAATATGAGTTTTACCTCGTGTACTATGTTGTTTTTATTTACCTGGACTCGCATATGTTTTTATAGTATATATATTAACTGGTGAAAGACATTTATTTTCGTCCACTCACTCTAACGTGTTTTATGTCTTTCCCCTGGGCTTTTCGGTTTTCGTGCCCAGTTTGCAGTTCCGGCTCTGGTGTCGCACGTCGTGGTCGGAGGCATAGTGCTCGAGCTATTTTGTTTCATCCAGTAGGTTTATTGTTCTACCTACTGTGGTATGCATATATGATTATGTATTAGATGTCGCTCTGAGCTCCCTATTGTATATGCTATACGATTTTATACCGGATTTCAGTAAAGTATATATTATATGTATTGTTTACTTTACTGTTGATATATTGAGAAATCCGGATGGGATTGGTGCCCACGGTTTACTTTTTGTGGCATAGGATGAAGTGTATTTTCCGCGTGCAGGTAATGGTAATTCCACGCTAGTAACGAAACTCTGCCCAAATTTCGAAAATTTTTTGTTGGTTCGTGTTTTCGAAGGGGTTTGACTCCGGTTTAGGGAGCTAAATCGGGGTTGGGTCCTTTCACATTAACACTACAGACAATAATGGAAAGTCTATGAGTTGTTGTGACTATTACTCATATGTGTTACAGGTTAGTATCTATTATTTCTTCTTTCCCTTCATAACATAGCCAACATGCCTTAAAACATAGTTAACAATCTAAATTGTGTAGATACGCCGAGGTCATGACAATCTCTTACATCGAGGTGGAAGTCTCTTTCAACAATATGCAGTAGATAATTATGTAAAGATTGAGTCACAAAAACTTAGATATTTTCGTCTAAATCAAGATAAGTTTCGGAGAGAGTCCCGTCAAGGACTTCAAGACTCTCTACATGGAGGAGAAAACAATGCAGGTGTGAATGCATATTTATCATTCAACTTAAATGTATATAACACCATGTGGTAATCAAAATTTATTAAATGGTCAACTCACCGTCGTAATATAAATTTTTTAGGTAATGTCGGTAAGAGAGTCTTTTTGCCATCTTCATTTATTGGGAGCCCGCGAGATATGTATCAAAGGTACCAGGATGCTATGGCTTTGGTTCAAAAATATGGAAGACCAGATCTTTTTATCACCATGACTTGCAATCCTAATTGGAAAGAAGTTATGGATGAACTGCTCCCTGGTCAAACACTGCAAGAACGCCAAGATTTAGTCACACGAGTGTTCCATGCGAAACTCGAACATTTAAAAGAGGACATCATCAAAAAGGGAGTGTTAGGAAACGTGGTTGCTCATGCTTATGTCATTGAATTTCAGAATAGGGGTTTGCCGCACGTTCATATGTTGATCATGCTAGAAGATGGTGATAAGCTTAATAATCCAGATGAATATGACCGCATTGTTAGAGCAGAGATACCGGACGATCAAGAAGAACCCTTACTTTATGAAGCAGTGTGTACACATATGATTCATGGTCCGTGTGGAGTTGTAAACAGAACCATTTCATGCATAAAAGGCGGTAAAGGTAGTAAAAGATACCCTAAATCATTTTCAAATTACACTGTTTAGGGAACTGAAGCCTATCCTGTATATCGAAGACGATCAGATCATTTATCTGTACCTCTTAGAAGACGAAGTCATGTAACAATTGATAACAGTTGGGTAGTTCCCTACAACCCGTGGTTGTTACTACGATATAATTGCCACATCAATGTTGAAATATGTGCGAGCATCAAAAGTGTCAAGTATTTATATAAGTACATCTATAAGGGTCCTGACAGAGTTGCACTACCGCTCCAGTCTAATCCAAATTTTGATGAAATTTGACAGTTCGTTGATGCTAGGTGGGTTTGCGCACCTGAAGCTTTATGGAGGATATTTAAATTTGTGCTCAATTGAATATATCCAACAGTAGAACGATTGCAGATACATCTCCCCATCATGCAACAGATAAACTTTAATGCAGATGAAAGTGTGGAGGATATTTTAGAAGATAAAAATGCAGAAAAATCTATGCTTACTGAGTTTTTCCATTTAAACCAAACGGATGTGAATGCAAGAGCGTATTTGTATCGAGAAATTCCTGAAAATTATAGGTGGGATAGAAAAAAATATTGGGCTAAAAGAATAACACTATAAGTCTCTTGGGCGAATATACAGTGCGTCACCGTCAGAGGGTGAAAAGTTCTACCTGCGAATTCTACTCAATCATGTTAGGGGACCGAGATCCTTTCATGAATTACTTACTGTGGACGGTATACTCCAACTTTCATTTAAGCAAGCGGCTGAGAAACGAGGTTTGCTAGAGAATGATAACAGTATTCGAGATTGTCTGTTAGAGGCCTCAAGAGTTAGAATGCCATCGGCCTTGAGAAGATTGTTTGTCACAATATTGATTTACAGCCAACCAACCGGTGTTCGAAGATTGTGGGATGAGTTCTATCCTTTCATGATGGAAGATTATCCTTCATCCAATAATTTGTTCAATATAAACAAGTTATTACGTGATTTAGACAGAATGATGGAACAATTTAGAAAAAACATTGGACAGTTCGACCTTCCTGCAATGAAGAGTGCACTTGAAGAAAATTCAATTCAGGCATCCCAAGATGTATTGAAGATGAAATGTCGGTACCAGTCCCACAAGTAGACATTGATGCAATAGGTCGCCTTAATGACGATCAAAAATATGCATTCGATACCATAATGCTTGTTGTGGAAAGTGACGATGGTGCATTATTCTTTCTTGACGGTCCAGGTGGAACGGGAAAGACATATATATACCGTGCATTACTGGCTAATCTAAGAAGATGAATCGTATTGTCTTAACCACCGCATCATCTGGAATAGCTGCAATTAATATGCCTGGTGACATAACGGCTCACTCAAGGTTAAGTATTCCATTTCATGTGGATGCATCGACCCCGACTTTCATAAATAAACAATCTGATCTAGCTGAGTTGGTAAGAGCTGCAATTGCAATCATTTGGGATGAGACACCCATGACGCATCGATATGGCTTTAAAGCACTTGATTAAACTTTCAGAGACATAACAGATGTGCAATTACTGTTTGGTGGAAAGATAATGATTTTTGGGGGAGATTTTCGTCAAGTGCTTCCAGTTGTTTCGAAAGAAACCAGGTCTCAACTCATTGAAGCTTCAATTGTGAAATCTTTGTTTTGGGCACAAATAAAGATTTTAAGGTTGAGACATAATATGAGATCCATCAATGACCCTCAATTTTCTGATTTTTTACTTCGTGTTGGGGATGGCAATGAGCATGCATTCGATGGTGAGATGATAAAGCTACCGCAAACCATGGTGATTCCGTGGGTAGGAGCTCAATCGATCGATCAAATCTTAAATGCCATCTGTGACGACCCGAACCAGAATCAGATGTGTGTTTAGCACGATTCTCGAGATTTGAGATTAGTCGCAGTTTTACGATAACGTGTGATTGCCGATTCGATTCGCGACTATATTTTCGGTCGAGAATTTGGGTTGAGTGTCTTCACGGAAAGTGTAGAGTACGTGATTTCGAGTTCATGGGTGGTTTCGGAAGATTTTTCCGATAGCCGAGGAATATTTTATGATTATTTGAAGTTTCGGGTTTCGACGAGTTTATCCGTTTGTTTCGAGCTTATCCGAATCATTTCGTATTTTTATTTTGGACCGTCGATGGACCCGAGGGACGAGTATAAATATCGAAAAGTCGGAAAATAGTCGTGAATAGTCGTAAAAGTTTAGTTTTGCGTTGACTAGCCTTGGACTTTCCTGTTTTGGTAAGTTGACCACGTTGACTTTGGGGGGGAGAGTTTCCCGATTCGGTTGCCGTCCGACCACCGTTCTCCGGCCACCGTTGGTTGATTGAAAGGTACTATGAGCTTCCTCTCTTGATTTCAAGTGTGATGGTATGTTAATTTGTGAGAATTGATAAGGTTTTTGGGGTACCCGAATTGCATCGATCGGGTTGATTTTGCCGGTGACGGGGAGCTTAGCTCCGGCGAGTTTGGGTGGCGGTGGTTAGGGGGGTTAGACTCCCCTTGCCTTCGTGTGTCTTCCCATGTGTTTGTTATAGCTTGAGGTTGAGTTTTGGAGGTCACCGATTTGGGTCACCGGAAAGAATGGAGTCCGAGCTGTTTTGGTTAAATTGGTTAGGTTGCGTTTGGAATTGGACCTTGGGATAGAAGAAGAAGTTGCTCGCCTTGCCGAGACCATGAGAACTGGAGAAGATGGCCGTGAAATTCCTCTGTTGACGGCGCGCCGCCGCCGGCGGCGGCGGTCAACGGCGGTCAACGGCCGGAAAAAAGTCAAATTTTCAGATTTCGATGTAATTAGTGTCATTTTTCTCGTAATCGCGCCCTGATTATCGTACGGAGGTTTTCGGGTTGATTTGGTTAGCCGATTTTCAGTTGAGATTTCGAGTGGGGATTTCGGGATTTCCGTAATTCATTTTGCACCGCATTTTGTATTTTCGGGAACGGTTGGTTTCCGTGCATCCGTACAGTGTTGTGGATTACGATTTTGATCAGTTATGTGTGTATGTATTCAGGAGATCGAGATCGAGATTTGGATCGTGATCGTGCTTCGGGCGAGGGGACTTCCGCCGGACCACGAGTTTAGCGCGAGTTCGCGCTAGCTGATCTGTGAGTGGATAAGTTTCTATTTTCACTGTTGTTTTGCGAGTTCGTGGAATTTATGATTTCCGTAATTATTATATATACGATGTTTGATATATATGTTATTTTCGGAGGTATTGTTATGTGTTATTGTGATTGGCGTTTATTGCATCGATGCTACCAGAGTTGAGAGATTCCTCTGGCCCAGAGTTGAGAGATTCCTCTGAAGCAGGGTTGAGAGATTCCCCTGAGTGCCGCCGGGGTTGAGAGATTCCCCTGGCCTATCACAGTCGGGTTTGAGCGATTCACCCGACGTCGGGCTTGAGAGATCTGCCCGACTACCTCCTTATATAAATGTGTTGTGTTCCGAACTCGCATTGTTTATATTGGTTGTATATATTTATATAACTGGTGAAAGGCATGTGTATATTTTCGTCCACTCACTCTAACGTTTTTATTTGCCTTTCCCCTGGGCTTTTCGGTTTCCGTGCCCAGTTTGCAGTTCAGGTTTGGTGTTTCACGTCACGGTTTGGAGGCTAGTGATCAGAGTCACCTGTGTTCTCCAGTAGGTTCTTGTTTCGCCTACTGATGTACATGTTGTATATATTTTATACTAGAGGTCGCTCTGATACGTTCTGATACTTGTTATTACGGATTTTCTCGGATATACATATATATAGTACAGTATGTTTACTGTTTGATGATTATATTGATGTTGAGAAATCCGGATGGGATTGGTGCCCACGGTTTGCTTTTTGTGGCATAGGATGGAGTGTGTTTTATGCGTGCAGGTTAAGGTAATTCCACGCTAGTAACGAAACTCTGCCCAAATTTTGAAAAGTTTTTGATGGTTCGTGTTTTCGAAGGGGTTCGATTCCGGTTTAGGTGGCTAAATCGGGGTTGGGTCCTTTCAGCTTGGTATCAGAGCATTAGGTTGTCAGATTCTGTAGACTCTTGTAGTTGTGACGCTTAGGGTATTTGAGTTGATACAGCATGACTGGAGTGATGACCCGACTGGCCAGCGGTACTCATCAATACTTCGGGTGTTGTGTGTCCTCAAATATCTGCGGTTTCATGATTACGTTCTTTCTGCTTGTGCTTAATGCTTGTCTTGTATCAGTAGGATGCCTCCTCGACGTGGTCCCCGTGTTGATCGGGATGATGATCCTGATGAGGATCGCCGAACGCGCGACTTGCTTATGCGAGTGCTGCGTTTGGAGGAGCGTTTTGACCCTGTGGTCAAGGCTCGCACTGCGGGTGCTACTGTGTTTTCGGGTTCAGTTGATCCAGAGATATGCGAGGCATGGTTGGTTCAGATTGAGCGTGTTTGTGAGCGTCTGCAGTTTACACCTGAGCAGATGACAGTAGCCGCAGTTGGTTTACTTGAGGGTGATGCATACTTCTGGTGGGTCAGTACTGACAGAGTTCCTGTGGATACTCCGTGGACATTGTTTCGTGATCTGTTTATGCGGAGGTACTTCAATCAGGCTACCCAGCAGCGCAAGTATGAGGAGTTTACGAACTTGAGGCAGGGCAGTTTGTCTGTGCTTGAGTACCGGGATCGGTTTACTCGGTTGTCTCGTTTTGCGCGGGATATGGTGGCTACAGAGGAAGCCAAGTGTCGTAGATTTGAGCTGGGATTGAATCTGAGCATCAAGGCGACGCTGACTACGATGCCTCGGAACAACTTCGATGAGTTTGTTAGTGCTGCACTCCGAGGCGAGGATATTGAGCGCGAGAGACAGCAGAGGTACCAGCCGAGACGATTTGAGGAGGGTGGACCGAGTCAGGGGCCTTCAAAGAGGCAGAGTTCTGATACTTCCGGTTCAGCTTCATCTTCAGGTGGTGGGTCATATCGACCACCAGCTAGTGTACCTAGACGGAGACCGGGATGGAGGAGAGATCGACCGCAGCGACCACAGGCTGGTGGGAGTTCCAGCGGTTCTAGTTTTCCGCGGCGTACCAGTGGCACTTTTGCTGTACCGAGAGAGTACCCGTTGTGTAGTCTCTGTAGTCGACATCATGTGGGTCCATGTCAGAGAGATCCTGTCACATGTTTCCGCTGTGGCCAGGTGGGTCACTATGCGAGGGAATGTTATCGGTATGAGGTTACCGGAGGACAGGGGGCCCAGAGTTCCGGAGCTGAGCGAGGTGCCACTTCGGAAGCTCGACCAGCACAGACTGCAGGTCAGGGTAGACAGCAGGGACAGGCTCAGCGAGGACGACCAGCCGGACAGGCGAGAGTTCATGCTATGACTATGCGCGAGGGTAGAGCATCACCGGAGGTCGTTATCGGTACGTTACATGTTTTTGGTATTCCAGTAGTGGCATTGTTAGATCCAGGTGCCACACATTCATTCATATCATTTAGACTGTCATCATTGGCTACGGTACCTGCATCTCCACTTCCGGGGTTGTGGAGAGTGTTGTATCCGTCAGGTGAGGTTGTGAGCATCGGTTGGGTTTACCGAGATTGTGAGGTGTTTGTTGATGGCCATGGGTTGGCCGCAGATCTGTTACTGCTGGATATTGTGGATTTTGATTTGATCTTGGGTATGGACTTCCTAGAGTCGCATTGGGCTATGTTCGACTGCCACAGGAAGGAGGTCGCGTTTCGACGACCAGGGGTACCCGAGGTATTGTTTCGTGGCGAGAAGAACACTTCCCTACCTTGTTTGATTTCCGCGATGAGGGCGGATCGGTTGATGAAGAAGGGTTGTATTGCTTACTTAGCCCATGTTGTGGACACTACAGCTGCAGTGCCAGAGCTTGGTAGTATTGAGGTTGTGTCTGAGTTTTCGGATGTGTTTCCAGCGGAGTTACCTGGTATACCCCCTGTGCGGGAGATTGATTTTACCATTGAGTTATTGCCGGGTACTGGACCGATTTCCCAGACACCATACCGGATGGCGCCTGCAGAGTTGAGGGAGTTGCAGATTCAGCTTCAGGAGTTGTTAGAAAAGGGATTCATTCGACCTAGTGTTTCTCCGTGGGGTGCTCCAGTGTTGTTTGTGCGGAAGAAGGATGGGTCCATGCGGTTGTGCATCGACTATCGGAAGCTGAATCAGATTACAGTGAGGAACAAGTATCCGTTGCCTCGGATTGACGACTTGTTCGATCAGCTGAAGGGAGCAGCAGTCTTTTCGAAGATTGATCTTCGATCCGGATATCACCAGTTGAGGATCCGGGATTCAGATGTTGCCAGGACAGCTTTCAGGACGCGGTATGGGCACTATGAGTTTTTGGTTATGCCATTTGGATTGACCAACGCCCCCGCAGCTTTCATGGACTTGATGAATCGGGTGTTTCGTCGATTCCTGGACAAGTTCGTGATTGTATTCATTGATGATATTTTGATATACTCGAGGAGTGTGGGCCAGCACAGGAAGCACTTGCGAGCGGTGTTGCGGACTTTGCGGGACCATCAGCTGTTCGCGAAGTTTAGCAAGTGTGAGTTCTGGTTGGATAGTGTGAAGTTTCTGGGCCACGTGATTTCGGCCGAGGGAGTTAGTGTTGATCCTGACAAGATCGAGGCCGTGCTGAATTGGAGTCGACCCACTACTGTGCCGGAGATCCGGAGTTTCTTAGGGTTAGCAGGCTATTACCGACGGTTTGTACAGGATTTCTCCCGGATAGCCACACCACTGACCAGATTGACGAAGAAGGGCGTCAAGTTTGAGTGGTCGGAAGCGTGCGAGGAGAGTTACTTGCTCCTGAAGGAGAGATTGACTACCGCACCGGTTCTGACGTTGCCAGATGACAGTGGTGAGTATGTTGTGTATAGCGACGCGTCGAAGTTGGGCCTTGGCTGTGTGTTGATGCAGCATGGTAGAGTTGTGGCGTACGGTTCCAGACAGCTGAAACCGCACGAGGTCAACTATCCGACGCATGATTTGGAGTTGGCTGCTATTGTGTTAGCGCTGAAGAGTTGGAGACATTATCTGTATGGTGCTCAGTGTAAGATTTTCACTGACCACAAGAGTCTCACTTACTTGCGGACACAGCCGGATTTGAACATGAGGCAGCGCCGATGGATGGAGTTGATCAACGATTACGAGTGCACTTTCGAGTACCATCCAGGGAAGGCCAATGTTGTGGCAGATGCACTTAGCCGGAAATCGGGAGCCTCATTGTTTCATATGTGTGTGGCCAGAGTATCGATGTTAGCCGAGTTACGGGCTACGGGTGTTGTGTTTGGTTATGATGATGATGGAGCCTTGTTGGCTAGTTTTCAGGTACGACCCGTATTGGTTGATCAGGTACGGGAGGCACAGGATTCAGATCCTTACTTGTTGAGCAAGAAGACCATGATTCAGAATGGTGTGCCTACAGAGTTCCGATTGAGCGACAACGGTACGTTGTTATTCAGAGGCAGATTATGTGTACCCAGAGACGAGGACTTAAAGAAGGAGATTTTGGATGAGGCCCACAGTTCAGCGTATGCGATGCATCCCGGAGGTACGAAGATGTTTCGTACACTTCGAGCTTACTATTGGTGGCGCAACATGAAGCGGGAGATTGCCGCATACGTGAGTCGGTGTTTGATTTGTCAGCAGGTGAAGGCGGAGAGGCAGAAACCTGCAGGGAAATTACAGCCACTTGAGATTCCAGTTTGGAAGTGGGAGCATATTACGATGGATTTCGTCTATCAGTTGCCGCGTACTTCGGCGGGCAACACTGGTATTTGGGTTATTGTTGACCGACTGACGAAATCCGCACACTTTCTAGCACTTCCAGGGAAGGTATCAGTGGGCAGATTGGCCAAGTTGTACTTATCGGAGATTGTTCGCTTGCATGGAGTGCCTGTGTCCATTGTTTCTGACCGTGATAGTCAGTTCACATCTGAGTTTTGGCGGGCGTTGCAGCGAGCTTTGGGTACGAAGTTGCGATTTAGTACAGCTTTTCATCCTCAGACTGACGGGCAGTCCGAGCGGACCATTCAGACTCTTGAGGATATGCTGAGATCGTGTGTGTTGCAGTTTCGCGGAAACTGGGATCAGCAGTTGCACTTGATTGAGTTCGCCTACAACAACAGCTATCAGGCCAGTATTGAGATGGCACCGTACGAGGCTTTGTACGGGAAGCAGTGTCGCACTCCATTATGTTGGAGTGAGGTGGGCGAGCGTTGGCTTATTGGTCCTGATTTGGTGAAAACCACGATGGAGGACATACAGGTGATTCGAGATCGGTTGAAGATCGCCCAGGATCGGCAGAAGAGTTATGCAGATGTGAGAAGGAAGAGTTTGGAGTTTGAGGTCGGTGATTGGGTCTTCCTGAAACTGTCTCCGTGGAGGGGAGTAGTGCGTTTCGGGAAGCGTGGCAAGCTTCGACCGCGGTACATTGGTCCGTATGAGATTACGGAGAGGGTTGGAGCTGTTGCTTATCGACTTGAGCTACCGGCTGAGATGGCCCGCATACATGATGTATTCCATGTTTCGATGTTGCGGAAGTACATCTCAGATCCTTCGCATGTGATAGCCCCACAGCAGTTGCCGATCAGAGAGGATTTATCGTATATTGAGGAGCCAGTGCAGATTCTCGATCGTCGTGAGCAGGAGTTGAGGCACCGCGTGATTCCGCTGGTGAAGGTCCTGTGGCAGAATCACTCTGTGGAGGAGGCCACCTGGGAGACCGAGCAGCGTATGCGGGAGCAGTATCCTCATCTGTTCACCTGACAGGTATGTAAATTTCGAGGTCGAAATTTCTTTAAGGGGGGTAGATTTGTGACGACCCGAACCAGAATCAGATGTGTGTTTAGCACGATTCTCGAGATTTGAGATTAGTCGCAGTTTTACGATAACGTGTGATTGCCGATTCGATTCGCGACTATATTTTCGGTCGAGAATTTGGGTTGAGTGTCTTCACGGAAAGTGTAGAGTACGTGATTTCGAGTTCATGGGTGGTTTCGGAAGATTTTTCCGATAGCCGAGGAATATTTTATGATTATTTGAAGTTTCGGGTTTCGACGAGTTTATCCGTTTGTTTCGAGCTTATCCGAATCATTTCGTATTTTTATTTTGGACCGTCGATGGACCCGAGGGACGAGTATAAATATCGAAAAGTCGGAAAATAGTCGTGAATAGTCGTAAAAGTTTAGTTTTGCGTTGACTAGCCTTGGACTTTCCTGTTTTGGTAAGTTGACCACGTTGACTTTGGGGGGGAGAGTTTCCCGATTCGGTTGCCGTCCGACCACCGTTCTCCGGCCACCGTTGGTTGATTGAAAGGTACTATGAGCTTCCTCTCTTGATTTCAAGTGTGATGGTATGTTAATTTGTGAGAATTGATAAGGTTTTTGGGGTACCCGAATTGCATCGATCGGGTTGATTTTGCCGGTGACGGGGAGCTTAGCTCCGGCGAGTTTGGGTGGCGGTGGTTAGGGGGGTTAGACTCCCCTTGCCTTCGTGTGTCTTCCCATGTGTTTGTTATAGCTTGAGGTTGAGTTTTGGAGGTCACCGATTTGGGTCACCGGAAAGAATGGAGTCCGAGCTGTTTTGGTTAAATTGGTTAGGTTGCGTTTGGAATTGGACCTTGGGATAGAAGAAGAAGTTGCTCGCCTTGCCGAGACCATGAGAACTGGAGAAGATGGCCGTGAAATTCCTCCGTTGACGGCGCGCCGCCGCCGGCGGCGGCGGTCAACGGCGGTCAACGGCCGGAAAAAAGTCAAATTTTCAGATTTCGATGTAATTAGTGTCATTTTTCTCGTAATCGCGCCCTGATTATCGTACGGAGGTTTTCGGGTTGATTTGGTTAGCCGATTTTCAGTTGAGATTTCGAGTGGGGATTTCGGGATTTCCGTAATTCATTTTGCACCGCATTTTGTATTTTCGGGAACGGTTGGTTTCCGTGCATCCGTACAGTGTTGTGGATTACGATTTTGATCAGTTATGTGTGTATGTATTCAGGAGATCGAGATCGAGATTTGGATCGTGATCGTGCTTCGGGCGAGGGGACTTCCGCCGGACCACGAGTTTAGCGCGAGTTCGCGCTAGCTGATCTGTGAGTGGATAAGTTTCTATTTTCACTGTTGTTTTGCGAGTTCGTGGAATTTATGATTTCCGTAATTATTATATATACGATGTTTGATATATATGTTATTTTCGGAGGTATTGTTATGTGTTATTGTGATTGGCGTTTATTGCATCGATGCTACCAGAGTTGAGAGATTCCTCTGGCCCAGAGTTGAGAGATTCCTCTGAAGCAGGGTTGAGAGATTCCCCTGAGTGCCGCCGGGGTTGAGAGATTCCCCTGGCCTATCACAGTCGGGTTTGAGCGATTCACCCGACGTCGGGCTTGAGAGATCTGCCCGACTACCTCCTTATATAAATGTGTTGTGTTCCGAACTCGCATTGTTTATATTGGTTGTATATATTTATATAACTGGTGAAAGGCATGTGTATATTTTCGTCCACTCACTCTAACGTTTTTATTTGCCTTTCCCCTGGGCTTTTCGGTTTCCGTGCCCAGTTTGCAGTTCAGGTTTGGTGTTTCACGTCACGGTTTGGAGGCTAGTGATCAGAGTCACCTGTGTTCTCCAGTAGGTTCTTGTTTCGCCTACTGATGTACATGTTGTATATATTTTATACTAGAGGTCGCTCTGATACGTTCTGATACTTGTTATTACGGATTTTCTCGGATATACATATATATAGTACAGTATGTTTACTGTTTGATGATTATATTGATGTTGAGAAATCCGGATGGGATTGGTGCCCACGGTTTGCTTTTTGTGGCATAGGATGGAGTGTGTTTTATGCGTGCAGGTTAAGGTAATTCCACGCTAGTAACGAAACTCTGCCCAAATTTTGAAAAGTTTTTGATGGTTCGTGTTTTCGAAGGGGTTCGATTCCGGTTTAGGTGGCTAAATCGGGGTTGGGTCCTTTCACCATCTTTCCCAATTTGGGTGATCATGTATATGATACCGGTTATATGGTGGAGAAAGCGTTGATTACTCCTCTAAATGATGACGTGGATATGCTAAATGAAAAGATCATCAACATGTTTCCTGGTGAACAAATCACGTTCTATTCTTTTGACTCAGTGCAAGACGACACCAGGAATTTATACCAACATGAGTTCTTGAACTCAATAACAATTGGAGGACTCTCGCCACACAAGTTGACCATAAAAATAGGTGCTCCAATTATGCTTTTGAGGAATATCGACCCAAACTTGGGATTGATGAACGGAACTCGATTGTTATGTCGTGGTTCATATTTGAATCTCTTGGATGCTGAGGTTCTAACAGGGCAGTTTGCTGGGACTAGAGTTTTTCTACCTCGAATCCCGTTGAGCCCGCCGGATAATGTTGGTCTACCTTTCAAACTCATAAGAAAGCAATTTCCAGTCAAATTGAGCTTCTCCCTTACTATAAACAAGTCTCAAGGTCAGACAATTCCTTACGTTGGTGTGTACCTCCCAGATCATGTTTTCAGTCACGGTCAATTGTATGTGGCATTGTCCAGGGGAACATCAGAGTCCACTACAACAATTTTGGTTAAAAAAAGCTCCATATCTGGTCAAGATGGTGTATATACTAGAAATGTGGTGTTTAAAGAGGTTTTGTTGGGGTCAGACACAAATAATGTTGCATCTCATTAGGTATTTTAATATCATTTATGTTTGACATATTAATACTTGATATTTACGTAATTATTTCCAGTTACTAATTTGATCGAAAATTCTTTCTGTCTGTTCATAGGTACTAAAACTATTCGAATGGACAAAAACTCTACTCGACGTGTTTCAATATTTTCGGTCGGTTGGCGTATGGGAAAGTCGATAAAAATGAATACCGGTTATCTCAGTAACTTGGTTTTGAAAGAATGGAACAAGAAGAAGCATGAATAGTATGGATCTTTGAGCACTTTTGTTTTTGTTATATTCCAAGTTTTGTTCTCAACTTAACTCTAAATTTTGAATATTATCATTAGTTGGCGCTATAAAATGGCACGGAGAGAGTTGATGACAACAAAACCGTTATCTGAAGTCACACTAACATGGAGACAAGTTTTGCGCTTAAGGTATATATATATGCCATATATTATCTGAGATATGTTACAATTTATGATTTTCCTTTTTGAATTTAACAGCTGCACATATTGTTACCAGGTCGCGAAGTCATCGCCAACGAAATAGCTTCTTATATAAGGTCTTATAGCTTTTTACTTATACGAGACATAAATATTGATGATCAATATAAATTTATTTGAAAATTACTAAAAGTTAATTTATATCTTTTACAGTTCTACAAAAAACGTAAAAATTTGGGACAAATTGATCAGGTAATTACGTAACGCATTCGTGTTCAACATATATATGTATGTGACCATTTATTCATTTGTTTTAACTCTCCTATATTTTATTTGTAGTTGGAGTGACAAGTCGTTCTACATGATGATGTCTGTGGTTGGACTTCGTTCGACATATCGACGTCAACATAGTTAAAAATTTTGCTATTTTTTTTAATAGTTTCTATTCGTGTATTTTTTGTTCTATTTTTATATGCACTGACACTGCATTTATAATCAGTGATTGATTATTTTTTATATAGTGTTGACTTAATATGAAGTAGGCTAATATTATTTTACAAATTTTATCATCGATCATTGGTAATTCTTCTCACATCTCAATTATATCTGTGTTCGAATAATAGAGATCTCAAATAGATCAGTATTCGAATAATAGAGATAGGCCTGAAAGTGCACGATAGTATCTGTCATGAGCAATGGACTTGGCCAATTAAGTGAAGACGATATAATTGCATACTTTTAAGTATGTCACCGATAAATCGCACGCGCGAGCGCGACGCCTTTCGTAAGCGCATATGCGCATGCAGGAATGCTAGTATATAAATAAAATAAATGCACCTTCAAAGACCACACTGACGTTGTAGAGCTTTTATTTACAATCAAAATGAAGTAATTAGAAGAAAGGCCAGGGGATGGATCACAATAAATTTATGAATTAAAAGATGATCGAGAATTTGAAGAATAGTAGAAGAAAAGAGAGATCAATCTAGTGGTGAATATGTACAGTACTTCATTCTTTGTTTATATACCTGGCTAGATCACCTAGGTACGTGCTTAGACGACTTAAATATAAATTATAATTATGTCTCACCGCCACCATGACAGGAACCATCGCCGGGTAAGCTCCAACTTCGGTGACCAAACCCGTCCGACCCTCGATCAGAATAACACTCACTCGCCCACACCAGGAACGGTCAGACAACAACCCAGCAAAGAACATATACACACCCATCCCACATCGAAAGTAAAAGAATAGTTCAACCTTCAACCACAAATATATATCGGTCAACACAGCATTAAAAGGTACGCACTCTTTATCTTATTACGCCGTTATTCTGCTCAACTCGTATATCGATTCTAACTTAGGCATCGGAGGGTTGAAGGCGGGCCATCCCGTCTCTCCTTAACCGTTGTTGATCTTAGCAGAAAGGGGCGAGGACGCTGTAGAATAGCGACAACGATCATTCACCGATATCGCCCAACATCAACCAGCTAGTGACAACGATCATTCATCGATTTGGATCCCGCTCTATAACCGACATACGCATAACGGATAGCAGATATTAGTTACATTTGGTCATATCTCGAATATCCATTATTCTTGGTATGAACATTCTTCAGTAATACTATCCACACTTGGTTGCCAGTTTTCTAGAGATGTAAGTCTCTTAGGTGTTCCCTTTACCCCAATTCTCGTAAAGTCTCTTTCTGCTCTCCTCTTCCTTGTAAGCCCCTTTGTCTCTGAATTAGAACTATTATTACTAGTGTTTGCGCTTGGTGATGATTTTCTTTCATCTTTTGAATCATCTTCATCTTCATCTTCATCTTCATCTTCATCTTCATCTTCATCTTCATCTTCATCTTCATTACTCTTGCTCCCCATAAACAAGCATATAAAGCAATAGTTACCTTGAGGAAAACAGCTGTCCTTATCTTTATTCAAATTGGTTTCATTACCGCTAGTGTCCCAGACAAGCATAGGGAAATTTGGGAGAATTTTTGTTCATGAAACACCAACAAGTTGTCACCATTTCTTGATGAGTGACTTCCTCTTTTAATTTGCATGGCAATGTGACCTTGGTTTGGTTTTGGTGATCCGAAGAAGGCGAGCGCTTTAAGGAGTGGCGTTGGAGCTTTCGGATGGTGCTTATGGGCACAACGTAGTACTTCTGACCTAGCTGTAGCATGGCATCGGGTGCAACAATCGCCCATGGCTGCTTAAAAATGTGCGGATATGCGACGCAACATCTAGGATTCCGATGCATGAGCTCTGCCGCAAGAACAGTGCAATCGTGAAGCTCGACATGCCCACCGGGGTGAACAATTTTAACAAGCATGTTTTTGGTGCTCTTAGTGCAAAGCCAGCTTGATAAAGACATTGTTTCCCACTCTCCCTGAAGTACTTTAGTAATAACAGAACATAAAAGAGCGAGTAATCTTGGTACTCTGGTAGAAGGGAGCTTAAGTAGAAGTTGTTCTCTAGTTTTGATCATGTCCTCTATATATGTATATGTTGTTTTCTTGCCAATGACTTCATGATCTGTTGTGATTATCTTACAAAATGCATTGAAAACATCGTGACATCTTTGTTGCATGTATATGGGTGCTAAATATCTGTCTCATGATAGTATCAAGTCTAGGAGGCTTGTATTGGCGGATATTGCTATCCTTCTTGAAATGCACTTTTGTGTTATTTTAGTTGTTCTTGAGTTTCTATATGGCTAAGATCTAAATGTCGGCCACGTCAAAATATATTTCCTAAGATAGAATGGTGATTCCATTTTGGTAAATCAACATCAACAAGAAGTTTCGAAAATGAAGTGGAGCAGTGTATGAAACTAGCGTGGAGATCTATCAATAGTGACAAGAGTAGACAACCACCCCGAGTATATATATTCTTTGCCAAATAAGGGACGGATGCATGTAAGGGTCAGGGTAGGCCCAGGTTCCTGAAAATATACTATATATACGTAGTTTGTGTTAAAAGGTTGAAAATTAACTTAGTGCAGTGATAAGATGTTGGTGTAATACTCTGCAGAGCAATGTTTGAATTTCTGACTTGTCAAATTGCTAATAATTAATTTTCTTTATTTTCTAATTATTTTTTTTTATTTTACTTACCTTTTTATATCTAGTTAATAATTTCCTTATGCTTGTTGGGTCATATTAGGATTTTGATTACTGTTAATAATCCCTAAATAATAGAGAAATAGTAATAGGTTTGAATTATTCCTCTCCATGATCTAGGTTACTTAGATAGTGTTCAAACGTGGGGTGCAATTTGTTTTCAGTTTTCCCTTTCGTGCATGTAAGGCTTATAAAGCCATCAGTTTGCAATTTAATCAAATAAGACATTCTCACAGACTTGTTGTGTGTATTTGCTAGATAGTTTTACACTCTACAATTCTGGTATCAGAGCCCCATCAAGGGGCCTGATTGGAGATAGTAACAGAAGTAAGGAACTGCAGTTTCTTAAAGGAGAGATAAACAAGTGAGAAGAGTGATTGAGAGATGGCAGCAGAGGGAAGCAATCATGTGTCGCCTGCCATACCTAAGTTCAATGGTCATTACGACCACTGGGCTTTACTTATGGAGAATTTCCTTCGTTCTCATCAGTTCTGGGATATAATTGAAATGGGGATCCCAGTGGAGGTACAAGGAGAGTCCAGCACCCCTACCATTGCCAGTACACCAACCTTTGCTTCGGTAGTATTTGGAGGAGGGGAGATTACTGAGCAGCAGCGCAAACAGATTGAGGATCAGCACACAGCAATTGCATAGATGAAATAGAAAGATTTGAGGGTCAAAGACTACTTGTTTCAGGCAATTGATAGATCGATATTGGAGACGATCTTGAACAAGGATACAACAAAAGGAATTTGGGACTCGATGAGACAGAAGTACCAAGGTTCCACTAAGGTGAAAAGAGCTCAGTTACAAGCTCTTAGAAGGGAATTTGAGATCTTGGGAATGAAGGAAGGAGAAAAATTAGACAATTACTTTGCAAGAACTCTCACTATTGCTAACAAAATGAAAGCACATGGTGAAAGGATGGAGGAGTTAGTGATAATTGAGAAGATTTTGAGGTCGATGAGTGCAAAATTCGACTATGTTGTGTGTTCTATTGAAGAATCCAATAATCTCACCACCATGAGCATTAATGAATTGCAGAGTAGTCTTTTGGTTCATGAGCAGCGAATGTTGGCACATGTAGTTGGAGGCAGAGGCCGCGGTGGTTTTAGAGGCCGAGGTAGAGGTCGCGGCAGGCCACAATTCAACAAGGCATTGGTGGAGTGTTATAAATGTCACAATTTAGGACATTTTCAATATGAATGTCCTGAATGGGAGAAGGGTGCACACTACGCTGAGTTAGATGAGACTGAAGAGATGCTTTTGATGGCACATGTTGAGATCAATAAGGCTAAGAGGGAGGAGGTTTGGTTTCTTGACTCAGGATGCAGTAACCACATGAGTGGCAACAAAGATTGGTTCACTGATATTGATAATCGATTTCGACATTCTGTGAAGCTTGGTAACAACTTCAAAATGGTAGTAATTAGGAGAGGCAATGTCAGATTACAGGTTGATGGAGTTACACAAGTAATCATTAATGTTTACTATGTACCAGAGTTGAAGAACAACTTACTGTGCATTGGTCAATTACAGGAGAAAGGGGTGGCAATTTTGATCAAAGAAGGAATGTGTCGAGTTTATCACCCAAGAAAAGACTTGATTATGCAAACAAAGATGAGTGCTAACAGAATGTTTGTTCTTCTTGCCACTATGATGCCTAACTTTCCAACTTGTTTCAAAGCTACCTCTGAAGATAGCACACACCTATGGAATTTTCGTTATGGTCACCTTAGCTTCAAAGGTTTGAGAACTCTTCAATATAAGAGTATGGTGAAGGGATTACCTAAAATGACGACACCAAGCAAGTTATGTAAAGATTTCATGATAGGCAAGCAACACAGGTAGCCTATGTCAAAGAAAAGTTTGTGGAGAGCCACACACAGATTACAACTAGTGCACACAGATCTTTGCGGACCAATCACACCTGAGTCAAGCAGTGGAAAGAGGTATATGATTACTTTCATTGATGATTATAGTCGCAAAGTTTGGGTATCCTTCTTATCTAAAAAGTCTCAAGCACTAACATCATATAAGACCTTCAAGAGTTTAGTGGAGAAAGAAACAGGAGAATTTATTCAGTGCCTTCGAACAGATAGGGGAGGAGAGTTTACCTCTCGAGAGTTCAATACATTCTGTAGTTCACAGGGAATAAGCAGGCAATTGACAGCAGCATACACTCCTCAACAGAACGGGGTAGCGGAGAGAAAGAATAGGACCATCATGAATATGGTTCGCAGCATGTTGTCTGAAAAGCATGTTCCAAAGAACTAGTGGCCTGAAGCTGTTAACTAGACAATTGATATTCTTAATCAAAGCCCTACCTTGGCAGTGAAGGAAATGACACCGGAGGAAGCATGGAGTGGCATCAAACCAGCAGTTCATTACTTTAGGGTCTTCGGATGTACTGCATATGTTCATATACCAAAAGCTAAAAGGAAGAAACTAGATTATAAAAGCAAGAAGTGTCTGACGCTGGGAGTGAGTGAAGAGTCAAAGGCTTATCGGCTTTATGATCTGACGACCAATAAGATTGTCATCAGCAAAGATGTGGTGTTTGAAGAAGATGAATGCTGGGATTGGGGAAAAACTGCTGAGGAGATAAAGCTAGATGTGTTACATTGGGGTGATAATGAAAAAAAAATAATGAGTTTGTTCAAAATGATGTAGAAGAGACACAAGATGAAAATGCAGTAGAAGGAGATAACAATGGAGAAAGTGATGGAGCAGCTAGTTCTTCTTCAGACCAGTCTCTAGAGGAGGTTACAGAATAAGGGAGGATGAGGAAAACACCAGCATAGATGGAGGATTATGTTAGTGTAGAAGGCTTATCAGGAGATGAAGGAGATGAAGGCAAACTTGTGATGTTCACTGTTACATCTGATCCGGTTACATTTGAAGAAGCAAACCGAAGTGTGAGATGGCGAGATGTAATGGATGAAGAGATGGGTGCAATAGAAAAGAATGGCACTTGAGAGTTAACAGAGTTACTTGAGGGAGCAAGAAAGATAGGAGTCAAATGGATCTTCAAAACCAAACTGAATGAGAATTGAGAAGTTGAGAAGTACAAAGCCAGACTTGTGGCTAAGGGTTATGCTCAACAATATGGGATGGACTACAAAGAAGTATTCGCACCAGTGGCTCGGTGGGACACAATTCGACTGGTAATTGCTCTTACTGCTCAAAAGGGATGGAATGTGTACAAACTTGATGTGAAAAGTGCATTTTTGCACGGAGAGCTTAATGAGGAAGTCTTCGTTGATCAGCCGCAAGGGTATGTAAAGAAAGGAGATGCGTTGAAGGTGTACAAGTTGAAGAAGGCACTGTATGGGCTCAAACAGGCTCCACGTGCATGGTACAGCCGCATTGAAGCTTATTTCATCAAGGAAGGTTTTGAGAGATGTCCACATGATCATACTCTGTTTTTGAAGCTAAGTGAAGGAGGTAACATTTTCATAGTCAGTTTATATGTTGATGATTTTTACTGGGAGCAATGAGAATATGTTTGAAGACTTTAAAGAATCCATGAAAAGGGAGTTTGATATGTCTGATCTTGGTAAGATGCGTTATTTTCTTGGAGTTGAAGTAGTTCAAAATGAGGAAGGAATTTATCTTTGTCAGAAGAAGTATGCAAAAGAGGTGTTGGAGAGATTTGGCATGGCAAGGAGCAATTTCTCTAAAAATCTCATTGTCCCTGGATGTAAGTTGGTAAGAGATGAGAATGGAATAAAGGTGAATGATAACAAGTTGTTGGTTGTTTGATGTATTTGGCAGCTACAAGGCCAGACCTCATGTATGTGATAAGTCTAGTCAGCTGTTTCATGGCGTGCCCAACTGAGCTACATATTCAAGCAATTAAAAGGGTGTTCAAGTATATAAAAGGTACAGTGGATTTGGGGATTCTTTACAAAAGAAATGGAACAGAACAGTTAGAGGCTTTCACTGATAGTGACTATGCAGGGGATTTGGATGATCGAAGGAGCACGTCTGGATATGTGTTCATGTTTGGCTCAGGTGCAGTTTCATGGTCCTCTAAAAAACAACCAGTGGTTTCTTTATCAACTACAGAAGCTGAATTCATAGCAGCAGCCTCTTATGCATGTCAAGGAGTTTGGATGCGCAGAGTGTTGGAGAAACTTGGTCATACACAATTTGGAAGCCTCATTATACATTGTGACAACAGCTCAACCATCAAACTTTCAAAGAATCCAGTGCTACATGGTAGGAGCAAACATATTGATGTACACTTTCATTTTCTTCGTGATCTTACCAGAGATGGAGCAGTGGAACTTATGTACTGCAGTAGCCAAGATCAAATAGCAGACATCATGACAAAACCACTCAAGCTTGAAGTGTTTGAAAGTCTTCGTGAGAAGCTGGGAATGTGAAAGGTACCAGATATAAACTATTTGCACGAGTGCAAATAGTTTAAGGGAGGATATGTTGGGTCATATTAAGATTTTGATTACTGTTAATAATCCCTATATAATAGGGAAATAGTAATAGGTTTGAATTATTCCTTTCCATGATCCACGTTACTTAGATAGTGTTCAAACGTGGAGTGCAATTTGTTTTCAATTTTCCCTTTCGTGCATGTAAGGCCTATAAAGCCATCAGTTTGCAGTTTAATCAAATAAGACATTCTCTCAGACTTGCTGTGTGCATTTGTCAGATAGTTTTACACTCTACAATGCTTACCTTATTATTACTGCACTACTTTTCTTTTATATAGAATCAATGAATAATCTTCACTTTTTCTAGTATAGATGTTAGTTTTTTTTTCCATGTTCTTATATGTAATTTTTTTTATGTGGTTCCGTCCCTGCAAATAAGTACAAGTTAGTAAAACTAAAAACAGTTTGACCCATGCTGTAAACTATATATGCAAAATAACAAGCCATTAACAAACAACAACTAGACTTTAACTTGCAGACTGAAGAGAAACATTTCCAGACTTTCTTGAGGTGTACAAATTGATAATATCAACCTAATGGAAACCCAAATAAGCAACAAGGGATGCGTAAATGGGAATAAAGATCAAACTTTTTCTTCTTTTTTTTTGAAAGAGGGAATCAATTAAGCTGCCCCAGCTGGCGCATAAGGCACGAGAGAGAGTACCAAACCTGAACATGCCACACCGACAAGATAACTAGATGGAAACTTAGATTCTACCTAGACTCCAGAAGAGCCAGTATCAAGAAACTAAACCTTAAAATAAAACTAAATTACAACCAGAATGGAGGCCCGAAAAAGGCTCAAAACTGAAACCCTAGCACTACTTATCCACCAAGCGACTCCAACTAAGCATCAATGACGTTGCCATCGCTGAAAAATCACCGGAGACAGTATACCAGAACGTTTGACTGTGATGAGCCTTTGCCGATCAAAACCCAAAATACATAACAGAAAATAGCCAATTGCCAATAACCAAAGGGATGATGTCCCTCACAACAACACCACTCCCTTCACCGTCAACCCTAAGAAAACCCCACAGCTGCCAAAATGGATCCGAGATCCAGAGCCAAGAACTAGAACCGTAACCGTAACCGTAACAGTAACAAAGGAGAATGGGGGGAGTAAATCCCGTGCGTGAGCACCCATAATACTGCAGGAGGGAGATGATTTGCACCTTATAACTGCAGTCATATGAATCTTCATTTAGGTTGCAAGTAGAAACAGGATACCTGTTGTGGGATTGATTGAATTCTGATATGAAAACGTTTTGGGTGGATGATGGATATGAGGAACAACGTCCTCCCGATCTGGACAAAGCCAGAAACATGACCACAATGGGTTCAAGATCACACAATGGTGGTATGGAAGCTATACAAGCAAGATAATGACTAGGAGATAATTTCCATGTCCAAAAACCATTAGAAGCAGATATGTATCTCACACCAATAATCAAGCTCACCCAGGTTCACCACAGTCCCATGACTGCTCCAAGCCTCCATAACCTCGTCGCTCCGGGTTATCGTAAACTGACCGCCGACAAAGCCCCAGGACCACCCCCGATCATGTCGTGTCTGAACCATATCTGGTCTAGCCAAATTTGACATCGCGTCTCCAAAATGAGATCGTGATTCTCTGGAACCACACACTTTATATCTATACGGCTCCATCACAGACCACGTCGCCGGAATCCTAATCACCTCCGCCACCAGCCAGCTCTACAGTCGACCTAGACCACCGTATGGTGGATGAGATTTAATCGAAGTCGAGCCCATACTGCCCCACTGCTTCCATGTACTACTTCCGCAAAGAAGCAGCATAGTGCTCTCGCCGGACATCATAGCCCGTCCGGCCGCACCCGCAGCTCGTCGGCGAGGCCAAATGACCATAACCCACGTCGGGTCACCGGACGAGCAGTTTTGGGAAATTTTGGAAAAACTTATCTGGAGCGTTCTAAAGCGCGTGAGAGGGAACTGAGTGTCTCACTTTGTGACTTGTGGTCTTAATAAAGGCCAAACTTAACTAAACTAAAGGCAGGCATGCACACAATGCTCTCGGTGAAGAGAATATGAATCCAATACACTGGTACAATCTCACCGGGCAGACCATCGATGTGAGACAAATACATCACTGCAGAAACTGAAGTTATCAGCAATAAGCACATCACTAATACTGTAAATTTTTTCTATTCTCTTACACAAAATCGGAAGAATTTTGAGAAGAAAAACGTTCACTTTTCAACAAAAAAACATGAGACAACTCACTATTAGATGTGTCCCAAATATTGATCGAATACGCATGATTTACATATTCATGGTCTACACTCAAGTATGCTAGCCTACTCATACTGGCTTACAAACACAGGAATTCTTAATCTGCGGATATAGTCCCTACGTATAGAAATTCTGGAACCAACCATATTATTTATGTTGGTTTTGCATGTTGTCAACTTTGGCACTTCAAACTAGGCAGTTCCTTAATTCACAATCCATACCGATCTGCGTTTGTTGAAATTCTAAACAATAAACTGGCATTTGATCTTAGTCCTATCTCCTCTGAGCCATGCGTATGTTAGTGACTGCAGCACATTAATGCATGCAAATTTTCACCATATCACCTCCTAAAACCTCCAATCCAAACACGTTCGACGTAAACCTTTCCATTTGACTAAGAGCATCTACAACACCTACCTCATAATTTTTGAGCAAAATTTCAACTCTTTGTAATATTTAGGCTTCTACTCCAACGGCTTCACTAATTTAAAGTTTTATGCATTCATTATAACTATATCTTTTTTATTATAACAATAAAATATTTTATTTTTCATTGAAACTTGTAAAAAAATAGTTGCAAAAGTTTTCGGTGACATTGAGAATTGTGAAATATTAATGATAATTTTTCAAATTTTTAAAATTTTCTGTATATTTAGGGAATGTGATACTTTTTTTTTTGTGTATTTCTCTATTTTGATGAATAAGATGAGGAAACTGTTAGAGTGAAAAATACACAATTTTCTTCAAAATTCAGTTTTTTCTCAAAATGAGTTGCTCTAATATGACGAATTCTCCATGCAATTAATGAGTTTTATGTATCTTTGAAACCTAGAGAAACATGAACCAATGCAGCAGAAATGAAAGTATTCGTTGTTGTTCTCTTAGCCCTGCTACTGATCAACCAAACGATCACAGAAGCTACACACCAGCAAAAACAAGAAGAAACTGCAGGTGTAGAAGAAGAGAAGCAAAGATAAATCGTAGAAGCAGCGGAAGCAGAAGCAGAAACAAAGGCAGAGGCGGCAGTACTGGTGGATCAAGAGCAAGATCAAGATCAAGATCAAGATCAAACTATGATCCATTGTTTCAGTACCTATTTGATACATGCGGCCGATGGCCTTCCCTACCAACCCTTCCCCGGACAACCCCTTTGCCCCGACACCAAGACCCTCTCTTCGTCCGCTAGTTCCGCCTACTCCTTTACGCCCCTTCCCACCCGTACACTACAACATTTGGAGACATTGCCGGCGACTTTTAAGTCGCCGGCAATGTCTTTAGACATTACCGGCGATTTTCGCCGGAAAATCGCCGGTAATGTCTTTTTTTTTTTTTTTTTTAACATTACCGGCGATTTTTGTCGCCGGTAATGTCCGTCGCCGGCAATCCCTCGATGGTAATGTAAAAAAAAAAAAAAAAAAAGACATTACCGGCGACTTTATTTATGTCGCCGGTAATGTCTTTTTTTTTTTTTTTTTTTTTACATTACCGGCGACATGAATTTATGTCGCCGGCAATGTCTTTAGCTTCGAGACATTACCGGCGACATAAATTCATGTCGCCGGCAATGTCTAAAAAAAAAAAAAAAAAATTACATTACCGGCGACTTAAGTCGCCGGTAATGTCCAAAAATCGCCGGCCTTGTTTTTGGACATTACCGGCGACTTAAAAGTCGCCGGCAATGTGTAAAAATGTTGTAGTGGTAAACCCATCTCCACCGCCATCAGTACTACCTCCTCCCTCTCTTCCAACACCGCCACCTTCGTCTCCGCCACCAATTCCTCCTTCAGCGCCACCTCCATCACTGCCACCACCTTCGCCCTCCCTACCACCGCCTTCACCACCCCCACCGCCTTTGGTTCCTGTCAGAATAGGACTCAACAATATCATGTATCTAGTCATTTATGCAACAAGTTAATAGCTAAGTCATTTAGTAAGAATCATATTAGGATTGTTTATTTAGTACATGTATATCCGTATATCAAATACATGATTAAAGTCCAACTGTAATCTTATATGAATCTCATCATTTAATATAAACCTAATGGAATTAGATTTGGACTCTGTCATAGGTAAAGGCACAAGTCTATTCCTATAAGTATGAGAGTTTGGTCCATGTTCTCGTATTACGAAGCATTTAGAACCTACCTCATTGAAGGTGCTTAACGACATAAGAGAAGAGAAGATCATACTTATATTATTAACTATTACGATACATATATTCAGTGATCTTATCTATAAGTTTCTATACGTTTGATCTTCGTCTATTATTGATCTTGTGTTTATGATGACTTGAACAAATTCAATATGTGTGTTTTCAATTGGTATCAGATCTTTGACTTGTTTCATGATTCATAAACCGATTAAGAAAATCAATGTATACCAAAATTGGGGTACTGGCAAATCGTAACAAAAACTTCAGAAATTAAAGAATAAGTAAAGAACACATTCTGGCCTATTCATATTGACCTGGGCCTGCAACAGATGCAACCCAAGCCCAAAACCAGTTTCGGTAACAACAAAAAAAAAACCAGTCTGGGTTCGAAAGTTTTTTTTTCTTTTCTCTCTTCTGGCGATGGGATTTGCAGGGCATGGCGTGCTTTCCTTACACTCCTCGCGTTTGTGAGACGAAAGTAGAGGGGAAGAGGCCTTGATCGAACTGATTGAGGTTTGTGAAGCAATTTGCTTTTTCATTTGGTCTCTCGCCTAATCTCCTTCTCTGCAAATCAACATGACAAAGGTTTTTGAATTCATGCAAATCTTCCTCCGATTCTTAGATTGAAGTAGAAGACCAACCACAAGAGGAGACCGATGATAACGATACTCTTCTTCTTCTTCTTCTTCATCGGTGTTGACATCCTTATCTGGGTCTTGTAACACAACCAAGGCATGGAGCATCCACGGCATCGTCGCCGGAGTTGAAATTGCGGCGGGGATTGGGGACCGGGTCTACCTGGGTTCTTCTTCCAACAAGTTTCAGTTCTGGGTTGTGGGTATTATACTCTCCCGTTTTGTTTCGTTTGGGTTCTAAGATTTTCAGCAATGAAATTTGGGGGAAAATATCTGAGCTTCTTATTCCGGCTTCAAGCCCCGACAATGCAAAACCCGAATTCTCAACCTCATTGTCGGAATCTCCAGCTTCATTGGTGATGGGTGACACCAACGAATCAAGCATCGGTTTGAGAAACGAGCAGAGAAAAGCGAAGAGCTGCGATTGGGGCCAATCCGATTCACAACGAGGTGCTTCCATGGCCTGAGAGCTTCAGCTGTCGAATCGCATTAAGGCCCATCCAGGTTCGTTAATCGCATGGAGAAAGCGTGGTTAATCTCTAAGAAAGCATCTGCTCGATTTTGATCCAAATCAATTTTGAACTCAATTTTCAATGTGTTTAGCAATGGGTTATGAGCTTCTGTTTGAGATCGAAATAAGATGAAATTGGATTGTTTTTCGATTTTCTGGGCAATAGATTTGGGAGGAAAGCCTCTGTTTATATAAATTATGAACGTTGGTTTTGCTAGATTGTTGCTTGATAAAATCATATGGCTAAGTGTCTCAATCTCTCGGTAAGAGCTTCTGAGTTGGTTTTAGTTTGGAACAAAGCACTTAAGTACCATGCTTGCTCAAGTTCAAATTAAGAAGAAAAAAAAAGGCTTGTTGCTTCAATTCACAACGAAGAACATGTCTGAGGTCTAGTCGAACAGGAATGTGACCGAAGTTTGCTCAACGGGCTGCATTTGCTCCATACTCAAATTTGGGAATTGATGTCAACTGGAAGGGAATGCAGCTTGCAAACAAAGGTCAGATATACTATTTTTGCTTCCGCTAAGTTCTAATTGCAGCGTTGTGGCAGAGGCTAAGGTAAGTTCATGCTATTTTATGGTTAAGCAGTAGGAAATTCAATATTGAAGCATGAGTTTTACGTTTCTATTATGGTTAACCACATACATACTTAGGATTCAATTGTTCATATGTGAATGTAGTAATTGATAAATGATTACAGAAGTAAGAAATGTAATGAACATGCCTATAGTCTGCTGCGTTGCATAGATTAAGTTTGCCATAATCGATCACATTTTTGGTTTGACATTTTAAGGTATAAATCGTAAAGCATATGGAATAGATATTTGCTTGTGATTATATAAGTGAACATGCATAATGTGATTGATTGCATATCTGCAAATTTTCTATTGAGTGAATATTAATATGATTATGAAAAATTTGCAGAATAAGAATTGGTTTATTGGTCAAGCTTTGGTATAAACTTGATATACATAACACATAAACTAAATTCTTTGAAACAAATTTGGGTTTACTGACTTTATGAACTTGTATATTGCACATAGCAAAACTTGTTTATACTTTCAGCAAATCAATTTAGTTTATAACAGATTTAACACTGTGTATTTGGTTTTAAATCCATGTCTATTTTGGCTTCCATAGAAGTATGTCAGCATGGTTTTTGGAACTAAAACAGCATCGAACGTGCTAATTAATGTCATTTTTGGATATTTTGAAGCTCTTCTACTGCCACAAAGGTGTTGACTGCTTCTCTATATAACTTGAATTAACTTAGTGTGGGTTGTTGATATAGAACCTTCAGAATGCTTAGTCTACAGCCACAAAGGTGTTGTTAAGCATTATTTTCAGTTTGGGGTTGTTTGTAATATATACTTAGTTATCTATCTATATATGTGACATGCTTGTTAAAACTTATGTTTTGTTATTGTTATCAGTATATAGTTTATTTTGGTTTTTAATTTAGCTATAAACACAAAACATTGAAGTCTGAAAACAAAACTTGGTCTTAACAATTTTCAGTAATAAGAACTACTTAAAATTTCTCTTGTTTGCTCCTTAGGAATTGTCTTCTTCAGTCTATGTCTATGATTATTAAGTTGGACATTTACCTAATTCAGGTAGTATAAGACAAACACCATAACTAAGACTATCATCTAATACAGGAAATTCAACAAAACTTACAGGTTTTAGAAACCATTTTCATCACTATTTGCCTCTCTTAAAACTACTATGAACCTCATTCATTAATCTTAAGCGTAAGAAATTATCTCAAATGCATTGCAGGGATTCATGAGGAAGAAGATCCCAAATTAGTCCACATTTGAATAGATTTAATTTTGGATAGTATTTTTATGTTCTTTCATGTAAAGTGAACATATTTTCTGTTGATGTTTTGATTTTAAGTTGTTGTAATCTTCTTCTTGATTTTGAATGGAATATGAATTACTTTACAGAAATTCCCTTCAGTTTGGTTCTACTGTGTTTGAGAATGATTATATACGTTTAAATTGTTCTCAGCCTCGGCAAAAAATTTTCTTGGTGTAGTGATGAAAATACTTTAAGAACAGACACCATTACTGGTATTTGTAGAACCATATTCAGTAACAATCAAGCCTATTTTGGCATTGAAGATTAAGACAAATATCAATAGAGAATACAGACTTTAGTTAATAACTATATCTATCTGGAATTAAAATTTCAGTCATAATCAAATGTATAAAATAATGTTTGACAAATCAAGAAAGAGTGCTTACTGAAGTCAAAACTATAATGGTTGATTCATACAGATATTTTTGTGATTCAATTAGACATCAAACATATTCTATAAATGTCTATGTTTATTACATCTATAGATGATCTGTCAACTTTTTCACATTAAGCTTTTAATTGATATCGCAGTCACCTATAGCTTCTATGTTTTCAAACCAGAGTTGTTCTTCATTTAGAATTTGAAATCTAGACTGCAAAATCTAATAAAAGGAGGGAAAGTGTTATGAAAGTTATACTGTAAAGTGAAAATGAATAAGGACAGTTTGCTGATACTCTTTTGGCATAAGACTCATGATACAACTTTGGATTTCTGACAGTATGATGTGATGGAGATAAAAGGATTGAACACTCTTAAGTTTTGATAAGAAGCACAACGTAATTTTGGTTTTTAGTTTCTAAAGGGAAGAGACTTTAAGAATAGCAATTAAATCGCTCAATTCAGAGTACCTAGAAAATTTGTCCATAAAACATCATCAAGTTATGTGTTTTAATAGGAACCAACTCTACACTATCGTTGAGACTAGGATCAATATAATCCTGATTTGGTAAAAACTCAATGTTAGATTGTTTGTTGTTATTAGAAGTAAAAGTTTAAACTCTATTAAGCATGATATTCATCTTTATCAGTTATTTTAGGTGAGTCATGATGTATACGATATTGAAGATAAGTCTTCATTTTTGGAAGAGATTACATATTTTCAGAAAGAGTAACTTTATAAACAGTAACTTACCTACAGTACATTTATCTCAGATTTTGACTTCAGAATAATCCAAGTTCTGGATGTATAATAAAATGTGGGAATTGGACAAAGAAAGGTACGTGCACATGAGAGTTTAGGAAGGTTAAGGCTACAGCAGTTAAATTTTTCCACTCAAATAAAGAAATTGACTTTACAGATCCTATACTTCAGTATCAATTGAAGTTTCATAATGATTAGTAGAATTCATTGTGATGTACAGTTTGCGATAGAAGTGAATACATTTTCTTAAATGGTGGTAGAAACTTTAACTCAGTTTTAAAGACTTTATTTTTTCAATATACATCGTTGATGACTATGGTTCTCTAGCAATATAGTTGATATCCTCCTAGTTAGTTGTAATATCAGATTACTTAAGATACTAAAATCTTTATGTCAAAGTCTTTTGACATGAAAGATTTGGGGAAAGAATAATCTGCTATGGAAATTAAGGTAAAAGGGATAAACCTTTAGATTACCTCAGCACAATTACATTTCAAGCATTTAGTTAAGGTTGAAATTGTATTTTGTATTAATTGGTGGTAAAGTCCTATTATCTAAAGTGATGAATTGAGCAAATATAGTATAGTTTTATATGGAGAGAACATACATGATGTCTAAGCTTTATATTAGGCTATTAGGTAGTTTCATGCATGTGTTCTGCAAAAAACTAAACACCACAAACATATTTTAATAAGAGTGATAATTCTACAATAAGAGTGTTATATGATTTACTGATTTTAATAAGAGAACTATCCAGTTTTAGTTACGTCTATGTGTGGATGTACTTATGCTTGTTGTAGCTTTCAAAATAATGAATGAAACACTTATGGTTATCTCTTCTATGCAGGCTATAATAGCCATGTAAGAGAGTGTTTGTAAAGAACTTTGGCTCAAAAATTTTCTGATGAATACCAAAGCCTTAAGAAACATTGTTTTTTGATAAGTCTGTTGTCATGTCTGCTGCGACGAATGGATGTACACTGGTTTTGGAAAACAGATTCAGAATTCAAAACTTATAGACTTGAGTTCTACAATGTGATAGTGATAGAGTAGTTATTTGAAGTTTTGCAGTTATTTTAGTTCTTGAATTCAGTGGGAGTAAACATAATATAAGTTAGAGATTTTTGTTTCAGTTTTATGTTCTTGATTCAGTTTTTATTTTTTGAGAAGTTATTCTCATATTCTGTAAACTTGACTTTTGGATATCAATGATAATGAAGATTTTCAGATTTGATGTGTTGCAACCTTCGGTACAAGTCTGAAAGCTATCCATTTATTCTGTAGTCTATCAAGTTTGATCAATTCAAGTGGATGTGATATGTAACATTTGTATTGCATATGTGTAACCTTTACAGTTAACAAACACAAATCTACTGGTGTATAGAGGTGTTTGTATTTTGGAGTTTTTTGTTTAGAAAACCATTCAGTAGGACAATGAGATATTTGACATAGGTTTTAAGTTGATATACATTGTCAATTGCCACATCGATATTTGACATAATATACATTGTCACATCGATAAAGTATTGGAACACTTGAAGAAAAACGGGTTTTGGGATAAGTACACATGTTGGATTTATCACGGTGAGAGCTCATCAGTTGGTCAACATGATCACGAACAATTTTTTGAGAGTGGCAGTACATCCAATGATCCAACAACAAGGTTGATCAATGATATGTTTCCTCATGAGAGCGGTATATTTGCTCAAGCACCGGATATCCCTCCCGCCGTTGGAGACTTCCCTCATATTGAGCCAGTCCAGCAATTACCTACAGCTATCAACACTGTTGGTATGGACAAGTACAACAACCTCATTGCCTTCCAACAGACCCCGTTGTACAACGGGTGTAATAAGACTGTTCTTGAAAGTGTTATGGGAGTAATGAAGCTCAAAGTGGAGAACAAAATGAGTGTGAAGGCTGTTGATGATTGGCTGAAGTGGTCTGGTTCGTTGTTGCCCCCCGGTCAGCATCTTCCTACCACTCATTGTAAGGTGCGACAGATCCTGAAACATCTTGGTCTTTCCTACATCAAAATCCATGCTTGTAGATATGATTGTGTTCTCTTCTGGGATGAAGATGCTTATGGGAATGATCTTGAATCCCTTGATGAATGCCCGGTATGTGGTACAGATAGGTATAAGTTGACTCCTGCCGGAAACAAGAAAGCTGTGAAGATACTTTGGTATTTTCCGCTGATAGATAGGCTAGAACGGTTGTTCATATGTGCACACACGGCTGAAGCTATGAGATGGTGGGCCGAGAGGAATTTGCCCGACGGTAATACGCTTATACACCCTGCTGACGGAGAGGCTTGGAAGCACATGGTGAAGGAGTTTTCTTATTTTGCATCAGAGGTTCGAAATGTTTGGCTGGGGCTTTCATCTGACGGATTCAACCTTTTGGCAACATGAGTCTTCAATACAGTATATGGCCAGTTATTTTGGTACCGTACAACCTTCCTCCATGGATGTGCATGAAGAAAGAATATAATATGCTTACTATGATAATTCCAGGGCCGTGTTATCCAGGAAAGTGTCTAGATGTGTATTTGAGACCCTTGATTGCGGAGCTTAAGTACTTGAGTGAGCATGGTCATCCCACTTATGACAAGTTCAAAAATGAGATGTTCCAGATGCATGCCATGCTTGTTGGCACCATTAGCGATTTTCCTGCACACGGGATGTTGTCGGGCAACGTTACCAGGGGATACAGGGCTTGTCCAGAGTGCATGACTGTTGAGTGTTGCAGACCTCATTGTAGGAAGATTGTATAGATGCGTCATCGTTGTTGGCTTCCACATGATCACCCATTTCGGGAGGATATAGAGACATTTGATGGGACTGTGGAAACAGGTGAGCAGCCGAGGAGATGGACGAGGGATGAAATATTGGAAGTGCTAAATGAATACGATTTTGGGCAGCTTAGCAATCATCCTGAGATAGTGGCGTCAATACCTGACAAACCCGACAGGTCTAAATTCAGGACACATAAAAGTATTTTTTGGAAACTTCTGTATTGGTCTAAGTTGCTGATCAGACACTACTTAGATGTCATGCACATAGAGAAAAATGTGTGCGAGAGTGTGGTCGGCACAGTGTTGAATTGGGAGGGAAAAACTAAAGACGGCCCGAAGGCACACATTGATCTTTAAAGAATGGGACTGCGAAAACATTTGTGGTTGAGAGATGGGAAGAAAAAAATGCCACAAGCTCCTTATGCCTTCAAGCCTGCCCAGAAGAATGAAATTTTTGGCTGGATGGGTAATGTTAGGTATCCTTCAGGCTATGCTGGAAATATAAGTCGATGTGTTAATTTCAAAGACAATATTATATACGAACTAAAGAGTCATGACTGTCATATACTGCTTCAATGCCTCTTCCTTGTTTTCATTCGAGGGTACCTGCCCAAAGAGGTGGTGGAGCCGTTAGTAGTTTTGTTAAGATTCTTTCAGAAGTTATGCACGAGAGAAGTGAAGAAATCGGACTTGTTGGAAATGCAACAGGACATCATTTTTATCATGTGCAAATTTGAAAGGATATTTCCTCCAAACTTTTTCGACATCATGCCTCACCTGATGCTCCATCTTCCGGAACAATTGTTGCTTACTGGTCCAGTACATTACACATCTTACTTGAAATTAACTCGGAAACCGAGTCAGACTCAAGCGATGATTCTGACTATGCGCCTTAGTGTATGTATATATATATATATATATGTTAATTTGAGTTTGAACGTGCAATGTAAAATGATGTGTACGAAGATGATCGACTTTAACTTAATTGGATCGATGTAATTAATTAAAGTAGATACTTTGTTTAAGGAGCATTTTTTATAAGTTAGGAAAAAAAACTCATAGCCTTTTTGTATAAATATATAATGCATATGAAAAAAAAAATGAAACAAAATATAACCGACGATAATACTTATATCGTCGGCTATAGTTTACGGGTTATAACGCCAGGCGCAGCCGTTTTGGGCAGAACGAAACTGCCCAAACCTTTTCTTCTCCTCCATACAGATTCGTTTCCGACGCCGCCGTCCGTCAAGCAAGCGCAAGGTCTTCTCCTCAAGCCGTCGTCCATCATCAAGCCAACATACATCGATTCTAAATCCAAAAAACAGGTTCTAAATCCCTAAATCCCTAATTAAATCTCCAATTTCGATTTTTTTATTTAGGTTAGATTTTAATTTGTTTAGTTTGTTTATCGATAATGTGGATGTTTGGATGAATTGTGTGAATATATATTGGATTATTGTTGAATTTTGTTGATTGTGGGAATTATTGTTAATTTTTTGGATTTATTGGATTATATATATAGAGAGAAGATTAATTAATTATTGGATTGTATATTGGATATTATTGTTGAATTTTGTTGATTGTAGGAATAATGCTTACACATTTTTTTGGATTTATGGAATTATTAGATTATATATATAGAGGAGTTTAATTAATTTTTGGATTATATATATATATTTTTGGAGTTTAATTATTGGAATTATTCGAATTTTTGGATTACGAATTCGAATTTTTGGATGAATTAGGAATTATTTTGAATTTTTGTAATTTAATGAAATTTTATATCAATGAATATATAATGAAATTTGTTGAACAATTTGGAAATCTTATGTGAGTGGAAGGATTTTTGTAATTTACTGAAATTTTTTGAATTGTTGTAATTTGTGGATTATTATTATGAACATATATATATATGAATTCATTTGAATTTTTAGTAATTGATGGAATTATTGTGAGTTTTACGGAAATAAGTGAATTAATATATTCTGACATTTGGTAGATGAATGTGAATTAATTTTAATTTTATTGTTGATTTTAAAAACTGTATAAAATTGAGTATGTTACGTAACTTTTATAGCAACGATGAATTGGTTGAATTGCGGTGTTTCACGAGGGGGGTCGAGGGGGAGGTCAAGAGGGAGAGGGAGATCGGGACGTGGGGATGAGGGCACCGGAAATCGGTCCGCATCAGGATCCGCCAGTATCGACAACACTTACAGCATTCCTCCCACCTCTCGGCACCGTACACTTCTGGGTGAGGGACAACCTCAGCAGTAGCAGGTCGAGCCTCGTCGACCCTCCAACGCGAGGAGGCTTTACGAGGACAGACGCACGCCTTCAACGGATAGTGCGACTCAATCCTCGGTCTGAATTCCGGAGATTCATCGCGAGGACCATTCCCCATCCACCAACCAGACTCCTCATTCTTCCAAGGAGGCTGGTGGATCGACTCAGTCCTCGGCCAGGATGCGACTATGCCCGCCGTCTACCCTATTCTTACCCTTGGAAATCCCGACGATACCTCTCATCGATTCCACGGGGATGCCTGTTCCAGGACAGCTAGGGTTCATTACCCCAGACCAGGCATACGCGTATGTACCCTTCCCGGAACCTCTCTGGAGTGTGAGGATTCCGGGACAACGCACCGACGAATCAGGTAAATATTAATTAGTGATATCTTTTTACTTAGTAATATTTAAATTCAATTAGGTGTTGATGTTTAAAAAAAGTCTACATATATATGTGATAGGCGAGATCGTGCTCGGTGACAAACAAAAGAGAACCAGAGGCCCCGTCGTCGGCAAGTTACTGGACGACGCCATTCAAGCTAGCGGTGGTGGCCAAGTTATGATTCCGACCGGGGATAGAGGCCAGGTGATCGAAGGAAAGGTCACTCGAAAGTACGCAGGGATGGCGGGCAGCATCATACGGGATAGAGTCCCAATGTTGTGGCCAGATTGGAATTCAGTGCCGCAATCCGTCAAATATGAGCTGAATAATGCGCTGTCGGTGAGTAGAATTGTATAGTCATTATGTATATTTTCTATATAAATTTTTAATATTATTGATATATATATATGCATTGCAGAGGTGGTTCTGCGTGGACAATGACATTAGACCCACGTGGGCGGATGAAGTGCAGGGGAGCAGGTTACTAGATTCATTTGTTTCAATTTTTTCGTTTCTTTTGATTATGTTCATAAAATGTTGTAAGTTACTAACGATTGATTTTATTAATATAGGTATAAAGAGTGGAAGGGCGAGCTGAAAAAACATTGGAAAAAGTACGGCGACGATCGTTCCGGTACCCCTAGCGAGTTTCGTTATAGGGAGTACGAGTGGCGATGGCTTGTGGTTCACTTTAACAACCCAAAATTGAAGGTACGCAACCTTCGATCGATTAAATTTTTGTTTTATCGTACTTCCCCCAAATTATTTGGCTAATATTTTTTTGATGTTGGATTAATCGAGCAGGCTATTTCTGAAGTCAACACAAGGAACCGGGCCAAAAACACAAAAAATCATCATGCCGGTTCCAGATCATACTCAGGTTGGATCGAGGAGGCGGCCAACCACCCAGAAGTCCCTCCGCTTGTCTATACGATGCAGCACGCGTACCCGCAGTCCCCCGAAGATGCTGTAAGTGTCCTTATAACAAAATAAACATATTTCTTATTTTTTTAGATTGTTTACATTAATTAACATTTTATTTTTCTTTGTCAATTAGGTGAGACTTCAGGAGGTGATTCTGGAGGTGTTGACTCAAGTGGCGAGAGAGCGTTATCCCAACACCCCCGATGCGGAACTCCCGATTGATCAGATTGATCAATCTGATCCGATCGTAGCGGCCAAGATTATGTCAACTGCGATCCCTCCAGGGAAGAACACTTTCTACTGCAGGGGGCTCAGAAAGTGGGGTCAAGGGCTGCTGAAGAAGACCCCTAAATTATCTCGCGGATCGGGACCATCTTCGAAGGCTAATGAGCTATAGGAGCAGCTTCATAGGCAAGCGATTAAGATGAAATCTCAACGGCGTCGGATGGAAGAGATGGAGCAGGCGCGAGCCGCAGAGCAGAATTGGTTGGTCGAACAACAGCAGATGATGGGGACATAGATGCAGCACTATTATGCACAGTTGCATGCATTTGGAATCCAGATAGCTCCCCCGCCCATTTTCGGTGCGCCACAACCACAGCCACAGCCACAGCCTCAGCCGCAGGCGCCAGACCAGGACCAACCAAGTTTTGACGATCCGTTTGACCACATAGACTTAGGAAACCCGTAGTACGTAGTACGCATATGTACATAGATTTGAACGATTTTGGTTTTTTATTTTATTTACTACTATAGTTTCAATAGTTCTTGATTTTCAATGTGAACAATATTGGTGACTTTTTGGGAATGCAGGTTCTGGGATAAAACCCAGAACCTGCAAAAAAAATTAAAATCATATACACTATAGCCGACGATATAAACTAATATCGTCGGCTAAAGTTTCCTCAATGGTCAACCAGTTTGACCAGGGGAGGAACTATAACCGACGATGAAGTCGTCGGTTATAGTATGGAATTATAACCGACGACCTAATATCGTTGGCTATAGATCCATACTATAACCGACGACAACCCTAACTTGTCGTCGGTTATAGTATCACCGACGGTGCAACACCGACGATACTATAGCCGACGACTCATCGTCGGCTATAGACTATAACCGACGAGATAATGGGACAGACCGACGACATAGTATCATCGGCTATGGTAAGACTTCCGGTAGTGAAACAATCTCAATATGTTGTTTTTGGTTTGATAAAGCATCACAATTACTTGCAGCCTGATTATGAGTAATATTTGATCCTCCAAAATGTTATATTAGCGTTTGCTTCTTCTTCCAAATATTGAATCCATGACCAGCACCAACAAAAGTTTCACCACCGCCTTGTTTTCCAATAGCTGCTTTGAAAAGATAACAACATAATTAAAATGCAGCATCCTCTTTAATACTGTACTCTAACAAATATGAAAATTCAATAAACCAATCACGAATAAACCTTATTTTCTTCTTTTTTTCCCAAATTTCGTGAAAGAAAAAGTATGTTTTTTAGGTCAACAAGGGCCTTGTGTTAGATAATATCTTCAAACTTCTTCTTGAATGTTAGGATGATAACATGAAATTGATGGGCGTTTAGCGGGATCCGATGGATACTTTTCTGTAATATCTCCAGCACGAGACTTTTTTATATTGTTACTATTCTTCTTTTGAATTTTCATAGGTGATTGCTCATCTGATGTTAGAGTAGAAGAAGAGGATTTTTTTTTGGAAGTATCTCTCCATATCTAATAAACTTAATAAAATGATTGTATTTTAATCTCAGGAACGGTAGAGCTTTTATAAAGAAAAAAGACCATAAAATCTTAAACTTGGTAAGAGATTGAATCATAATTGACCTAATATTTGAATTTCATTATTGAAATAAAATATAATAATATGCTTACAAAGTCGTCAAATTTGAATTAATTATCACTACAAGAAAACATCACTTAGACCACAAAAACGTAATTGTTCCGTGGTCCAAGTGACACCTGGACGACGGAGACTTCTCCGTCGTTTAAGTACCACCTGGACGACGGAGAATACTATCTACGTCGTCCAGGTTCTCACCTGGTCAACGGACCGACACGCCGTGGTCCGAGTGACGTCCACTTAGACGACGTACCGACACCTCCATCGTCTAAGTGAAGCATTATATAAGCCCGATGCCAAACTCTCTAGCTTCCTCTCCCGGGAAATTTTAATGAAGAAGAAGAAGGAGAAGGAGAAGGAGAAGGATCTCCGCTCACTCTTAACTGATCGAGCATAATCTCTTCCTGTCTTAAAATTAGGAAATTGATATATTAATATCTCTTCCTGTTAATAATTAATTAATTAGTACGTCTAATTAATATATTAAGTTAAGAAATTGATGATCGATATATATATTAATTAGTTAATTATAGACACATATGTAGTACGTATATATATATATATATGTATGGATGTTTTAAAATTCGCTTAATATTTAGTTAAAACGTACATACATGCATGGATGTTAGCTACACATATTAAATTACGTAATTGATCGATGTAGATCGAGTACGTATAATTAATAGTTAATTAATGGACTAATATATATGTAATAATTAATTATAATATTTTGTAGCAGTATGGACAAGAGTTTGGATGAAGTTGAAGAATAGATGTGATGTCCGGTATATGGATGGAATTAGCGAATTTGTGAATTTTGCGATAGAACATGGTGAGGAAAAGAAGCGTTTCAGGTGTCCGTGCCAGAAATGTCTTAATTGTCAGTATGTGGAGGTTAATGTTATGGTGCAACACCTGTACGAAAATGGTATGATATGGAGTTACACTACATGGAGCGAGCATGGTGAAGCAATAGAGTTCAGCTCAGCAGACCTCAGCTCAGGGTATAGTTACCAGGGTGCCTCATCCAGCGGCAGTGGTGCCGGCCCCCCAGCTTGCAACCCAACTCCAGATTTGGTCCATGATGCGTTTCCGGGATTTAGTCATGGTGGACACCAACACCAAGACGGAGGTTACAGTACCACTCATGAGCATGATGACACATTCCCCGCTGCTAGCTTGGCCACTGACACTAGTGAGATGGATAAGTACAACCGGATGCTACTTAAAGCGCAGACCCCGGTGTTCCCTGGATGTCGAGAGAATGTGTTGCAATATGTGATGGAGCAAATGAAGAGAAAAGTGAAGCACAAAATGTCAGTGAGTGCTTTTGACGAAATTCAGGAGCAAATATGTAAGTTGCTTCCTGATGATCACAATCTTCCTAAATCTCATTATAAGGTTAGAAATATCTTGAGCAGCCTCGGCCTAAAGTACAGGATAATTGACGCATGTCCGAATGATCGTGTGCTATTTTACAAAGAGTATAAAGATTTAGACTATTGTCCCATATGTGGCCAGTGCAGATATGAGCTGAATAGGAAGAGTTCGAAAAAGAGAATTCTTGTGAAAGTTGTTCGATATTTTCCCTTGATTTCCAGATTGCAGCGCCTGTACATGTCTCTACACACAGCAGAGGCGATGCGATGGTACGCAGAAAAGCGAATAGATGACGATGTCCTGCGACACACCGCGGATGGGGAGGGTTTCAAACATTTCGACAGAGAATTTGGAGACTTTGCTTCAGAGGTTAGAAATGTTAGACTCGGCCTATCTACAGACGGATTCAATCCTTGGGGAAGTAATAGCTCCGCCGTCAGCACTTGGCCAGTTATTCTGATGCCGTACAACTTGCCTCCGTGGATGTACATGAACAAGGAATTTAATTTCCTTACTGTACTAATTCCAGGTCCTAAATCTCCAGGGAAGTGCTTAGATGTCTACCTTAGACCTTTGATCGACGAGCTGAAAATGTTGTGGGAAAATTGAGTCACAACTTATGACAAATTCACTGACACGATGTTCACGATGAGGGCTGCCGTAATGTGGACGATCAGCGATTTTCCAGCGTATGGGATGTTGGCAGCCTGCAGGACAAAAGGATATAATGGATGTCCTATATGTTTGGACGACGTGAACTCTAGTTGGCACACGGGGAAGGTGTGTTACTTGGGTCACCGTAGATGGCTTCCTCACGACCACCCCTGGCGACAGGATGAAGCTCATTTCGACGGGACGGTAGAGAACAATCCTAAACCTCGTAGTTGGTCAGGAGCAGAGATTTTAGAGAGATTGAGCTATTTTGACTTTGATGTGTTGACCAATGACCGCGGATGTAAAGAAATGCAATCCAATTCCTCCACATGATCTCAGCTATTGGCATCACAAGAGTATATTCTTTGAACTCCCTTACTGGTCGAAGTTGAAGCTGAGGAACAACTTGGACGCGATGCACATAGAAAAGAATGTGTGCGACAGCGTGGTGGGAACAATTCTCGGTATTAAGTTCAAGACTAAAGATACTCCCAAAGCGCGCAAAGATCTGGAATCAATGAATCTACGTCGTCCCTTGTGGTTGAGGAGGGATAGGAAATGAGTGTACAACAAGATGCCAGCTGCACCTTACACAGTGAAGCCGACACTTAGACGTTCTGTATTTCACTGGTTTAAGGGCGTTCGTTATCCGGCTACGTATGCAGCTACTATAATTGGAGCAGTGGACGAGGTGCAACACAAGTTTGTTGGTCTAAAGACACATGACTATCACGTTATGCTGCAACGTCTGATTCCAGTGGTAATTCAACCATATTTACCTCGTGACGTCATAGAACCAATAGCGGCATTGTACAGATGGTGGCAGAGGTTATGCGCCAGAGAATTAAAGAAGTCAGATGTGGTGGAATTGCAACAACAAATTGTGCACATAATTTGCAAACTAGAGAGGATTTTTCCCCCTGCTTTCTTTGACATCATGATTCACCTAATGATCCACCTGTCCGAGCAGGTGCTCATTTCTGGTCCGGTCCAGTACACTTGGATGTATCCTCAAGAAAGGTACGTACAACTAATTAATTATACAGGTTTTTCGATTCATAATTTGTTCCACTGGAGATTACTAGCTAGCTATATGTACTTATTCTTATTGTACGTTTGATTTTGTAGACAGCTTGGACAGTATAAGTCATTCGTCAAAAACAGGTCGGCCCCGGATGGCTCCATAGCAGAGACATACCTAATGCATGAATGTGTTACTTACTGCAACAGGTACCTCAAAGATCCACCACCTCCCACTGCCTCCGATCCCAGTGCCCGCATCAATCTTTCTGTCGTCACCAATGTCGTCCGACCGTTTAGAGGAGTATTAAAGGAATCGTTAACACGGGAAGAACTTATTGAGGCACATTGGGTAGTGTTGCGAGACTGTGACGAAGTTGAGCCGTACATGATGTCATACATGGAGAGGCTTCAAGCGTTAAATCAAAACAAGAGTTCGGCATGGATTGAGAAAATGGTTAAGAAGAAGTTTCCCGATTATTTCTTCCAATGGGTACGTACGTACGTCTCGGTATTTAGTAATTTATATACATATCGATCATGTTTGTAGAAAGTAAACCCTTATATTTGCCCATTTTCGCAGATGATTGATCTGCAAAAATCTGAAAACCACGGGAGGTGGTGGTCCTGGCCAAAGTACTTGCTAGCAGGGAAGCCGATTAAACACTATATTTACACTACCACATTTTGACTCATTGCCGGCGATTTTTAAATCGCCGGCAATGTTTTTTAACATTACCGGCGATTTTTGCCGGAAAAATCGCCAGTAATGTCTTCTTTTTTTTAACATTACCGGCGACATAAATGTATGTCGCCGGCAATGTCGTTTTTTTTTTACATTACCTTCGAGACATTGCCGGCGACATAAATGTATGTCGCCGGTAATGTTAAAAAAAAAAAGACATTACCGGCGATTTTTCCGACAAAAATCGCCGGTAATGTTAAAAAACATTGCCGGCGATTTAAAAATCGCCGGCAATGAGTCAAAATGTGGTAGTGTTATCCTGGATGTTTTGTGAACGGTGTAAAGTTCCATTCATTGGCCCGAGATGAAGGAAGAAGAACACAAAACAGTGGGGTAGCGGTTGGGAAAGACAATGATCTATATTACGGGGCTATTGTAAATGTGGTTCAGCTATGTTACGGGAATGATGTCAACGTTTTCCTATTCAAGTGCAGATGGTTCAAGCGTACAAAGGAAGACCTGAGACTATTATCAGTCGATACAAACTCAAGCTGGTATGAGAATGAGCCTTTCGCTCTCGCCACCTTAGTTAGGCAGGTGTTCTATCTCGACGATCCGAAAGCTGGTGAAGGGTGGAAAATAGTGAACCATATCTCTCATCGAGGAATATGGAATACAGAGACAATTGAAGGGACACCGGCGACTGAAGATGCTGCTGAACCAGAAAGAGACATTCCTGCCTATCAAGAGCCTAATATTTCTGTCATCCGCTCTGATATAATGGACCAGGTTCAAGATGGTGAACGGTTACCCATGCCTGATGGTTGTACAGATCTAACTGAAGATGAGATTATCGATGCCATTAATGAGGTAAATGAAGAAGACGTGCAGGATGAGGACGCAGACGAGGACTCAGGTTATTCGTTGGACGATGTTGAGTACGATGAGGAGGATGAGCAATCGGATAACGGGGATGAGGATGATGACGATTATGAGGAAGAGTACGGTCACACAACGAGGATTATTAATTGGTAAACCCTAATTATTGTAATTATTGTAATATATGATCGATCAATGCATCATCGATCAAAAATTAATATAAATTAATATTATAAGCTAGGAGGAGAATGTATATATGTACGTAGATCTTAATATTTTTGTACTTAATTAATTAATTACACGCGTCCATGCTCTATCAGATCGGATCGACCGACGTACGTAAATTAAATTAAATTAATTAATTAATCCAAATTATATATTCTGGACAACGGAGAAATTAATCACAGATTTTATCTTTTGGGTATTTTGGGCTTTGGGTAGTCAAAAAGGTGAAAGCTTTCTGTTATGTCCAAGAAGCTTCTTGTGTAAGCTTCGTTCGTTTAATTGTTTTTAAATAATATTTATGTGTAAATAGGATTATGGGTCCCTATGATTATTGCGAGAGATGAATGAAATAAATGTTTCAGAAATTATACTATATTATTCTATGATTGATTATGTCATGTGATAGTATTATTGTGAGCACGATGTAGTATATGTTGTTTTAATTACGACGTTAAATCCATATATCATGCCAGAAAGAAAGTTCATATATAAATACCTTGAGCTATCTCCATAAACCCTAAACCCTAAAGTTAGCAGATCGGATCGATCGATGATTTTTTTAATTATCGACTTGAATCAAAAGAATTGAACGGTTACACAATGACCTTGGACGACCTAAACCCTAAACAGTAAGGCCCTAACCCCTGAATTCAGGGTCTCTACACCTGGACGACGGAGATGAGCTTCTCCGCCATCCTAGTCTGCACCTGGACGACGGAAAATGTCATCTCCGTCGTCCAGGTACTCACCTGGACCACGGAGAAGCTCATCTCCGTCGTCCAGGTGCAGAATTCGTAATTTTTTCTAAGACAACGACCATCTAGACCATCTTCCAATGCATATTCTTTTCGTCAAGACTTTAGAGTAAACAATTCTTGGTGTGTGAGCTTCGACGGTTCGAAAATCGAAGTTGCGAAATGTCTTGTATCCACGTTTCCGGTTTGTCAAAATCTCGGTTTTGCGGTTGACTGTGCCGATGAAACCCTTCACGAACTTATTATTTTCTGAAAATTATTGTAATTATATATTATGTTACGGCGAACGTATCCAATGGTTGTTTTGTCCAAATTCAATTTCGTTAATACTCTGGTGCAAATGAGCCTACACTTATTAACACTTAAGTCGTATAGATTAGTAGATACTTAACAAGTTTAAAGACGTAAAATTATTCGTCGTTTCAAATTTAACTGTTCATATATACGATGCGTTCATCGATATTTTACGACTATTTCATTCAAATGACGGATCGCCAAATTCCTTGCGAATTAATTTTTAAATTTTTTTTTACGTAATTTGAACCTGGACGACGGAGAATAACCATCTCCGTCGTCCAGGTTCAAAAGATAGGGCGGTTCATTCTACCGCCTTAAATTTCGGCGCCGCTTCAAATTTGACTTAGACGACGGAGAATCAATTCTCCGTCGTCTAAATTCAAATTTAAGGCGGTTGAAACGTCCCGCCGATTAATTGGGCGCCGTTTCAAAATTTTGAAACGGTTCACTTAGACGACGGAAAAGCCCGTTTCCGTCGTCCAAGTGCACTTAAACGACGGAAAATAGGGCTCCGTCGTCTAAGTGGACGCCTATATATTGAACAATCCACCCCTCTCATTTTCTCATTCCATCTCCTCTCCTCCTCTCCTCTCCTCTCCTCCGGCCTTCCTCCTCCGGCGACGCTCAGGCGACTCAAATTCCGGCGAGTTTCCCTCTCTCCGACGACTCTACTCCGGCGACATTCCGGCAAGGTAATAATTTTAGTTTTTAATTAACATTATTTTTAATTAAGTAATTATTTAATTTTAAATAGTTTTAAATAATTAGTATTTATAATAATTATTTAGTTGTAATTATAATAGTAATAAGTAAATAATAATTAATAGTTGTAATTATAATAATTAGTAATTATAATAGATTTAATTAATTAGTAATTATAATAATTAGTAATTAATAATAATAATTATTAGTAATAATTAATTATTTAGCAATCATTATTAGTTGTTATTTGGTAATGAATAATTATTAGTTAAAATTAAATAATAATAATAATAATTATTGTTAATAATAATTAATTATATTGGTAAATGAATAATTATTATTAAATGCATGATAAATAATAATTAATTATTGTCATTATTTATTGTTTTAATTAATTGTATAATTTGTGATTATTATTGCATGTAATTAAAAATTATTAATTGATAATTATGGGAATTTTCTAGTAAATTTGTAGTCTTTGATTTAAATTTAGTACATAAGCTTGGTTTATTAAGTCGCACTCTTTGGAATAGATGGCACTTCTTTTCCTAGCTTATCTCCCTAACCCCTCGTGATGTGTGGATTTCATCACCCCACACCATAACCTAAGTGAAGTTATGGACACGAGGTTGAGGGCGGAGTTTGCAAAGGACTTGAGGGAGTGTAAATTTTTGAAAGATTGGCCGAATGTCGGACATGGTGTCTAGAAACGGGTTATGACTGGTGACAGGTTTTGGATCTAAGAAAGACGACACCAATAGAGTAGATACCATTCATTTGGTTAGCCTCGGGGTGTTTTGTCGAAATTAGTCATGCCTCTCGCGTTATCTCTATCCCTAACTGGCCATGTTTTTCGATTGAACCAAGGCTGATTAATTGAAAATTTATACTTTATCGCGCGGGTCGCACGTCCATTGAACGACCTAAAAAGCCAAGCTAGTGTACTCTATTTAAATCTTAGCCGCACTTAATTAGCGTAAATTTTTTTATATAATTATTATGGTAATCAGGTATTTTAACAACGTACTCCTAGGTTTAAATGGCTCCGTCCGAAAAGAAAAAAGCCCAAGAGGAGGCCGAAGATGCTATGCTCCGACGCTTGGCGGACCAAGTCGGTTGGGAATTACAGGAGGGCAACGACGCCCTCAATCAGGATCCTTCATCTGGTCCGTCGGCAGCACCCTCTGGGGAAATTCCCGCTGCCCCATTTAACCCGAGCGGTGATGACGACCCATATTCAAGTCCGACGCCCGGTACCGGTTCAACAGCAAGTACTCAGGCGTCCTCGACCTCTAAATCTATCCTCTACAGCGCCCGGCGTAAGCAAAGGAGGGCCCCGACTGACCCGGAACCGAAAAGGACTCGCGGTCTCGTCAAAGGCGGCAAAGCAGAGAAAATTTTAAAGGCGACCGGGAAAAAGATCGACTTTCCGTATGACGAATTCACCAGTAGCCCTCCCACAGCTCAGCTAGCAAGTCTCTCGGAGCATAGCATATGGTCAATCCTTCGTAGCCGGGTTCGTCTCATTGCCCTTAATTGGAAGGAGTTGCCGGATGAAGAGAATGCGAAACTCTTTAAAGAACTTTCGGTACGTAATACGTACAATTTTAAATTTATTTTCTAATAACCAATAAACATTATAATTTTATAATATATACGATTATAATTTTCTATTTATTTCTGATAGGAACAAAATGAGGTAGATCCCACACCGGCGATGCTTAGGCATATCAACTCCACCACCAACTCTATCTACCGTGACTGGAAGTACATGCTTCATCAATACTTTGAACATATCGGCCTCATGCCTACCCCCGTAGAGCTGCGTGGGGATAGAGAAGATAAGTGGCAGTGGTTGTGTAACCACTTTCAAGATGAAGAATTTTTTTATTTCAATTAAGAGAATTGAATTATTTTAATTTTAGTTACTTAGTAATTTTTTATTGATTTATGTTGTCTAACATAAATTCTCTGAAGTCAACACAACCAACCGGGGGAAGAAGAACAAACACCATACTTCCGGCGCCAAGCAACTTATTCAAATAGCCAAGGAGCACAGGGATAAGGGCTTCAAACACCCTTATCTCGATGCTAGCATAAGCGCGTACGTGACGCCTGAGCTCGATAATGAAGCGAGTCAATACGGCGCAAGTGATATATATATATATATATGTGCGCTTTTAATTGTAGTCATTATTATTTAATTATTATTTCATTATAATTTTTTTATTATTCTTTTGTAGGCAAGGGTGGTAGAGCGTGCGCAGGAAGAATTGGTTAGCACTCAGCTTGCGTTCCCAGATTTGCCGCTGGAAGACCTGCCTCCTCTATCGATGGAGAGCCACATTGCAATCGCGGATGAGGTCTACGGTCGTAGAGCTGGCAGGGAGGTTAGGGGGTTCGGACCTAAGGTGGTTCGAGATTTGTTGACAACCTCCGACTCATCATCTACGGGAGGTTCGGGGCGGAGAAGTACTCAGGCTGCGGCCGTCGAAGCAGCCATTCAAGAGGCTCGACTCGCACAAGAGGAAAATCAATCCATGCGTCAAAAGCTTGATGAGCAACAAGCACAAATAACCCAACTCATCGCCCTCATGCAACAAGCTCGACGAGAATGTCAACCTCCTCCGAACCCATACCCCGACGACGACGACCCGGCTGGAGGCGGGAGACTCGACGGCGCATCTGCTCCTCCAGTATTTTAGCTAGTAGTTTATTATATCGTTTCTTTCCGCATTCCGAACAATATTTTAATTTTTATGCGTTTTTCGATCATGTATGTACAAATTAATTTTATTATTTAATTAAGTAATTACAGATTTATTTTATTTAATTAATTTTAACATTTTTCATTATTTAAATTCAATTTTTTATAAATTAAATTATTAATATTTAATAACAATTTAAATTTTTTTAAAAAAATTAAATTTTCACCTGGACGACGGAGATGACATTCTCCATCGTCCAGGTGGTCACTTGGACGACGGAGGAAGATGACATTCTCCGCTGCCCAAGTAACTACCTGGATGACGGAGAATGTCATCTCCGACGTCCAAGTGCTTACTTGGGCCGCGGAGAATATTCACATTCTCCGCAGTCCAAGTGACCACCTAGACGACGGAGATGACATTCTCCGTCGTCTAAGTGCTTGGACAACAGCACTTGGAGCACGGAGCCTGGAGGACGGAGCCTCCGTCGTCTAAGTACTTAGACGACGGAAACGCTCCGCGGTCTAAGTGCATTTTTCTTGTAGTGTATGTACTCATACTCGTCATTAAAGTTTAGATATATTTCAAATAAATTATAATATTTATATTATATAATAATAATAATAATAATAATAATAATAATAATATACTAATTTTTGTTTTCTTCAAATAAACTGAGGGGGGCCCAGGCCCACCCTGGACCCAACATCCCTCCGTCAGTGAACTCGGACGATTGTGCTTAGTAAGCATAAAGTAAAACATGGCATTTGATTCGAAACAAAATGGTATGCAGATGTTTTTGTACCTTTGCCTCAAATCTATGAAGCGCTGTAGCTTCTTCTGATACAATTTTGACATCTCCTACAACATACATTTCAGAATAACATAGAGGTAAGTCATCCAGACATAATTCAGTTCGGGAAAAACAATTAGTAATGTAATGGAGAAGTAAGGGGTCGGTGTTGACGAGATGGTGATCGTCGTAGACTCTGCCTGCATCTCAAGTCATTAACGTTCCTTAAGAGAAAACAAACAAACACGCGATTGTATCAAAAATCAAAAGGAAATGATCAGTGGCCCAAAGGCCAAATGGCCTATGAGGTGGAGGCTCCAATATTATATGGCATGACATGTCACACATCTTAAATTAGAAATATATCAATTTATTAAGAACGTTAAATATTTTTTCCTAAAAAAATATCATTAAATACTTTCCACATCAGTTTTGTACCTCTTTTAAATTGTAAATATATCCTCTTTTATGTCTTTATAATTATCATTTCAATAACTATGAAAAAAAAATACTATCATGCACATTAACGGTAGAAGTGTATGTGAGAATAACTCTAAAGTTTTACAAGAAGCAAAAAAGAATGAACGTACCTTATAGGACAAACAAAAAGAAAGAAAGAAAGGGAATTCTTACACTAGAGCTGTAAAATAAGAAGAATTTTTTTTCTGTGATACCTGAACTTTACCAGTCTTATCACTTTCTTACCTAAACTTTGTAAAATATCAATTGCATACCTGAACTTTCAAAAACTTATCAACGTGATACCTCGAGCAAATTTTTCCATCAATCTCCGTCTGAATTGCTGACGTGGCAAACAGAGATTTTGAATTTGAAGGGTAAACAAGTAATATCACATTTAATTTAGTTTTATTTTATTATTAATTTTTAGAAAAGAATTTTATATGTTTTATTTCATTTTTGTTATTATTTTTTACTTTTTTAAATGGTAATTGTCTTTTTACCTTCTCAAATGGTAAAAAAATGCATTGTCTGAGGGTTCACTCCGGCATATATACAAAATACCTTACCACATGACCACCACAAATTTTTGTTAATATTGTATGCACAAACATGCATATACATAATCCATCATTTTTTCTTAAACTTTCAATGAAAAAAAAATTATTGCCTACCATCGCCACCCCACGTCGCCATCATCTTCTACATTGAAGACCCGGCTAGCTTTGACAGCGGTGACCAACATCAAAAACGTCCACTACCACTCCTCTCCGACGCTCTGATCACTCTTCCTCCATGACCTGTGAAGCCGACACCCTCCGTCGTCGCGAGACCCGCCTCGTCCGCGTTCTAGATTTCTCCTTGCATACTCACCTCAACCACCACGACCACCAAGACCAAGACAAAGACCATGATGATATGGACGATGATGACATGGAGGATGGGTACAGTTTGGACGACAAGCTTGTACCATGATCGGTGAGCGTCAAATTTGGAGGTGCGATTGAGATTGGAGTGCGAGAGAGAGAGAGAGAGAGAGAGAGAGAGAGAGAGAGAGAGAGAGAGAGAGAGAGTGAGTGACCGAGTCTTAAAGTGAGAGACTTTGAACAACTGGGTCAGATTTGACCCAATAAAATTCAGAAATAAAAAAATGAAAAATGAAATAAAATGGTGATATAGGGGAAAATAGTATTTTACCCTTCGATTTTGAATTTTTCGTTCGCCAAGTCATCAAAAGTAACGGAGATAGACGGAAAATTAGTTTCAGGTACTACAAAGATAAGGTACCATTTTGGAAGTCCCAGTAGGCAATTGATACTTGTGAAAGTTCAGGTATGAAAGTGATAAGGCCGGATAAGTTCAAGTATCACAGAAAAAAAAATTAAATAAACGTAATAAGATTTGTGAAAAATTGAAGAGTACTTGTAGTCACATTACTCTCGTTGGAGAAAAAAATGAGAAGGCAAAGAAACCGAAAGAGTGAAATTTAATTGAAATATTTTTAATTTTATAAACATTTGATCTTCAATGTATTAACAAATCTTTTTTCGTAAGAGGTGAATGGAGGGCGCGGCTATGTATACTAAGGTTTTAGTTCAAATAGATAAATATGTATAAATATCAAATTAAATTGATTACATTAATCTTATTCTAATTAATAGCTAGTATTGAATTTAATTGTGATATCTATGATTAAATTTAGGATATTATGATTATAATATGATGTAAGAATTTATATAATGTGATTTGGCAATAGATAATAATTACATAACATGCCACATGTGATTAGGGTCTCTACATTTTAAGCCTTTTTGGGACCTAAAATCATTTCTCAAAATGAAAATCTAATAGAAGAGATGAGAACGGAGAATCGAGAGGGAGAGATGCGAGTTACCGGAAAGAGAGTGACGGAGCAGGTTTCAATAGGCGACGGCATTTCGGCCAACACTTATGACTTGTGAGGGGTCACAACAAAGGAAACAAATAGAAGATGAAAATACCTGAGATACCATTTTGAGCGGTCGGGAATACTTGTCCCCTCTCACCTGGGAGAGGATCCAATCCCTGGAACCATCCTGTTGATCAGTTTTCTACTCTGAAACGCGACAATTTTAAACTTTAATAGCTCTCCAATGGGAAAACAAGCCACATACTCATTTGGAGTCCCAATTTGAGATTCGGACTCAAAACTTTTGAAGAGGTATGAATTCTCATGGTTGGAAATGGAGATGACTCATATAAATAGCAAGGATAAAATTTACCGGTCTGACCTTTTTGGGTTGTATCAAGGATTTGAATTTTTGAGCTGTATCAATTTGATGTCCGACCTTTAAAAACTATCAAAGTAATGCCCAAATTCCCGAAATCTTATCAATGTGATGTCTACGGTTAATTTTAGTCTATGCTCCATTAACTTTGCTAACATGTCTTAATTTATTCGAGAAAAAAATTGTAAAATAACTTTAATACCCTTATAAATTTTATTTTTGAATTATTTTATTAATTATCTCTCTCTAAAATTCCAACGATTCTAACTTATTGTTGGCAAATTATCTGTTTCTCATCGATTTTACCACACAATGCTTTAAATCCAAGCTAAGCCCAGTCAGGAGAATAAACACCACCAAACAAAAAAAGATCTGCCACCTTTTTGGTGCAGTAAGATTTGCAGGTGGGGGCAGCTCGCGAACCATAGATCTTGCTCACCTTTTGTCTCTGATACGTAACTTGCAAAATAAGGTAGTGTTTTTCTAGACCTCCGCCTCCGGTTTTCATTTATTTTTGGTTTGTGGTTCGGTTTGGGATTGGGAGCTCCAAAATTGGTTGAAGATGACCTCACCGCACCCTCTTCATCGCCTTCATCTCCTCCGGTGGGTCTGAAATTGGAAAGTAGCGGTTCCGACGGAGCCAAGTCAGTTGCTGACAATCCATAATTCCGCCGCCGAGAAGCAGAAGAATGAGGAGGAGGAGGAGGAGGAGGAGAAGGTGGGGGAGGCGTTTGGTTTCGACGACGACGTGGATGATGACTCAAAAGATGATTGGATCAATGGCGGCTCCAACGCGGTGGTAGAGGCGGAAGTGAAGTCAAACTCAAATTCAATATTGGTTGTGAGTAAGAGCAGTAATGGGGTTAAGCAGGTGGATTGGGACTTCTTTAATGCAAAATCGAAGCAGAATGGATTGTACTTAGATTTTTTCAATGAGTTGGGGGATACAACAGTGAGAGAGAGAGAGAGATTTAAAAAAAATACAAGGATATTAAAGTCATTTTACAATTTTTTTCGAACAAAAACACACATCAGTAAAGTTAACTGAGCATAGACGAAAGTTGACGATAAGCATTACGTTGATAAAATTTCGGGAGTTTAGGCATCGTTTTGATAATTTTTCAAGGTCGGGCATCAAATTGATACATCAAGACCATCTCCAACCATCAATGACTCATACTTTATTATGAGACCTTGGAAAATTACTATTCATTATAAAACTTTTCCATCTCCAACTATCAAGGTCTTATACCTCAAAATGAGATGAGTCATTCTGTTTCTTCATTATGACTTTTTCTCTTACTTGATCCACCACTTTTTTAAGGTCTTATACCTTATATTGTGAAAGGACCCAACTCCGATTCAGTTACCTAAACCGGAATCGAACCCCTTCTGAAAATACGAACCAACAAAAATTTTTAAAAATTTCGGCAGAGTTTCGTTACTAACGTGGAATTGCCATAACCTGCACCCAGAAAATAACACTTCATCCTATGCCACAAAAGCCAAACCGTGGGCACCAATCCCATCCGGATTTCTCAACATCAATATATGAATCATAAACAGCAAACAGTAATGTAGTATATATATATATATCCGAGGAAATCCGTATAAACAAGTATCAGAGCCACCTCTAAAGTAAAATATATACAATATACACATCAGTAGGCGAAACAAGAACCTACTGGAAAGCACAGATAACTCTGATCAATAGCCTCCAATCCGCGACGTGAAAACACCAAAACCTGAACTGCAACTGGGCACAGAAACCAAAAAGCCCAGGGGAAAGACAATAAACACGTTAAAGTGAGTGGACGAAAATAATTGTCTTTCACCAGTTAATATATATGTTTAAAATAACATATGCGAGTCCAGGTAAATAAAAACAATAAGTACACGAGGTAAAACCATAATCCTCCAGCGTACTGAGCATGCAAGTAAAAATCTCACGGGGTCACTCATGGACACACACCGTGCTAGTACAGTCAGAATCACGGGATCCCAGACCCACACGTGATTCTAGCCAGAAATGGCCTCGGATCCGGGGATACGCCCCTCACCGGTCTGGTTGAGGAAACGCCCCTCCAGGCGGCCTACCATCGGGGATCAACCGAGAGGCAAAGTGTATCGATACAACAACGTAACCATGACTGTACTCTGTGTAAACCAAATCATAAACAGCTCGATGAAAATGCATGAAACAATATATAAGTGTATGCATATTCGTATACGTATATCCGTATAAGTATAATCGTATAATCGTAAAACACATGCTCATGTAATCCGTAATCTCAATACGCATGCTCAAGTTCGAAAATCATATAAAAGACTCGCAAGAATTCCGTGAAAAGAAATTGTCCACTCACAGGTGAGCAAAACGCGCACTTGGGCTAATCTCGAGGACCGGCGGAAGATCCCTCGCCAGAAACACTATCACGGTCCCGATCTCGATCTCGATCTCCTGAATATTCACAAAAATATAACTGATCAAAATCATAGTTCTCAACCCTGTACTGAATCACGGAAACCAACCGTTCCCGGAAATATGCAATGCGGTACAAAATGAATAACAGAAATTCTGGAATCCCCACTCAAAATCTCGACTGAAAATCGACTAACCAAATCAACCCGAAAACCTCTGGACGATAATCAGGGCGCGATTTCGAGAAAAACGACACTAATTTCATCAAAATCTAAAAAAGTCAACTCATCCGCCGTTGACCGCCGCCGTCAACGGCGAGATTCGCCGGCGGAGAACTTCCAGAATTAAAGCCCATCACAGGCCGAGTCACTTCCTTAACTACGCCCAACCTCAATTTGAAGTCCAACACAGTCAATTCCGTCCAAAATCACGTCGAAATACCCACATCGGAACCTAATCGGGTTCATCCCCAAACACAACCTCGTCCCAAACCATTAACCCAGGGAGTATCATCGAGGGGTGGGGAACAAAATCCCCAACAACCCATCCCCGAAACCTCACCGGAAACCTACCACCCATCACTGACGACCAAACCAAATAGGCCCTTAATCGAACTTGCAATAAACACAACCAATTCCAGTAAACTCAAGTGCAAAATGAAAGAGGAACTCAAGGGGATTCAGAGGATACCCTCAGCCTGGCCGGAGGTGGCCGGAGAAGTCGGGTCGCCGACGAACCGAACCGGGTCGCACACTCTCCTTACGGGTCAACGGCTACTTTCCAAATTTGGAAAGTCAACAGGCGGTCAACACACGGTCAAAGCTCAAAATTGCCATTTTCGACTATTTCTCGACTATTTTCGTTATTTATACTCGCGGCTCGGGTCGATCGACGGTCCGAAATGAATATACGAAATGATTCGGATAAGCTCGAAACAATCGGATAAACTCGTCGGATACCGAAACTTCAAATAATCATAAAATATTCCTCAGTTATCGGAAAAATCTTCCGGAACCGCCCACGAGCTCGAAATCACGTACTCTACAATTTCCGTGAAGACACCCAACTCAAATTCTCGACCGAAAATATAGTCGCGAACCGAATAGGTAAACAACATATACGACAATAAACTGCGACTAAACTCAATCTCGAGAATCGTGCCGGATATGGATCAGATTCTGGTTCGGGTCGTCACATATTGAGTCTCAAAATAATACCTTGTTAAAGATATAGAACCTTCATTATGATGTATGAGACACTACCAGAATCAGTACTATGGCCGACAATCAAAAATCGTCGGCATTCACTATTTTCGTCGGCTATAACATAGCCGGAAAAATGTTGTCAGCTATACTATAGCTGATAACCATTTTGCATGTTGTCGGCTATAGTTGGACTATAACCGATGACAAAGTCGTCGGCCATAGTTTCCCCTCCAACCAAAATTTTTGAACGGAAAAACTATAGCCGACGACATTGTGTATGAATGTCGTCAGCTATAGTCACATATCTGAAGAAAAAAACTGCAGATCTAGATTTCTATTCCCAGAAATCCAGATCTGCAATTCCTAATTCACCAAACTGGCCATATAATCACTTCACCATCCATAATCACATCACCAAATTAACCATGCATAATTTCACCAAATTAAACAAAATTATAAATTTTATTTCACAAATTCTAATTATATCTCTCCCGTTCTTAGCGGAGAGGGCGAGGCGTCGGAGAGGATTTTTTTTGCAGAGAAGGCGAGAGCGCGGCGACGGAGGTATGAGAGAGAGAGAGAGAGAGAGAGAGAGAGAGAGAGAAATTAGGGTTTTCGAGAGGCGGCAGCGGCGGAGGGAGAGGCGGAGGTATGAGAGAGAGAAAGAGATAGAGAGAGAGAGAGAGAGAGAGAGAGAGAGAGAGAAAATTAGGGTTTTTGAGAGAGAGGAGTGGTAGTCTAGGAATATAAACTCGATTACTATAGTCTACGACATTCATATAGTTGTCGGCTATAGTATAGCCGACAATTTTATGTCGTTGGCTATAGTGTAGCCGACAGCATTATACGCAGTCGGCTATTATGTCGTCGGCTATAATACTATAGCCAATGACGGAAAACTATAGCCAATGACGTGACTTTGTCGTCGGCTATAGTGTACTATAGCCGACGACAAAAAAAATCGTCGGCCTATTTTCCTTGATTTCGTCGGTTGTAATACTTATTTTGGTAGTGAGACCTATAATTTTCACTATTGGAGAAGATATTGTTTTTTATCAAAGTCTCATTTTGAGGTAAAGTACCTTCATAGTTGGAGATGGTCTAAGATCATCTCCAACCATCAAGGTCTCATACCTAATTATGAGACCTTGGAAAATTACTATTCATTATAAGACCTTCCTATCTCCAACTATCAAGGTTTTATACCTCAAAATGAGATGAGTCATTCTCTCTCTTCATTTTGATTTTTTCTCCTACCTGGCCCACCACTTTTTCAAGGTCGATCTCATACATTATATTGAGTCTCAAAGTAAGACAATTTTTAAGGTATATAACATTTATTATAAGGTATGAGATCTAGAATTCTCACCATTGGAGAAAATAATGTTTATCTAAGCCTCATTTAGAGGTATAGAACTTTTATTGTTGGAGATGGTCTAAATAGGCCCTATGGGTGAATTTTTTCCAAATAGTAATTATAAGATAATTTATAATGATTATGAGTTCTTACACCTTATTTAAATTTGTTCTATTTCCTTCCTCTCTTTTTTTTTTTTTCTGTTTTGCTTGACCCACTAAAAAATTTGAGATTTTGAGGTATAGGTTCTTGGATTTTGAAGTATGAGGCTAATATATTGCGCTATTGAAAACTCAAAATTGAAACCAGTCTTATTATGAGGTATATGATTGAGATGGTTGAAAATGCTCTGGAGTCGACTTTCACTAACTTTAGGTTATGGTGCCATTTGGGTTGATAACAACACACTAATGAACATCGTGTTTGAACTTATGCGAGACTGTTTGAGTGGCAGCTCTAATTTCATATTAACCAATATCCTATCCCATTTTAAAAAAATATGTCTCCCTCTATTTTTCAAGGAATTCAAGAGACTCGGATCGTCTACTAACTAAAATAATAGACGCATAATCAATAACAGAAAAAAGATAGAGAAAAAAACTGTTGTAGATGTGGTATCAATAAGGCAAACGTGGAAGGCCGCATGGGTCCAAGACCAAGAAGAAGTTGTTTGTTGGAGCTGATGAAGTTATATGGAGGTTGTGAAGCTAAAGCGGAAAAGGCACGTTCCAAAGAAGCTCGAAGTTGATCTAGAGGGTCTCGTTCTAAGTAAGGATGCTTTGAGTAGCTAGTGCAAGTGCCTCTTCAACACATGAAGTTAAGATCAATGATTCCTATTTTGACAATTCCTGAGGCTTCAGAGGTTCCCATACTGGAAGCAGAGATGGCGGCTCTACAAGACTCTGATCCGGAGCAGAGTATTGATGTTTTATTGAAATGGCTTGTCCTATTTACATCATATGCGTATTGCTATTGTTGTTTCATGGGAATATAGGTAGGGTAGGGAAGAGGTTAATGGGGGGATAAAGGTATTCTAAAATGACCCGACTCCAATTTAGTTACCTATACCGAAATCAAACTCCTTCAAAAACATGACCTTAAAATTTTTTTGCCAGAGTTTACTTAGAAGTATGTTAACCATTATTAGAACCTGCAATGAAAACACACTTCGAATATTCCATAAAAGCCAAACCGTAGGGCTCCGTTCCCCATCCGGATTTCTCAACATATATAATAATATAACCAGAAGGTTTACAAGAAATCCAGAAATATTCAGGAGTAAACTCGACTGAAAACAAACATAAGTAATCAGAGCGATGCCTATATACATCATTTTCATCAAGTAGGTCAAATAAGAAACCTACAGAAACTGAAGTGTGATCCGAACTCTATACCTCCGTAGTCGACGCGCAACACCGGAACCAAACTGCAAACTGGGCAAAGAAAACCGAAAAGCCCAGGGGAAGATAAATAAAATCGTTAGAGTGGGTGGACGAAAATAATAATATATCTTTCCTAAATACATGCTCATAAAAGCATAATGCGAGTCAATGTACATAAAAATCCCGACCAGGTACATTTTTCCTAATCCATAAATATGCATGTAAAATCCTGCGGGGTCACTTATGGACTCCTCCGCATAGTACAGTCTAATCACGGGATCATAGATCCCCTCGTGATTAATAAGCCTCAAAGACCTCGGATCAGGATATTTGTACCCCCCCCCCCCCGGGAGCATCTTTGGGATCAGCCGAGAAGCCAAATCATTGATGCATACCTCAATATCCAAGACTGTACTCTGTGTAAACCAAATCATAAACCCTTTCCATGCACATGCATAATCGTAAAATACATAATTATAAAATGTATACTTATGTATATATAATTGTAACTGCATACGTAAATGCATAATCATAAATATATATCCATAAATGCATAAATCAAGACTCGTAATTCAACTGTGAAAATAAAATGTCCACTCACAGTACGAGCTAGTTCTGAGGTCCGGCGAAAGATCCATCCCCAAACGCTCGCTCACGATCACCTAAATAATAGGGATACGATCAATACAAATTGAAACACAACATACAGAGCTAATACATCGAGAACCCCGCGTCCTCAAAAGACATATCGCTCGAAATATCGACGAGGATAAAAAAATTCTTAAAATATACCAAATTAACCCTCGCCCCAAAATAGAATGCTCAAATCAACGCAAAAACCTTACGACTACGACCGGGACACAATTACAAGTAAAACGGTATAAAAATCTCCAAAATTCCAAAAAGTCAACCTTCGCCGGAGCTCCGCCATTGACCGCCGCCGCCGGCGGCGGCGCGGCGCGGCGCGGCGTCAACAGTGAAATTCCCCGGTGGAGAAATCCCATAACTCATCCACTCCTCAAGCCCAACAACTTCCTCTTCATCACCTACCTCCAATTTCGACCACACCGGCCGAAAAACAGCTTGAAAGCTCACGGCCAAAATCCCTCCGGCGACCACCACGGCACCACCCAAAACTCATCCAATTCCAAAATTAAACACCCATGAAGCATCAAGGAGAGGAGGGGAAGCAAATCCCCCACCAACCCGACACCGAAACTCGCCGGAATCCGCCACCCGATTCCGGCGAAATCCCAAAACTTCTTCAAGTTCGAACTTAACCAAAACTCAACCAATTCCACACAAACCAAGTTCAAATCAATAGAAAATCATAAGGGGAAGCTAACCATACAAAAATCGTGGCCGGAGGTGGCCAGAAACGCCGGGTCTGACGGCGGAATCAAACCGGGTCAACTCGACCCAAATCGGTCAACAGGTCAACTTTGGTAAACGCTGGTCAAACGGCTTAAATATGATTTTTCGATAATTTTACGACTATTCTGATATTTGTACGCGCGACCCAAGACGATCAACGGTCCAAAAGGAATCGAAACCAAAACGGATAAACACGACTAAATTCAACGGTCGGAAATATTCATAACTTATTCCATGTAACTTGAAATAATCCTCCGAAAACTCCCACGAGCTCGAAATCATGTACACTACAACTCTCATGAAGGAACTCATATCAAATTCTCGCCGGATAATTTAGTCGTAAACAAATCCGCCATATCGACTAATTACAACAAACTGCGATTAATCGTGAAACTCGCGAATCAAGCGAATTAACATATCATTCTGATTCGGGTGGTTAAAAATCTACCCCCCTAACAAAAATTTCGCCCTCGAAATTTACATATCTGTTAACTGAAGAGGTAGGGATACTGTTCTCGCATGTGCTACTCTGTCTCCCAAGTAGCCTCTTCAACTGAATGGTTCTGCCACAATACATTCACAAGAGGAATGGCTCTGTGTCGCAACTCCTGGACTTTTCGATCAAGAATCTGAACTGGTTCCTCCACGTAGGTCAAGTCCTCCCATATAGGTAGCTGATATGGTGTCAACACATGGGATGGATCGAAAATGTACTTCCGCAACATAGATACATGGAATACATTGTGCACCCTGGCCATCTCAGAAGGTAATGCCAACCTGCATACCATCGCACCAGCTCGTTCAATGATCTCATAAGGGCCTACATATCGCAAACGAAGTTTACTACGCTTCCCGAAACGAACAACACCTTTCCAAGGAGAAAGTTTTAGGAAAACCCAATTACCAACCTCGAACTCGAGATCCTTTCGTCGCACATCAGCATAACTCTTCTGTCGATCCTGTGCAGCCCTCAATCTGTCTCGAATGATCAAAACGTCTTCCATAGTACTCTTTACTAAATCAGATCCAAGAAGCCATTTCTCGCCGACTTCACTCCAACATAATGGAGTTCGACACTGTTTGCCATACAACGCCTCGTAAGGTGCCATCTCAATGCTAGCCTGATAGCTGTTGTTGTACGCTAACTCAATCAAATGAAGTTGCTGATCCCAATTCCCTTTGAACTCCAAAGTCTGAATAGTCATCTCCGACTGACCATCTGTCTGAGGATAAAAAGTTATGTTGAAATGTAGTCTAGTCCCCATTGCCTTCTGCAATGCCCGCCAAAATTCGGAAGTGAACTAACTATCTCGATTAGAAACTATAGACACAGGTACACCATGCAATCTCATAACCTCTTTCAAATGCAGCTTCGCCAATCTGCTCACGGTAAGCTTTCCTGGAAGTGCAAGGAAATGAGCTGACTTCGTAAGGAGATCCACAATACCCAAATACCAATACTACCACCAGAAGTACGAGGTAACTGATACACAAAATTCATAGTGATATGCTCCTATTTCCACACTAGAATCTCCAAAGGTTGTAGTTTACCTACCGGTTTCTGATGTTCTACCTTCACTTGCTGACAAATCAGGCATCTACTCATGTACATTGTTATTTCCCTGTTCATGTTTAGCCACCAATAATGAGCTTTAAGTGTCCGGAACATCTTTGTACTACCCAGATGCATAGCATATGCAGAACAATGGGCTTTGTCAAGTACTTCCTTCTTCAAATCCTCGTCTCTAGGCACACATAATCTCCCCCTGAACATTAAAGTGCCATCCCTCCTCATCTGAAACTCGGTCGATACATTATTTTGAATCAAATTCTTCTTGCTCAGCCGATAGGCATCTGAATCTTGAGCGTCACAAACTTGATCAAGTAATACTGGACGAACTTGGAAACTGGCCAACAAAGCTCCATCATCGTTCCATTCCAATTCTGCTTTCGTTGCTCGTAACTCTGTCAAAAGTGACACTCTAGCAACACGTACATGGAAGAGAGAAGTACCATGTTTCTGATTAAGAGCATCAACAACCACATTAGTTTTCCTTGGATGATACTCGAAAGTGCAGTCGTAGTCGTTATTCAGCTCCATCCATCTCCGCTGCCTCATGTTCAAATTTGGCTGCGTACGCAAGTAGGTAAGACTTTTGTGATCGGTATAAATCTTGCATTGTGCCCCGTACAAGTAATGTCTCCAACTCTTCAATGCTAACACAATGGCAGCTAACTCCAGATCATGAGTAGGATAATTAACTTCGTGTGGTTTCAACTATCTCGAACCATATGCCACCACCTTTCCATGCTGCATCAAAACACAACCCAGGCCTAGCTTCAAAACATCACTGTATACTACAAACTCACCGCTATCATCAGGTAAAGTCAACACTGGCGCAATAGTCAACCTTTCCTTCAAAGTCAAATAGCTTTCCTCGCAAGCATCATACCATTAAACTTGACCCCTTTCTTCGTCAAACGGGTAAGCGGTGTCGCTATCCGTGAAAAATTCACCACGAATCGGTGGCAGTACCTGCTAAGCCCAAGAAACTCCGTATCTCTGCCACGTTGGTAGGTCTGCTACAATTCAGCACCGTATCAATTTTATCAGGATCACGCTGACTCCCTCAGTGATATCACGTGGCCCAAAAATTTTACACTATCTAGCCAAACTTCATACTTGCTGAACTTGGCGTACAACTGAGCATCTCATAAAGTCTGCAAAACTGCATGCAAATGCTTCTTGTGTTGCCCCACACTCCTAGAATAAATCAGGATGTCATCGATGAACACAATGACGAACTTGTCCAGATAACGTCTGAAAATCCGATTCATCAGGTCCATGAAAGCAGCTGGCGCATTGGTCAACCCAAACGGCATAACAAGGAACTCATAGTGCCCATTACGTGACCAAAACGCCGTCTTGTCCACATCGGACTCCCGAATCCGTAGCTAATGGTATCCAGACCTGAGATCAATCTTCGAGAAGACTGAAGCTCCTTTCAGCTGATCAAACAAATCATCAATCCGAGAGAGCGGATACTTGTTCTTCACCGTAACCTGATTCAACTTCTGATAATCAATGCATAGCCTCATCGAACCATCCTTCTTCCTCACAAACAATACTGGAGCACCCTAAGGTGAAACACTAGGTCGAATGAAGCCTTTCTCAATCAATTCCTGAAGTTGACTCTATAACTCCCTCAGCTCTGCTGGTGCCATATGGTAGGGTGTCTGCGAAATAGGTCCGGTACCCGGAAGTAACTTGATGGTGAAGTCAATCTCCCTAACTAGGGGAACACTGGGTAAATCCTCGGGAAACACATCTGGATACTCGCAAACCACCGTAATATCACCAATGTTCGGTACACGAATACTCGTATCATTCACATGTGCTAAGTAAGTCTCACAACCCTTCCTCATCATCCGATCAGCCTTCATCGCCGAAATCAAACAAGGTAAAGTAGTATTCTTCTCACCCCGAAACAAGATTTCTGGCATGCCTGGACTCCTGAATACAACCTCCTTCTTGTGACAGTCAAGAACAGCCCAATGGTTCTCCAAGAAATCCATGCCCAAAATCACGTCAAAGTCCACAATATCTAGTAGCATCAAGTCCGCGGCTAACCCATAACCTCCAATAAAAATCTCACAATCTCTATATACCCACCCGACACACACTACCTCACCACATGGATACAACACTCGCCACAAACTAGGGAGTGGAGATGCAGGTATAGTAGCTAATGATGCTAATCTATATGACATGAATGAATGCGTAGCCCTTGGATCTAGTAATGTAAGAACTGGATGACCAAAAATGTACAATGCACCGATGATAACCTCTGGAGAAGCTCTGTCCTCACGCAGAGACATGGCATGAACTCGAGCCTGTCCAGCTGGTCGTCTATGCTGACCACCCTGTCCAGAAGGCTATGTTGCACGATCCCCAGAAGCAGTTGTGACGACCCGAAACAGAATCAGTAGTATGATCAGCTTGATCGATGTGTTACTGCGTAGTCGCAATTGTCTGACAATTATTGAAATCGTCAGAGTTCTTAACGACTTAATTATTGGCCGAGAATTGGAACTGGGTCTCTTCTCGAGAGTCATTCTACATGTGATTACGAGTTCGTGGGCGGTTCCAGATTGTTATTTAGACGACCGAGGAATTAGTTATGAATATTTGAAGTTTCGACGGAAACGGACTAATATGGCGAGCTAATTAACGACTAAATTACCGGGCGAGAATTTGGTTTTGGTTCCTTCACGGAAGTTGTTTGGAATTTAATTTCAAGTTTGTGGGAACTTCCGGAGCATGATTTTGAGTTACGAAGATTTAGTTGTGATTATTTCCGATTATTGATGGTTTAGTCGATTTAAATGGGTGTTGATTCAAGGGTTGACTTTTTATTCATTTGACCGATATGTTTGACTTCGGGTAATATTGGAAGAATATGTCGAGACGAGTTCGTGGCCGCGAGAATTATCGGAATCGGAATTACGACGAGAAAGTTATGGATATTCGAAGTTTGTCGAAATCAATTGGGAAAGTTTCCATATTTGGCATGTATATAAATAGAAGGTTCCCATTTTAGGAAGGGAGGACTATTCATTGCTGGTTTGACCTTGGTTGACCGATGGAGGAGATGAAACTCACGACGGTGGCTCACGGCTTCCATGGTGGCGGTGGATTCCGGCCACCCCACGGCTTGAACTTGGGCTCTTTCCCTCCTCCTTGATGCCACGAACCTAACCCCAGCCACCACGCACGGCCTAGCTCGCCGGAGAGAGAGGAAAATTCTGGCCAAAATTCAAGAAAACTTGGTGATTTCGGGTTTGATGTTTCGAGTCGATTCGAGCTGAAATTTGTACTGGGCTTTGTAGCTCTCATCACTAGCAAGCTACCATGTAAGTTTGGAATCCTAATTTTGTTTGTGGAAGGAGAATTTTGGATTTGAAATTTGTGGAACAATTCGGTTTTTCATGAAATTGAGCTAGTTAGAGTGAGAATTGGCCTTAACCTATAACTGGAAAGTTGTTGGGCTCGTCGAGATCTTTGAAACCATGTATGCTATGTATTTTTCTGGGCAGATTGGAGTTTTCCGGCGACTGTGGCAGCGGCGACGGCGGTGGCGCCGCCGCCGCCGGCGGCGACTTTTCGTCCGGCATGGTTTTCGATGAATTACATGTCATTTGACTCGAAATCGCGCCCCGATCGCAGTGGGGAGGTTCGTTTTTCGAGTTGAGCGTCCGAACGTAAAGCGAGGTATTGTGGTATACATATACGGATTTTCGACGATTCGTCGACTTTGGATTTCGTGTTTTCGAGAACGGTGGTTTCTCGTGGTTTGATTTGTATTGTCGGATTATGATTTTGAATATTGGACATTGTGAATATTCAGGGGTTCGTGATCGTTGTTTTGGCGAGGGACTTTCCGCCGGATCACGGGTTAACGTGATACGCGTTACGCCAGTCTGTGAGTTGACATTTCTTTTCACGGATTATTTGCGAGTCTTGATATACGATTTATGAACTTGAGCATGCATATGAGATTTCGGATTACATGAGCATGTGTTTTACGATTATACGATTATACTTATACGGATATACGTATACGAGTATACATATACTTATATGTTGTTCATGCATTTGCATCGAAATGTTTATGATTTGGTTTACACAGAGTACAGTCGTGGTTACGTTGTTGTATCGATACACTTGCCTCTCGGCTGATCCCCGATGGTAGGCTTTATTCCAGGGGAGGCTGTGACTCCTGACCCGAGGTCTTTACCGAGGGGAGGCAGACCTTTGACCTGAGGCCATTTCCGGCTAGAATCACGTGGAAGTCAGGGACTCCGTGGTTCTGACTGTACTAGCACGGGTGTGTCTACGAGTGACCCCATGGGATTTTATGCATGCTCCGTATACGTGAGGAGTTAGAGTCTCCCTCGTGTACTCGGACACGTGAGGAGTTAGAGTCTCCCTTGTGTACCATTTGATTATTTATGCTTTCGACTCGCATATGTTTTTATTATATATATTACTTGGTGAAAGACATTTATTTTCGTCCACTCACTCTAACGTGTTTATTGTCTTTCCCCTGGGCTTTTCGGTTTCCATGCCCAGTTTGCAGTTCAGGCTCTGGTGTCGCACGTCGTGGTCGGAGGCATAGTGCTCGAGCTACTTTGTTTCATCCAGTAGGTTTATTGTTCTACCTACTGTGGTATGCGTATACGATTATGTATTAGATGTCGCTCTGAGCTTCCTGTTGAATACGTTACACGATTTTACACTGGATTTCAGTAAAGTGCATATATATTTACTACTTTACTTTACTATTGATATATTGAGAAATCCGGATGGGATTGGTGCCCACGGTTTGATTTTTGTGGCATAGGATGAAGTGTATTTTCCGCGTGCAGGTAATGGCAATTCTACGTTAGTAGCGAAACTCTGCCCAAATTTCGAAAAGTTTTTGTTGGTTCGTGTTTTCGAAGGGATTCGATTCCGGTTTAGGGAGCTAAATCGGGGTTGGGTCCTTTCAGCAGTACCCTGATCTTGTCTAGTACCCTGATCCGCAACACTACCAAAAGTGCTAAACTGAGGACACTCCCTCGCAAAGTGACCCACCTGGCCACAACGGTAACAAGTAGAGGTGCCATACTGACACTAACCAAAATGATGTCTGTGGCAGTTATTGCACAATGGAAATTCCCTCGGTGTAACTGGTGTGCCAAAGGAAGGTCGAGGATAACTCGATCCACTAGAACTCCCACTGGACTGCTGCCTCTGCTGTCGACTCCTCCTCCATCTATGACTCTGCATAGCAGTACTGGTAGGATATCTGTAAGGTCCACAACCTGAAGATGATGTCGATCCAAAAGTACCTGAACTCAGCCTCTTCGAAGCACCCTGACTAGGTCCACCCTCTTCAAATCGACGTGTCTGAAACCGCATCTGTCTCTCCCTCTCGATGTCCTCACCTCTGAGTGCAGCACTAACAAACTCATTGAAGTTATCTCGAGGCATAGTGGTCAAAGTCCCTTGATATTCAGATTCAGACCCAACTCAAACCTCCTGCACTTTGCTTCCTCTGATGCCACCATATCACGTGTAAACCGAGACAAACGAGTGAACTTATCCCGATACTCAAGCACTGACATACTCCCCTGCTTCAGGTTGGTAAACTCCTTAAATTTCCGCTGCTGAGTAGCTGGATTGAAATACCGACGCATGAACATCTCTTTAAACATCGGCCAAGGAGTATCAATAGGAACTCTGTCTGTACCAACCCACTAAAAGTAGGCATCTGACTCAAGCAAACCCATTGCTGCTACGGTTCTCTGTGCAGGAGTAAAATGCAGGCGCTCAGAAACACGCTCAACCTGAACCACCTAAGCTTCACACACTTCAGGATCAGGGGAACCAGAGAAAACAGTTGCTCCAGCTGTCCTAGCCTTAGCCACTAGATCAATACATTCCTCCAAATGCAATACTCGCATAAGCAAGTCAAAAGAACGTTGATCCTCATCAGGATCCCCAGTCCGTTCAGCACGGACTCCACGTCGAGGAAGCATCCTAAGGATAAAAGATATTAGTCACAGGACAGAAAGGATGTAATCATGAAACTTCAAACATTTAAAAATATACAACACTCTACAGCATTGATGATTATCCACTGGCCGGTTGGGTCATCGCTCCCGAACTGCTGTACATTCTCAACTGCCCTTAGTAACACAACTATAACAGTCTACAGAACCTGAAACCTAATGCTTTGATACCAACTGAAAGGACCCGACTCTGATTTAGTTTCCTAAACCGAAATCAAACCCCTTCGAAAACATGACCTTAAAATTTTTTTGCCAGAGTTTACCTAGAAGTATGTAAACTAGTATTAGAACCTGCATAGAAAAAACACTTCAAGTATTCCACAAAAGCCAAACCGTGGGGCTCCATTCCCCATCCGGATTTCTCAACATATATAATAATATAAACCAGAAGGTTTACAAGAAATCCAGAAATATTCAGGAGTAAACTCGACTGAAAACAAACATAAGTAATCAGAGCGACGCCTATATACATCATTTTCATCAAGTAGGTCAAACAAGAAACCTACAGAAACTGAAGTGTGATCCGAACTCTATGCCTCTGCAGTCAACTCGCAACACCGGAACCCAAACTGCAAACTGGGAAAAGGAAACCGAAAAGCCCAGGGAAGACAAATAAAATCGTTAGAGTGAGTGGACGAAAATAATAATATGTCTTTCCCAAATACATGCTCATAAAAACATAATGCGAGTCAATGTATATGAAAATCCAAACCAGGTACATTTTCCCTGATTCATAAATATGCATGTAAAATCCTGCGGGATCACTCATGGACTCCTCCGTATAGTACAGTCTAATCACGGGATCATAGAACCCCTCGTGATTAATAACCCTGAACAACCTCAGGTCAGGATATCTGTCCCCCCCCCCCCCCCCCCCGGAGCATCTTGGGGATCAGCCAAGAAGCCAAAGCATCGATGCATACCTCAATATCCAAGACTGTACTCTATGTAAACCAAATCATAAACCTTTTCCATGCACGTGCATAATTGTAAAATGCATAATTAAAAAATGTATACTTCTGTATATATAATTGTAACTGCATACGTAAATGCATAGTCATAAATATATATATATATCCATAAATGCATAAATCAAGACTCGCAACTCAACTGTGAAAATAAAATGTCCACTCACAATACGAGCTAGTTCTGAGGTCCGGCGGAAGATCCCTCGCCAAGCGCTTGCTCACGATCACCTGAATAATAGGGATACGATCAATACAAATTGAAACACAACATACGGAGCTAATACGTCGAGAACCCCGCGTCCTCGAAAGACGTATCGCTCGAAATATCGACGAGGATAACAAAATTTCTAAAATATACCCAGTTAACCCTCGTACCAAAATAGAATGCTCAAATCAACTCAAAAACCTCACGATTACGACCAGGACGCAATTACGAGCAAAACGGTATAAAAATCTCCAAAATCCCAAAAAGTCAGCCTTCGCCGGAGCTCCGCCATTGACTTTCGCCGCCACCGGCGGCACGGCGTCAACGATGAAATTCTCCGGCAGAGAAAGCCCATAGCTCATATACTCCTCAAGCCCAACAACTTTTTCTTCATCACCTACCTCCAATTTGGACCACACTGGCCGGAAAATAGCTCGAAAGCTCACGGCCAAAATCGCTCCGGCGACCACCACGGCACCACCCAAAACTCATCCAATTCCAAAATTAAACACCCAAGAAGCATCAAGGGGAGGAGGGGAAGCAAACCCCCTATCAACCCGATTCCGGCGAAATCCCAAAACTTCTTCAAGTTCGAACTTAACCAAAACTCAACCAATTCCACACAAACCAAGTTCAAATCAATAGGAAATCACAAGGGGAAGCTAACCATACCAAAATCATGGCCGGAGGTGGCCGGAAACGCCGGGTCTGACGGCGAAATCAAACCGGGTCAACTCGACCCAAATCGGTCAAGGGGTCATCTTCGGTCAACGCTGGTCAAATGGCTCAAATACGATTTTTCGATAATTTTACGACTATTCCGATATTTATACGCGCGACCCAAGACAATCAACAGTCCAAAAGGATTCGAAACCAAAACGGATAAACACGACTAAATCCAACAGTCAGAAATATTCATAACTTATTCCACGTAACTCGAAATAATCCTCCGAAAACTCCCACAAGCTCGAAATCATGTACACTACAACTCTCGTGAAGGAACTCATATCAAATTCTCGCCTGATAATTTAGTCGTAAACAAATCCGCCATATCGACTAATTACGACAAACTGCGATTAATCGTGAAACTCGCGAATCAAGCCAATTAACATATCATTCTGATTTGGGTCGTTACATATCCAGAATTAAATAATGTTTCTTTTGTCATCGTCACATTGTGAAATGATATGTGCTAATCAATAAATAATTTTTTTATTTTAAATAAGCAAAATGTATATGCATTGATTCATGAGTCAGATACATTAAAAAACATCTAGACCTCCTCACTTTTTATATGAGCAACATCACCACTAGATAATGATGTATCATTGTTTCATAGGACGCATAAAAACTTGGAAATTTAATCCAGGTTGAAGCCCAATCTAAAACTAGACGCTTAATAGATAAGCATGGGCTAAGAAAAATAAGACTAGTTAAACCTAAGGAAATTGGCAACTCTTGCTACTCAACCCACCAACCACAGACCCAAAGCAGGACCCAGTCTAGATTAAAAAAATATATATGATACATTCTTCGTTCATTTTGAACCACTGTCGCCCTTCTCGACCATCCTTGCTCCGACCATTGCTGCCCTAACAACTAAGACACCCTCCCATCACTGTTACCCCGACCTACAACCTCTCACGCCTCAGAAACACAACTAGAAACCGATCTCCAACAAAACTCTGACACCATAACATCAAGTAATTGTGACCAATTTCATTGCCAACTTATATTACCACAGTCTTCTAAGGAAAACATAGATCCTTCTCAATAATCCGACCAAAACATCACCTCACATCTGCCATTACGACTCGCTCTTTAAGAATCGACACCATTATCATCTAAAGCACCAAGATAGCACTGATGAGGCCTAAGACGGTCGTCAAACTTAAGGCCGTCGAGCAAGATCAAATCTTGAAAAGATACAGACCTTGACTATTGGTATTAGATGGTATTAGAGAGGAGAGAAAACTATCAATTAAGAGTTGTTACTTTAAAGAAAAAATGTAAGTACATTAACGCACTGATACATTAAAAGTAGATGACCTTGTAAAAAAAAGTAGACTGTCTCTTTAAATAAGCTGACTAGCATAGTGAAACAAGTGTATTGATATCGTGAAGTAAAATGACTTGGTTTCACGATGTCAGTCTACTTATTTTACAACGTAATTTACTTATTTCAGGATATTCGTCTATTTTTTCTTGCAAGCATTATACAAGTTTTTTACGACAACAAAAATGTTACGACCTGAACCGAAATTACACACTTATCAAATCGTATTAAGTTTTATCACAGATTAGTCACGTCGAGTGAATTCTTAACAACTTTTTCATTGGACAAGAATTTGATTTGACTTTTTTCACGAAAGTTGTAGAGTATTTGATCTCGAGTTCGTAAGAATTTTCGGAAAATTTTTTGATTAAGCGAGCTATTTTTAGTTATTATCAAAATTCGGTAGGAGAAAATATGAAAAAAAAATTAATATTTAGGTCGGTTTAATCACAGCCGTTGGATCTTGATCAGATCAATTGTGTACCGTTGATCTTGCCAGCGGTTTAGGGGTATAAATGAGAGTTTTTTTGAATTTTTATTTCTGAAAATCCTATCGGGCTCGACCGTTTTCACCTCCACCGACCTGTGTCAGTTAACCCGACCAGACCCGCCACTTTCGGCCACTTCTAGCGACGAAATAGGTAGGAAAATGAAGCTCTGTGCTTCCTCTATTGGTTTTTGTGATATGTGTTAGGATTTATAAATGTTAAGATGTCACTCGAATCAGGTTTTAACTCGTTGAATCGCCACCGACGGTGGTCGTGCTCCAGCAAGTTTTGGGGTTATTGAAGCACTCTCCTTCCTGAGTCTATCTGGGTAGGTTGTGTGATCCGTCAATGCTTCACGACGGAGCTTCGACGTCGTGACGTTTTTCGACCAATTTTTAGGGCCGTGGATTTTGACATCGATTCCGACGAATTAGTGGGGAGTTGGAGTGTGTAGGTTTAAGGATAAGTTTAGGCTTAAGGAGAGGAGTGTTTTGAGGATGAGATCTCCACCGTTGGTAGCAGTTGCTGGAGTTAGGTTTCCAAGCTGTTTTAGGTTATTCCGGCCAAACGCCGTCGAATTGGACCTCGGTCCAAATATGAAAATGATAGGCCTCGTTGGGATCTTTCTAACGAGGTATCAACCATCAAAAACGGAGCACCTTTGCCGAAGGGGCGCGTGACCTACGCGCCACCGCCTGTAGAGGCGCGTGACGCGTTAAGTATCCCGCCTGAGGAGTACGTTCGCAAGAATGAAACTCAAAGGAATTGACGGGGGCCCGCATAAGCGGTGGAGCATGTGGTTTAATTCGATGCAAAGCGAAGAACCTTACCAGGGCTTGACATGCCGCGAATCCTCTTGAAAGAGAGGGGTGCCTTCGGGAACACGGACACAGGTGATGGATGGCTGTCGTCAGCTCGTGCCGTAAGGTGTTGGGTTAAGTCCCGCAACGATCGCAACCCTCGTGTTTAGTTGCCACCGTTGAGTTTGGAACCCTGAGCAGACTGCTGACCACATGTCGCCGCCCACGGCAGAGCTCTGGCGAGGCAAATTGTAGGATTCTTCGACAAGGTTATCAGGGTTGTTTTAAGAGACAATTTCCATAGTTTTACATGTTTTGATATTGTATGATTCATATTTACAAGACATCGAGATCTCAATTCCAACGAGGGAAATTCCACTGGACCCCAGTAGTAGACATAGATTTATGAGTGGACCATTTTATTTTCACAGTTGATAGAGAGTTCATTTTTCATCATTTCAATATTTAAGTTTATTTTAGTATTTAAATTTGGAGGTTTTTCTTTGTAATGACATTAGTTAGTTGCATCGATGCACTAACTGTTAGGTAGATCTCTGGATAGTCCAGTCAGGGAAAGTCAGGATACCTCGGCTGGCCCATCACCTACATTTTTTTATATAGATAGTTGACTCAGGTTAGGGAAAAACTCCTGAGTGACCACCTCCATCCGGATTCAGATTTACATTTAAACTTGCTTTATTTTACATAGATCAGTATAAATGCATTAAACTATATTTTATTATTTAAACATATTATACGTGATTTTGTCCACTCACACTAACGTTTTATAATTTCTTATATGTCTTTCCCTGGGCCTTTCAGTTTCCATTGCCCAGGTTGCAGTGTAAATCTTAAGTTTGCGTGACATCGTCGAAGACTTTGAGTCCACCTGTTAACCCTTCATTCAGTAGGTTCTAGTCCACTATCAGACTTTTTCATATGTGTCCTATGTTTGTAGAAGTCGCTCTAAATACTAGTTGTATATGTTGTTTTCAGTTACTCGAGTTTATTGTCCTTTGTATTCAGAACCAGCACATTGTAAATATGTCTTTAAATTTCTGAGTTGAGTTTCTAGTTGTTGTTTATGACATTTGTTGAGAAATGTGGATGGACAATCGGTGGTTTACGGTTTGTTTTTGGAAATTTGATTTTAGAAGTGTTCTCTTCTTACAAGTTTTTAGATTGTCGTTCAAGGGGAATTATGTCAAAATTTTCATGAAATTTATTAGAGTATAGTTAGTCGTTAAAGCTTAATTCTAGTTTACTAGCTAAATTAAAATTAGGTCTTTTCAAAAAATATATTGAGAGATGAAGAATTTGAACTTGAGTGGTGAACGAGAAGACATACGACCTTGATCATATCAAACAATCAACAGTCAACCATATCAATGTGCGTTAGGCGTTACATAATAAAGAAAAAATGAACAGAAACAACATTAATGTGGTTGACGTGGAATCCCACCCAAAAATGCAAACAAAATCAAAAGCATCCAAAGCGGACGTCATTGGCTCTCACTGTTTTTGCAGAAGGCTCATCCTACACAGAGTCACACCTCAACCTTCCCTAACCGGCTCTGATATTGAATTCTCAGAACTCCAGATCAGAATTAGCATGACGGCAATGGGAGAAGAATTGCCACGAGAATGCTGGGAACACATTCTCAATAAGCTAGACCACCACTCTCACTATTCCTCGCTCTCTCTCGTCAGCACCCAATTCCTCTCCATCACCAATCGCCTCTTCTCAACTCTCAAGCTCTCCGATTCATCAGTCCTATCCATCCTCCCTCGTATTCTCCATAGATTCCAAAATCTCAAAACCATAGACCTCACTGGATTCGCCGGCGACTTGAATCCCATTCTTTATCGAATTGCGGTATCTGGGTTGAACCTGGAATCGCTTATTATTTCGAACCAAACAAGTTTAGCACTCAATGGTTTGAGAATGATGGGATCGAAGATGAGGAATCTCAAGTGTTTGGACTGCTCTAAAGTCAAGCTCTTACAGGACAGTGATCTGGAATTGATAGCAGAGTCGTTTCCTTTGCTTGAAGAGCTTGATATTTGCTACCCAGAATTGGGATCCGCAAATTCCTCAAATGGGTTTTCGAATTCGAGCAAAACCTGGAAGCCCATATCAGATTCAGGGATATATGCACTGACATTGAAGCTCAAGGGCCTGAGGAAGATCGACCTCTCTGGTAATCAGTTCATTACTGACATGTCCCTTATGCATCTATCTAAGCATTGTGTGATGTTGACACAAGTTGTGCTTCATTTTTGTGATTTCATAACACATGATGGTCTGGCTAAGCTGATCCGTTCCTGTGCTCAATTGAATTGTGTTTCCGCTAGGGGAATTGGGGTTTCATTTTTTGGTTCGTCGTTGAGTTTTGGATCATTAGGATGTGCATTGATAACTTCTGAGTCTATATCTACTATCGAATTTTCGGACTCTTATATTTCGGATGAATTGCTGTATTCAGTCGCAGAAGCATGTGTTCCTATGAAGAAGCTAGTTCTTTCTAACTGTACAGGTTATACTTTTGCTGGGATTTCATTTTTGGTAAGACATTACCCGTTGCTTGAGTACTTGAATCTTGAAGCAACTTGTTTTCTTACAGACAAGGACATGAGTGAGCTAGCCTTGGTTCTCCGTAGTATCACTTATATAAATCTTAGTTATTGCTATTATCTGACTGGTGTTACGCTGTATGCACTTGCAAGAAACTGTCCGGTTTTGAATGAAGTCAGGATGGTAGGAACGAACATTGGGGATGAAGTTTTGGAGAAAGATTTCGTGCCAGATATTGGTGTCAAATCTCTTGACTTGTCTCATAATACTTCAATGAGAAATGGGTTTATACAAAATTATGTATCCCTTTGCCCGAATTTGGAAGTGCTTGATGTGAGTTTTTGCGTAAACATTACAGAAGATGGCATCTTAGAAGCTCTGAAGAGATGCTCTAAGATTAGGCATTTGTATATAAACAGTTGTTTTATGATGAAGAACCTCTCGGAAGACTTTGAACTTCCACATTTGGAGATACTGTGTGCACGGGGATTGGAAATTGGTGATGGTTCATTGGCTTTGATTGCAAAGAAATGTTCCAGGCTACAAAAATTGGACTTGACCGGCTGCCTCAGAGTAACAGCGAATGGTGTGAGGGAAGTGGTGGCAAACTGCAAAGAAATGAGGGAGATAAGTTTGAGGTCGTGCGATCGCGTCGGTGCTGATATCATTCCTTGGATGGTGTTTTCAAGGCCATCACTCGAGATAATTGTTCCCCCTTGTGATTTTGTTCCTACTGAAAGCCAAAGGTACCATTTCTTGCTCCATGGATGTCATGTCTATGATAGCTAGTTTTACTAGTGTTTTTGTTTCAACCAAATTGTTGATATTTCAATTGTATTGAGATTGAAGATATGTGATTTGTGCATCTTTTGCTGGAAACTATATAATCTTGACAAGAAGTTACTCTTTTAGACTGTGGGGTATGTTTGTTACACCTTACGATAGAGGTGATTATTCTTAATAATTATCTCTCTTTCATAAGAATGGCTTACACAAGGAGTGCTTTGTCCTATGTTTGGTATCACAATAGTAGGAAGATGTTTCAAATGTGTGTATATTCTTGTTTAGGCTACATGGATCCAGTGGCGGATCTATGTTATAGCTATCTGGGCTGCAGCCCAGGTAACAATTCCAAAATCTCATATAGATTTTTTATGTTGAGAGAATATAGTTCTTTCAATTTAGTTCAGTTGGAAAACAAGGTGGATTGTTGCATGGCTCCAAACTTGGGAGGTGCACTTAACTTCATTACTTGCTTCTTATCCATTCTTTCTTCTTTTTTTTACTTGGTTCTTATCAATTCTTTCTTTTTTTTACTTGTTTCTTATCCATTCTTTCTCCTTATTCTCCAGAATTCTCATCGTTTTTTACCTTTTAATTTTAAATTCTTCCTTTTTAGTCTTAATTTTATTTTTTATTAAAGATTTTCTTTGATATTCTTATCAATATTTTTGTACAACTTTACTTTGTTTATTCTTGAAAGCATTATTAACCTTGAACAAAAAAAAATCTTTAAAGTCAAATAAAGGTTAGCCCATGTGAACCTCTATTCCTTGATCCGCCACTGCATGGATTGGGGTTCAATTGCAAGAACTAGTATAGTAGCTACAAATTGATATATGCATGAGTTTCCTTATGGTACAAGCAACACATCTAAAATGAACCAATTACATGGATAGGATGCGGATGTTACCATGTTGACCTGTAGATATAACTTCCTTATGAAGAACATTTCTTTTGTTTGTTTTTTCAAATAAAGTTTTTTATTTTTTGAGAAAATTATTTAAAAGTCCAAAAACACATTTAGTTTCCAAAAAATATTAGCTTATGACATCATAGTAAAAAAAAAAACTCAAATGTGATCCTTGTTTTTTCAAAAAAAATTCAACTAATTTTATTTTATCCCAAAAAAAAATCTAAAATGTTATAAAACACAATTTTGACCTTTTAATTTTACCCTCCTCAATAGATCAAATCACTTTGGCACCACCTAACCTTTGCTTCGACCACCACTACGATCCATGGCTAACCTTCTTTCCTTCATCTCCTCTTCATCTTCTTCTTCTTCTCTTACTCTGCTACCTCTGCTCTCTCCATCTCTCACGCGCTCTGGTCCAATCTTCGTCTCCACAACGAATCATAGATGATCCTCGACTCTGTTCTCGCTACTTCTTCTTCTTCGGGTTCTCCCTTTGACGATCTCTGGCAGCATCTAATTCATTCTCGACAATAGCAGCAGTGTCGCAATTCTCAGCGACTTTGGGCGGTGGGGGAGCAGATTCGACGGTGTGGCATTACAAGTGGTCGAAGTCGATCGATTTCGGCTTCAGAAGATCAAGCTGCTTCAATTCGCAGCTTTTGTTAGCGAAAACCTAGAATTTGAGGAGTCCCAGGCTTCGCCGGAGCCACCGGAGATCAGTCGCTCGCCTTGAGTTTGGATAGGTCTGCAAGGTACATGACGTCACTGCGTGGAATTATGATGATTAGAAATTCAAATTACAAATAGGAATAGAGTTGCCGAAAACGGTTGGGCATTCTAAAACCTAGATTATGTAAGCTCCTCATGTGGAAGCAGAAACAAAGGACTGAAGGGAGAGATAACTTTCAATTTGACTAGTTTCAATTTGCTAAGTGCAATGATGCTTGTGTTTGATTTAGATGGAAGTTTTCCTGCCAAGTATATAACATTATTAACATCAACACATCTAATATACTACTTCCTTTATACAAAAACACTATTGTAGATTAACCAAACACACTATTAACATCGACACATCTAATATACTACTTCCTTTATACAAAAACACTATTGTAGATGAACTAAACACACTAATCGAAACGAACTCAAGTTTCTCACACCAAAACTCTACACCAACAATCATACAGTATCAAAACCCTAAAATCAGCAGCTGAACACAAAGTAATTGTACTGATTCTATTAGAAACCAGAGCACATACGATTTTTCATTTTACAGGAAATTGACTTCCAAAAAACCTAAGAATTGCATAGGTTATGATAATCCATAACAACAAAAATAGAGAGAGAGAGAGAGAGAGTGAGGGAGTGAGAGAGAGAGAGAGAGAGAGAGAGAGAGAGAGAGAGAGAGAGAGAGAGAGAGAGAGAGAGAAGAGAAACGCTTGTGGCGGAGTTAATAAGTGCTATGACAGGTTCAGCCGAGTAGAGTGAGGGAGGAGGAGAGGAAAGGTGGAGAGAGGAGCAACAGTGATTGAGGGAGGAGTGAGAGCTCTACTAAGTTTTCAATTTTGAGAGAGGAGAGAAAAAATGAAAATGAGAGAAAATGGTAGCTGACTTGTTATATATATGATGACATAATAGTAAATATTATGAACATTAAGAATATTTTTGTTATTGATTTAATAGAGGGTGACCTTATTTGGGACAAAATTGTTGAGTGACCTTATGTAGTATACATCTTATGTTAATTACCTTATATGTAATTGACCTTTGGAAAAGTCCTAACACAGAGAACTCGCTCCACGAATTTTGTTGATAGTTTCTCTTAGAAAATTTAGTTTTCTCGTCCGGCGGTCCTCGTCAGGTACAGCTGGACAGATTTTTCTGACATAGTGTTATTAGCCCGGTGATGGGCAGTGTCAATAATCCATCGAGTACCAAAGGTGGTTGGGGTTTCCAATTCTGGCCAGTGATTGGTTTCAAATCAAGAACTTTCGTTTCACATGCGATGGGAGAGGCGATTGTAGTGGAGGACAAGAGACCTTGGAGGATGGGATGAGGAGAGGTCGAGTGGCGAGATGTATCAACATTCTATTCAAATTTGTTTGGGTCTGGCCAATAAGCCAATTTGTCGTGCTTGATGTTTGTTCTAACCAAACCAGATTTTCTCGCGGCCGAGGGAAACTTCATAAACCTTCTTTTCTTTTGTAATATAATTTGAAAATTATTTTGATCGTTTTTTATTGTATCAAACTATCAAATTCATTTGTTTTAACGAACAATGAACTGAACTTGGTAGTGTTACATTCACATAATCTCTTGTTTAAAACGAAAAAAGTATCACATGACCAAATAAACCAAAACTCGATTTTACATTTTTCTTTGCATATTCCAAGGACCCCTGTAGGCTGGATTATTCTTTTATTTATTCATTGTTCTCTTTCTTTCATTGCATCCTATCTCCTCTCAACAATGAAGCTTATCCTCCACCGTCTCACTGGTCGACCTTGACCCCTGTTATTTTGAGATCATATCTAGTATTCAGAGTTTGCCACGATTTTGTACCGCTCTCTCGATCCTCACCGAAATCGTGCTTTACCCCTAGATGCCCAGTCAACTATTGCGCCTCAACGCATTTCAAATGTTGAGTTTCCTTCTGCTTCTTCCAGTACTTGGAAAAGTATTCTCTATGGTTCTGAGGTCTTGCAAATCTAGGAAAGGAGGTTGGGTATATCTAGAATAGAATCAACATATGGTGGGGAAGGTTAATAATGCTCACAAAAAGAAGAATGGAAAGTGGAAAAAAAAGAAGAAGCCCATTTTCTTCCATGCAAGCAGGGCTTTTGATCCTCGCACCGAACTCTAAGTGAGTGGCTCAACGTGAGACCTTAGCCCGATGCCTTTTAACCGAAGTAAAGTTAGTCATAGGTCGACCCTTTTAGATGTGGTCTTGCAGAAGCATTGTAGCAGGCGGTGGTGCGACGTCAATCTTTGGCATGGCGACAGGTATGGTGCCGACTGTGATTCGTGGTGGCTGGTTATGGATTTTGACTTGTAATTGTCCTTTTGGGCTTGATGGTTGTTGGGCTAGGGAATTTTCCTTTGGCTCTAAGTATTTTCAGTTTCCTGTTTGTGTTTGTTTGTTCGTAGTTGTGTTTTATTATTTTTATGTAGGAGAACAAGTCGGGCGATCTAGACGACTTGCCTATATGCACATCTCAAATGCCTCGTTTAACCTAGTGAGTAGGTAATCCATGCTTCGATGGACGCACCCTTCTAGGAATAAGTTGAAATGTAGTTCTGACGACCAAGAACGGACCTAGGATTTTAAGATGGAGTAGGCTAAAAATAATGATATAGGCCGAGTATAGAATTTGGGGTGGGCCAAAATTTTATTTTTAGTATTTTGAACTAAAATTATGATAGAAAAATATTGATTTTTTAAATTTGGGGTGAGTTATAGCCCACTTTAGCCTATGTGTAGGTCCATCATTATCGACAACTCTTTTGTCGTTCGACAACATAGTAGAAAAGTTGTTCAATTTTTAATGATATGTTGCATTAGTCGCGTTATGTTTTCTTTATTGTGTCGTCTTTATTATAAAGCAGATATAGTTGTTGATACAACACTCTCTACTAATGAGTGCGTGTTTGAATATATAAATGTGGGCAATCTTATTATTATTCGAGATGTTTTAGTTGTGTTTATTGTGATTCGAAAATTGAAGTTTAAATTTTATGTCCTTCGAATATGTATTCACCAGTTTATTAATGTAGACTTAAAGGTTGTGAGACCGCTTTAATAATACTAGCCTTCCTACACGCACATACGCGCGCGCGGAAGTGCGTCGCTCGCGCGTGCGATTTGTCGGATATTTTATTATAAACTATGAAATTATATAATTTCATGGAATATATGATTCAACCAATACAATATCAAATACATAATATGTGTCCACATTCACCATGATTAGTCAATCATCACTTGCCACATATCTCTTTCTATCATCTTCGTCATTCGATATTATGAATTTGTCTTCATAGCAGTGATAGGGTTCAAGATACCATAGTCCTGAAAATGTATACATGTTATATATTTTGATTATTTCATTTTAGTGAACATTAAAGTATTGCAAAAATCTTATGTACCTTTTAAAGCTGGATTAATCGTAGGGTAGCAAAACTTCTCTATACACAACGTTTGTTGTGAAAACCCCTTCCTCACGTTCTACTGATCCCTTCTTCACCAATATTGTAGTAGTGGCCTTTGAAACTCCTCTTGATAGAGCCACATATAACTGTCCATGGCTAAACACATGATCTGGAAGGTAAATACCAACATTTGGTATTGTTTGTCCTTGTGATTTGTTGATTGTTAGTGCAAAACTTAATTTGATAGGAAACTGCTTTCTTTTCAACTTAAAAGGAAGTCCGGCACTCTCAGTGGTTTTTAGCTCAATTCTCGGTAAGAAGACTCTTGTTCCCGCAAATTGTCCAGATAAAATCTCAGCATCAATGAGGTTGTTATACAGTCCATGGCAAGTAAGTCTTGTACCATTGCACAACCCAATTTTTGGGTCAATATTTCTTAGAAGCATAAGGGGAGCTCCTTTCTTGATAATTAACTGATGCGGCGGCATGCCAGAAGGAGAAATTGAATTCAAGAACTCTTGTTGATACATATTTCTGGTGTCATCCTCCACTGAATCAAAAGAATATAGGATGCGTTCTGATCCTGGAAACTGCTTTACAATCTTTTCATTGAGTATGTCAACATCAAGATTCTTTGGAGTAATTATTGCCCTGTCAACCATGTATGTTATATCATTAACATGGGAACTTAGATCTGGAAAAACTTGACTGATTAATTGGTTGATTGATTCTTCACCCTCCCATGGTATGACTATACTTGAAGGTAATCGTATCATGTCATCAATCACATTTGGTTCATCTCTATTACCAACATCAAGTAAGAACTGTGAGAATTCTGGATCATTGATAGATCTCATATTCTGTTTTAAACGCAGAATCTTTACAATAGGCCAAAAAGAAGCGTTAACCAAACTTGCTTAGACCATCTCTGCTCTTATGCCTCTATGTATAACTGGGAGAACTTGTCGAAAGTCTCCGCCAAAGATTATCACCTTTCCTCCAAATGGCAAGTCATCACAACTCATGATATCTTTAAAGTTTCGATCAATAGCTTCAAAGGCATATCTATGCAACATCGGAGCCTCATCGCAAACAATTGTTGATGATAGACTGATTAGATCACCTAAATCTGAATTTTTACTAACTCCAGATATGGAAGACTAGGCCTGGGCACGGATCGGGTTGGCCCAAAAAAGGACGAACCCGAATCAAATACCAAAACACATAAGAACGGATCGGGTTATGCAATTTAAACCTTCAACCCATTAAGAATCCAACTCGAACGGTTTCGGATCGGGTTCTCGGGTTCTCGGGTTCTCTACTTTTGACCTTATTGTGTAAAGCTCTCTATCAAACCTAATATCTAACATATCAGTGTACGCAAGCGACCAAATAATCCAAATAAAGCAGTAAGTGGACCGAAACTCACCGTTAAGAGTCTTAAGACAACCAGGATGCTTTGCGGTTTATGAAATTGGGGTTTTGATTCAAGGCTAATTTGAAGGATTGAAAATTGCTAGGATTTTGATTGGGTGGTAGGAGATGAATATCGATTCATTCAATTGAGGATTTTAGGACATAGGATGAAGTTTTGATAATCATGATTTTGGACATGGGATGAGAAAAAGAGAGAGAGTGTTCGATAGCTAGCTTTGGGCTTTGGCTGCGGGAGAGAGTTAAAGATGTAGGGTTTTTTTAGCTAAAGTTGATATATATATATATATATATATCTGAGCTTATAATCAAGTACATCACAAACCACTAATATAAAGACATGTGGTATTTTAATGGATTGAACGGATCGTATCGGGTTTTGAAGTTCAAATATTTGCAACCCGCGCATGTAAACCGTCTATATATAAACGGTTCGGGTCTACACTATTATTGATTTTTCTCTCTTAAAACCGAACGGATCCGTCCACTTTCGGATCGGATCGGGTCGGATATGCGGGTTCCGGATCCAAATGCCCAGGCCTATGGAAGACGCATTAAGATTGAGTGGGATTATGAACCTCGAGTGTGTTGTTCTTCCACCTGTCATTAATGTTGCCACTATAGCAGAGGTAGCTGTTGCCAATATGATATGACCTTTTCTTCTCAAAGTTGCTAGTAGTGCACGATATAGATAAGTCTTTCCCGTTCCTCTTGGGTCGTCAACGAAAAATAGGGCGCTACTTTTACTCTCGATTGCCGATAGTAGTGTCATACGAAAAAGTTTGATCAACATTCAAATGATTAACTGCTTCTCGGTCTTGTTGAGGAAAATCTATTGAAATTTCGTCTTGTATCAACCTTGGAAATTCTGACTCTTCATCACAGTCTTTAGTAAGCTTTAGCAAATCATAGTTCGAGATAGAATTATTATGCTGCAAAAAAAATCCATTCAAGTCTCGCAAAAGTCTGTTTGTAATACGTGTGGTGACAGCGGTGCTTGAAGAAGGATAGTCTTCGATCATGAATTTCAAAAATTCATCCAACAAACTTTTCACCCCTTGTGGCTCGCAATATACCAAGATCGTTACAAACAATTTTCTTAATGACGAAGGCATACGGATGGTTGAAGCTTCACACAAACATTGTCGGATGCTATCATCATTTTCTAACAATCCCCGTTGTTCAATAGCCTCCTTAAACGTTGGTTGCAATACGCCATCCACAGTCCTTAAATCTTCAAATGAAGTAGCTCCTCTGACATGATTAAGAAGAACACGTAGGTAGAATTTTTCTCCCTCTGAAGGCGAGACTGTATATATTCTTCCGATCACTTTTTGGTTGGTCTCCCTTAGCTGCCATTGCTTATGTTTTGCAACCCAGTGGAATCGTTCAGGGAACTCTCGATATAAGTAGGCACGTGCATCTTCATAGTACATGTTCATAGTAAAATACTCAGTAAGCATCGTCATCGAGTTCCTATCGTTTGCGACCACATCAGTTACCCTTTCATATGCATTAAAGAACACCATATGCTGGTTAGAGCATCCGCACCCATTTTCCATCAACTGCTCAAGCAGTTGCCGGAAACTGCTCTGGCAGTTGCCAATCCCAGAACTGCTCAAGCAGTTCCAAAACTGCACGCACCAGTTCACCAACTGCTCTAGCAGTTACTATTCGCTGAGCGAATGAGGGCGTGACACGTGTTATCACGTAATTACGATTTCGACAAAATAATTGAACCGGATTGCCGGTGAGATTTCAGACCACTGAGATTGCGACACGTGTCATCTCCGGATAACGATATGTGCGAAATAATTGGGGCCGATTGTCGGTGAGATTTCCGACGAATGAGATTGCGACACGTGTCATCTCCGGATAACAATATCGACGAAATAATTGAGGCCGATTGTCGGTGAGATTTCCGACGAATGAGATTGCGACACGTGTCATCTCCGGATAACGAAATAATTGAAGCCGATTGTCGGTGTCGGTGAGCTTTTGGTATAAAATTATCATCTCTCTCATTCCTATCACACCAATCACCACAATTTCCAATCCTTGAATCATCAAATTTCGATGAATCCTTTTAGCTTCGACAACTTTTTTCGAATGAGGCAACTACAAAACGAGGAGGATGACGAGATAGAGCAATCTTTCGTGGATCTCGTGGCAGTGGAGGTGGCACAACTTGATGATGAACCGCATGGTGGTGGATCACGTCGGGGTCGTAAAGCAAATCGACAAAGATTGAGGGCGTCCAGGGGAGATAATCTCCTGCAAGATTACTTCATCGAACGCCTGATCTTCAACGTGCAAGAATTTCGGCGAAGGTACCGAATGAGCAGAGACTTATTCAACACTCTCATGACGGGTCTCTGCAATTTCGACGAATATTGGCATCAGAGACCGGATGCCACTGGATTGCTAGGCCTCCTCCCCCAACAAAAGATGACCGCTGCGCTGCGAATGCTGGCTTACGGCGCAGCCGCAGATCAGTGTGCTGAAATCACAAGGATGGGTGAATCCACTACACTAGAATGTACGAAGGAGTTTTTCCGACAAGTGGTTCTCCTTTACGGTCAACGTTACCTCTGCCCTCCAACAGAACGTGACCTCATACGGCTTCTAGCTAAGGGCCAACAACGAGGTTTTCCAGGTATGATTGGAAGCATCGACTGCATGCACTGGGAATGGAAGAATTGTCCAACAGCTCATCAAGGGGCGTACTCAGGGCGAAAGGGTCGTCCCACCATTATCTTAGAGGCAGTAGCCTCGTATGATACATGGATATGGCACAGTTTCTTCGGGGTTCCAGGCGCTCAAAACGACATTAATGTGCTCCACCAATCAGATGTGTTTGACGAACTCCTTGCCGGAAGAAGCCCAACCGCCGTATATGAAGTGAATGAAGAGCGGTATTCCAACGCTTATTTTCTTGCAGACGGAATATACCCAAGGTACTCTACATTTGTGAAAACAATTTCTAACCCCCAAACACCGCCAGATAAGTTGTTTGCAAAGAAACAGGAGTCATACCGGAAAGATGTGGAAAAATGCTTTGGCATCCTGCAATCCCGATGGGCAATTATCCGTCATAGTTGTACATTGCACAAGAAATCGGTGATCAAAACTATCATGTTAGCCTGCATCATATTGCATAACATGATAGTTGAGAGTGAGTTCGTAGATGAAGAGTTTGAAGAGAATGCAGAAGAAGATATGCAAAACCCAGTACGAGCTTTCCAAGTTTATGATGGGCCTGTTGATGAGGATGGGAATCGAATTCCTTTTCAGCCAATGAGTAGAGCTGGGGATAATATGTCACGGTTTCATGATCGTGTTGCCGATCTCCAATCTGTTTATATCCATAACGAACTTCAGAAGGACCTGGTGAAGCACAACTGGATGCTTGAGACTGGAGAAAGACTATAATTAATTGTGTTTAAATTTTTACTATGTGTGCTTAATTTTCATAAATGTGCTTTCAATTCAGTAAGTGTGTTTCGATAGTTGAAATTGTGTAATAAATATGATGTGTTTGAATTTTAAATGTTAGATTTTGCCTCTACGCAGACAAGTTATTTCATAAAGCACATGCAATTTTATTTCTCGAAAATTCAAATACATAATGGAAAGATAATGAAAACATAATGAAAACATAATGGAACGATAATGAAAACATAAACAACATTTATTCTTAATACAATAGGGCGCTATAATTACTGTGGAAAGAGTACGCGTGGTTGATAACAATCCGCAAATGTATCATCGGAAGCTTCGCCATCCTTATCTTCTGATTCCTTAAGGATAGCTAGTTTCCTCTTGGTAAAGTACCTTTTAGAGATCGGGGTCATAGCCTCCAAGTTCATGGTCATGATCCTTGCTTCTTCCTCATGTTTCTTTATTTGGAGCTTAGTTTCCGCCCTTGCTTCTTTTCGTTCTTGAAGTTCTATATACTTGGCGTAATAATTGAGCTGACTTTCATTTTGTATCTTTCTCGTGGAATGCCACGCTGCTTGATCACTTGCCATAGTTTGCAAAACCTCAGTGCGTTGATCAATAGGAGTCTTACCTTGTTTCTTATGACGCCTTGATTCCTTTGCCGCCTTGCATCCCATTGGTCTTACCGGACTCGACGAACCGGTGCCAACGTAGGCGGGTGATGCTTCATTCAAGTCTCCTTCATCACCCAAATTTACGATTGGAGATGATCCGGTAACGGAGGGAGTATCTTCATATGAGCCAACAAACGGAGACGGAGTGCTCGGTTCAACATCGCAGTAACTTGGATGGTCCTTAAGAACTTCATAACATTCAAAGTGGGTGAACGGTCGTTTCTTAGCGGCATAGTAGTATGCTTGAGCTTGTTTAATCTAAAAAAATACAGTAAATTAATTAAATTAAATTGACATACAAAAAGTTAATTCAAATTTACTAAATTAATTAATTACATAGTACAAATGAAATAAAAATGAAATGAAATAAAAATGAAATTAAATAGGTAAAATAAAAATGAGATTATGAGAGAAATTAAATAAAAATGAGATTATGAGAGAAATTAAATAAAAATGAAATTAAATAAAAATGAAATTAAATAAAAATTAGATTATAAGTAGTTACCTCATCCATGTGAGAAGTGCCGCTAGCTCTACGCTTACGTGCGTCTCGCAAACATTGACCCCATTTCTGCAATAGTATCTTGAATTTATTGTAGTGCGACGCAAGTGCAATTTGAGACCTAGGCTCCTCTCGAGGTGTTTCTCCTTCCGATGGCACCCAATTTTCTATGTAATCGGCGTGAATTTTCTCCCACAATTTATCTTTCCTTTGTTTGTTGCCGTTGACTTCATCGATACTATGACGTGCGAAAGAGATGCACATTTGCAAATCTTCAGAACGAAGCCAATGGGCCATTTCAAAAAAATGCTCACAAAAATGAAAGTAGAGATGGAGAAGAGATGGATGGAGATGTGAAATTTGTAGTGCACAAATGAGAAGTGAGTTGTGAAAAAAATTGTGTAGTATTTATAGGAAAATAGTAGGGGGTGATATGCAATTTTTTGGGATTTTTTTGCAATTTTTTGGGATTTTTTTGCAATTTTTTTGTAAATATTTTGGGTATTACCGTTTATATCCGTTCTGATTTTTCTGGTTGAATCTGAGCCGTTGGATCAACTTTTGAATTCGAAATCTACGGACCAGATCAACTGGCCCGTTACTTTTTTTTTTGTTTCTCCCGTGCCACGTGGCACGTACTGATTGGTTGGTAAGTTTCTTTTTTCACCTTTTACCTTAAGTTAAAAAAAAAAAAAAAAAACTTGCGTCAGCTGACGTCACCCACGTGAAGTGGGGTCCGCCAGCTGCGCGAGCAGCAGCTCGCTCTCTTTCTGCTCGAGCTCGAGCTCTCCTCCCCTCCGATCTGCTCGAGCAGCTTCGCCCCGGTGCGCCCCTCATTTTCGGCCTCCGAGCACTTGCCGGCGGGCCCCTCCCTCGTGCTCGAGCAGTTGCCGGCGAAATCCGCCCCGGTGCACTTGCTCTTAGGAAGATGAATTTGCAATCGTTCAACCGAAGGATACATTCAGTTCATTAAAAATTTGAAGATCCTCCATAAAGCTTCCGGTGCACAAACCCATCTTGCATCAACAAAGTTCCGTATCTCGTCTTGATTAGCTTCATGACGAATTTCTAATGTCACTCTATCTGGACCTTTGTACACATATTTGTACAAATACTTCACACTCTTAATACTGCAACAAATTTCAACATTGATATGACAATCATGCATACTTTGTAAGTAGCCAAGGATTGTAAGGAATAACTCAACTGTTATCTATCGTACCAGATTGAACTTGGCGATTATCTCGCCTACGGTATATTAGATAAGAATATTTCCCTTGAAATGTGGCTTGTGAAAATGACTTTGGAAAACCTCACTTACAACTCCCACGTTTCATACATGGAGCAGTGCGCTTATGTATCCCACAGGGACCATGTATCATGTGCCTTAATACTGCGTTGTGCAATTCTGGCTCCTCCTCTGCATTTGGTATCTCGGCCCGGACAATCTTATCATAATCATCAGGACTATTTAGCTTATCATCTTCCTTTAACATGAGAAGCATATGCATATGTGGGAGTCCACGTTTCTGAAATTCGATGACATATGCATAAGCCAAAACTTCACCAAGAACTCCCTTTTTGATAACGTCTTCCTTTAGTTGTTCAAACTTGGAACGGAAAATACGTGTTTCTAAATCTGGACGATCTTGTGGTACTTGGCCAGGTAAAAACTCAGCTAGTATCTCTTCCCATCCAGGGTTGCAAGTCATTGTGAAAAAAATATCAGGCTTTCCAAACTTTTGGACCAAAGTCATTGCATCTTGATACCGTTGGTGCATATCCCTTGGACTTCCGATGAAAGATGATGGCAAAATGGTTCGACGACCAACATTACCTATTGTTAATTAAGAGTACTTTAAAACTCACAATTGAATAAATAAAAATCGACTAAATATTACAAAATACTGAAGTTCATACCGGCATTATTTTCGCCAGTTTGTAGCGAGTCGTGTAGTCCATCATACAATTCTTTTCGTAGAGTACTCTGATTAGTACGAACCCATCTTAACTTTTGCGTTTCAATTTTGACATAATTATCAACGACATATTGTTGCAAAAGGCGACCTCCTTGGAGTAAAATTGATTCGTCCTCTTGACGAATCTGCAACGATAATCATGTTATTGAATGGTGTATGGTATTGTTGAACTGAAATTGAAAAGAACAAATAGAATAGTCACCTGTAGAATATATGCGTAGTAGTCACGACATGTCAATTTTCTTCCACGATTTGTTTGACTATTAACGTCCCATCCTTATGTCCCATATGGTAGTAATAGTGGATATTGCAAAGGATCATAAAATCCAACACAATCCTGGATATTTTGAAGTTGACCATGCTTTGTCTGTATCACGATATCACGACCCATTAAATGTTCGGCATCATCTGCTCCCACTAATATTGCAGCAACCTGTGATGCTGAGGGCAAAATGTACTGTCGTTGGTTTGCAGGTTACTCTTTAATGATGAGTCTACAACTTTCTAAGTCTTGGCGTTGAGCCAAGTGATGAAACTGTTGAGTGAATGGGTTGTGATGATTTAAAATATCTTGTATTTTTTCAACCAAAGCTCTATGCAATGATTCATTTTCCAGCATACGGTTGTCCACTTCATGGTCAGTATCATATATATACAACTGCAGAAATCTCGGTCTATTATCCCTTTCTGGGAGAAGACTTCCTATCTTATGATATATGGATCCTTGAGCCCGGAATGTGAAAGTAGACCCTCTTGTTGCTAGATTTCTATCGACGTTCACTCCCATTGATGTGAAGGAAAATACATGGTTATAGGCTCGAATATTTTGCCTGAAATGTGTTCCTTCATGATTTTCAGCAGAGAATAGATCTCTTAGTTCTTGAGGTGCTTCTATTGGAGGAAGGACTATGGCCCCATTTTTACAGCACATATCTCCACTTTCACGATGAAATAGACGGGCGCGACAATGTCGACATGTGTTCGGTGTTGGCAAATGAAGTCTAGCCACACCAATGTTCTCATGAAAATTTCGAGCACAATTATGAGAGACACGTCGTTCTCTAGGTCTCACTCGTACTTGCACAACAACTATATGTAAAAAAAACAGTAAAAAAAAATATTTAGCTCAAGGATACAGGTCAATAATAAAAAAAAACTAACAGGTGTCTTAAACTTTTTACCTTCACTGCCCACAATTTGATCACTATCATTGATTGAGTTCTGATCAACCATATCGTTCAACACAGGTAACCTGTTTGACCTTGCTAGTTGCCTTATATTTGTCAAGCGCATTCTATTTTGAACTTGTACATTGTCCTCATGATATGTTGTTTGCTCTGTGAATCGTGCTTGTTGTCGTATATGTGTCAAGCACATTCTATTTGGAATTCCTACATTGTCTTTAGGATGCGGATGAGCCTGACAACCATGATTTAATGTTTGAAGTGTAGAAGTTGTATGATGCGATTGGATTTGATTATCATGATAATTAGCTCGACGTTGAGCTAAATAAAAATCTCGTTGTTCTTGAGTCATTGAGTTTTGATGATTACTTTGATTTGTTCGCCATCTAACTCGTTGACTCTCTCTCAGAGAAGTTGCTATATTGTGTTCATTGGCCTCATCGTCTTGGTTATTGTGCTCATTGGCCTCATCATCTTGCTGAACACCTATATTTCAAATGTTAACAAATTATTCGAAAATCAAAAGACCAGGTTCATTCTTACAAAAATTTAGTATGTTACCATCCATCAAATTGGATTGACTTAGCACACTTGTGTTTTCCATTGCCCTTCGAATTTGATATCTAGCACGTCTTCGAGCAGAATTTTCAGTTTATTGTGAAGAACTTAATAATCGTCGTCTCTCTCTTTCTCTGTTGTTTCTACGTTGTCTTTCTGCCTCTAAGGAATAAAGACGGGTGTGCCCCTATAAAAAAATCAATTAAAATAGTCAATTCAATTGTGTTACTTTATACAACAATTGAAATTCTTTTGTTAGAGAATATGTACTTGATTCTCATTTTGTAGTTGTGAATGTGATGACAAACTTATTTCTCCTTCGGTTGTGTCCATATTCTGCCTTTCTTCCCTTTCTTCTCTGAGGGTTTGTCTTTGTACTTCTTGTGAATGAAAACTGGCAGATTCCTAATAAATTAAACCACAATGAGATTGAACTATGATTAAAATTAATAATCTATTAATTTTGAACTCCTATATTAAGGATGTCAAATATATACCAACCCTACCTGACCCTCATCTCGCGGTTGCAAACGTAATGAAGTAACTTGACCCATAGTTTCTGTCAATATTTTGTATTTTTACACTAAATACCTCAGCTTAAAAGCAACAATAATCTAGACAATGATAGTGCAACATAGAATTTATGAAATTATGTATCGTGTCGACTAACTTTACACATTTAAATCTTAAACACAATATCTAAACTACATCACCATTTAAACAAACCTATATGCATGATAACTACATATCCACATTAATGTTCATCATCTCCCATCAGTCCATGTCAGCTATCCATTGCCTTGTACTCTTTTTTGTAACTACAAATACAAATTAAGAATATGGTATGAAATACAAACCCCCGCCAAAAAAAGTTATTAATACTACTATTTTTGTAGACATATTTTAAAGTTTAAAGTACATACATACCAATAAATCATAATACTCATCAATCGCAACAACCTTGTTTCAGTTACATGAAGAACTCTTTAGTAAGAGCATCTATTAATGGATTTTTACCATTTTACAAATATTGAGTAATTTAAAAATTACGATGTAATCACCTTGATTTTATCTATTGATTCTTGGATACAGAGAGATGTACGCTTGTTGTAAAACTGTTCAAGAAACACATACTTGTTCAAAATTGTGACTGCTTTAATGTTAACTAAATATGTTTATGACACTCAATAAAGGAATTTGTAATACCTTAGCTAAGAAAAACTTGTTTCTACAATCAATTGTGTTCCTGCTCACATAGTAAAACTTGTGACAGAGTTACTTATATCGTAGGTAATGATGAAAATAGAGAGTTACACATTATAATATCTTCAATGTTTTTAAAAATCTATAAAAAAATATTTGAATCAATAGTTACCTAATTCGCAAAACTTTTTTGCATACACTTATAATTTCTGAATCTGGCTATAACCTCAACTCCTTAATTGCAGTTTTTTGGCGCCAACTATACGAAAGATAAAGAATAGGCAAAATGTTATTTAAACTTCTTTAATTTGCATGTGAAAAGAGAGTCAAAAATGGGAAAAATGTTGAGATTTGATAGATTTCATACTGCTCGTCTTTTTTCTTATTCCATTCTTTCAAGATAAACTTGCTCAAATCAGCGATATTTGTTCTTATTGAAATTCCTTTATACCAACCAGGTGATGATAAAACACGTCTCCTTAATCCATCTTGTACATTTTTCTTCAGTTGACACCGATGTACTAAACCTGAAAAATGGGAATAAAGAAAAGGTTACGTTTTCATAATACTTGAATATCAACTTCCTTTGATCAAAGGTGTGGCTTTATTATCAAATAAATTTTTTTGACGCACCTGGTGAAAATATCGAAACATGTCTCCTTACACCGTTTATCCTTTTCTTTGGTTGGCGGCGATGTCCTATTCTTGCAAAAGGAAACAATCAGGAAATTCATACATAAAGCACAATGCCAATGCCAAAAAAAACTAAAAAATACAATTAAACTACACTATATGTCATAATGGAAGACAACTTTGTACGTATATAGAAAAAGAATGAAAAAAAAAGATCTTGCTTCATGCACAGTCAAATTTAGACCTTTCTTTATACACAATCAACAATAGAGCTTGTTGAAGGACACAATACACCTTTTTCACATTTACTATGAATTTATTCAAATAACACAACAACGGTACCTATTGCAGAATTACAGCATAACCCGTATAAATAGAGAGGAATATTGTGGCTTTCGATCATATTTCTCTATAAATTTGACCTAAAATAAAAGAAAAACAAACAATCTTACTCTGTGAATATTTAAGCAAGTTTTCTGACCGGCTGGAGTTGAGCCGTATATTCTTATCACAGGTACTTCATTCACCTTCTAATCTCACTTCTGCATAACTAAGACGCTCAAATCGATGTTATAGGGTGATAATGAGATGGTTAGATATTAAGCTGATTGACATGGTGTTAAAAATCAACTTAGGCAGGGTATATCTTAAGATCAATCTATACTGTTTTGATATGTATTGCATGAAGTTCTATTTTTGCTGAACTACCTAACGTAGAAATTCCAAGAGTAGGATTGCCACACTTGCACTAATCAATGGCAGGTCGCAAGTTATAATTTGATAATAAAAATTTGGGCTCGAATTAAAATCGATCCTTGGTGTTTCAAATTCCTCAACCGTTTTCTATCTTCATGAGCCATATCAAAGCAGTCAATACGTGAATCTTCAATGAATATGAATCAAGATCCTGTATGATCGACCAGAACTTATGAACTATATGAATTTGAGTTCATTCAACTCTTGAGAACTAAAATAGAAAAGTCAAGCAGAAAATAACGACAATATGACTACGTTGTAAATTTTACCCAGAAAATTCTTTCATATTCATCAAAATCAAAATCAATAATGATAAGAATTCTAAAGCCCTCTCGCTCTTTACCCAGTCGCTTATTATTTCCTTGCTAACACACAATAACAATTAGGTTGGTTTTGATCATCTAGCTTTTCCGATCTTCTTCTAATCCTCTTCTTCTAATCCTCTACAAACTATTGGGAATCTCATATACAAAGAGAGAGAGAGACTTACACGATAGCTAAACAATTCAAACATATAATTACCAAATGAAATTCTGATTCAATCAACTAAATTGATCCTTACCTGTCAAGGCGTCAATCACACAGACGAATTGGCTGCTTGGTTTGTCTCTCATGAAAGGGAATAGACGTATATATTTGGATAGAGCAACCCCCATTTCACGTCGTGCTCCCACCACTCCTCGACAGTTTGGTTGGGTCATCTGCTAAACTGCTCTCCTCTCTTCCTCCACGAAACTGTTTTTTTTTTCCTCAATTTTCTTTGGCTGGCACCTATGGCTTGTCTACTCTTAGTGTTTGTCGTCTTTTTTTCTTCTTCTTCGTGTTTCCCCTATAGCATTTACAGTAGTGTCCTTTCTTTTTATTTACAGCATTTACTACATTTCATGTTTGTTTTTATTTAGTAAAGGATATTTCCGGGTTTATCAAATTTGGTATGTGATGACACCAAAACCTACGCTTCTTTTTATTGTAGTAGAGATAAAAAAAAATGAAAAATAAACAATAGGGCACGTAGCTCCGTATTTGTGTGCGACACAGGCCTGCCTCCGTTTCGTAAAAAGGAGCTGGTAGCCGTCAATGATTCAAATGCCATGAAGCGTTTTTCGATTTAATGCCCACACCTAAGCGAAACGTGCCGCATCATTAACTAACAAACATCACCATCTACGATCTACCATTATCTGCCTCAATTCTCTTCTCCACTTTCAAACACCTCACCCCACTTCCCTCCCACGGCGCGTCCACTACATTCTCCCCAACCCTATTCAACGTAATAACCAAGCCAACTATAATGAAATTATGAAAATGCCACGCGAGCTCGGTCCGACGCAGCCACGTCCGCAATTCCGTGGTGGCCCACCATTTAACGATGAAAAAGGAAAAAAATAAAATAAAATAAAAAATCTAGGGAAAGGGGAAGGAAGTGGAAGGGTGTAAGATGCATGTGAGTTGTGGCTTGTGAAAAACACAACAAAAGAGGGTCAGCAGCCACATATAAAAGCAAACCTCCCTCATTACATTTTTACATTCGTTCTTGTCTCTCTTCTTTGCTTTCTCCCCACGAACCCACATCAAAACACTTCCTCCCTCTCTCTGTTTTCTCTCTTGGCCACCCTAAACTGCCAGACACATATTTTTCAATCACACACTATGGTTGGTGCAGCGCCACCCGCTGAAGACGGAAACGACGACTGGGTCCAACTGGCCATGAGAGACGACGTGGCGGTTGTCGGCGTTTTACTCGACATCAGACACGCTCCTCCGCCCACGCGCCGCCACGCCATGAAGCTCGAGTGGAGCGTGCGGCAGAGGCGCTCCAACAACAACAAACACGTGCTACGCCACCAGGGAGACGATGTTGTCTTCGTCGTTGACTTCATCGATAAGAAGATGAATAAGGATAAGAAGATGAAGAAGAACAAAGGTGAGGAGGCTGCCCCCACGAGTACAAGAGCCAGCCCCACCACGCCTCTGTCTTGGAGCGGCGCCACTACCGTCAGCGGTGGCGGCTCCGAGGAGTCTAGCAAGCCGCCGCCGCGTCCCAAGCCGACTGACGACGCGAGATCTAAGGTCCGTCGTCTTTGTCACTTTTTGGTTTTCTTCTTTTTCTTTCTCCTTCTCGCTTTTGTGTCTCTGAGTGGTCGGGTCGGGTCAGTTCAGTTCAGATTCGTTGTCTTTTATGTTCTCTTTTTCGTTTTTTTCGACGGACGAAACTAGCCCTCTAGGTGTGCCAGATTTATGCGTCTTGCATGAGATTTCTCGTGGCCGCTGGGGCTAATTGTGTCACTTCGTCGACCGTACCGGTCATTTACGCGCCGGTCATCTGGACTGGCCGTTGTCGCTTTACCATTGTCAACATCTTCCCGGACCAAAATGCCCCTCGTCATATCAAAATAAATGGACATTTTCTATTTTAATTTCTCGAAGTAAAAATTGGTGACTTCCGTTCAACGCAAATGGGAGTCAGAGGCACGCGTTCGTACACTCACGTTTGTTTTTGTACATGACAAGGATAAGATTTTAGGCAACAAAGGACAATCAATATAAGGCAACAGGCCAGGGCTATCATGTTTTCAAAACATTAATCTGTTTTAATTTCTTAAAACAAAGCTCATGATTGAAACAGATGTGCATGGCACTAACGATGTTTAGGCAACAAAGGCAACTAGCATGATTTTCGACAAGGCAACCAATTTTCGACAAAGCAATCAGTATGAGGCAACAAAATCTATCCACAACTCTTTATCTGTCCTCTGTGGCTCATCATGCTCTTTTGATATCAGCAATTCTCTCTCTAATTCTGCCATCTTTCCGCTCCTGTCACGCCTTTATTCGCATAAAGACCAAACTGCCCTTCCCTCAAAGTCTCAGCCAACCCCAGAAAATGTCCAACCCAAGTGTGGGAGTGCTCTGTAGAATTGTAGTGGTTGTGTTGTGAGAGGGGGAGGAAATGATCGGGTGAGATCGGCCACATTGTGGCGTTTGCTGCAAGGCGTCGAGAACAAACGTCGTCGTTTGTAGTGCAGTAACCGCGGGAGGGGGTCAGAGGAAGCGGATTAAAATAAGACAAAAAGAAGTCGGTTACTTTCTTTTCATTGGAAAGACGAGGTCAAAGTGTCAAACGAAGTAAAAAAGCATAAAGGTACTGATCTAGGCTGTTGACCGTAAGTGACAGCGTGTCATGTTTAGCTTTGTGTGACTATGGAATTGGTAGTTTGGGTGGGAAGACCAACATAGTCATCGCCAAAATTGTCCACTTTGTTCTTTGGTGTCTACCAAACTGAACCCAAAAAAAAAGAAGAGCCTTGGGGTATTCAAGGTGGGAGATGGGCTCTTTGATTTTTTGGTTGGTTGGTTGGGTTGAGAATTAGATATCTACTTATGTAGGCAGTTGAGTTCATTGGGGTTGGAAGGGAATTGAGAGAGTTAGGTTGCTCCAACAGAGCAAAAAGGAGAAACGGAGGTTTATGACTGTGTTATTTATGTGTGGACTGCTGCTGCCCGTTTGAAGTGGTCACAGTTGAGCGGTGTGTGTACATACATGATTGAAGCGCCAATTTGTCACGAGAAAAGTCATGAGGAGGCTCTCTTGAGGCACCTGTAGCGATGTGACTTTATGGGTTTTATTGAGTGATGTCCACGTACTCTACTCCCACGTCTGTAGTAGTAGACTAGTAGTTGGTGGATAAAGGGATTTTCTTTCTTGTACAGTTTTTCAGTTGTGTTGTTCACAGTACTACGTGCTGGTTGAGTGGTTGACTAATGGTGTTGTGTCTTGCGTAGGTTGCTCTTCGAAGTTGTACAACAATCTCCAAGAGGGCAAGAAAGAGGAAGGTAAATATCTTACACGATATGCATTGGAGGTGTATGAACTATTGATATGAACACAACAAAATCTGTTCAAGTAGATTATTTAATAATGACGTGTTAGTGTAAACTGACTTTAGTCTTGCATCAAAGCCCAAGTACGATCTGGTATATATAGCATAGTTTGCTCTTTAGATTATTCAAGTTTCTGTAAGTGACATAGGGGGGTTGGCTGATGAAAAAAAAGAAAAACCTATAACTGGACATCTGTGAAGGGAGATTGCTGCTGAAAAGAAACTAGTGGTTAGCGTTTCTGCACTGCAGTTGAGCTTATATATACTAATGTGAGCATAAAAAACTCAATAAATGTTCACTATTTAGTACAGAAGTCAATGGTGTTAGTACAGAAGTCAATGGTGTGGCCTTAAACATAATCCATTATCTTACATTCTCTTGGCACATAAGTCACGTCTTTCACTTTCCCTGCTCATTACTTTGTTTGGATTGACATAGAAGCAAGCACTTGTTAGCCTCTATTAACATGGTGTTTCTTGCAGACATTGGCTCAACTCAAAGAGGAGGAGAGTTTGCTGTTGAAGGAAAGACGAAATTTGAAAAAGGTATGCGTCATTGAGAAAATATCATTACCTACAACTATATGATTCAATAATACCTTATGGTGTGTTTGGATAGAGGTAGAATGAGAGGAATTTAATTAAATTCTAGTAATTTAGAATTCCATCTTTTAGTTTTTGTGTTTGGATAACCTTTTTGAGAATTTTACAATTCTTCTATTTTAAAAATGAGGGGAACTGAAGACTTAAATTCCTCCTTCAAATTCCCTCAAAAAGAGGTGTCATTTTACAATTCTCATGAATCATTTTTAAAAGTTTGTAATTTTTGTCATGATTAAATTTCTTTATGAAGACATCCAAACCAAGAATTCACAAATGATGTAATTTAAAATACTGAAATTCTAATTTCCGTCATTTGTCAATTCTTATAAGAATTAAGAGTTCTTCATCCAAACACACCGTTAATGTCTGAGTAGACATGAGGATATTGATTTTTCAGTTCATCCTTTGAGCAGGAACTGTTAACTCTACGACAGAATGTCGAGAAGCAGAGGGCCACAAATGAAAGCTTTAAACGATTGAAGGTAATGCTACTACTACCACTGGATAATTATATCTGCTTTTGAATTTCGTTGAAATTTAAAGCTGCCGGCCTCATTATTGATTCACATTTCTTTGCAAATTTTTATGAATACATAAAGAGTCAGGGTGCCTTGTGTGATTAATGGGAATTGACTTGGTGTTCATAACTAAATCCTTTTGTTGAATTTGATTATTGACCTATTATGAAAAAGAAATCCAAGATTACCTCAATAGCACTTGCACATGGCCTTGGAAGTTGGTTTGAACTTGAGAAATACAGTAGCTAATGTCAGATTACCTGAGCTGTGGACATGCTACCAAATGATGTGATGTGCTGAGAAATAAGAAGTAGTTTGCATTCTTATTTTGAAACTAAAGGATGTTCAGCATTTTTCTTACTATGAAGTTTGCATTTAAGTGCTGCATAAGTTTTTTATTTGAATCAGAGTCAACTAGTGTTCTTAAAGAGTGGTTGATGGCTGCAAGTAATTGGGCCTTTGTTGTGTTATCTACAGTTTCAAATGTCAATGGTTTTGAATGTTATTAGACTTTTATCGTTGTGTAAAGTTCTGTTATTTTTTGGTACTAATGAAGTTCTAGACATGAGCACTTCTTAAACTTGCAGCTAAGCAAGAAGTTTACATCTTTTAGGCCTTAGATTATGTACAGTGTAATTGTGTGTAGGCATTATTGTCGACCTTTTTCTTGGTAAATATGTGAAACAGGACCTAACTTCGCAAGCTTTCGTCATGTGTTTAACAGCTGCAGCAGAGGATGGTGGATGAGCAAGTAAATGCAGTTAGTCAGATTACTAGAAATATTGTTATCAGCGCTTCACAGTGTTCCCATCCTTCCAACCTGTCTTGCGCGGTACAAGAAGTTGGGAACTGCCGAGAAGTCGCCTTTCCCTTACCGGATCTAAATCTTCCATTTGAAGACGATCACAACGAATCTTTGTGTGGAATTAGCTAAGAAAATTAGAACCTATACAAATGTTCTTGTTTTCAATTATACTGCAGAAAGATGTAGCCTAATAAGATATAGTTCATCCCTAGTAATTGTGGTTTTAGGTTGACGAACTGAAGTGTAAAGTATAAAAGTTAGTTACTGTGACCGCTTACTGAAGTGAGCGGCACTGAGGGTAGTTTAGAGATCCTAACCAGTTAGTTAACTTTATCATTCCTTTCCTTAGTTTATTTTTCATTATTATTTATTTTTCGAAATCAGGAATTCAGGATGACATTATCGTTAATTTACTTTTTCTCAAGGGTTTTTCAATTTTTTGTTATTGAATAGCTGCATTTATGATTTAATGTGGAAGAATTACGAAGCACAGCACTGACTGCGGAAGGGAAACTCTCTGCAGTAATATGAAAAGAAATCTTGAGATTTATGATTGTACTCTCATCGAACGGCTCTCCTTTTCTACGATGATGAGACCTGTGACCTCGACATCTTGTGGGCGGGGTTTGGGCCTGCTTTACTTGGTAATACTCTCCTTCCTGGAAAACAGTTGAAAAACTTGAAATAGTCTTGAAATATGTTGCGTTATAAATTTTGGGTCATTTAAGTATGACATATATCATTTTGACCACGATTTTCGTCAATTATTTATTTTAAATGAATCTGAAAGACCAATATATCATCCTTCAGTGATCTGAAGATAAATTTAAGAGACAAAAATAATATATATTGTACTTCATAAAAGTTTATAATATGTCATATTTGAGCTACTCTTTCATTTTTCTTTACCCACACTTGTGGTAGCTCTTTGCCCTCCTTTGCGGTGGTGTATCTGTTTGGTCGGTGACATGTTCTGTCATGTTTTTCTTTCTATCACTATAGTCTTCAATTTCGCCTAATTAATCTAAACCAGAATTTCCATTCATTTATATCCAAAATTTTAAAATTTCCACCAACTAGGTGTACAACCTTCTCAACCGTAGATTGTGTTTTCAGTGAAGGGCCATTTACAAATAAATTACTTCTCCAATATAGACGATCTCGTTTACGTTGGAATCCATCAACAACAATTTTGAATTCACAAGATTAAAGTTTTCTCGAATCCACGAGAAGTTTCAGAATCCACTAGGAAATTGAGAAAATCTCAAAATTTTTTATTAGGGAGCAGATATTAAGACTCTCCTTTTTGATCAAAACTACTAATGGCACTTCATTTTGAATTTTATTAGTTTTTGTTTAAAGAGATTTATTCTCTATTAATCCCGGTTTGTGTCTTGTCCTAGTTAGATAGAGATATTGATTAGATAGATACAGAGAATTCTTGTTATATCGATATAGTTATTGTAACAGATTGTATCAGTTTGTATTTAAGGCATTATATCAATGACAAGAGTAACTACTTTCTGTCTATTGATCATTTTGCTTTAGTAAACCGGCCTTCGGACTGCTCGAGTAGGACTATTTATCCATGGACGAAACTCCCAGTTGGGTATATTAGTGTGTTTGTATGGATAAAGCTTATGATGATGATCTGCATCAAGGAGGATCAAGGAGGGGTTGGAATGGTGGTTATTAATTGGTTCAGTAAGTTTGTGTTGAATATTGCTTGTTCGATTAAGGGTTAGAATTTAGCTCTATCAGTGAAGATAGAGGAAACATGGGAGGAGAGTAGGGTGGTTCATAATCGGTCTCCGAGTCCGGTGTGGTTTAGCTTTGACTCCCAGATTTTGGTTTGTGCGACAAGATCTATCATCTGCCTCAACAATCTTCACACTATAATCGAGACGTTAGGGATCTAGTTGCTCAGATTCTTAACTTCTCCTTTTTTTCATATCCGGCAAGAGGAGAACCATGTAGCACTAATAATGGCCAAAAGGCCTCTTCGTTCAACTCTTAGTGCCACTTTTTTTAGTACTCCGCCTACTATTACGTTGGAGGTTTTAGGAGCTGATTGTATGTCTTGACATTGATGTCGCAATATAATAGATCGTTAGGAAACACGTAAATGAATAATTTACGTCTAGTAGTAATGGAAGACATAAATGAATAATTTTTCAATCTAGATGTCTAAAAATGAAACACGTACGTCTGTGTGTTGTTTTAAAGAGTGCTCAACGGTATATATCATTAGGGAAAGAGAATTACCAAAATGGTCAATAAATTTTGTCCAATTTTTTAAGCTCTGGTAGCGGCAACGGCGGCGACGAGATGATGTTGTCGAGCGCCGACCGCTGTGGTTGCTTCCTCCTCTCTGATTCGGTTAATGCTAGTTTTATCCAATCTTTCTGTCGGGACTGGACGGTGACATGTGATGAATTTGTTAGGTTTTTTTTTCCGTTTGGCCGAAAGCTTTCATTGATGGGCGGAGACCACAAAGGATGAGTCTGAAGAAAGTCGCTAGCTGGGACGGGGTCGAGGGCTCTATGTTGGCGTGTCGTGATTGGTGTATTTGTATTTTTGAGTTTGACTCTACTGCTCAGGCGCGATCTGGGTTCTATAAGGAGGTTGAACCCATTTTGTTTCTGTGGGGAGAACGATGGTGGGAAGGTCTTGTCGGGATCTTCAAAGGTTGGGTACGACGCTAAATTTTCACAAACTAGAGTGGCGTGACTCTGGTGTGTTGGCCGAACCGAGTGCTTGTATGCAATGATGGTTTTGGTTCATATCTACTAGGTTGGACACGCTTGCTTGTGACGGGGAGGTGGCAGCACGGATCTCGGTCGTGGCATTACTATAAATGCAACGACGGTGTGGCGTGGGTCGGCGCCTCGTGGCATTACTGTGTCTCTAGCAATGGAAACACATGTTTGTTCTTATAACTTTATTGGTATTAGTATGTTAAGGCTTAACCTCTAAAATTAGGTCACACTTACCACTTTAGAAAAATGACAAAAGATGGCCATCGGAAGTTATCAGAAGCTGCAGAAAAAAAATCGTCGAATTTGTTCATGGCTAATCAGATCACCAAGTATGGGCCAAATACTTTGAGCTTAGCCCAAGAGACGCCCAAACTACCTAAGATACAAATCCTAGCTGATTTGATTATGGTGTTAGAGCAACTCCAGCAGAGTTGCTATATTTGAATTTTACCTCAATTAAAGGGATTTTGGCTGATTTTCGATTCCAGCAAATTCTGTATTACATCCCCTAAAATAGGGATTCCCTAAAAATCTGATTTCCATCCCTCATTCTCATACCAATGGAGAGAGAAAATGGGGGATCTAATAATCTCGCAACGGGCAAATTGTTTCAGTATAAAGTTGCCTGAAAGAGCAGTGGAGTTCGTGAAAGCATCACTCATTCTCAGTGATTCAATCTTCAACAATCAACATTCAGGTCAGTTTAGAACTTTTCTTTATGAAAATTTTGTTTTCTTTGATCGATCTATGGTTGGGCTTTGTCCAGATTGTCTTTTACTTGATTATTGTTCAAGATTATTGGTTTGTTGAAGTTCTGGGATGCAACTACTCCCTTGAATTGGTACCACGAGTTTGTTCCTTTTTTCTATGGTTTTGTTTAGTAATATCATCATTGAAACCTTGTGTTAAACTTCCCAGATGGATTCAGATGGATTAGTGAGCTACACAGTTCTTCTCACTAATCCTGATTCGGAGACAAACTCTGAAATTTGCTTTAACAATTGCAATTTGTCTCAACATCGTACTGGTGTTGAGATACCGTCTCAACAAAGTCCAAATGAAGATGCTACACCACCGCAACCTATAGCAAAGAAAGTACAAAGATCAAAGAACTTCTCAATTGAAGAAGATAATCTTCTTGTTTCTGCTTGGCTGAATGTTAGCATAGATGCAGTGACTGGGAATGAGCAGAAAAAAACTTCGTTTTGGAAAAGAATAGGAAAGTACTTCCATGAGGAAAAAAACTTTCCATCTGAACGTTCTGACACTTCGTTGACTCACCGATGGGCCACAATTCATTCCTCTGTCAACAAGTTCTGTGGATATTATGCTCAAATTGAGAACTTCTGACGCAGTGGTCACAATGAGCAAGATAAGGCATGTATTGATCTTTTTTGTTTTCTGCATATTCATTGGAAAAAGATTAGTGTTCTAGTTTTACTGTTAATGTTTTACTGTTAATGTTGTTGTCAATGTTGTGTTTGTGGATTGACTAACTATGATATTTAATTTTTAGATTACTGAAGCAAAGTTGATGTACCAAAAAGAAGAACGCCATGTATTTGCATTTGATCATTGTTGGAATTTGTTAAAGTTCCACCAAAAATGGCAATCTGAATTGGAGAAATATAGTTCCAAGAAAAAAGCCAAGACTTTTACAACTAATACCCCTGCTTCTCCAATGACTCCTGATTCAATTAATCTTGAAGAAGTGGATACTGGAGTTGCTGAAGCTGCTAAACCTGCAGACCCAGCACGCTTGGTGAGGCCACTGGGCAGAAAGGCCTCAAAAGCCTTGGAAAAAGCTAAGAATGATAAAGAAAGTGCACCTTCAAAAGTTCTGTCTGAATTAGCTGAATTGAAGACCACAAGACTTGAACAAGAAAGAGTGAGAGCACAACAGTTTGCAATACTTATTGCCAATGAGGAAAAACAACTTGCTATTAGGAAAATGGAAGTCGAAATTCAACTTCGAAACGAGGAAGCAAAAATAATGGCAAAGGATACTAGTACCATGCCATATGCACAAGGTAGTTATTTTCTTGCTCTCCAGAATGAGATCGTGGCCAAAAGACCCCGTAATGGTGAAAACAACTAGTTATGTTAATGTATGCCAAGCCTTCTAGTTATGTTGAATAATAGCCGAGCCTTCTAGTTTTACTGTTATAGTTCTTCTCCTCAAAAATAAGCAAGAGTGTTATAATCACTCTTGGATTTTGTATTCCCTTCTAGTTAATGTTATTCTAAGTGTAAGTGTCTCTGATATGCTTAAATGAAAGAATCTAATATTTATATATGCTATGAAAGACTCTTGCAGCTGAGGGATAAAGAATTGGTTTCTACTGTTAGTTCTTTCTGAAAGAACCTGCTAAACCAGTATGTTAATAAAGAATCTGTATAACAGCTTGATGTACGTTGTGTAAGGTTTGCAGATTGAAAGAGCCTAAACACAAATGCTAAAAAACTTTACACAGCTTGACTCAATAAAGAATCTACAAACCTTAACACTTTTCTAACAGAAGAATAAATTCAGTTCAGAACATACCAGTTTATCTTTACACAGTTTATTTTTTTTAGTACACAAAAAATTATAGCAGTAGAACATAAAACTAAAGCTAATAGAGCTTTTAGCTGTTTCCCCAAATACTCTTACACAGCCTAAACATATCTGAATTTGTAAACATGTCGCACTTTTAGCTGATAGAGCTTTGCAGAATGCCAACATATCTGATGGCATGTTTAACATACATTTTGACAGGTCTCACTGCAAAACCAATTCCTTGTTGGATCACTTTCCAACTTAACTACACTTTTTGTCAAGCACCTGGTGTGATCTACATCGAATTGAAAAGAACAAAGATGAGCTAAATCACCAAAGTTCCAAATGTGTGTCAGCTTGCATTAAGACACTAAGAGCATGCTTATAATAAAACAGATAAATGACATTCCTTTTGATTACATTGACAAATGACAGATAAAACAAATAAATGCATGTAATAAGACACTTATGATCACATTGACAACAGGTACAACAATGGTTTGTTTCTCTATCACAAAGAACTATAACAATAGAACTATAAAATTCAGTTCAGAACAATACGGTATATCTTTACTGGTAACAGTAGAAACCAATTCAACATAACAGAAGAACTATAACAATAAAACAGTATAACAGTATAAAAATAACAGTAAGAAACCAATTCAGTTCAGTTCAAAAATATAACAGTAGAAACCAATTCAACATAACAAAAGAACTATAACAATAAAACAGTATAACAGTATAACAATAACAGTAAGAAACCAATTCAGTTCAGTTCAAAACTATAACAGTAGAAACCAATTCAACATAACAGAAGAACTATAACAATAAAACAAATTCAGTATAACAGTATAACAAAATAACACAGCAAGTAAGAGGTTCTTAACAGAAACACAACAGAAGGGAAAACAAATTCAAATTCAAAGTAATTAGGAGGTACAACCTCAAATCCTTATTCTAAGATTACTCTAACATTCCGGAAAAAAAACTAAAAGGAGTCAAACAAACTGAAAGGGAATGAAACATGATTTAACATATTACATGTTATGCTTCTCCATACATATTCCAAAGGTGTTCAATAAGATCTTCAAGGAGCCTAGTGTGAGTTTGTCTATCTCTGATGCTGTGATGAGTTTCCATAAATTCAACTAGTGTAGCAGTATACTCACGTGACACTGTAATGTTTGGGATATCTTCGACAAAATCATATTCAGTCTGAATATCATAAGTTGCTCCTGATCTACGCTCATGCTCGTCACGCTTATCCTCAATTATCATATTATGCATTACTATGCATGCTGTCATAATATCCTTAAGTGTTTCTTTATCCCAAAAGCGTGCTGGTCCTCGAACAATCGCAAAGCGTGCTTGAAGCACTCCAAAAGCTTGCTCCACATCTTTCCTGCAGGCTTCTTGTTGTTTAGCAAAATGTTTCCTCTTAGGTCCTTGTGGAGCTGGAATTGTTTTCACAAATGTCGCCCATGACGGATAGATACCTTCAGCAAGATAATAACCCATTTTATAAGGATTACCATTGATAGAGTAATTGACGGCTGGAGCACGTCCCTCAGCTAGTTCAGTGAATACAGAAGACCGTTCCAAAACATTGATATCATTGTTGGATCCCGGCAAACCAAAAAAAGCATGCCATATCCAGAGGTCATATGAAGCCACAGCTTCCAAAATAATTGTAGGCTCACGGACATGGCCAGAATACATCCCATGCCAAGCAGTTGGACAATTTTTCCATCTCCAATGCATACAATCTATACTTGCCAACATACCACGAAATCCACGTTTTTCACCCTTTGCCAATAATCTAGTTAAGTTGTTTTCATCTGGTGACCTTAAGTACTCATCACCAAATATTTCAATAACAGCTTTGACAAATCTTTTAAGACTCTCTATTGCTGTACTTTGACCAATCCGCACATATTCATCAACATAACCAGCTGGAACACCATAAGCAAGCATTCTTAGTGCAGCAGTTACCTTTTGAAGGGATGATAATCCAAGATATCCAGCAGCATTCCTCTTTTGTATAAAGTAAGAATCATGATTTTCTACTGCATGTTGAATTCGAAGAAAAAGATCTCTCTTTATTCGAAATCTCCTTCAGAAATAGCGCGGACCATACACAGGTTGATCAGCAAAGTAATCACGATAAAGCATTTGGTGACCGGAAGATATATCACGACCAACTGTAAGGCGACCAAATACAGAACCACGACCTCGTTTGTTTTGGTTCTTAATGGAGGTACGTGCTTCTTCTTCTAAACTTGCTAATAATAGTTCTTCATGTTCGTTCTCAACATCATCATTATTACTCATGAACATGTCAAGTAAGTAACGACTTGCCAAAGAACGATTTGTCATTGAGAAGTTGTGTTGAGATGGAGTTTGAAAAGAAAGTCTACAAGTGAATGGAAGAAAGAACATGCATATATGTGTGACGACTCGAACCAGAATCTGTTGCATATTCGGCACGATTCTCGAGATTGAGTTTAGTCGCGGTTTTATGTCGTATATGTGATTCGTCAATTCGATTCGCAACTATGTTTTCGGTCGAGAATTTGAGTTGGGTGTCTTCACGGAAATTGTAGAGTACGTGATTTCGAGTTCGTGGACGGTTCCGGAAGATTTTTCTGATAACCGAGGAATATTGTATGATTATTTGAAGTTTCAGTTTCCGACGAGTTTATCCGATTGTTTCGAGTTTATCCGAATCGTGATGGTTATCCATTTCGAATCGTCGATCGACCCGAGGCACGAGTATAAATATCGGAATAGTCGAGAATTAGTCGTAAAACACTGTTGGACCATTGACCGAACTCTGACTTTCCAAAAATAGCAAGTTGACCTGTTTGACCGAAGAGGAAGTTTCCCGTTTGGGAGTTGACGTCCAACGACCCATTTTCCGGCCACCTCCGACTTCGGCGAGGGTATGGTTCGATTCCTTGTTCAATTTCGAGTTGATTAGTGTTTGAGTTTGGGAAAATTGGTTGTGTTTTGGGTGAGGACCATTAGAGGCCGAATTGAGTTTTTCGCCGTGATCGGAGGAGACTCTCTGGCGAGCCACGGTGGCTAGGAGGTTGGGGGTTTTCCTCCCCTTGGCTTGGTGAAGCTATTCCTAAGCTTTGATTGGGTTGTAATGGAGTTTTCCGGCGAAACCGATTCGGTTGCCGGAGGTGAAGTTCTATTCGGGTTCGTGCCGTTTTGGACGAGTTAGACTGTGAATTGGACCTCGTGACTATTGAAGAAGAGACTCGGCTTAAGATGGGCTTTAATTCTGGAAATTTTGGCCGTGAAATTCCACCGTTGACGGCGCGGCGGCGGCGGCGGCGGCGGCGGCGGCGGCGGCGGCGGCGGTCAACGACGGGAAAGTTGACTTTTTCAGATTTTTGATAAAATTAGTGTCATTTTTCTCGAAATCACGCCTTGGTTATCGTCCAGAGGTTTTCTGGTTGATTTGGTTAGCCGATTTTCAGTCGAGGTTTCGAGTGGGGATTTCGGAATTTCCGTTATTCATTTTGTACTACATTGCATATTTCCGGGAACGGTTGGTTTCCGTGATTCAGTACAGGGTTGAGAACTATGATTTTGATCAGTTATGTTTTTGTGAATATTCAGGAGATCGAGATCGAGATCGAGATCGGGATCGTGATCGTGCTTCTGGCGAGGGATCTTCCGCCGGACCACGAGATTAGCGCGTGTGCGCGTTTTGCTCACCTGTGAGTGGACAATTTATTTTCACGGATTGATTGCGAGTCATATATATATATATATATACGTTTTACGAACTTGAGCATGCAGCATGATTATGGTTTTACGAGCATGAGATTTCATACGAGATTATGTTTGATATGAGCATGTGTTTTACGGTTATACAGTTATACTTATACGAATATACGTATACGAGTATACATACACTTATATGTTGTTTCATGCATTTGCATCGAACTGTTTATGATTTGGTTTACACAGAGTATAGTCTCAGTTACGTTGTTGTATCGATACACTTGCCTCGTCGGCTGATCCCCGACGGAGGGCCGCCTGGAGGGGCGTATCCCCGGAACCGAGGCCATTTCTGGCTTAGAATCACGTGGAAGTCAGGGACTCCGTGGTTCGGACTGTACTAGCACGGAGGAGTCCATGAGTGACCCCGTGGGATTTTTACTTGCATGCTCTGTACACTGGAGGAGTATGAGGATTACCTCGTGTACTTGTTATTTTATTTACCTGGACTCGCATATGTTATTTTAAACGTATATGTATACTGGTGAAAGACATTTATTTTCGTTCACTCACTCTAACGTGTTTCATGTCTTTCCCCTGGGCTTTTCGGTTTCCGTGCCCAGTTGCAGTTCAGGTCTTGGTGTTTTCACGTCACTGTTTGGAGGCTAGTGATCAGTGTTACCTGTACTTTCCAGTAGGTTCTTGTTTCGCCTACTGATGTGTATATTGTATATGTTTTACTTTAGAGGTCGCTCTGATACATTCTGATACTTGTTTATACGGATTTTCTCGGATATATATATATATACTACAGTACTGTTACTATTTATGATTCATATATTGATGTTGAGAAATCCGGATGGGATTGGTGCCCACGGTTTGGCTTTTGTGGCATAGGATGAAGTGTTATTTTCTGGGTGCAGGTTATGGCAATTCCACGTTAGTGACGAAACTCTGCTGAAATTTTGAAATTTTTTTTTGTTGGTTCGTTTTTTCAGAAGGGGTTCGATTCCGGTTTAGGTAACTGAATCGGGATTGGGTCCTTTCAGCTTGGTATCAGAGCTTTAGGTTGTCAGATTCTATAGACTCTTGTAGTTGTGACGCTTAGGGTATTTGAGTTGATACAGCATGACTGGAGTGATGACCCGACTGGCCAGCGGTACTCATCAATACTTCGGGTGTTGTGTGTCCTCAAATATCTGCGGTTTCATAATTACGTTCTTTCTGCTTGTACCTAATGCTTGTCTTGTATCAGTAGGATGCCTCCTCGACGTGGTCCCCGTGTTGATCGGGATGATGATCCTGATGAGGATCGCCGAACGCGCGACTTGCTGATGCGAGTGCTGCGTTTGGAAGAGCGTTTTGACCCTGTGGTCAAGGCTCGCACTGCGGGTGCTACTGTGTTTTCGGGTTCAGTTGATCCAGAGATATGCGAGGCATGGTTGGTTCAGATTGAACGTGTTTGTGAGCGTCTGCAGTTTACTCCTGAGCAGATGTCAGTAGCCGCAGTTGGTTTACTTGAGGGTGATGCATACTTTTGGTGGGTTAGCACCGACAGAGTTCCAGCTGACACCCCGTGGACATTGTTCCGTGATCTGTTTATGCGGAGGTATTTTAATCAGGCTACCCAGCAGCGCAAGTACGTGGAGTTCACGAACTTGAGGCAGGGTAGTTTGTCTGTACTTGAGTATCGGGATCGGTTTACCCGTTTGTCTCGTTTTGCGCGGGATATGGTGGCTACAGAGGAAGCCAAGTGTCATAGGTTTGAGCTGGGATTGAATCTGAACATCAAGGCGACATTGACTACGATGCCTCGGAACAACTTTGATGAGTTTGTTAGTGCTGCACTCCGAGGCGAGGATATTGAGCAGGAGAGACAGCAGAGGTATCGGCCGAGACGGTTTGAGGAAGGTGAACCGAGTCAGGGGCCTTCAAAGAGGCAGAGTTCTGATACTTCCGGTTCAGCTTCATCTTCAGGCGGTGGATCATATCGACCACCTGCTGGTGCATCGAGGCGGAGACCGTTTTGGAGGAGAGATCGACCACAACGGCCACAGGTTAGTGCAGGTTCCAGCGGTTCTAGTTATCCTCGGCGTACTGGTGGCACATTCGCTGTACCGAGGGAGTACCCGTTGTGTAGTCTCTGCAGTCGACATCATGTGGGTCCATGTCAGCGAGGTCCTGTCACTTGTTTCCGCTGTGGCCAGATGGGTCACTATGCGAGGGAGTGTCCACAGTTGTATGGTGGTGACGGACAGGCGGCCCAGAGTTCCGGAGTTGAGCGAGGTGCCACTTCTGGAGAGCGACCAGCACAGTTTGCAGGTCAGGGTAGGCAGCAGGGACAACCCCAGCGAGGACGACCAGCCGGACAGGCGAGGGTTCATGCTATGACTCTACGTGAGGGCAGAGCATCACCGGAGGTCGTTATCGGTACGTTACATGTTTTTGGTATTCCTGTACTTGCATTGTTAGATCCGGGCGCTACACATTCATTCATATCATTTAGACTGTCATCATTAGCTACGGTACCTGCATCTCCACTTCCGGGGTTGTGGAGAGTGTTGTATCCGTCAGGTGAGGTTGTGAGCATCGGTTGGGTTTACCGAGATTGTGAGGTGTTTATAGATGGCCATGGTTTAGTCGCAGATCCGTTACTGCTTGATATCGTGGATTTTTATTTGATATTGGGTATAGACTTTTTGGAGTCGCACTGGGCCATGTTTGATTGCCACAGGAAGGAGGTCGCGTTTCGACGACCAGGGTTACCTGAGATACTGTTCTGTGGCGAGAAGAACACTTCACTACCATGTTTGATTTCCGCGATGAGGGCGGATCGGTTGATGAAGAAGGGTTGTGTTACTTACTTAGCCCATGTTGTGGATACTACAGCTGCTGTGCCGGATCTTGGTAGTATCGAGGTTGTGTATGAGTTTCCGGATGTATTTCCAACGGAGTTACCTGGTATACCCCCTGTACGGGAGATTGACTTTACTATTGAGTTGTTGCCGGGTACTGGACCGATTTCCCAGACACCGTATCGTATGGCGCCTGCAGAGTTGAGGGAGTTGCAGATTCAGCTCCAGGAGTTGTTAGAGAAGGGATTCATTCGACCGAGTGTTTCTCCGTGGGGTGCTCCAGTGTTGTTTGTACGGAAGAAGGATGGGTCCATGCGTTTGTGCATCGACTATCGGAAGCTGAATCAGATTACAGTGAGGAACAAGTATCCGTTGCCGCGGATTGATGACTTGTTCGATCAGCTGAAGGGAGCAGCAGTCTTTTCGAAGATTGACCTTTGATCCGGATATCACCAGTTGAGGATCCGAGACTCTGACGTAGCCAGGACAGCATTCAGGACGCGGTATGGGCATTATGAGTTTTTGGTTATGCCGTTTGGGTTGACCAACGCCCCCGCAGCTTTCATGGACTTGATGAATCGGGTGTTTCGACGATTCCTGGACAAGTTCGTGATTGTATTCATTGACGATATCGTGATATATTCTAGGAGTGTGGGCCAGCACAAGAAGCACTTGCGAGCAGTGTTGCGGACTTTGCGAGACCATCAGTTGTTCGCGAAGTTTAGCAAGTGTGAGTTCTGGTTGGATAGTGTGAAGTTTCTGGGCCACGTGATTTCGGCCGAGGGAGTCAGTGTAGATCCTGACAAGATCGAGGCCGTGCTGAACTGGAGTAGACCCACTACTGTGCCGGAAATTCGGAGTTTCCTGGGGTTAGCAGGTTATTATCGACGGTTTGTACAGGATTTCTCTCGGATTGCTACACCACTTACCAGATTGACGAAGAAAGGCGTCAAGTTTGAGTGGTCTGATGCGTGCGAGGAGAGTTACTTGCTCCTGAAGGAGAGATTGACTACCGCACCGGTTCTGACATTGCCAGACGACAGTGGTGAGTTTGTTGTATACAGTGATGCGTCGAAGCTGGGCCTTGGCTGTGTGTTGATGCAGCATGGTAGAGTTGTGGCATATGGTTCCAGACAGCTGAAACCGCATGAGGTCAACTATCCGATGCATGATTTAGAGTTAGGCGCTATCGTGTTAGCGTTGAAGAGTTGGAGACATTACCTGTATGGTGCTCAGTGTAAGATTTTCACTGATCACAAGAGTCTCACCTATTTGCGGACACAGCCGGATCTGAACATGAGGCAGCGCCGATGGATGGAGTTGATCAACGATTACGATTGCACGTTTGAGTACCATCCGGGGAAGGCCAATGTTGTGGCAGATGCACTTAGCCGGAAATCTGGAGCCTCGTTGTTTCACATGTGTGTGGCCAGAGTATCGATGTTAGCCGAGCTTCGAGCTACGGGTGCTGTGTTTGGGTATGATGATGATGGAGCTTTGTTGGCCAGTTTTCAGGTTCGACCTGTATTGGTTGATCAGGTACGGGAGGCACAGGATTCAGATCCTTACTTGCTGGGCAAGAAGACCATGATACGGATTGGTGAGCCTACAGAGTTCCGATTGAGCGACGACGGTACATTGTTGTTCAGAGGCAGGCTATGTGTACCCAGAGACGATGACTTGAAGAAGGAGATTCTGGATGAGGCCCACAGTTCAGCGTATGCGATGCATCCCGGAGGTACGAAGATGTTTCGTACACTTCGAGCGTACTATTGGTGGCGCAACATGAATCGGGAGATTGCCGCGTACGTGAGTCGATGTTTGATCTGTCAGCAGGTGAAGGCGGAGAGGCAGAAACCTGCAGGGAAACTACAGCCACTTGAGATTCCGGTTTGGAAGTGGGAGCACATTACGATGGATTTCGTCTATCAGTTGCCGCGTACTTCGGCGGGCAACATAGGCATTTGGGTTATTGTTGACCGACTGACGAAATCCGCACACTTTCTTGCACTTCCAGGGAAGATTTCAGTGGGCAGATTGGCAAAGTTGTACTTATCAGAGATTGTTCGCTTGCATGGTGTGCCTGTGTCCATTGTTTCTGACCGAGATAATCAGTTCACTTCTGAGTTTTGGCAGGCTTTACAGCGAGCGTTGGGCACGAGGTTGCGATTTAGTACAGCTTTTCATCCTCAGACTGACGGGCAGTCCGAGCGGACCATTCAAACTCTTGAGGATATGCTGAGATCATGTGCGTTGTAGTTTCGAGGAAACTGGGATCAGCTGTTACATTTGATCGAGTTCGCCTACAACAACAGCTATCAGCCAGTATTGAGATGGCACCGTACGAGGCCCTGAACGGGAAGCAATGTCGCACTCCGTTGTGTTGGAGTGAGGTGGGCGAGCGTTGGCTCATTGTGTGACGACCCGGAACAAAATCAGCAGTTTGATCAGCTGTTTACGTGAGTTACTGCGTTGTCGCAGGTTTCCGACAGTCGTTTGGATTACCGGATTCGTTAACTACTAAATTATTGACCGAGAATTTGTGCTGGGTCTCTTCTCGGGAGTCGTTCTACATGTGATTACGAGTTCGTGGGCGGTTCCAGATCGTTATTTGGACGACCGAGGAATTAGTTATGAATATTTGAAGTTTCGACGGAAACGAATTATTATGGCAGGTTTGTTCGCGACTAAATTATCGGACGAGAATTTGGTTTCGGCTTCTTCACAGAAGTCGTTCGGAATTTAATTTTGAATTCTTCGGAACTTCCGGAGCATGATTTTGAGTTACGGAGTTTAAGTTGTGAATGTTTCCGATTGTTGATTGTTTAGTCGGTTTAAATGTGTATTGATTCAAGGGTTGAATTTTTATCTGTTTGACCGATGTGTTTGACTTCAGGTGATTATTGAAGAGTACGTCGAGACGAGTTTATGGCCGCGAGAATTATCAGAATCGGGTATACGACGAGAAAGTTACGCACGTTTGAAGTTCGTTAAAATAGATAATTATGAGTTTCCGTTTTGGGAAAGTCTATATATGGCAGTTTCCCCTTTGGGAAAGTCAAAGATGGAAATAGTAAGTTTGACCTTGCTTGACCTTGGTTGACCGATGGAGGAGGTGAAGCTCACGACGGAGCCACGGCGACTTCACGGTGGAGGTGGATTCCGGCCAGCCCACGGCTTGAACTTGGGCTCTTTCCCTTCGCCTTGATGCCACGAACCTAACCCCGGCCACCACGCACGGCCTAGCTCCCCGGAGAGAGAGGATTATTCCGGCCAAGTTTGGGAAATTTTGAGGTTAATCGGGTTCTTGGATTCGGATCGATTCGAGCTGAAATTTTTAGTGGGCTTTGAAGCTCTCCTCACATACAAGCTACCATGTAAGTTTGAAGCTCTAATTTTGCTTGAGTTTAGAGAATTTTGAGATTGAAATTTGTGTGAACATTCGGTTTTTCATGAAATTGACATGGTTAGAGTGAGAATTGGCCTTCGGTGCAGTTATGGAAGTTGCTCAGTGGGTGATTTTGAGTGGAATAGGGGTTGCTCCGCCGTGAATTCTTCCGGTCAACAGTGGCGCCGCCGTGGACGGCGGTCAACGGGTTGACTTTTTGACTTTCGACAAGTCGCATGTCTTTTGACTCGAAATCGCGCTCCGATCGCAGTGGGGAGGTTCGTTTTTCGAGTTGAGCGTCCGAACGTAAAACGAGGTATTGAGGTGGTATATATGGTTTTTCGACGATTCGTCGTATTCGAATTTTGTATTTCCGAGGACGGTGGTTTCTCGTGATTTGTATTGCATTGTCGAGATATGATTTTGAGATATGGATTCTGTGAATATTCAGGTGTTCGTGATCGTTTGTTTGGCGATGGACATTCCGCCGGATCACGGGTTAACGCGATACGCGTTACGCTAGTCTGTGAGTGGACATTTATTTTCATGGATTGATTGCGAGTCTTTTATTTATGATTTACGAACTTGAGCATGCAGATTGATTATGATTTTACGAGCATGTGTTTTACGATTATGCATATACGAATATACGTATACGAGTATACATGTGTATATACTATGTTTTAATCATGTGCATAGAAAGATTTATGATTTGGTTTACACAGAGTACAGTCTCAGTATATGTTGGTGTATCGATACACCTTGGCTTCTCGGCTGATCCCCGAGTACGCTCCGGGAAGGACAGATATCCTGACCCGAGGCCTTTCTGGCTAGGAATCACGTGTGGGTCTGGGATCCCGTGGTTCAGACTGTGCTATCGCGTGGTAGTCCATGAGTGATTCCGCGATTTTTATGTTGCATGCCCCGTACGCGTGAGGAGTTAGAGTCTCCCTCGTGTACTCGGACGCGTGAGGAGTTAGAGTCTCCCTCGTGTACTCGGACGCGTGAGAAGTTAGAGTTTCCCTCGTGTACTCGGACGCGTGAGGAGTTAGAGTCTCCCTCGTGTACCATTTCTTACCTATGCATTTGGACTCGCATATGTTTTATATTATATATATATATTTGGTGAAAGACATTTATTTTCGTCCACTCACTCTAACGTGTTTCATGTCTTTCCCCTGGGTTTTTCGGTTTTCGTGCCCAGTTTGCAGTTCAGGCTCTGGTGTCGCATGTCGTGGTCGGAGGCATAGTGCTCGAGCTACTTTGTTTCATCCAGTAGGTTTATTATTCTACCTACTGTGGTATGCGTATATGATTGTGTATTAGATGTCGCTCTGAGCTTCCTGTTGTATATGCTATACGATTTTACACCGGATTTCAGTAAAGTATAGATATAATTACTTGTTTACTTTACTGTTGATATATTGAGAAATCCGGATGGGATTGGTGCCCACGGTTTGCTTTTTGTGGCATAGGATGAAGTGTATTTTCCGCGTGCAGGTAATGGTAATTCCACGCTAGTAACGAAACTCTGCCCAAATTTCGAAAAGTTTTTGTTGGTTCGTGTTTTCGAAGGGGTTTGATTCCGATTTAGGAAGCTAAATCGGGGTGGGGTCCTTTCAGCTTGGTATCAGAGCATTAGGTTATAGGTTCTGTAGACTTCTGTAGTCGTGTTTACTAAGGATATTTGAGAATGTACAACATGTCTGGAATGGTGACCCGACCGGCCGGCGGATAATCATCAATACTCCGGGTGTTGTATACTTTCAAATATTTGAAGTTCCATGATTACGTTCCACTTGTTGTGAACGGTATTGTATTCATTAGGATGCCTCCTGACGTGCTTTCCGTGTCGTTTCGGTTGTGGATCCTGTTGAGAATCAATCGACGCGCGATTTGCCAGAGAACAGTGGATTCGGATGAGTATTTAGAGTTCAGAGAATTGTGTGGCACGGTTTGCCTGGTTGTGTGTATATGAGCGTCTGCATGTTGCCTCAGAGCTGAGATTTGTGATAGCTGATGTTTGCCTGAGTCAGATCAGTGTATTTGGTGGGCTGGTATTGTGTGAGTTCCGGTTGCGACTCCATGGCCTACATTCAGAGTGTTGTGTATTCGGTAATGGTTTATCAGGCTACCCAGCATTCGAATGTGGAGTGTTTATCCACCGGAGGCAGAGATGCATTGTCCATATGTTTGTCCCTGTTTGCACGAGTTATATGGCTTTAGAGGGAGCTATGCACGAGGTTCGAGGTGAGTTTGAACCTGAGCATTAGAGAGAGTCTGATTGATATGCCTCGAGATTACCGTGAGGAGCTTAGTGTGCTGCACTCAGTGGCGAGGCTAATGAAAAGGAAATGTGTACGCGGTTTTTGATGTGATGGTTTGAGGAAAGTGGACTTAGTCGAGATATGTGATGAGGTTGAGTTCCGACACTTCGGGATCAGTGACTTCATTAGACTGTGGTCTTTTCGATTATGTTGAGGGTCATCAGGTCAAGCAGAGAATCCGTTTGATGATGGCGGAGATCACAGAGTAGCGGATTTGCTCCTGTGGCATGAGTTTGGATGATCGTTGGTGATCCTTTCACGCAGCAGGTGATGCGGTGACTTGTGTTCGTGGAGCACTCTCAATTTCTATTGTGGTGGCCAGGAGGGTCACGTTGCGAGGGAGCGCCCTCAGCCAGCTGTGTTAGCGGTTCAGTAGCTCAGAGTTTATGAGGAGATCCTCATGTTGTTCCTACAGTCTGATCAATGTACCCTTTTGATGAGTTATTCAGCAAGTCGTACTTGACGTGGGCAGCTAGTTGGGCATGTTGGAGTTCGTGCCACGACCTTGTTTGAGGACAGATTTTTCTCCGAGGTTACTGCTGTTTGATATCCATGGCTATTGTACCTGCATTTCCACTTCCGAGTCTTGGAGAGTGTTGTATCCATCCGGAGGTTGTGAGATCCTTGTTGGAGGTTATGTGTTAGCCGCGGATTTGTTATAGCTAGATATCGTGGTTTTGGTGTGTTTGTGAGTATGGACTTACTGACGATGCATTTGGCTATGTTCGAGTACCTCGAAAAGGAGGAGTTTGTGTTTCGATAACCAGGTATTCCCGAGATGCTATTTCGTGGTGATGGTCGAGAGGATGATGGAGACGAGTTGTGTTATTGCTTAGCTCATGTTGTGGATACTTCGGTTGCTGTGCCCACTATTGGTGGTGTTGAGGTGGTTCCAGAGTTTCCAGGTGTGTTCCGGAGGAGTTACCGGGTGTTCCTCCAGTTCGGGAGATTGGCTACACCATTGAGCTTGTACCGGACGCTGGACTCATTTTACCGGCATCTAGTTGTTCGGAGCTAGCGAAGCTGATGGAGCTACAGTTTCGACTCCAGGAGTTGCTGGAGAAGGTTTCAGGAGATTTCATGCGACCCCGCGTGTTTGCGTGTGTGTTTTTGCATTGTGTGTACGGATGATGGATGATTTGATGAGGAGGTGCATGGACTACCGGAAAACCTGATTTGTTTCAGAGGAGTGTGAGTATCCTCCACTTCGGATTGACGAGTGGGTTTATCAGCCCGCGAGAGCTTCAGTCTTTTCGAGGATTGATTCCGGATCCGGATACCATCAGTGGAGGTTTAATGAGTCAGATGTGGCTATGTTGGCTTTCGGATCACGGTGCGGACATCAGGAGTTTTTGGTCACATTGTATGGTTGACTAATGCCCCCACAGATCGTGTGGACTTGATGGACCATGTGTTTAGACGGTTTCTGGACAAGTTGCGGTCATGTTCGTTGGCAATGTCCTGATGTACTCCGAGAGTGTGGACCAGTACCTGGAGCAGTTGCAAGCGGTTTTGCGGACTTTGCGAGACGATTAGCTGTTGTAAGTTCAGCCAGTGTGAGTTTTGGTCGATTAGCGTGATGATTTTGAGCTGTGTAATGTTAGTCGAGGGAGTTGGCGTGGATCCTGACCAGTTAGAAGCTGTGTTGATTTGGAGTTTGCTCTACCATTAAGCCAGAGATTCGGAGTTTCTCTTGGGTTCGGCAGGCTATTACCGACGGCTTGTGCAGGATTTTCCCGGATTGCCACTTCATTTTCCGGATTGTGGTTCGATGCACGCGAGGAGAGTTACTTACTCCTGCAGGATGGTTAACCGATGCTTCGGTTTTGACCTTACCTGACGATCGTGACGAGTTCGTGGGATATGGCGATGCATCAAGATTTGGTTGGGTTGTGCTTTGATGCTGTGTAGCAGAGCGGTGGCTCATGGTTACGGACAGTGGAAACCTTATGAAGCTATGTATCCTATGTATGATTTGGGTGTGGCTGTCCTTGTGTTAGCACCAGAGAGTTGGAGATACTATTGCTATAGCGTGCAGCGCAGTGTAGGACGTACACTGGTCATTTGAGTTTTATCCACTTGCATTTTCGGCCAGATTTGGGCTTGAGGCAGTGTAGATGGAGGTAGTCGACTATCGACTATGGCTGCACATTTGAATTTGTTAGAGGAAGGCTAGTGGTTGTACTTTGACCATCCGTTTGGGATGATGTTGTTGTTGATGCATTCAGTCGAGAGTTAGGAGCTTCAGTATTGCATGTGTGTATGTGTGGCTCGAGTTTCCGTATTAGCCGAGTTATGAGCTACGAGAATTGAGTTCGAATGTGATGACGTTGAAGCTCATTGTTTTGCGCGTGGTTGGCGCTAGTGATGCAGAGATGTATCAGATACTCCGAGTTTACTACTTGTGACGCAACCTGTAGAAGAATGTAGCGGCTTGTGTGTGCAGATGCCATATTTGTCGACTGGCGATGGCTAGGAGGCAGAGACATGCTGAGAAGTATCAGCCATTCGAGACTTCCGTTTAGACGTGGCGATTGTTGCCGTGATTATGTGTGTTTGTATGCACTTCGGTTTGTGGTACCAGTTGTTTGGCCATTGTGGATCGTTTGATGAACTTAGTATGTTTCCTTGTACTTTCGGAGATGATTTCAGTGGCAGGCTGGTATAGCTGTGTTTGACGGAGATTGGCCATTTACGTGGTGTACCTGTGTCCCAGTGTGCTGGTCGAGGCAATCAGCTACGACAGAGTGTTGGCTAGCTTTGCAGTGAGCTTTGGGGACCAGATTACGAGTTAGTACCGGTTCTTATCCTCAGATTGGCGAGCGATCTTCAAGAACTATTCAGGGCTTGGAGGACATGTTGTGGACCTCGGTATTGCAGTTCCGGAGGATTCGGGACCAGTAGTTTCAGCTGTTCGAGGTTGCATGCAGTACCGGTTGGTTGACTGCTATGATTTTGATGTTGCATGATGTCGTTTTGAGGAACGATGTTGTACTCGATTGTGTTGGAGCGAGTTTGGTTTGAGTTTGAGTATGAGTTGACGTTTGATTCTGATTTTGTGGAATGTGCTATCACAGACTGTCAGATTAGCGGAAATGGGTTGATAATTGCCCGAGTCCGATGTTTGAGTTATGTTGATGCGTGTAACTGAGTTGTACTTTGCCATATTGTTTTGATCCATATGTGGTCATAGGCGAGTTTGTGTTGTGCCGTGTCGTGTCGTTCGGCGTCGCCTATATTGTTGGCTATTGTGTGTGTGAGTTGTGTTGTGTTCCGTGTGGCGGAACTGTATTTCAGGTTTACTACGTGTTGTGTACCCTATCTGTTTCTTATGCAGGAACACTTGGCTATTGTGTGGAGCCAGTTCAGATTTGAGATTTGGGGGTACAGAGATTTCAGTACGGAGCTATCTCCTATTGTGGAGATAGTTGTCAGAGTGGTTCAGTTGATGTGATTACTGAGCAGTTGAGCAGTATGCAGAGGCAGTGCTCCTACCTTTTAGTTGGTAGACTCAGAAATTTCGAGGTCGAAATTTTTCTAAGGCGGGTGGATTTGTGACGACCCGGAACAGAATCGGAAGTTTGATCAGCTGTTTATGTGAGTTACTGCGTTGTCGCAGGTTTCCGACAGTCGTTTGGATTACCGGATTCGTTAACGACTAAATTATTGACCGAGAATTTGTGCTGGGTCTCTTATCGGGAGTCGTTCTACATGTGATTACGAGTTCGTGGGCGGTTCCAGATCGTTATTTGGACGACCGAGGAATTAGTTATGAATATTTGAAGTTTCGACGGAAACGAATTATTATGGCAGGTTTGTTCGGGACTAAATTATCGGACGAGAATTTGGTTTCGGCTTCTTCACGGAAGTTGTTTGGAATTTAATTTTGAATTCTTCGGAACTTCCGGAGCATGATTTTGAGTTACGGATTTTAAGTTGTGAATGTTTCCGATTGTTGATTGTTTAGTCGGTTTAAATGTGTATTGATTCAAGGGTTGACTTTTTATCCGTTTGACCGATGTGTTTGACTTCGGGTGATTATTGAAGAGTACGTCGAGACGAGTTTATGGCCGCGAGAATTATCAGAATCGGGTATACGACGAGAAAGTTACGCACGTTTGAAGTTCGTTAAAATGGATAATTATGAGTTTCCGTTTTGGGAAAGTCTATATATGGCAGTTTCCCCTTTGGGAAAGTCAAAGATGGAAATAGTAAGTTTGACCTTGCTTGACCTTGGTTGACCGATGGAGGAGGTGAAGCTCACGACGGAGCCACGGCGACTTCACGGTGGAGGTGGATTCCGGCCAGCCCACGGCTTGAACTTGGGCTCTTTCCCTTCGCCTTGATGCCACGAACCTAACCCCGGCCACAACGCACGGACTAGCTCGCCGGAGAGAGAGGATTATTCCGGCCAAGTTTGGGAAATTTTGAGGTTAATCGGGTTCTTGGATTCGGATCGATTCGAGCTGAAATTTTTAGTGGGCTTTGAAGCTCTCCTCACATACAAGCTACCATGTAAGTTTGAAGCTCTAATTTTGCTTGAGTTTAGAGAATTTTGAGATTGAAATTTGTGTGAACATTCGGTTTTTCATGAAATTGACATGGTTAGAGTGAGAATTGGCCTTCGGTGCAGTTATGGAAGTTGCTCAGTGGGTGATTTTGAGTGGAATAGGGGTTGCTCCGCCGTGAATTCTTCCGGTCAACAGTGGCGCCGCCGTGGACGGCGGTCAACGGTCAACGGGTTGACTTTTTGACTTTCGACAAGTCGCATGTCTTTTGACTCGAAATCGCGCTCCGATCGCAGTTGGGAGGTTCGTTTTTCGAGTTGAGCGTCCGAACGTAAAACGAGGTATTGAGGTGGTATATATGGTTTTTCGACGATTCGTCGTATTCGGATTTCGTATTTCCGAGGACGGTGGTTTCTCGTGATTTGTCTTGCATTGTCGAGATATGATTTTGAGATATGGATTTTGTGAATATTCAGGTGTTCGTGATCGTTTGTTTGGCGATGGACATTCCGCCGGATCACGGGTTAACGCGATACGCGTTACGCTAGTCTGTGAGTGTACATTTATTTTCATGGATTGATTGCGAGTCTTTTATTTATGATTTACGAACTTGAGCATGCAGATTGATTATGATTTTACGAGCATGTGTTTTACGATTATGCATATACGAATATACGTATACGAGTATACATGTGTATATACTATGTTTTAATCATGTGCATAGAAAGATTTATGATTTGGTTTACACAGAGTACAGTCTCAGTATATGTTGTTGTATCGATACACCTTGGCTTCTCGGCTGATCCCCGAGTACGCTCCGGGAAGGACAGATATCCTGACCCGAGGCCTTTCTGGCTAGGAATCACGTGTGGGTCTGGGATCCCTTGGTTCAGACTGTGCTATCGCGTGGTAGTCCATGAGTGATTCCGCGATTTTTATGTTGCATGCCCCGTACGCGTGAGGAGTTAGAGTCTCCCTCGTGTACCATTTCTTACCTATGCATTTGGACTCGCATATGTTTTATATTATATATATATATATTTGGTGAAAGACATTTATTTTCGTCCACTCACTCTAACGTGTTTCATGTCTTTCCCCTGGGTTTTTCGGTTTTCGTGCCCAGTTTGCAGTTCAGGCTCTGGTGTCGCACGTCGTGGTCGGAGGCATAGTGCTCGAGTTACTTTGTTTCATCCAGTAGGTTTATTATTCTACCTACTGTGGTATGCGTATATGATTGTGTATTAGATGTCGCTCTGAGCTTCCTGTTGTATATGCTATACGATTTTACACCGGATTTCAGTAAAGTATAGATATAATTACTTGTTTACTTTACTGTTGATATATTGAGAAATCCGGATGGGATTGGTGCCCACGGTTTGCTTTTTGTGGCATAGGATGAAGTGTATTTTCCGCGTGCAGGTAATGGTAATTCCACGCTAGTAACGAAACTCTGCCCAAATTTCGAAAAGTTTTTGTTGGTTCGTGTTTTCTAAGGGGTTTGATTCCGATTTAGGAAGCTAAATCGGGGTTGGGTCCTTTCACATTGGTCCTGACTTGGTGAAAACCACGATGGAGGACATACAGATTATCCGGGATCGGTTGAAGATCGCACAGGATCGGCAGAAGAGTTCCGCAGATGTGAGGAGGAAGAGTTTAGAGTTCGAGGTTGGTGATTGGGTCTTCCTGAAACTGTCTCCGTGGAGGGGAGTTGTGCGTTTCGGGAAGCGTGGCAAGCTTCGACCGCGATACATTGGTCTGTATGAGATTACGGAGAGGGTTGGAGCTGTTGCTTGCAGACTTGAGTTACCGGTTGAGATGGCTCGTGTTTATGATGTCTTCCATGTTTCGATGTTGCGGAAGTACATCTCAGATCCTTCACATGTATTAGCCCCACAGCAGTTGCCGATCAGAGAGGATTTATCGTATGTTGAGGAGCCAGTGCCGATTCTCGATCGTCGTGAGCAGGAGTTAAGGCACCGTGTGATTCCGCTTGTGAAGGTCTTGTGGCAGAACCACTCGGTTGAGGAGGCCACCTGGGAGACCGAGCAGCGTATACGGGAGCAGTATCCTCATCTGTTCACTTGACAGGTACGTAAATTTCGAGGTCGAAATTTCTTTAAGGAGGGTAGACTTGTGACGACCCGAACCAGAATCTGTTGCGTATTCGGCACGATTCTCGAGATTGAGTTTAGTCGCGGTTTTATGTCGTATATGTGATTCGTCGATTCGATTCGCGACCATGTTTTCGGTCGAGAATTTGAGTTGGGTGTGTTCACGGAAATTGTAGAGTACATGATTTCGAGTTCGTGGGCGGTTCCGGAAGATTTTTCCGATAACCGAGGAATATTTTATGATTATTTGAAGTTTCGGTTTCCGACGAGTTTATCCGATTGTTTTGAGTTTATCCGAATCGTGATGGTTATCCATTTCGAATCGTCGATCAACCTGAGGCACGAGTATAAATATCGGAATAGTCGAGAATTAGTTGTAAAACACTGTTGGACCGTTGACCGAACTCTGACTTTCCAAAAATAGCAAGTTGACCTGTTTGACCGAAGAGGAAGTTTCCCGTTTGGGAGTTGACGTCCGACGACCTATTTTACGGCCACCTCCGACTTCGGCGAGGGTATGGTTCGATTCCTTGTTCAATTTCGAGTTGATTAGTGTTTGAGTTTGGGAAAATTGGTTGTGTTTTGGGTGAGGACCATTAGAGGCCGAATTGAGTTTTTCGCCGTGATCGGAGGAGACTCTCCGGCGAGCCACGGTGGCTAGGAGGTTGGGGGTTTTCCTCTCCTTGGCTTGGTGAAGCTATTCCTAAGCTTTGATTGGGTTGTAATGGAGTTTTCCGGCGAACCCGATTCGGTTGCCGGAGGTGAAGTTCTATTCGGGTTCGTGCCGTTTTGGACGAGTTAGACTGTGAATTGGACCTCGTGACTGTTGAAGAAGAGACTCGGCTTGAGATGGGATTTAATTCTGGAAATTTTGGCCGTGAAATTCCACCGTTGACGGCGCCCCGGCGGCGGCGGCGGCGGTCAACGGCGGGAAAGTTGACTTTTTCAGATTTTGATAAAATTAGTGTCATTTTTCTCGAAATCACGCCCTGGTTATCGTCCAGAGGTTTTCTGGTTGATTTGGTTAGCCGATTTTCAGTCGAGGTTTCGAGTGGGGATTTCAGAATTTCCGTTATTCATTTTGTACTGCATTGCATATTTCCGGGAACGGTTGGTTTCCGTGATTCAGTACAGGGTTGAGAACTATGATTTTGATCAGTTATGTTTTTGTGAATATTCAGGAGATCGAGATCGAGATCGAGATCGGGATCGTGATCGTGCTTCTGGCGAGGGATCTTCCGCTGGACCACGAGATTAGCGCGTGTGCGCGTTTTGCTCACCTGTGAGTGGACAATTTATTTTCACGGATTGATTGCGAGTCATATATATATATATATACGTTTTACGAACTTGAGCATGCAGCATGATTATGGTTTTACGAGCATGAGATTTCATACGAGATTATGTTTAATATGAGCATGTGTTTTACGGTTATACAGTTATACATATACAAATATACGTATACGAGTATACATACACTTATATGTTGTTTCATGCATTTGCATCGAACTGTTTATGATTTGGTTTACACAGACTACAGTCTCAGTTACGTTGTTGTATCGATACACTTGCCTCGTCGGTTGATCCCCGACGGAGGGCCGCCTGGAGGGGCGTATCCCCGGAACCGAGGCCATTTCTGGCTTAGAATCACGTGGAAGTCAGGGACTCCGTGGTTCGGACTGTACTAGCACGGAGGAGTCCATGAGTGACCCCGTGGGATTTTTACTTGCATGCTCTGTACACTGGAGGAGTATAAGTATTACCTCGTGTACTTGTTATTTTATTTACCTGGACTCGCATATGTTATTTTAAACGTATATGTATACTGGTGAAAGACATTTATTTTCGTCCACTCACTCTAACGTGTTTCATGTCTTTCCCCTGGGATTTTCGGTTTCCGTGCCCAGTTGCAGTTCAGGTCTTGGTGTTTTCACGCCGCTGTGTGGAGGCTAGTGATCAGAGTTACCTGTGCTTTCCAGTAGGTTCTTGTTTCACCTACTGATGTGTATATTGTATATGTTTTACTTTAGAGGTCGCTCTGATACATTCTGATACTTGTTTATACGGATTTTCTCGGATATGTATATATATATATATATATATATACTACAATACTGTTACTGTTTATGATTCATATATTGATGTTGAGAAATCCGAATGGGATTGGTGCCCACGGTTTGGCTTTTGTGGCATAGGATGAAGTGTTATTTTCTGGGTGCAGGTTATGGCAATTCCACGTTAGTAACGAAACTCTGCCGAAATTTTGAAATTTTTTTTTGTTGGTTCGTATTTTCAGAAGGGGTTCGATTCCGGTTTAGGTAACTGAATCGGGATTGGGTCCTTTCAATATGGTCTGTATATAGAGATTATATATAAGATATGAATGTGCCATAGAATGAAATCTAGCTGTTAAAGTTTCAAAATTCAAATTTGAAATAATTATTCCAATTTAGCTCAATTTATAGGTGATACTGTTGGAGTGATTTTATAAATCTTGTTCCCTAAAATAGCTCTTGAGTTATTTTTTGAACAAAATAGGTAGATTTTAAGGGATATTGCTGGACATGCTCTTACACATTTGAAATTTGGAAATATTAGATAAGGTTTGAACTTTAGCTTAGGAGCCATGAAATATGGATCTTACTTTATAGTCCTTAGATCAAACTTTATGGTCACTCTAGCATATCTAAGGGCTCACAAAATACATAATTTTTTTCACTCTTACTCCCTCTAGTTTGAACTCCCCCATATCCACCATAAAACACATCTCATTTCTTGTCTTTTTGATAGTTTTTGGGTTTAGAGATAATCTTCACTCTCTCCCTAACATTACTAGAAAAATACACTTAGGCGACGAAACATTTTCGCCGCCTAAGCGATGTTTTTCGTTGCCCAGATACTTAGGCGACGAAAGTAAACTTTGTCGCCTAACACTCGTAGTTTAAGTACTTAGGCAACAAAAATGTACTTTCGTTGCCTAAAGTTTGTCGTCTAACAATCATAGCCTAAGTACTTAAGCGACGAAAATATTTTGTTTTGTCGCCTCAGTACTTAGACGTTGAAATAAACTTCTTCTAAACTATGACAGTGTTCGTCGTCTACGTATTACGACTTAAACTACGACTTATTTTCGTCGTCTAAGTGTCACCACTTAGACGACGACTAGTGATCGTCGTCAAAGTTATCCACTTACTCGACGACCTTTTCTTCGTTGTCTAGGTGTACCCACTTAGAGGTCGAACATCAATGTTCGTCGTCTCAGTTTAACGTCGACGATGAATGATTCGTCGTCGTAGTGATTCACTTAGACGACGAAACAAAGATGTTTCGTCGTCTAAATTGAACTTTTTTTCTTCGGAATGATAAATTAAATTTAAAATATATAATAATCTATTCATTAAACTAATATTATATTAATTAAATTTATAAAATATTCACTAAATATAAAAAATATACGTATATCGATATAAATAATAATAAAATAATGAAACAAATTACTAAACTAAACCAGGAGTAGAAATCCCGCGGATTCCTCCGTCGCCACTCGAATTGTCATCGTTGGGGTCAGGAGTGGGCCCAGGGGGGAACGACACTCGTCATCAAGAACGAGCAACCCCATGCTCTTGCATATCAAGAAAAAAGGCAGCCATCTTACTGTTTTGAGCGTTAAGCTGCCCCTGCATCAACCTTGCATGCTCCTGCATCTGCCTCATCTGCTTCCTGGCTCGATCGGCTGACTCCTGTGCCAATCGAGCATGCTCAACGGTGGCTTGGAGTACCTCGACATCCTCCCTAACGTGAAGAGTCGATGATGCGGATGACTGAGACAAATCTCTCTGGACTGCCCATCCAAGCCCACAAATCTCCTTGCCTTGCCAGCTCGGCAACCGTAAATGGCATTGGCAATAATGATCTGACTCTCCATCAATAGGGGAGGCAGCTGTTCAGGCGTCATCTATGAGTTTTCCAGCTGGGTGTTTGCCAATTGCTCCTGGGCCATTTGTATCAACCTCTCCTGAAATTAATCATTTGAAGAATACATAAATATTAATTTCTAACAAAAATTTGCCATAGTTTCCCCTAAAATTGGAGGAAACCAAAAATCTGCAGGAAAGATGACACTTCGAATAACCAATTCCAACAACACAAGGTTTAGGCAGTCCGTATAGGCTGATGCCATCTCATGTGAAGCATGAGGGATTGGGCCAGTCGGCGGAGCTAAGGATTCGAAAAATTCAAAATGGTGTCCTCTGAGGTTTGTCCCATAGCTTGTGCAATAGATTAGCGTTCGGCCTCCTTCTCTACAGCGGTGCTTTTTTTCCTTGGCGGCATCTTAATTAAGCTTTAAAAAATAAAATACTAACAATATAATATTTATCGGCATCATAATTTACAAGGGGTTGCACGGTCAAACCTCAAGGGGATTGGCAGAATCCTTAAGGAAAAGGGTAAAATTTGTACGAATCCTAGAAATGATTATGCCAAAGGGTCTGTGGTAATCATGAAATATGATTTCCCTTAGATACGGAGATACATTCCTTAGTGGATTCCTCCTCTCCGAATGTGAAGTAGTTCAATTCGATGAGGACAATGCTTAGACAAAGTACAATCTCTATATATAAACCATCCCAGTATGGTCGAAGGTAAAGTTAGTCTGTCGTTGCCTAATTACTCTTAGATTATTGAGATAAGTTCTGACTTAAGCATCAGAGGGTCTAAGCACGGTACCACACAATGCTCCGACTTATTTTGCATGTTCATAAAGGTTCAAGCTAGAGATGAGACGAAATCTGCTCTCACACATCTAATTAACGAACTTAACGAATCTAAGAAAAAACCATTACAGATCGGCTTAGGAACCTTCCCATGAAAAAGTACACTTTCTGCTCACCGAAGCTCCACCGTGCACGACGGCTTGTGGACCCACACGTCACCATAGGCGGCAACTAGAATCTGACCTGCACCAAACTCATTAACCCCCATACTAAAAGATACATTACGGAAAGCCAAACAATATTATAGAATAACTCGAAGTCAAATACTTGCTGGAAGTTGTCGAAATCTCATATTGAAAGTTCGGAACCCTCGCCGGATTTTGAACCGATCGGACGACGACTTCAGGCCACGACTAGGCTTGAGACATGATGCGTTCGACTCTTGCACGTATGGGCTTCAAAAGCCCTAACGTTTTACGGAGAACAATCACCGACAACGACGGAGGCCGAATAGGCCTGGAATTTCTGACTTCCTCGACGTTGATCCTCCATCCTCGATGCTTGCATGGCCAAATTATAGCATATGCCAAACTAAAAAGTAATTTTTTAGTTACGAAAAATCTCGGTAAATGTAACGTGAAATGCTCAGCTTGTTAGTTAAAGAGACTAACAATGATTAACTAAATCACTAATCTAGGTTTGGGTCGTACAAATGGGCATGGGCCTATGTGGTTAGGGTTCCACCTAATATTTGATCATCTAGAGATATCTCGAAGTATCTAGAACGATGTTAAAGTATCTTAAATGTTTGTAAAATGGTGCGACAATCCTATTGTTCGGTGGAAAGCTAAAGAGATTATCTAAATCCTTGAGGAGAGCTAGAGGGATTGCAGTAAAGGGCTTGTGGTAATCAGGAAGCATGATTGACCCGGAATACAAAGATTTATTCTTTAATGGATTGATTGGATTCCTCATATTCGAAAGTAAGTAGTCCTATTCATGTATGGATTATGCTTAGACTTAAATCGATTTCTATATATAGGTCATTCTGAACATGGTACAAGGTAACGTATTCTAGCCTAAAAAATTCTCTTGCTTTTGTGAAAGTATATGACTTAAATATCAGAGGGTATAAGCATGGTATCACACCGTACTCTGACTTATTTTGTAGGTTCATGAGAGAATCAAGCTTGAGGGAGATTAGAATCTGCTCTCTCATATATATATATATATATATATAGAACAACCAAGTTGATCTGTAGTGAATATTAATATGTAGTAGTTTATGCTACTCACAGAGAGTTGCTTCTAGGAGCATCTTAAATATTTCGAATAAGAATTGCCAGCATGATTACCCCAATTAGGCATCATTAAATAGAAATCAGCAAAATCACATCCCCTCTCTAGATTTTGCTGCACAAAAATGGCAGTTTCTTGTGTTTGAGTGCTACAAAGTGGAAGGACCAAGCCACAAAAGAAGGTAAATTTTGAGAGCTCATGAAACTTTTATTAAATCACAAATAGTAACAACCCCATGAGCGAGCCCCAACAATCCAAGTACAATGAAAATAGAATTTAAAATCTGTAACTCAAACCTAAACCATACTGGTCAGAGCAAAGAGTACGATCCCGAAAAAAATCACTACTACAGAAAATGCTTCACATGATGGTCCAGGAGAGTCGTCTGAAGACTAACTTGGCTATCGTCTATCGAGCATTCGTCTGATTCAGACGACGGGTAAATCACCAAATCAACCGTCGTATACTGATCATAAGGACGATGGCTAAAATGACACACTATGGATGGCATCCACGCATGTGCATCAAAGTTTTGCATGGAATGCATTTAGATGACGGACGATCATCTTTTGATAGTATATCAGGCGATAGATATGTGACGACTCAGAACAGAATCAGCAGTGTGATCAGCTTAATCTACGAGCTCGCGTGTTATCGCAGATTTCCGACAGTTATGTGAATCGCCGGATTTGTTAACGACTAAATCATTGGCCGAGAATTGGAGCTGGGTCTCTTCTCGAGAGTCGTTGTACGTGTGATTTTGAGTTCGTGGGCGGTTCCGGATCGTTATTTGGACGACCGAAGAATAAATTATGAATATTGGAAGTTTTGATATAATTGGTTTTATATGTCGGATTTGTTAGCGACTTAATTACCGGACGAGAATTTGGTTTTGGCTTCTTCACGGAAGTTGTTCAGAATTTAATTTCGAGCTCGTGGGAACTTCCGGAGCAATATTCCGAGTTACGAAGATTAAATTGTGAATATTTCCGATTGTTGATTATTTAGTCGGTTTAAACATGTGTTGGTTTGAACCGTTGACTTTTTATCGGTTTGGTCGATGTGTTTGACTTCGGGTGATAATTGAAGAATATGTTGAGTCGAGTTTGTTGCCGCGAGAATTATCGGAATCGGAATTACGACGGGAAAGTTACGGATATTTGAAGTTTGTCGAAAAGTGAATTTTGGTAGTTTCCATTTTGGGAAAGCTATAAATAGTGAACTTACCATAATGGGAAAGTCAAACCTGGAATTAATGGTGCTTTGACCGAGTCAAGCTCGGTGGAGGGAAGGTGGCGCGACGCCGTACGGCTCGCCGGTGACGAAGATTGTCCGGCCACCTCCGAGCTTGGTGTTTATCCCAAATGATTCGCCCTGACGTCCCGAGTCCTTCCCCAGCCGCCACGCACGGCGAGGCTCGCCGGAGGAGGAGTTATTTCCGGCCAAAAATGAAGAGATTTTGAGTGAATTCGGGTTGTTTCATTTCGGCCTTGTTGAGCTTAATCAAGTAGTGGGCTTTGAAGCTCTTCTCACAATGATTCTAACCATGTAAGTATGGAGTTCTAATTTTGATTGTGGATGGAGAATTTTGGATTTGAAATTTTGGGAACAATTCGGTTGATCATGAAATTGACCTAGTTAGAGTGAGAATTGGCCTTCGATGCAGTTGTGAAAGTTTCTCAGTGGGTGATTTTGCATGGAATAGGGGTTGATCCGCCGGGAAAATTTCAGTTTGGCGGCGCCGCCGCCGCCGGCGGTCAACGGTCAACAGTTTGACTTTTTGGGATTTTCGACAAGTTGCATGTCATTTCACTCGAAATCGCGCCCCGATCGCAGTGGGGAGGTTCGTTTTTTGAATTGAGCCTCCAAAAGTACAGCGAGGTATTGAGGTGTGAATATCAGATTTTCGACGATTCGTCGTATTCGGATTATGTGTTTCCGAGAACGGTGGTTTCTCGTGATTTATCTTGAATTGTCGAGTTATGACTTTGAGTAATGGATTTTGTGATTATTCAGGGGTTCGTGATCGTTTGTTTGGCGAGGGATTTTCCGCTGGATCACGGGTTAACGCGAACTGCGTTACGCTAGTCTGTGAGTGGACAATTTCTTTTCACGGAATGATTGCGAGTCTTTTAATACAATTTTTGAACTTGAGCATGCATACGAGTTTATGATTTATACGAGCATGTGTTAGACGATTATACTTATATCATTACACAATACGTATATGCATTTATATGTCGTTTATTGCATTTGCATCGAAATGTTTATGATTTGGTTTACACAGAGTACAGTCGTTATATGTTGTTGTATCGATACACTCGCATCCCGGCTGATCCCCGAGGATGTGTACCGGGGGAAGCTGTGACTCCTGACCCGATACCTTTACCGGGGGGAGGCAGACCTCTGACCTGAGGCCTTTCTGGCTAGAATTGCGTGGAAGTCTGGGACTCCATGATTCTGACTGTACTAGCACAGATGTGTCCATGAGTGACCCCGTTCGATTTTTTACTTGCATGCTCAGTACGCTGGAGGAGTATGATTTTACCTCGTGTACTTTATTATCTTTATTTACCTGGACTCGCATATGTTATTTTAAACATATATATCAACTGGTGAAAGACATTTATTTTCGTCCACTCACTCTAACAGTTTTCATGTCTTTCCCCTGGGCTTTTCGGTTTCCGTGCCCAGTTTGCAGTTCGGACTCTGGTGTCGCACGTCGTGGTCGGAGGCATAGTGCTCGAGCTACCTTGTTTCTTTCAGTAGGTTTATTGTTCTACCTACTGTGGTTTACGTATATGATTATACATTAGATGTTGCTCTGAGTATACTGTTGTATATACTATACGATTTTACTCCGGAGTTCAGTAAAGTACAAATATATTTACTACTTTACGTTATTGTTGATATATTGAGAAATCCGGATGGGATTGGTGCCCACGGTTTGCTTTTTGTGGCATATGATGAAGTGTATTTTCCGCGTGCAGGTAATGGTAATTCCACGTTAGTAACAAAACTCTGCCAAAATTTCTACGGTTTTTGTTGGTTCGTGTTTTCGAAAGAGTTTGATTCCGGTTTAGGGAGCTAAATCGGGGTTGGGTCCTTTCAAGATAACCGTCTTCTGATGACATATCAAATGATAGTTACAAATTATATGATCGTCGTCTTATAGTTATTCAGCAAACAATTGCATACTATATGAGTGTCATTTGATTTGTATTTGGTAGAAACAATTTTTAAGCTTTACAATGACCAAATGAATAGTGTATTCACAACAAAGTTCTAAATAAACTATGTTTATTGCTGTTCATATGTACTACACAAGCAAACTAGCATATTATAAATGAGCAATAGCAATGATACATCAATACATATGTCTAATTATACGTAAAAATGTCTAAATCACCTACTCCCTTACTTTGTACATCAATACGTACAATAATGTCTCACTACCAAAGAAAATAGTATAGTCGACGAAATTTTAAAAAAATAGGGCAGGCCGACTACCTTTTTTTTTCCGGCGATACTATACTTTAGCCGACGACATTTTTGGCTATAGTTTTTACTCGTCGGCTATAATATTTTAGCCGACAGTAAAAAAAAAAATTTCGTCGGTTTTAGTGGCAAAAAATCGTCACCTAAAGTATTACTAGAGCCAACGATTTTTTTTACCACTAAAACCGATTCTTTTTTTCGGCCATACTATAGTTGAAAAAATATTTATGGCAATGTTGTCGGCTATAGTCATTGGGTTTATACCCCTGGTTCACCCAGATCGCGCCTCCTCTCACAAAAAAACCGTAAAACCTAACTCGCGCCTCCTCTCTCATCCCTCGACCAGACCACCGCTGTCGCTCGCCCAACTAGTGACTCTCTCTCCTCTCCCCCATATTTCAGGTTTCTCTCTCTCTCTCTCTCTCTCTCTCTCTCTCTCTCTCTCTCTCTCCCTCTCTCTCTCTCTCTCTCCCCTGAAATTTCATATTAGTGTGTTGTTTATATCTTAGGTTCGCCGCTGCTGCCGAGCCTTCTCCGCCACCAAGCTCTGTAAACCCTATTATTTGGGTTTTTTAAATAAATAAAAAAAGTTATGGTCAGTGTAATGTTGGTGAGTTATGTAATTTTAGGGTTTGTGTAATAGGGTAAATTTAGGGTTTGTGTAATTTTAGTAAATTTTGGCGTTGGAAATGCAATGGAATGGAATTGCAGGTTCTGGAATAGAAATCTAGAATCTGCAAAAAAAATTTCTTCAAAATTCTGCAACTATAGCCAACAACACTGTATACTATAGCCAACGACATTTATATACAATGTCATCGGCTATAGTTTCTTCGTTCAACAATTTTGGATAGAGAGAGAACCTTTGGCCGACGACGTGCAAACGTGTCGTCGGCTATAATATGGCCGACAACTTTTTGCCGACGATACTATAGCTGACAAAACTTCGTCGACTATAGGTATAGCTGACGAAAATATCGAACATGCCGACGATTTTTATTCGTCGGCTATAGTACTTATTCTGATAGTGTCTCTTCAATTTTCATCCACTTCCAAGATGCACTCAACCTAATCTAAGTTTGTGAGGATTTTCCCTAGCTCTGAGCTTGATGTAGATTCACCTCACTAAGGATATCACCAGATTGTGAATTCCAGATAATATGAGTCAATGTTGAACATGCAAAAATGTGAATCAAAGCTTAGCTCAAGAGCTGTAAAGGACATCAAGTCAACTATGTACTAAACACATTTTCATAGCACACAGAAGTAACACTACAAGGAAAATGGCCATTAAACATTGATTAAAGATTCCTAGCTATCCAATATTTTGAAGACAGAAAGCACAAAGATTAAACATGTAGAATAGAAAACAAAACCTTAGAAAGTATCTGAGGGGCAGGAAACCAATATTCACTTAGAACTTCCGCCAATGTTCTCCGTAGCAGTGCTTCACTTTTTCCTCAATCAGAAGCTAGTTCTGCACCTTGTACACACCATTTAGAAGAAAATAAGGACTACACAATAGCCAATGATTTGAACAAAGATAATGCATATTAATGATCATTTTAAATACACAAAAAGTCACTTAATGAAAAGAAAAGAAACCGATAGTATGAGTTCACAAGTAAGAATGCTCTTAATGATACTAAAACAGAGATAAAGATCTCACAAGTTGGAATTATCGTAGTTTTCTCCAAAAATTGAAGTTAACGGGAGTGAGTGGTCTAATGCATCACCTTCAGTTCATTCGATAAACTCCTTAGCTTCTAAATATTCCTACGATGAGGATGAAGAATGCTTCTCTCTAAGATACAATTTCTGACACGAGGTTGTACTCTCCCCTATAAACCCATGCTTGCATTACTGATCACTTTTTAGCCATTAAATTTTCTAACCAATTTCTTATATTCAAGAGACCAAAATCTGAACTTAAAACTAGGTGCTACAAAATCTGGCCTCCATTGTGAGTTCATTATGTATCAATGCAATGATACTATATACTCTGCATACCAATAATTTCCACTATGTACTCATCAAATGCGATGAGCAAAAAAGAAACTTCTAAATAAATTCACATCATATAGTTTCTCTCAACACCAATTGAGCTTTACACTCCCAAACACAATAAGGCACTTAACTCTCACCCTATCTAACTCAAACGAGACAGGTCTATATAATTGAGTCCAAATATAAAGAAGCACGTACCTGTGTTCTAGCTTATCGTTCTTCTGGTAATGCTGCACATACCTGCATCCAAATCACATCATAATCCCTAAACACAAAGTCAAAACACGGCAAGCTAAAATTTTAACTTAATTTCAAAATCAAAACAGAAACCCTAGTTTTCTAGATCTGTTAAGATTTGAGAGGCAAATCAAAGACTAACACATGGACAGATATGAGTGGAGCAAAGTCGATTGAAGATTAAGGTGTTGCACGTGACAGGCTGAAGCAAGACAGACTAAGGCAGAGGTGCTACATCGCGCGAGGCTGATAAGGTCAACATCGGCGAGGCAGCCAATGATGAACTTGGCCTGGACAGAAAAGTGGACCTACGAGGAAGCTAAGTAGGAGCGTGAAGGTGCTATTATGGTGTAGTGCTTAAGGCGAGCAGAGAACGAGTCCGAGCAGTCGAATTGAATTTGCGACGGCATTGTTATGAGGTCGTATGATTGCGGCGTAAGCCAAGTGGTGGATGTTGTGAGGGTGAGACGGCGAGCCTGAGGCACGGAGAGGCTAAAATGCAGCATGGAGTTAGATTGTTAAGCCGTGAAAGAGAGATTCGATGGAAATGGCGAGGTGCTTCTGTTTTTCAGTAATAGAGAGAGAGAGAGAGAGAGAGAGAGAGAGAGAGAGAGAGAGAGAAAGAGAGAGCTTACCCCAAGCTCCGGGATTATTGGATCTCGTGAGATTAGTGATCAAACCCTAATGTCGCTAGGGTTCCGATCGGCCACCGTGTGTCACCTCACGGCCTCCCTCCATCTTGACAGCTCTTCCCTCCTTCCTTCTTTGCCCAATCTTTCCTCTATGCAGATCTATTTGAGATGTAAATTTCTCTTCCCTCTGTGCTTCGAGTTTCCCAGAGACTCCTTTGCAAAGACGTGCGATCTGATTGCGCTCTCCCTAGCTCCATGGCGGTACTATGGGCGTCAGATTTGACCATCCTTGAAAGGTAGAATATTCCGAGTGAATCTACTAATGTAGGGCCCTAAGCAAAGGTAATCCCTCAACGTCTCCACGACAACATAGCATTCCCTCGAGGTCAGCGACGACTGGATTTTTCCTCGAGTTTCGTGGAGAAAGACACCATATCTTCTAGGAAGGAGGAATCCTCAGACATTGAGGATTCCAGAATCCTATTGAGATATGGTCATGAACTTGACTGAGATACTGGTGAAAGGGCTTGTGGTAATTGGAAAAACTCAATTAGTTCTGAATAAGAAAAGGAATCATATTCCTGATTTACCTCGATCTCCTTATTTAATAAGAGTAAAGACATATTTTCATCCTTTCTCTATATAAAGAGAGCTAGAGGAGACATTAAGGTATTACTTTCTGCTCGAACATATACTATTAATCGGGCATCTGTATTGACTTGATCGTTGGAGGGTTTTTGCGCGATACCACACCGTGCTTTGACTTGTTTTGTAGGTTCACGAAGGAGTGAGCTTGAGGGTCGATAAAATCTACTTTCACATATTGGTTCTCTCGTTGAGAGTCGAACTCAAGGCTAACTCACATGAATGGAGACTCTAAAAAATAAACCTAACAACTACAATGGTGCAGGACGCACTGCCAATAAAATGAACCCGACCTTAAGGACACTTCCCACAGGGACACCCTCAAACTCTGCAAGTTTGGGCTTCCATAGCGGGATATCTGATATCACTAGAAACCTCAACCATGACCTGGACAAGGAGGATCCACTTTAGCAACTGCATCAATGATAGGAAAACTAGGCCATACTACAACAACAAAACTTAGAGCTTTTCGAGATTGTTGGAAAGATGGAGAAAGTTATAGGGGGAGTTCAAAATACTATTATGGGATTAGCCGAAGCACTAGGATCCCAGAAATAGAACCTGGATTCCCGTAGAAAGTTGGGGGAAAATCTGGAGAGCTGGTGGGAAAAACCCAGAAAGTAGGGGACATTGTTAGAAAGTTGCGGGAACACTTAAAGATTTATCTCACCCAGAAGAAGAGCTCAAGGATGACCTGAAGGAGCTCAAGGACGATCTAGGGGAGCAGCATGACCAAGAATGACCACCAAGGTCAGAAGATGAGGACAAAAGGTGGGGGGATGCTCTCACTAGCGAGATCGCGAATCTTAAGAAGGCGAATCAAGATCCTTGTGACAAGAAGGCTAGAGAAAAGGTTGCAAGGATTTCAAGGAACCCTTTGGCATGTGGAGGCTGTTAGGGCATGTGGAGGCTGTGCGTTTTTGAGTGATATAGCTAGGTTTTTTTTTCTACTTCTAAGTATCATTATGGAGGGCCAATTAAATAGCTCCATGATATTAATGAACATCACACGATGAGTGACCATCTTATGATTCAATGCACTAAATTTATTAAACACGGCTTGACCAAAATTTCGGGGGAACCTATGCGAAAACTTGATTTGAGCTTTAATTTTTTGGGGGATATAACAACAACTAGGTTTTTTGAAAATGCTCTAACATCACATGATGGACATTGTCGTATGAATGAAGGCATATGAAAATTTGAAAATTTGGGCTAGTGTTATTTAGAAATGCTCTCGACTCACACCACGTGCACTGTTGTGTAATTGAAGTCAAATGACATTTTGAAAGCTTCCTCAAAAAATGAGGGTTCCTATGACAGTCACCCGTCGTGTAAGAGTACATTATAAGATAGGTAGCACTGAACCGTCGCCTAAATTTTGAGTTAGGCTTCACACGTCGGTTTGAGCCTTTCCACCGTCTTAGGGCCGTCGTGTGAACCATTTTTTTGTAGTAGTGAATAAAAGAAAATACCCTAGATCTAAGCTATTGTTGTGGCATATGCCACAATAAGAGCCACAATCCAAAAATACAATATGAGGGACCGATGCAAACAAATCCCAACACACAACTCAAATAACAAACAATATCAAACAAGATGAGATCCCCCATCACAATAATAGTACCCTCTCCACCTCCGAGACCGAGACAAACTCATGATTTCCGCTCGTGAACAAGGACATAAAACAATAACCATGGAGAATGGGGGAGGGGGGGGGAGTATGAAACCCATGCGGGTGCACCTACAATCACCTAGGTAAGCAACTTGCACTTTTTCAACCATGAGCACCCAAACCTCTCATTTCATCAAGGTTTGAGGTAGATAGAGTAAAACTGTTATGGAACTGTTTGACTTTTGAGTTAGAAACATATAAAATCATTTGACAATAAGAAAAAGTGAAATAAGCGAGAAACATAGTCCTCTCGATCTGGATAGAGCCAGCCACATGATCACAAAGTATACAAAATCACACATGGGTGCAAGCGAAGCTATACAAGCTTGATCCGACGATAAACCTAAAAAGTGATAATAAAAAAAATACATAAAGTATGGGCGTAGGATTTTAATCCAGGCCCAATTACCAGCAGGTAACTTGAATACTCTATGACAACGGTCTATGTTCTATTACATACATTTATAGATGAGAGGTATAAAGAGGATTAAAGTAGTATATTGTGATCTTAGAATCCAAATAATCCTAATAATATCTCAACAGATATGTTCCTTCCCATCTTTCCAAGTTGTAACTTAGATGAACAAGTGCTTAGATACTCCATTGTAGAGCTGACGAAGCTGATGATTGTAAGCATAAATGTCGATTGAGTCACCATAGTTGTTCCATATGGTGGCTTGAATAAATTTATGATATTTATCATTGTCAGCAATACCTATGACCTCTCTAGTTTGGAGGAAATAAGTCTGCGCGCACTTCTACCAAGTTTTAGTATGTTTACACTTCTATCAAGTTTCTCCACATTTGAGCTACTTTTTTTTTCTTTTCTTTTGGGTGGCGATACTTTTCATTCAAACAAGTAATAGTAATACAGAGGTTCACCGGATTATTCGGCCCAATAAAATAAAATTCTAGTGTACCATTATATTGCAACAGGTATATGTTCTAAATTTTGACAAGCGAACTAGAGTAGCACGGAAAAAATCAAAAATTCAAGTGCACAACTCCTTAACCGTCTAGATCACCACATATACGCCAAAACAAGAGCTCTCGGATCCCACACCAAGGAGAAACAACAGCTTAACCTCATGTTTCTTGATAGTGCGACAATCTAAGTGTAAGGGTCACCCGGATCTCATTCACTAAAGGGTCCACAAACTCGAATAGCCCTCCATAACAAGAAGCCTAAACATGCAGGACCATCACCCCAACTATTTTCAATCAGCTTTGTCCAGGCCATGTTGATCCTGACCCAAACAAGAAAAGCCCAGTAAAGCTCAGGCCTCACAAACCAATTCTCGCTTACTGTGGTGACTGGCCCTAGGACTAGTATGCTATTAGGACCATAATTATGTGCTTAATATGCTCATAAATTTGGGTTTATTGCTTGTTTTTCATGAATAAAGCATTGTTCTTATGACATTTCTCGTTCTTGTTAGGAAATTATGGTTTGACTCAGAAATGCATTAAAGGAGAAAAATTACACACTTATTGGAGAAGACGTATGAATTTCCAAAGTAATGAGAGAATTTTGAGCAACTTTGGGAAAATGACGAAATAGCTTCACCGGAAGTCGCCGAAAGTTGCTTGGAACCAGCTAAAATTCACCATAGCCGGCCGGACCACCCTTTCCATCCCAAACAATTTAGCTACAGCCCAATAGAGGCCCAATACACCCAATTATGCATGCCAATCTGATTTTAAGAGAAGAGGAAGAAGATGGATCATATGATGTCAGTTATTTCGGACTTTAGCCCTATAAAACCTAAAATAGTGGATCATGGTTCCCTTGATTCAAAGTCAACCTTTAGATCTTTTGAATCCTCATTTTCTATCATCTAAGGGCTAAAAATTGGTCTCCCAAGGCAGCCAAATTCGAGCTCCTCTCTCCCAACACACACCACACTTCATTTTTACACATTTCCAAGTTTTAGTTAGCTTTTTCTCTCTAATTTTCTCATCCAACCCTCTCAAAATCTCTTACCTCTCTCCTCTCTTTACTAGGCCAACACAACCACTTCGCCATTACCAAAATAGACCTAGGTCCTCCTTCAAGGGAAGAGCCAAACCTCTCCACCACCACATCATCATTTCGGTCTAGTTTGGCTGTTCCTCCTCTCACCTTTGCCTCTAAGGTTTGGATTGGTTCTTAAAGTTCAAAGGAGTGGAAAGTAATCCCTCTCCCCCTTGAATCTTTGGAATCCTAAGAGCTACCCTCACTTCCTCTTGAAGTTGGCTACTAGCTAGAATTGAAGATATAGAGCTAGAAGCCTTGAAGTCATTTGGTAGAGCTTTGGCTAAGAGGATTCTTCGTTATCTCTTTACTCTTCCAGTTCTAAGCATGTATCTACCCCTTGTTCTAGTTATGCTTAGTAAGTTGTTACCTTTTGGAAGGCTAAGGTTTAGCCCCAGCCAATTAGATGTACATATAATCATGCTTTGAGTTATGAAATTGAATTTGTTTTAGTGTATTACATGCTATTGAATGAGTTTATTGCGTGTATGATATGATTATAATATGTTTGCATGTTTGGACTTGATTCAATTTTTTCATATTAATTCATATTTTAGCCATGACTGAGTTGAGATATGTCTAAGGGAGCTAAAAATGAACCTAAGCGATCTAGTCACTCACTCAATGAAGATAAGAATGTAAACATGACTTAGGTTTAAACTTAAAAGGTTAAGCTTACGGTTTGATTTTCCTTGTGCATAAGCATTAATTAAAACACTTTTGAGGTCCAAATGACTCAAGGAGTTTTTGGTTAAGCTTAAATTGAACCGAGAGGCTTTGTAGCTATTATTGATTCTTGTCTCATAACCCAATTGGTGTGAGTTGGGAGGTTTCGTTAGAACTCACTCCTAAGTGCTCCAAAAGAGGCTTGAAGAGGGAAGTCATCCATAATCTTCACATATGTTTGCAACCAAACTTGTTATGCATGAAATACATTAGGAGTCTAGCACCCAAATTCTACCTCCTAATCTTGGCTTACTTTGTGCTTCATGGATGGACGGAAACCTTCTAGAATCCCATAAGGCCTAAGAGTTTCTGCCCATAACCAAGCACGACCTAAGAAGGCATGATTAGGACGGTAAAATGATTTATTCTTATGATCCAAAAGACGTTTGAGCTTGTAAACTAAACTAAAACTCATAACTTGGACATTGTTGGTACATTAAGTTGGTTAGTGGCAACATCTCTAGCCGACCAAATATTTATTTTGTTTTAATTTATTTTACCTCATGACTGCATTTAGTTAGTTAATCAACCATTTAATCGTTTAATCACTCATTGTAGTTACACCACCCCTTGCATAGTTAGGTTACCAAAGAACTTAGCTAGATAAGATACATTTCCATCTTTTCATTCATTAGTTTTGGGTCACATTTCATATTTAGGTAATCCATAATCTAGGACCTAACCGAGTCAAGCTTTGGAATTAAAGTGGCCAATCCTCATGGGTTCGACACTCGACTTCGTTATAAATTATATTACTTGACCCCGTATACTTGTGGGTAAGAGAATTTCACTTAGCCTTAGATTAACTAACAGTCGAAAGGTTGAGGGGACACAAATCTCTTAACAAGTTTTTGAAGCCGTTACCAAGGATTGATTTTACTTTGATTTCTTAGCTTCGGTTAGACTTTGATTGCAGAGTATCTAGATGAGTGTGTCACATTTGTTTCTTAGCTTTGTATTTTTTATTCATTTTCCCATCTATGACTTTGTTTCCCTTGTCTATGATCTCTTGAATTCTTTGGTAGATACTTTGGGTGTGAAATTGTTCTAGACTTGTGATTTTTAACCTTTTGTAAGGCATTCTGCTCAACCCGTCGAGTTCTTCTCGTCCTGTTGAAATTGGTGCGGAAGACACAAGGGCGTACATTCGACCCTTCGAAATTTCCATTCACCCAGCCGAAATTTCCATACAGGGAACTTACTTGGGACGGGTCGAAATTCCATTCGACTTGTTGAATTTTACCTGCATTTGTGATTGCTTAAGTCATGCTTGTTTACTTGTTTGAAGTTATCTACATTCTTGAAGCAAATCTAATTTAGTGTATTTGATTTAAAGCATGTTTAGTTAGAGTGTCTAGATTTAGAAAACTTATTTACTGCAACACCCTAGAACATTAGGACCTTATTTTGTGATTTCGGTATATTGGATAATGTAAGCCTTTACCTCGAAACATTTTGGTGTCCATTGTACAGTGAATGCCACTATGCCATGTACCAAAATCACATTCGAACTCTTAGGGTGCTTATTAATGTTTCCTTGAGGGGGTGCCAAAGAAGTACCATGGAAGGCTCTCAAGACTTTGAGTCGCTCTAAGAGTTTAAAGCACTAATATATATTGGTTACTAAGTGTGTTTTCAGGTTTCATGTCTTCAAATCTTCTTTTTGAAGAAGAACTCATCATGGACGAGGATGTTATTGAAGCAAGACCTTTAAGGGATAGTGCTTTACCATCTTTTTCAATGCATACTGGTTGCATTGTTCTTCAACTGTTAGCGGGCGAATCTTTTAAGACCAAATCTAGTTTTTTTCGAACCATATCAATCTTCATGGTGCATCCAAATTTTGATCCATATTCCCACTTGTTGGAGTTCAAGAAAGCATGTACAACGTTCATCATCCGGAACATGGATCCGGGACAATTGAAGCTTCTGGTATTTCCTTCGAGTTTGCGGGATAAGGCAAAGATATGGGTCAACAAGCTTGCTCCTAACTCGATTCACTCATGGGAGGCGATGGAACACAAGTTCATCACCAAGTAATTTCCACCGAGGAAGATAAATGAGGGAAGGACAAGGTTGATGACATTTTGTGAGGAAGATGGAGAGTTGTTCTATGAGACTTGGGAGCGTTTCAAGGAGCTTAAGCTTGGTTTGCCCTAACCACGGTCAAACCCAAGACATTTTATTGTCGCTCTTCATCCAAGGATTGAGGACAGAGACAAGAAAGAAGGTTGACAATGCATGTGGAAGAGATTTCATAGAAAAAACTGTGGATGAGACACATATTGAACTTGAAAAATTGTCGGAACGGTCTTCCTTATGGGATGTCATGCCTAATGTTCGAAAACTGGCAATATCAATGAAAGAGGCCACTCAAGCCAACAAGGAAAGTAGGAATGAAGTCAAGGTAGCCGCATATGTATAAGAGGATGCCATCAAGCAACTTGAAGAGACTATGAACAAGAAGTTTGACCTTTTGTTCAAGCAAACTCGGAATGAAGGCTATGTAAATTAAATTGCAGAGACTAGTTTGGAACCAACTTGCATGATTCTAAGAGTGTGATGCATGAGACTCCATGTTGCCCTCATCAAGGAAACTATTCAGAGATTATTGAGGAGTGCAAGCACATGTCATAGGGGGAAAAAAGACGTAATCCGGGTTGGCGTACTAATCCTATTTTCTCATGGGGGGTGCATAGCCAAGACAACCAAAAGAGACAAGGAAATGGTGAAGACTCTAGTCAAGGAGGCCTTCAACAATCAAATGGTGGTTTTCAAGAACAAGAAGGAGGGTTTGCTAATGCTTTGAGAGGTAACTCTTACCAACCACATGCATTTTTCGCTCCAATGCCTCGACAAGCTCCAGTGCAACAAGCACTTCCATCTCAAGGGGAATTGTCAAAGTCTAACTTGGAGATGTTGATGACAAAGCTATTTTCACAACATAAGATGCTTCTTCAAAGAAAATTGGAAGCTCAATGACTAGATAACAAGAAGATGTATCTAGGTAAGATACATTTTCATCTTTTCATTCATTAATTTTGGGTCACATTGCATGTTGAGGTAATCCATAATCTAGGACCTAATCGAGTCAAGCTTTAGAATTGGAGTGGTCCATCCCTATGGGTTCAACACTCGACTTCCTTATAAATTATATTATTTGACCCCGTATACTTGCGGGTAAGGGAATTTCACTTAGCCTTTGACTAACTAATAATCGAAAGGTTGAGGGGACATAAATCTTTTAACATACGCCACCACTAGCGCAAACCACTGCATCTCGCCTGAGCCACGTCGTCCACCGCGTCACTTTAGCTCGTCAGAACCGCGCCATCACCCGTCCATCATCTCTGTCCCGGTATCAACCATCCCAACAACGATCCCAGATCCAACGAGCCACGCCTTGCCACACGCCATTATCCACCTGCAAAACTAGTCCCCTCACCGGTCTGTGCCGTCCGATTCACTACCAGAAAATTACCCAAGGCCATAGATTTCAAAACCTTACCCGAAACCAACCCAAGACTGTACTCATAAGCACCTTTACTACTCCATTCCGACCAGCACCGTCGGAGAAAAGTCGTACTGCCATGCAGCCAGGGATAGCACAATCAGATCGCACGTCTTTGTAGAGGAGTCTTTGGCAAACTCGAAGCACAGGGGGAAGGGAAATTTGCATCTCAAAAAAATTTGCATAGTGGAAAGATTAGGGAAAAAAGGAAAAAAGTAAGGAAATTTGTGAGAGTAGATTTTCTCGACCCTCAAGCTCGCTCTTTCGTGAACCTGCAAAACAAGTCAAAGCACGGTGTGGTATTGCGCAAAGACCCTCTGAAGATCAAGTCAATACAGATGCCTGATAAATAGTGTATCTTCAAGTAGAAAGTGATACCTTAATGTCTCCCATAGCTCCTTTTATATAGAGAAGGGATGAAGAGATGTCTTTACTTCTATTGAATAAGGAGATCGAGGTAGATCATGAATATGATGCATTTCCTTATTCAGGATTAATTGGGTTTTCTCAATTATCACAAGCCTTTTCGCCAGTATCTTGGTCAAGTTCATGACCATATCTCGATAGGAATCAGGAATCCTCAATGTTCGAAGATTTTTCCTTCCTAGAAGATATGGTATCCTGCTTCCGCGGACCTCGAGGAAATATCCAGCTGTTGCAGACCTCGAGAAAATGTCTTGGTTTTTTGGATCTCGAGGGAATGCTATGTTATCGTTGAGACCTTAGGGATTACCTTACTTATGACCCTACATCGGTGTATACACTCGTAATATTCTAGCTTTCAAGGATGGCCAAATCTGACGCCCACAAATGCCCCCCAACTATAATAAGTCAAATGCTCGAAGACTTAGTGTGGCTATGTGAGAAAGGCGTCCCCAGGAAAGTATAGCTTCATCTCCTCCACGTGATATGAGGACTTGCACATAAAAATTATTCAAGCTTTCCTTCAATTTTCCAGAATCCCTAGAGCTCTCCAGATTGTTGCTGAGTATCAAGTTTTTTTCGCTTCTCATTGTCAAGGTTGACCAAATGGGGATTCAGGTGAATTAGATTGAAGTACAACGATACCATGGATTGCCTCGGCTATACTTTGCCGGAGTTAGTTTCCTCATGCCGATCTCAATCTCGGAAGTATACCCCGGTCGTGATCACTCCCATTGCACCACCTCATTTAGCCTGCGTAAGTGGGCACCATAGTCGTGATCAGGGCGTAGCATTGAATGCTTGTTATCTCTACCTACTATCAGGTCCAGGCTCAAAGTCTATTCTCGACTTTTCCAAAGGATGCAGTAGTGTCGTATGTGCCTTAGGAATAGTCAATGTCGAGCTAGAGCGAAAACTCCATACTAAAGATAGTTTGGGTATTTTTCTATTTTTTGTAAATTACATCATCTATTTAAGAGAACAAAGCTTCAAGTCACAAATTCATAAAGTTTAGGGGCCCTCCTCTTAAAGGTACCGATCATATTCCGGCTAGCGATGCAAACGTCCAGTAAGTAAGACGTTGCTAGTTTTCTTCACATGACTTGAGGCAATCGTCACCTTGTTCCCTTATGAGTGTCTTCGATAAGGTAAAGGTTTTTCGCATATAGTATCTCATATGCCACAATTGAGCAATCCAGCTCTTCTCTCAAACATTATTAATACTAGGGTTCTTGCACGGTATTTTGTACCTACATGTTTCTTTGTGCCCCCATTAATAACAATAAGCAAAATTTACTATATAACAAAGCTGGGTCACCAGCTTCACTATTCCTAAGCAGTTTTTTTCGTAATTTTCTTTCTTTTCTTGAGCTTTTAGTCATCTCAGAATCTGGCTCATTTTCATATATTTATGAAATTGACACTCATGAACTCTTGCATGTCTTATTCTTCTTCTTCCATGTTCTTTCTTCTTCCTCTCTCCCACACAATGCATGAGCTACTTAGCTAGTATTATATTTTACATGAAAGTGCTAATGTCGGTGGATGTCTTTATGAATAGTGTGGTGACTTTTTTGCCCTCACCTTTTTTTTCTTTATTTACTGAACTTCCACACTATTGAAGAGTTTTGGATCAACCATTTTCCATTGATCTTCTACGTGTTTATTCTTCCTCTTTGCCCCCACGTTCTTTCTTCTTTTAAAATTACTAAATTACTTACTTCTCTTGCTTAGGATGGGACATGATTATTTGGGATGACTGATCAGTTGATTGAAGTGAATCGGGGACGAGAAGAAATTGCATACTGACATTAAGCATCAAAAATATTACATATCTTCTCTAGAAACCCAGGTTTTGACTTTCTTCCATTTTTCATTCAGCAAACACATATCAAAATACCCAAACCATATATGACCATATGAACATTTTCAACCAAAAACTCATCATCTTGCATAGAAGACAATCAAATTCAAGATCCATGCATTCATTGAAATAAAAAAAAGATTGAACTCTGCAGATCACCATTGCTGGAATTCACTATTGCTAGATCCATGTAATTATGTGGATAACAATCAAATTCTTAAGTTTTCTCTTAACAATCATAATTTATCCGCTTAGGAGTAGTGACGGATCTAGAGTTTGAAACTTAGGTGGGCGGAATATTTTTTTTATAGATGTGTATTGGACTAAGTAACATGTGTGCGAAAGCGCGTACTCAGAAGCAAAACGAGTGCAAACGTGGAAGCGTCTCACAGAAAATATAGGAAGCAGGTACATTATGGAAGCACAAATATAATATATATTTTAAAAATATATATAATGTCCATTAATTTAAAAAACCTAATATTAACCCAAGAATAGTAACCTAAATAGCAAACTACAATGTTTACCCTCCGAATTAATGTGGCATTGTGGGCCAACGGATATCAATGTACTCAGCTTCAAATAATCCAAACTCAAACGTACCTTAAAAAAAAGGGATAGAATCATAAAGAAAAAAGAGTTAGAAGACTATCGTCTCTCTCTCTCTCTCTCTCTCTCTCTCTCTCTCTCTCTCTCTCTCTCTCTCTCTCTCTCTCTCTCTCTCTCTCTCTCTCTCTCTCTCTTCCATTGCACATAGACCATGCCGCCATGGAAGAACCCCGACTTATTCACCACCAATACTCTCAAATTCCAGTTCTCTCTCACCAAAGTTTACCACTTACCATTATGTTCTCTTTGTACTCTCCTCCATTTTTCCTCCTTATACTGCTGCTTTTCCAGATGTTTTTGCCAACCGAAACAGTAAATTAACACATGGTGTGCAGAAAGGTTGCTCAGCGGTCGCTGGGTATGCGTCTTCGTATAACGAAAACAAGAGTATCATTTCATATAACTTATAAAAAAATTACATATAGCAAGGAAGCTTCTCGGGGGTCTCATCAAACCTGCTACCTCTGTCGAACTAGTTAGGAAGAGTATCAACCCACTTTTATTTGTCAAAACTCTAAGTTATGAAGACATGTCATACTCTTACTGCAGTTTTCTCCCACAGCTTACAAGGGCATGCATGGTCTTTAGCTCTTTTTCCTATAGCTTTCCACGAACTCTAAAGTCAAAAATCGAGGAAACCTTAGGGGTCCAGTTATTTGTCAAAGGGATTCCCCTCTACACATTATTTCTGCCCCCCTCCCCCTTATGTTGCCTGCCACTCAGAATTAGAATTCCTCAAGGTCTCCCCTGAGGCCTCTCTTACGTCTCCATCCTGGTCTACTTCCCTCGTGCTTTCTGGTCGTGGATGAGAGGGTTCTCTTGTCCCTAAGGATTTCGATACCAGTTGAATGGTGTACAACACTGGGTAATCATTCATTGGTGGGGGACTAGGAATAACATCTTCATTTGGTGATTGGCACCTTCTTTTCCTATCTTCGCTATTCTCCCCTATTGTCGCCACAGTATTCCCTCAAAGTCAAGGCTCATGCCTTTTCATGTACTTGTCTTTCACATATTCCTAGCATAACCCTTTCTCTAGAAGTTATACAAAGTATGCCTGTAGAGCTTCACAATCTCTGGTCTTATGCTCTTTACTTTTGTGAAAGGCACAATAATCTCTTGACTTTAATACTTCTTCTGCGGACAACGAGGGTGGCCTCTTCAAATATGGCTCGTCCTTAATGATATGTAGAATTCGGTGAACCTACCTCTTTAGTGGAGCATCAGCATACCTCGAGCTTTCTTTCCCATGTGCTCGAGCATTCCAGAATCTGAAATCTGATCCATAAGAATCAGTTTGCCTACTCGACCTTTTTGGCTCGTCTCACTCTTTCCCATCAGCACGTTGAACATCGTCCCATTTAGCATATGATAGTGCTTTATTGTAGGACTGGGCTAGCGTTATCTTCTCTGCCCGGCATAGCTCGTCATATAGTGCATAACCTTTTGGAAGACCATTCCTGAAAGCTACTACTGCAATTCGTTCAGACTCTAAAGCCTCATTTTGGAACCACTTGATGTAATCCCTGATGGACTCATTCCTCCTTTATCGAATATTGTTCTAGTGATCCATGTCATTCCTAAACGTCCTATTGCCTTAATATCTTTTGAAGAATTGTGCTTGCAAATCCTCAAAACTATCCATGGATTCCTGAGGTAAATCCATGTACCACCTCAAGGCTTGTCCTTCCAACCTCGAATGGAACATGCGACATAGCCACACATCGTCGTTGTCCCATACTGCCATCGCTGCCATGCAGTCCCTGATGTGAGTGTAAGGGTCTGAATCCCTCTTAAACTTAACAAATCGTGGCATACTAGATCTCTCAGGTGGATCCGCATCTTAGATGTGTCGCGTCAAAGGTTTCCTTGAAATCCTTGCAACCTTTTCTCTAGCCTTCTTGTCACGAGGATCTTGATTCGCCTTCTTAAGATTCACGATCTCGCTAGTGAGAGCATCCCCCCACCTTTTGTCTCTTCTTCTGACCTTGGTGGTCATTCTTGGTCATGCTGCTCCCCTAGATCGTCCTTGAGCTCTTTCAGGTCATCCTTGAGCTCTTCTTCTAGGTGAGGTAAATCTTCAAGTGTTCCCGCAACTTTCTAACAATGTCCCCTACTTTCTGGGTTTTGCCCACCAGCTCTCCAGATTTTCCCCCAACTTTCTACGGGAATCCAGGTTCTATTTCTGGGATCCTAGTGCTTCGGCTAATCCCAGAATAGTATTTTGAACTCCCCCCTATAACTTTCTCCATCTTTCCAGCAATCTCGAAAAGCTCTAAGTTTTGTTGTTGTAGTATGGCCTAGTTTTCCTATAGTTGATGCAGTAGCTAAAGTGGATCCTCCTTGTCCAGGTCATGGTTGAGGTTTCTAGTGATATCAGATATCCCGCTATGGAAGCCCAAACTTGCGGAGTTTGAGGGTGTCCCTGTGGGAAGTGTCCTTAAGGTCGGGTTCATTTTATTGGCAGTGCGTCCTGCACCATTGTAGTTGTTAGGTTGATTTTTTAGAGTCTCCATTCATGTGAGTTAGCCTTGAGTTCGACTCTCAACGAGAGAACCAATATGTGAAAGTAGATTTTATCGACCATCAAGCTCACTCCTTCGTGAACCTACAAAATAAGTCAAAGCACGGTGTGGTATCGCGCAAAAACCCTCCAACGATCAAGTCAATACAGATGCCCGATTAATAGTATATGTTCGAGCAGAAAGTAATACCTTAATGTCTCCTCTAGCTCTCTTTATATAGAGAAAGGATGAAAAGATGTCTTTACTCTTATTAAATAAGGAGATCGAGGTAAATCAGGAATATGATTCCTTTTCTTATTCAGAACTAATTGAGTTTTTCCAATTACCACAAGCCCTTTCACCAGTATCTCAGTCAAGTTCATGACCATATCTCAATAGGATTCTGGAATCCTCAATGTCTGAGGATTCCTCCTTCCTAGAAGATATGGTGTCTTGCTCCACGGAACTCAAGGAAAAATCCAGTCGTCGCTGACCTAGAGGGAATGCTATGTTGTCGTGGAGACGTTAAGGGATTACCTTTGCTTAGGGCCCCACATTAGTAGATTCACTCGAAATATTCTACATTTCAAGGATGGTCAAATCTGACGCCCACAGTACCGCCATGGAGCTAGGGAGAGCGCAATCAGATCACACGTCTTTGCAAAGGAGTCTCTGGGAAACTCGAAGCACAGAGGGAAGGGAAATTTACATCTCAAATAGATCTGCACAGAGGAAAGATTGGGGAAAGAAGGAAGGAGGGAAGAGCTGTCAAGATGGAGGGAGGCCGTGAGGTGACACACGGTGGCCGATCGGAACCCTAGTGACATTAGGGTTTGATCACTAATCTCACGAGATCCAATAGGGTTTGATCACTAATCTCACGAGATCCAATAATCCCGGAGCTTGGGGTAAGCTCTCTCTCTCTCTCTCTCTCTCTCTCTCTCTCTCTCTCTCTCTCTCTCTCTCTCTCTCTCTCTCTCTCTCTCTCTCTCTCTCTCTCTCTCTCTCTCTCTCTCTCTCTCTCTCTCTCTCTCTCGCTCCCTCGCTCCCTCCCTCCCTCCCTCCCTCCCTCCCTCCCTCCCTCCCTCTCTCTCTCTCTCTCTCCCTCGCTCCCTCGCTCCCTCCCTCCCTCTCCCCAGCCAGTTTGAGCTACTTGTTTTGGAACCGTTTGAACATTTTAGATTATTCTTCCCATGTATTCTCAAATCTTTAACTCTTTCACAACTTAATTAATGCTGAGAAATTTTACATCTAGTGAAGTTTTATATCCGTTTGAACATTTTAGATTATTCTTCCCATGTATTCTCAAATCTTTAACTCTTTCACAACTTAATTAATGCTGAGAAATTTTACATCTAGTGAAGTTTTATATCAGGTCATCTCTTCTTTATCATTTGCTAAAGTATCTTACATAATCCAACGACCTAAAAAACTTGAACTTGTAATCTTCAAAAAAAAAAAAAAAAAACTTGAACTTGAACTTGAAGTTGCATCACGTTTTGAACAAGCACAACAAAATATCATGGAAGCGAAAATAGGGAATTATCATTAAAAACAAATAAGATAATAGTTCATACAGCAGAATAGGATTTCTATGTCCAAGCTTGGATTGTCTGCGACAAATCACCCCTTGGATTATTTAATCCCTACATTTCTCTACAAATAAAATTTAAAGAACAATTTTCTAAGAGAAAATGATGAACAACTAAATTCTCATGTGATAGTTTTCTTTTATCCCTCTCCAGCTTCACATTGCCAAAACTTGATGTCAGTCAGACAGTGTAGTGCTGCTGAATGGTGTCAATGTCAAGTCCTTTAAGCTTGACAACTGATTCCACATGCCCCTTGAGTGTATGAAGCTCCCTCAACCTGGAAAAATATAACAAGCAGAACAAAGGCCGGGTTAGGGTCGGTTGGGTTGAACTAGTAGTTTCTTTTTCAAGAAACACCATACTAGCCAACTTCCGGTTCTAATTACCTGGCAACTTCAGCGCGCCTCTTGGCCTGTTCGGCGATCTCAGACAACTCTCGGTAGTTGTTCTTTTCATTGAAGAGTTCAGATGTTTCGGGAGGTTGCAGGCCATGTAGTGTTCGTTGAGCTGTTGCCCATTGTGCTTCTCTCTCTCCCCTCCCGTAATCCTTCTTTGTTGTAAAGGCAGTCTGCATAAGAAACAAGCAATGAATACGGAAGTGAATGTCTTCTGTGATCAACGGAAACATTTTTTTAGCAATAGGTTTTGATCAAATACCTTATTCTCAAGCACAGTATCCCAGGCCTTGCCACTTAATGCATATCGAATCATGAACTTGAGTATATCCAAAGGTATGTACGTGATCAGGCTGTAGAGCCAGATTATACCTGCCCATCCCCATCCCATACCTCTGATTCTTGCAAAGCCCCAGTTCGCATAAACAGCAAGAATGGTAGCGAGCTAGCAGATATATAAACATTAAGATGACAAACTTAGCAAATGATCGTTGCAAAGTTTTAGGCAAGGGAAATGATTTTAGGCCCAAAGGGGCCTAAGATACTTGGGCTCCAACAAATTGATCAATTATTTTCAATTAAAATCACTTTTGTAATATTACCACTCATTGTTAGATTTATCTAAGTATCGATGTATCCTTTATGGTTTCTTCTTTAGTTTCTTCATCGAAAAAGAAATCAAATTAAACCCAAATTTCCCGTCTCGATTTAATTCCTTTGGGAAAATGCTTAATAGCAACTAGCTTACCAGTGTAATTCATTTATTGTATGACCCAAAATTTAATTAGACAAATGATCGTTTGTTGAAGAAACCCAGAAAAGAATGACGATGAAGATAATAATGGAGAAAAATAGATAAATTCAGTAGAAAGAAGAGAGCGTCTTTTTTTTTTGTTAGAAAGAAGCGAGAGGGCCTTTTTAAATTATAAATTTTCGAACCAATTTTTTTTTTGATCGACTTTTGTATATATTAATTGTTTTTTTTTCGAAAAAAAAGAGAGTATATTAATAACATTTTTTTTGTATTACATTAACTAATTAATAACTCATATTTTGATATTCTAAACTTCATAACGATTGATATTTTGTATTTTATTAATAACGATTTTAAATTTCATAACAATCATAAAAAAAATTTAATCATTATTATAATTAGAAAGAATTATAAAATGTAATGAATAGGATTCCATAACTATCATTGAACATTTATATCTTTTAATTTGCAAGGATTGATTTAGTATAATTAGGATTTTATATTTAGTTATACTGACATTTATTATTTCGAGATTTTACAATAAATTTTATGGTTTGATTTTAATTAAGTAATTAAAATTACTAAATTAATTGAATAATTGATAGTCGTTAGATATGCAATGATAAAATCGTCTTTTTACAAATTGATATTAAAATATGTTAATATATATATAATTATATAATGACATTAATTATATAATGACATGAAAATGACGTGGCTTGACACATCATCTTGGGGCCTCCTATCATTCTCCTTTAGGCAATTACCAATGAGTTACACAGTATGTTTATTTTCTTAACTTACCAGCTGAGCAATGAGAAAGGCAATCACGAGCATGACACCAGGGCGTTCTAGAAAAGACCAGCTGCGGGATCGAGTGACGAAGATAAGTGCCTGACTGATAATACTCACTTGAAGATAGATAGCTGCCGTAAGCTCCCTGTGACTGCCCCTTATAGATCTTACACCAAACTTGTCCTGCATAATTCAACACAAGTATATATAATGCTTAGATTTAGGTTCAATGACTTGAATAGCTAGCTTTTATAACTGTACTTCTAGCTAGCTGAATGTTTGGATTTTATCTTACCGAGAAAAAGTCAGAATCGTTAGCAGCCCAGAAGAAAACAACAGTCATGACAGCCATGTAGGTGCCAAGGACGACACCGGTGGCAAAGATCTCCTTCAACTTCCAAGAGTCCGGCAGCGGAGATGGCTTCACCCTATCTTTTGAAATAGTCATGATTGTTCCATCATTGAGAATGGCAATAACCAATACCATGAAAGGCGAGAAGTCAAATTTCCAGATAAGAGCAAGAAGCAAAAACCCAAACACAACACGAATTGTGATGGAGACAGCGTAGATGGTGTAATTCTTCATCCTTTGGAAAATGGCTCTGCTTGTCAACACAGCGCTGATAATCACAGACAATCCTGGCTCGGTTAGGACAATGTCTGACGCACTTCGAGCAGCATCAGTTGCATCATCGACTGCGATTCCAATGTCGGCCCTCTTTAGCGCCGGGGCATCATTCACACCATCTCCAGTCATCCCACAGATATGCTTCTTATCTTGCAGGCGCTTCACAATTTCATATTTATGCTCTGCATGCATAGATCATCGTTAATTAGTTTATTTTACAAAAAAATATGCATACCTTTTCATTTTTGTTTTGTCAAGTTAATTAATTACCTGGGAAAACACCAGCAAAGCCATCAGCCTTTTCAATAAGCTCATCAATGGGGATGGAAGCCATAGATTCGTCCTTGTGTTCACCGAGAAGAGAGGAAGAAGGATACATGTTGGTTCCCATGCCGAGTCTGCGACCAGTCTCCTTACCAATGGCAAGTTGGTCACCTGTGATCATCTTAACATTGACACCAAGATGAAGGGCACGTCTAATGGTCTCTGCACTGTCATGCCTCGGAGGATCAAAGAGAGGCATGAGACCAACAAACTGCCATGGTGTTCCAGCACTCTCTTTGGTTTTCTCTGGCACAGTCTGAAAGCAAACAACAGTTCGTTTGGAAACAAATTTCAGTTACAAAAAACAACATAGATTCACTATGCTCCACAGGGAGACATTGAATAAAGAAAAAATTAAGAAGCTCACTTGTCTAGCAACAGCAAGGGAGCGAAGACCGCGGTCAGCAAACTTGTCAATGATAGCATGTGCTTTCTTGCTTGCATCGTCTTTCAACTCGCAGAGGTCAATGATCTGAAAAAGAAAAAGAAGTAAATATTGAATTGAAGTGGCAAAGAAATGAAGGAGATATTGTCTGAAGTAACAGTTGAAGGGTGACTTGTGATGACCTGCTCTGGGGCACCTTTGCTAACTCGGTGCCAGTTTCCCTCAGCGTCGATGTATGTTATGGCTGTACGCTTTTCCACTGGATTAAACGGCAAGAAATGGACCTCGGTTATACCTTCCCTGGCCTACAGGCACAGACAAAGTACAATAACACAGATAAATTTGACCAATCCGCGTCCCCATAGTCTGAAAAAGAACTGCATAGGTTACAAGACAACAAGATACCTCCTTAGGGTCACCCAACATTCCAACAATGCAAGTATCAATAGCATCCTGATTCTCAACCCTGGAAGCCCTGGCGCCGAGCAAAATCAGACCATCCTTATCAACATCTTTTACAAACACCTGTAATTTGAACCAGAGAATGTGTCAGGAAGGAAACTCCCTTTAGAAATGAAGATACAGTAGTACTGTGCCATTTTATTTGTTATACCTCGACCATGGTCTTGTCAACTGTAAGCTTGTTGAGAGTGAGTGTCCCAGTCTTATCACTGCACAAGACATCCATTCCAGCCATCTCCTCAATGGCTGTCATCCTCTTTGTGATAGCGCCTTGTGTGGACAGGCGGTGAGAACCAATAGCCATGGTAACCGACAACACTGTCGGCATGGCAATTGGAATCCCTCCAATCAGAAGCACCAAGAGGTTGTCAATCCCATCCCTGTACTTCCTACGCTGAATTGGATACATAACCACTATCTCTATTACCATTCCCACGGCAATAGAGCATATGCAGAAGTTTCCGATGGCAGTTAAAACCTGATCACCACATGCAGCCGAGTTCACATAAGAATAGGAAACATATGTACGTACAGATGTAACATTGAACTAAATGCATGCTCACACGTACTTACCTTTTGGAAGTGGCCTACTTGATTGGTGCTGTCAACTAAGTGAGCAGCCTTACCAAAGAAGGTGTGAACTCCTGTGGCAATTACTATTGCCTCGATTTCTCCTTGCTTGACAGTGGAACCCGAAAAAACTTCATCACCGGGGGATCTTGTCACAGGCAAAGACTCACCGGTGAGGGCAGCCTGATCGATCTTTAAGGGATCTCCATCCAACAGACGCGCATCCGCAGGGACAATATCTCCCAACTTGATACTAATCACATCTCCTGGTACCAAGATTGCTGCCTCCAGTTCACACCATCTTCCATCTCTTAGAACCTACAACATTACAATCGAGCAAGCATCATTACACGTTTATGCGTCAAGGCTATCACGTATGTGAGGCACTCAAGTAAACGCGTTCCGTAGTGCGTTAACGTTCTATATATAACATTGAAGATTACACCTAGTTAACTTCATTTTAGATGATAATATGCCAAATATATATATGGTACCTTTGTTTTTGGTGCAAGACCAGCCATAAGAGCTGCTGCAGCATTTCCTGCATTGTTTTCTTCGATAAAGCTGATGGTTGAGTTGATTACTAACAGTACAGTAATTCCAACAAAGTCTTGCCAGTCCGGTGGCCTTCCCTGCATTCGTCCAATTCATTTAGAATCGTCGTATGTAAGTATATAAATGAGAGAAATAGATAGATAGGTAGTTATGTACCCCTCCATTTGCCAAAGCAATGGCCATAATAGCTGCAATTTCCATTACCCATGATAGGGGATTCCACATAAAACCCAAGAACTTCAAAACCTTGTTTTCCTGTTCCAATATTATTTACGAATACATCAATTCTACTTCTTCATTCATTTAGAGTTGTCAACAACTTAGCTTCTTTGAAACACACCAGTTACCTTCTTTTCTTCAAGCTTATTCGGACCAAAGACCTGAAGCCTCTTCTGCCCTTCTTCACTTGACAACCCATCTTTTGTGCATTGCAATTGCTCAAAAACTTCCTGAATTGGAATTCTCTCCTGCGATCGATCACACGTAAAAGTTACACCACTACATTATTCCAATCATCGCAGTGCACATATAAATCAAACAGATTGCCAAAGAAATCTTACAAGGTCGACATTTTCTTTCTTGATTTCTTCCAAGCTAATACTTTTCCTCTCTGCCATAATTGGATCCCTTTAACTCCAGTAACTATACACACTCGATCATACAATGATTTATATCTGCATATATGTATGTATATCTGTACGACACAACCCACAAACTCTGTATAGTATGTGAGCGCTAGTATACAAGGAGATTGTCTCACAAGGAGAGCCTCTTATGCCAATCAATGTCCTCTGTTTTTTTTCCTCTCTAAGAAGAATCACACTATTGCATACACAACAAAGAAAGAAAGAATAACGATGAGGGCACTCAGACAGTGAAAATCTTTGAGTTTCTCTTATAATGAAATGCAGGTCTTTTTATGGAAAACACGGATTGAGCGAACGAGCGGGAGTTTTGGTGTGCTCAATGGGAGTTTGGCCCCGGTCATACGGCCACTTAGAAGAAGCATTTGTCTGTTATCACACAGGTCGCTTTGTTTACGCTCTCTGTCATTCTTTGCATGTCTTCCTTAAGACAGATGTGGACCAAATTAGTTTCCTTCTTCCCCACTCGGTTGTGTTAGTTTGACGCGTGGGAAATTCCATGCATGCAGAAACAACTCGATTTCTATGTGTTCACCTCTGCCCTTATGTAACTGATTGTGCAATGTTGTAAACCTCACACATAATTAAGAGTGTCCAACTGTTGGAAAGACCAAAGCTTCATAACCTTCATTTGTTTGCATGGTTACTATTTAGTTAATTGGTTTTTTTCTTTTGTCAATGTTGGTAGAGCTCTAGATGATCGTTCTCGAGTACAAGTTGTACATAGGTGTTGTAAAGCTTTACAAACTTCTCAATTCTATGTTTTAACGCAAGTCATAACAAATTGATACGTACTGATCACCTAAGATTCTAAGAATGCATCAAAACATAAAATTACTCAGTTGTCTTGGACCTTTGACCCTTTTTGTTTTAAAGAGGGATGATAGTTGCATAAAGGGTGGTTTTATTCACACAGTCCCTTATTCTTAATACACACCCCTTAATTGTTTTTACAATTTTTTACCTTCAATTTTTCTCAACTACCCTTTCTCTTTTCCTGTCTTCGTCTACAACCAACCGCCTACGATGCAACTATGCACTTCTCTCTCTCTCAAAATCTTCGTCTTCATTGTCTGTGTGCCAAATATATACATATCAAGATCAATAAGTACGTGCTGTAAATTTAGTGCAATCACTCCTATCGAAAAAGAGGAACCAAACCTTAGATGCCTCTTTTAGTTTTCAAAACCTTCTTTGGATCATTCGATTTTGAAATTAATTTGGGCTATTTTGCAGAAAATCTCCTGCAACCATTCCTCTCCATATAAAGATTTCAATTGCTCGTAGCCAATTAGCGTGATTTTGATGTTCTTAACTAGCCCATCAAGATGCAAAAATCATGTGTATGACATTCTACAAGATTGGGCAAGTTAGATCGATTTAGATTTGAGGAATTAGGCATAGTTTGTACGACCAAGTGATGCGTACGTTGTTGTTGCAACTGAGATCCAATTGGTTCGAGAGTTGAGGGTAAGATGGTATTAAAAAATTTTCAAAAAATATGAGTGTGCATCTAATAAATAAGGATGTGTTAATAAAAATTTAGGGAAATGAAAAAAATACCCAATTTCACTACTCTCTTCCCTAAAAAACCCAGCATAAGTTTTCAATCACAAAAAAACTCATTTTGTTTTTAAGTATGTAACAACCCAATATTATTCTCATATTTACTACATATGTCATCGATTTCTAAAACCTCAACCCTTTCTGAGAAATCCTCTCTCTCTCTCTCTCTCTCTCTCTCTCTCTCTCTCTCTCTCTCTCTCTCACACACACACACACACACACACACCAATCGAATCTCCAAACTATGCTCTCCTTGCCTCCGTCACTGACTTCCAACTCTATACCTCGGACAGCACCAGCCAGAGCCTCTCCTCCATCATCAACAATCTGAACAGCTCAACAATGGCGATTGTTTTGTTACGGAGGTCCTTAACTGGAATCTCATCTCCAAAATTTTCTGCGGCAAAGCTGGCGCTGTTCGAAGCCTTCGCTTCGGAGCCACAGACCGACGCCTCGGTCCCAAAGTCGCCGGCTCCGGCCACTCTTCGAAGTTGAAGACGTATTCGGTCTACTGTTGGAGCACAAATTCTTTGGCGAAACCCAAGCTAAAGAACTACGTACAAGGTTGACCTCAGCGATTGTGGCCCTATAGTCCTCATCGCGCTCATCAAGATAAAAAACGAGATGGATCCCTCCCTCACTTTCTGTCGCTCCTACCATGAAAGGATATGCAACTCATGCAAGATGAACATTGACGGCTGCAACGGCCTGGCGTATTTAACCAAGATCGAAGGCACAGGTGACGCCACGACGATCACGCCACTACCGTACATGTACGTGATCAAGGATTTAGTGTTGGATATGATGAGTTTCTATAACCAGTATAAGAGTATGTAGTGTGTTCAAAAGGCTATTTGTTTGTTATATTATTGTTGTTGTTGTTGTGTTTGTGATAGAAGTCATTTTTCTGAATATCTTTGAAGTATCTGTTTGAGTATCTGTCTTGATATCCTTTCAAAAAAATTGAAATCTATGTTTTTGGTGTTGTTGACATTTTTCTAAGGTTTTCAGTTTGATTTTTGGTTGTTGTACTAGTTTGTTGTTGTTGTTTTGTGTGTGATAGAAGTCCTTTTTTCTGGATATCTTTTACGTATCTGTTTGGGTATCTGTCTGAGTATCTGTTTAAATATCTATCTTGATATCCTTTTAATTTTTTTGAAATGTATGTTGTTGGTGTTGTTGACATTTTTTTAAAGGTTTTCAGTTTGATTTTGGGTTGTTGTACTAGTTTGCTGCTATTTTTTTGTGTGTGATAGAATTGAAGTTCTTTTTTCTAGATATCTTTTAAGTATCTGTTTATATATCTGACTGGGTATTTTTCTAGGTATCCCTATATTAGAGAACGAACGCGAAAGCATTCGGTGGGTCAAAGATTAGAAGGTAGACTTTGACAAAATACTTGTGCAGTAGTTCAACAATAGTCCCCAACAGCCTCCTGGCCTTGACTTCGGAACTATTGTTTGCTACATGATGTATCACATTGCTCTAGGCAAGGAAATAAAGAAAAATCTGAGTCGTGAGAATGTTGCTCGGTTCAAGGCCGGATTGTTGGAATTGTTTATGGATCATGATCTATTACGATTATCGAAGAAGAAGGATTGAACCAGCTCAGGCACAAGTGTAGGACAATAACTAATGTGTATATTTTTATTGTAATGATCATTTTGTGAACATTGTTGTTAGTTTTAGGGGTCTGTCTTGTAAGTGTTACATTTTGGAGAGCATTATGAATGTGATCATATAACTATCTGATTGAGTATCTGCTTGAGTATCTGCTTGGGTATCTGTCTCCGTAATACTATTTGTGTTGCTATGGACTTTTGAATGAGAGAATCAATGCATTAAGACTATGAACTAAAGTGTTTGATTTGCACTCTCTGATCCATTTTACAACACAAAACCTACTCAAACCCGTCTGTATAGTTGATATTAAGACACAGTCAGATACACAAATAGCTACTCAGATAGTTACTCAAACTTATGAACGAATATATAAAGGCACTGAATGAAACAACATCATCAGCTTAGTCCAGTCAGATACTCAAGCAGATACTCAGACAGATACTCAGACAGATATTCAGACAGCCTTCCTTGAATTTTATTGAATTAATGCATTAACCTATGCAATAAAATTCTTGTTTTCCCCTTCTTTATGATTCAGTATAAAACAGAAAAACAAGAGACCCGAAAACAACCTCAAATTTGTGTTTGTATTTGTAAGTAACAAGTTTCATATCTGAAATTCGTATCCAGATATCCAGACAGATATCTAGATAGATACTTAAACAGATATCCAGATAGATATTTAAACTTTTAGAAAAATATTTTGACAATATCTTTAATAATCCACACAGACTTGTATGTCCAATTGATAGGGTTGTTGCAGGTTCTAATTTATATTGCCTTTCACTTCTAGCATACGCACATTGCATGAAGAGTTCAAAATTTCTATCATTCAAGTGTCCTCTGTAGTTATCTTTGAAGTTAGCAACCAAGTGCCAAAAATAGTAGCCATACTCATTATTGGAGAACACCTCTAGAAGAGAATGCATTAAGTCTATGAACTAAATTGCTTGATTTGCACTCTCTGATCCATTTTACAATACAAAACTTACTCAAACCCATTTGTATAGTTGGTATTATGACGCAATCAGATACACAAACAGCTACATAGACTATCCATGAATTTTAGTGAATCAATTCGTTAACCTATGAAATACTATTTTTGTATCTTTTTTATTCAGTTTAATGTTTGAAATGAAGTTTAGGAATGAATATATGAAGCCATTGAATGATACAGCATCATCAGCCTGGTCCGGTCAGATACTCAAGCAGATATTCAGACAGCTTTCCTTCTATTTTATTGAATCAATGCATTAACCTATGCAATAAAATTATTGATTTCCCCTTCTTTAGGATGCAATATAAAACATAAAAACAAGAAACCAAAAAACAACCTCAAATTTGTGTTTGTATTTGCAAGTAAAAAGTTGCAGATCTAAAATTTGTATATAAATATCCAGACAAATACTTAGACAGATATCCAGATAGATATTTCAACAGATATCCAAACATATGTTCAAACTTTTAGACAATTATTTTGACAACATCTTTAATAATCCACACAGACCTGTATGTTCAATCGATAGGGTTATTGCAGGTTCTTCTGTTGTGACCAGTTTGGTGACATCTTGAGCACTCTGTTGGTATTGTTTGTTTTTCGCCATTTTTCTCATTCTCTTTTTCTTTGGTCTTCCCGGTTTTTTATTTGTTAATGGAGGCCTAATGTCCAGTCCATATTGTGACATATCCTGAAGCAATTTCTCAAGAATGCAGCACACCATTTTTTCATTGGGAGATCCTTGAAGAAGTCGGTTATCTCTTCATATCTGTTTCCAGCTTAAGCTGGTTAAAAGGAACTCATATTGACTTTCACTTCTAACATATGCACATTGCATGAAGAGTTCAGAAATTCTATCCTTGAAGTGTCCTCTGTAGTTGTCTTTGAGGTTAGCAACCAAGTGTCGAAAATAATAGCCATGCTCATCATTGGGGAACACCTTTGGAAGAGAATTGATAATTTCATTATGACGGTCTGAGAGGAATGCTATTTTTCTCTAAGTATTAGTTTTCTGGTTTATGCTATATCTATCTATCTCATCTCTTAGGTTCATCAAGAACCACCTCCAACACCTCCAATTGCTGTCATTTTCAGTATCAACTATCGCACATGCAATTGTATAGAGTCCTTAAAATAACCAAAAAGGTGAGGTTCCTATTTGTATAATAAGTACTAAAATACAGTTTATAAACAAAAAATAGATATCCAAACAGCTACTCAGTCAGCTACCCAAACAGATATTTAGACCGATACACTAACAAATACTCTAACAAATACTTTAACAAATACCTAGACAGATACTTAGACACATCTTCAGAAGTAAAATCATATCCAGACCTAATTAAGTAGATTTCGATCTCGCAATGTTTATAGTTTTAGGAGCAAAAATAGATACTTAGACAGACCTAATTAAGTACTCAATACTATCATGAAATTGATTAATACAACTATGAACTGAAACAGTTTCGTGCAAAAACAGATTGAAAATAGATATACAACATAACTTAGTATATGAAATCATCGATAGCAAGTTAGAGAAAGAGAGAGAGAGAGAGCGAGAGAGAGAGAGAGCGTTGAAACTTACAACGCTTGAAATTTTAAATTTCGTACGACGTCTAGATCAAATAGATTTTTTGTTCCGGCGAGATTGTCATCGTGATCGCGAGAGAGAGAGAGAGAGAGAGAGAGAGATTCACTTCCCGACAAAAATGGAGGAAGGAAGAGAGAGAGCTGCGAAAGACTGTGAGAATTCAAATTAGAAAAGAAGGACAAAATCAATACTAAAAAATGGGTTTTATAACTTATTAGACCTTTTTGGGAGAAAATAATATCAGCTGGGTTTTTTTTTGAAAAAAATGTGTCATAAGTTGGACATTTTTTTACCTTGGTGTCATAAGTTAGTTTTTTTATAAAAAAAAAAAACTTATCTGTTTTTGGGCCTTTAAATAATTTCCCCTAAAATTTTCCTTCCATAAATATGCAACTTTCTTGTGCTTAGTTTATTTGTTTAATTTTCAATAATTAATTATGTTTTTGTATATTCAGGTTAATTGGAGGAAAATACAAAAAAGAGGAATAAAAGAAGAAATCTATTCAAATAAGGAATGATGATGTGGAGAGTCCATGCGGAGTTAACTCAACTCTAAGTTGATGAGGAGTAGGTCAAGATCATACCTATATAAGCATCTTTTGAAGAACAAAAGAGTGTTGTTGAATTTTTAGAGAGAGAAGCAAAATGAGAGAAACTCCAACTTGAGGATTGTCTGCCGATAGCCTTCGATCCATCGAAGACCTGGCTCTCGACCCATCAAAGCTGCCGACCGAAAAATTCTAGGGTTTTGGTTTAAATATTCCTTCTCCATCATGTTTTTCTATTGTATTCTTATGACTATGAGTAGCTAAACTTTCCTAGTTAGGGGGTGATCGAGGCCTTAAATATTTTTCGATTTTGAACCCCTTGTGATTTCGATAACTTTTGAATGAGTTTTACTTTACTGATTAATCATTGATGATTTCTATGATATGTCTCTTGAGTGGCCAACTTAGATGTATGTGGTAGGATCTATTATCTTGAATGTGTACATGACCATCATATCATTACATATTCTATAGAGACAAAACAAGCTCTTATGTGAAGCAATTCTTTGGTGATGTAAGAGCACCCATCATAGTAGCTCTTCAAATCTTGTTATTTCTGAGACACTCTACTAACCTTAATGACTTAGGTTAAGATTACGTTAAGCCAGGTAATCAATCCAGATAACATGCCCAGTAAGATAGTATAATATGTATGTGACTTAATCATAACTCATGCATGAGAAATATTTATTCATTGTTGTTGAAATCAGGATCGGGGTAGATTAAGCATATGTAGGGTGGAGAGAAGTTCCTAACATTCATCTCTATTTGATTTCTTCAATAATTTACTTTCCTGAAATTTATATTTTTCTGCTGTAGCGGTAGATTCACATAATTATTTCGGTAACCAAATCAACTCCGAATATACTCAACTTTTGTGTGGTAGTCCACCATTATGTCTAGAGTCTTTTATTAAATTTTCGTGATTTTTTAGTTAGTCTAAGTACTGTTCGTAAATTAGTTTATGTCCAGTGGTTGAGTCTGCCAGATTTCTGGCTTTCCCCTTTTTTTGTGTTTCTTGTGTTCTTGAGCCTTAGTTTCACCAATCCTCTGCGGGTAATGATCCATATTTTTCAATCAAAGATTATTGATTTGACTATTTGATCATCGCATTCAACTTTTGATGAATAGAGTTCATCCGATATAGCTTAAAATTTTAATGCGATGATCAAATGGTCAAATCATCTCTGATTAGGCTGGTTTTTGTAGACATGATCGTCAAATAGTAATTTATAGAATGAGTGGTTTCAATTATTAAATAAATTTCTCGAGTGGAGCTTTGCTTGAAAAAATCGGAGTGAAGTTTCGATATTCTGAAGATTTATAAAGTTTTTGACGATTGAAATATCAATCATCTAATAATGACAATTCTCTTTAAAAAAATCAGTCTATTCTGAGATAATTTGACAATTTGATCATCACGTTCAACTTTTAAGTTATATCGGATGAACTGTATTCATAAAAAGTTGAATGTGATTATCAAATGGTCAAATCGTCTCCAATTTTGGATGGTTTTTTGCAAGTGTGATCTCCCAGTAGTAATCTAAAGGATTATTGGTTTTAATTGTCGAAGAACTTTATAAATCTTCTGAAAATTGAAATTTTTCTCTATTTTTTCAAAGCGAAGCTCCGCTTTGGATAGAGACTATATATATATTTATAATTTTATCAAGTGCGAAGCTTCGCACCGAAACTTCAGTATGAAATTACATTTCACAAAAAATCAAAAACGTAATTTGATCATTGAAGTCAATATATATATATATATATATTCATCAAGTGCAAAGCTTCACACTGAAACTTCGGTGTGAAGTTGTATTTTACAAAAAATCCAAAATGTAATTCGATCATTAAAGTCAATCATCTTTTAGATACATATACAAGGATCAGACATGAAAAATTTCAGCTCAATCGGAGATGTTTTAACGATTTGATCATGATATTGTTTAACAATGCACATTGATTGTCCGGTTTAGTTCAAAACTTGAATATGATGATCAAATGGTTAAACGATTTCTGATTAGGCTGAAAATTTTGTGTGCCCAATCCTTGTATGGTATCTAAAAGATGATTGACTTCAACCATCAAATTACGTTTCAGATCTTTTGTAAAATATAACTTTACACCGAAATTTCAGTGCGAAACTTCACACTTGATGAAAACTATGAGCATATATATATATATATATTTATATATATACATGGAGATTCTTAGGTGTGGAGATCTGCATATTTTAATATATGTGGATTTCTAATTTTGGCTAACTTTCACTTCATATATTTACATCTCCACCATTCAGATTTTAGGTAATAGTATATATATCACTTATGCAAAGTTTCATCCAATTTGGTGATACCTTAGGGTCCTTCCACTAAGGTAAAACCTTTTTTTGATCATTTTCAGGTATAAGGTATTACACAAATTTTTCGATCATATTTTAACATCTCCACCGTCCAATTATTAGGTCTATATGATTAGATCATTCCTGTAAATTTTCAGCTAAAATGGTATTCGTTAAGATATCGAACAAGATTAAATCAAGGGACGGACCAAATCTATCAAACCTGAACTGTTCATATGTATAAGCTTCTATTGCAGTTTTGATACCTTAACGATCAATATTTTGGCTGAAAATTTATAGGTTTGATCTACACAATAGTACCTAAGATCTGAACGATGGAGATGGTAAAATATAATCGAAAAGTTGGTGTAATGCCCTATACCTGAAACTAACCAGAAAAAGTATACCTTAGTGGAAGGGTGCTATATATATATAAATACACACACACACACACACACACACACACACACACACACACACACACACACACACACACACACACACACACACACACACACACACACACACACACACACACACACACACACACACCTGAAAATGACCACAAAAGGTAGGGCTGTTACTTCCGAACCGAAAACCGAAAAAAACCCGAATCGAAACCGACTCGTAACCGAAAAAAACCGAAACCGAATAAAAACTGAACCGAAAAGGAAAAAACCGAACTGAACCAAATAAAATCGGTTCTGTTTCGGTTTTTCGATTTGGAAAAACCGAACCGAACCGATTGAACCGAACCGATTGAAAATGAGTAAACGACACCGTTTTTGCCTTTTGGTAAATCAGAAAATCCCTAATAGGCTAGCTAATACGTTTTGGTGCGTAGCCCTCCAGCCCCTCCTCAGTCCTCAGTCCTTACTCCTCAGGTCCTCTCTTCGCAGTCGTATTCTGCACTTCTGCAATCTCACTCTCACTCTCAGTCTCCTCTTCTCACTCTCACAGTCTCACTCTCAGACTCAGTCTCTCACACACCTCACAAAGTCACGGGTCACACCGTCACAGCCCCACTTCACCGAATCACCGTCGCAGCTTCACCGTCACAGCCCCACTTCACCGTCTTCGCAGGCTCGCAGCCTCTCAAAGTCACCATCGTCTTCACTCGACCAGACTTCCTTCTTTCACAGAATCTCATTTCCAAGTTACGAACTGATCTTCACTTCCTCAGGTAATCGAGTAAGATGTAAGTTGGTATACTATGATAGTGTTGGACTGTTGGGTATATTGTGATAGGTAACCGAACAATTTGGTTTACTGTGAGTGTGATTGAAAAGTTGATTTACTGTGAGATTGATTTGATAAGCTCAGTTGTTAAAAACTGATCAGTCTGTGTAAATTGTAATTTAACAGATCGACATATATATATATGACATATAATCAAGTCTTCTAATATTTGAGGGGTAGGAGTAGGAGGGTGTCTTTGAATTTGTAGTTTTCTGACTTTTCTCTGTGTGGATTTCGTTGAAATGTACCATATAAGATTATAAGATGGTTTCAGAGACCCACCAAGAGACACTGCTCTAAACGGAGCTAATTCAACAATTTTCAAAACCAACATTATAGTAGTGCTGGTGTGATTATGACTGGGTGTTGGTAATTGAATAGCATCGACTCTCATAAAGACCACCTAGTACCGGCCTGTTTATGATCAGGTTTTGACGTTTCTACCTATGTTCTTTACCATTGTCAGATTGTCAATGACAACAGAATTTAGTTTTTGTGGTATCTACTTGTGTTCTCTTCCTTTAATACTCTGGTCAAGACCAATTTTGTGATAAGAGGGCAGTGATCTTAATGTATGTGATTGAACAATCGTGAATTGATCGAATATGCTGAAGGCAGAGGTGAAGGCTGCTAGTAGTTGGTAGAGTTAGATAAGAGCTGTTGAAAGCCTACTTCAAAATGCATATTGCAAGTTTCTATCTCTATACAAGGGATAGACTTGGAAACTGAAAATAGTCTGTGGCCTAGATGAACTTAGTTAGTAAGGCTTGCTGACATGGGTTTATGCTATATATGTTCATTTTATTGATCATCTGTCTCACTAGCATGGTTTAGATTTCTTCTAACTCTTTTCATGAAGTTTATTACAGAAGGTCGTTGATTTGCAGAATAATTGTTATGCCTTCTAAATTTGAACCTTAACCATATCAGGATGCTCAAACTTGAGCTCTTTAACTGTTAAAAAACTATCCTCGAAACCACAAGGATGCTCATATGAATTTCCACAATGTAGAGAATGACAACAAATTTCTACAATGTACAGAAAGATAACAAACTTTGGTGTGTGTGATTATGTGAATATGTGATAGTGATACGGTGATTGAACGATGAGTGATACTGTGAATTTGTGATACTGTGATTGCAATGTTTCTCACTTTGTGATTGAAATGTTTGTGACTGCATACAATTGATTAAATTGAATATCAATGTTAACTTAAGCATGAAGCCAAGAACTTGTATTGTATTGTATTGTATTCAACTTTAGATGGACTTAAGCATGAAGCCATGAACTTGTATTTTATTCAACTTCAGATGGATTTGGATTCAACTCTTATTTTTACGAAGTATGATGAATATTTATTTTATTGATTGGACTTGTGTAGTTTCATCGTTTTTTTCTTCTGAGTTTGATATCACAGAAAACCGAAAAATAACCGAACCGAACTAACCCGAATATATTTGGGTTATCACTTCAAAAACAGAAAAACCGAACCGAACCGAACCGATTAAAAATTTTGGTTCAGTTTTTGGTTCGGACAGAAAACCGAACCGTTTGACCCGATTAACAGCCCTAACAAAAGGTATACTTTAGTGGAGGTTCCACTTTGAAAAAACGGAGCGAAGTTTCAATTTTTACAAAATTGATAAAGTTGCTTGACGACTGAAATCAATCATCCTTAAGATTATCATTGGAAGATCACGCTTGCAAAAAGATTATTCCAATCTGAGATGATTTGGCTATTTGATCATCGCATTAAACTTTTGATGAATATAGTTTATCCGATATAACTTAAAATTTCAATGTAATAATTAAAAGGTCAAATCATGTCCGATATCCCAATCGGAGATGATTTGGTGAATACAGGAAGGGCATGTTGCACTTGTGGAGCTTTGCTATCAGATCCGATGAGAGAAGCTTGGATGAATGTGAGTTGACCACGTCGTTGGGATCGAATGGAAAATTGGTGCGTGCTTTCGGACGACACATGAGTCTCGCAGCTTCGTCGTAGGCTCGCGCTGCGTCCTCCGCCATCACGGACGTGCCTAGCCAAATTCTTGTCTTCCTGTCCAAACAAATTAATGCGTTTCATGTTTAATTGTTTACAGTTCAACTCAAAAGAGATTTCTGGAAGCACTAAAAGACATGTTTTTTTTTTTTGAATAATTGTTCACATGGGTCTCGTTTAGTTTCACCACAAACAAGAACTAACCTAAAAACAAGAGTTGCTAATTAAAAAGATAGTGTATATATGCATAGATAGTGGCTGCAAATTAACTTGTGTGCACAGAGACTTACAGTAGAGAGTGGCGAATCTCGGATACCCAAGAATCCCAATGCCTTAGCCAGACGCCGCGATAACGTTGTTGAGACCTAGCCATGGTGGCAGTTGCCGGACTGGCCGGTAGTGTATAAATGAATTCGAAATGTGATTCAGTGATTGTGCTTTGGCTGCTGAGGGAACATATAGAACCCCAGAGATCGATGACCGGGGTGTTAGGCAAAATGGTTTATATAGGCTAATTTGCGGGGCTTCGATTTAGCAGTCGGACCCACTCTAGTCATTTGATTTCCCCATTTTTGTTTTTGGGAAAAAGTCGTCAAGAGTACCTCAACTCTGAGGACATACAAGTTTCATACCCTACTTCTAAAAAATACATGATTAGTACCCAAAGTTTTAGTATCGTGCTAGCTTTAGTACTTAACGTCACTAATACCATCAACTAAGGTGACATTCGATCATTCTAATGTCAAGGGTAGTTTTGTAAATTGATTTATTTTATTTTTTCCAAGGGTTTTTCCTTATTTCTTGTTGTTTTCATTTGAAAGCATTCTCCGATTTCGATTTGAAAGGATGTAAATCCTAATTGAAGGAAGAAGAAGAAGATTTGTGCGACGGGAAGAGGCCAAATGAATAATTTGATTGAAATGGGATGCAAGATTGAGCTTTAGGTAAAGGAGTTGAACTGAAGCAGCAGTTGGAACTTCAAAAAAAAAAAAAACTTTATCTGAGTTCCTGGTTGCTCAACCGAAAATGGTTTGGAATCCTCCTCTTGGTGAAGAACCCAGTTTGTGGAAGAACTTTACAATATCATTTTGATACCTTTCGGGTTTAATTAAGAGGTCGGTCAAAAGGGGCTTTACACTATCAAATTGATACCTTTTATTTATATGGAAATTCACTTCAATAGAAATAAGGGACATAGTCCTAGGAGCAGGACATCACCAAAACTCCAAAACATAACAGTAAAAAACACATAATGCTACCCAGAGCAGAGTACACAAATCAATCTCTCCTAACTCCAAAAGAAGAAGAAAAAGAGAGACGGTACTACAAAAAGATATAAACTTTTATCAGCTAGGGAGCGCTGGTTTGAAGAACACTGATCAAAGTAGGTGGTGGCACTGCTGCCCATCTATTAAAACCCACTCCCCTAGTTCCAAGCCTTGTTGCAGCATGAGCTACAAAATTAGCTTCTCTTGGAGCTCAACTCCATTGGATTCCGTCAAAGTACTTGCTCTTTCTTCTAATTTCACAAATGATTGGATAGATCATCCAATCATAACTCAAAACAATTCCATTTATGGCATCAACATTTTGTCTTGAGTCAGTCTCCACCACCACCTCTTTGACTTGAAGATCAATAGCAAGATCCACATCTGCTTCCATAGCCTCCATTTTTCTAAAAACCAAAGCACAGGCACTCAACTTATTTCTCGCCAGACCAGCCTTCATAGTGCCATTGTCATTACGAATGATCATCCCCAGACCAGAAATCTTGTTATCTTCACACCATGATGCGTCACAATTCACTTTCCAAAAACCATTTGGAGAAGACTGCCAACGTGCATTCCTCTCCGGCTCAGGCATCTCACTCACAATACATAGATTTCCTCCAAAAAGAGAGGAAGTTTGTCATGGCTACTCCAATTGTCACCATAGGATTAATCTCCACATGATTATAAAGAAAAGAACATCAGGCCTTCCAAAGCTCCCAACACCAAAAGCTAATAATTGAAAAAACCCTATCCTTCTCTCTTCTGTTTTTACACTACCACAAAACACACTATAGCCGACGACCAAAAATCGTCGACATGTTAGCTTTTGTCGTCAGTTATAGTAAACGTCAACAAACAGTCGTTGACTATAGTGTTGTCAGGAGAACGTCGTCGGCCAAACTATAGTCGATGATAATTGGGCACGTCGTCAGCTATAGTTTGGACTATAACCGAAGACAAAAAAAGTCGTTGGTTTAAGTTTGTGACTTTTGTCGACGACAAAGTCGTCGGCCAAACCTTCCCCCTCCGGTCAATATGGTTGACCTGGCTATACTATAGCCGACGACTGTGAAAGACCATCGTCGTCTATAGTTTTTTTACTGTCGTCGGCTATAGTATGCAAGTCGTCGGCTATAATATGCAAGTCGTCGCTTATGTGAGCACTTTAGCCGACGACTATGACTAAAGTCGTCGGCTAAAGTACTGACTTCTGACCAAAAAAATGCAAATTCTGAATTTCTATTTCTAAAACCTGCAAATTCCACAATTTTATTTCTACAATAGCTAACAACACATAAAATAAAAACAAAATATATATTCACCAACAAACACAAATTAATAATGAAACTTAAGCGTATGATACATCCTACTTGTCCCAGAAAACACATAAACTAAAGGTTATCCAAATCTATGTTCTAGAAAATAGAAGGGGTACTACCATCATCTTACTGATCCTTCTGCTGATGAGGACCATTGAAAGGGCGCTGGACAGATGAAAACGGAGGTGGGGCCGAGACATGGAGTCCTTGTGCCAGAAGTTGTGCGTTCATTACCTGAAAATAGGAAGCCATCTAAGCTTGCTTCTCCTTCATCTGAGTCTATTGGGCAGCAATCCGTCTCTCAGTCTCTTCCTGCTGTCTCTGATGCTCGATGACCTGCCTTTGCAGTTGCTCCTGTAGCTAAGCAGCCTTGGAAGATCCCAACTTGCATGCGAAACCGAGCATCTTCTTCAATACCCCTTTGCCGAGCTGTCCTCACCCCAACCGTCACATCGGATTGATCAATATAAGAGATGGACTGGAGGAGATCCTCATCCTGGGTCTCAGGCCATCGCTCCCTCACGATCTGAGTCAACACCTCCTCAGTCAGCTCTTGCATTCTCGCCTGATTGACAAGGAAAACAAAATAACATATTAGCAAATATACATAAAAAAAGTTAGAGAAAATACATATATAAGCAATTATGCTAAGTTATAAGGGCATAAGACTTACAATATCTTCGGGGGAATGAGGATACACTTTCTTGAGTGTATACACGAACCGGTTGACTTCAGGGTGTTGGTTGGCCGCCTCGTCCATATAACTTGCAAAGGATCTAGAATTGGCATGATGGTTACTCGTGTTTTTTCTTTGGTTCGCCGCGTTTATTTTAGAAATAGCCTTCGTGGAAAAACAAATATTAATTAAAAAAGTATTAGAAAATTAATGTCACCAAATAGGATACAAGTAAACACAAATATGATGTTACATATATACCTCAAATTGTCAGTTGTTGAAGTGGATTAGAAGCCACTACCACTAGTACTCCGTATACATAAACTCGAGGAGGGTACCCGAACGACCATTGCCATGCATCCACCAGTGCGAGCACAGCTCAGTTTTTCACTCCTTGTACTTGTATATGCAACACAAATGTTAGAAAGTGACTATACATGATCAACATAATATCTCAATATATATTATATAACACCCATTACCTTTTTCCTTGAACCTCATTTGCCCAGGTGGATTTAAGGTGTTCCGAAACATGGAACCACACCTACAATGTACCCATTTATGGTAATATATATTTATTAGGACTTAATTAATATAGGTAGACATAAATAATGAATATCTATCTAACTCACCAACATAGCATTGTTCACCATGTTCTTCACTTCTTGCCGCACCCAGGACCTCTCTCCCCACAGAACAAGGACTCTATCCTGTATGATACTTCCTACTTGGCTGGAGTACCTCCGTACCACCTTCTGCCCCAACTTCACCAATCCATCAAGGTTGGTCTCTATGACAAGTAGCTCACTATCCTTCAAGTCCTTCTCAAGTTGCTTGCTGGTGACACATCCTCTGGTCTATTTTTTGTTGCCTCCGGCGTCTGTCACATAAGACAAAGTAAAAAGATTAAAATAGGAGCACCCAATTTAGTACACAAATTATTAATAAGTTACAAATTAAATAATCAAGGTATTTACCCGATTCTGACGTCGATGTGTTTGATACCCTCGCACTAAAAAGAGGTGTATCAAACGACACATAGACATATGTTTCTTGCAGGTGGATGTAATGGAGCTCTCTTGGAATAGGCTTTCCGTGGTCATCGACATTAGGTAGGGCAGGTACGCTCGAAGGCATGAAGAGGATAGCCGGTGGTCCATTTGGTACCCCTGACGATGAGGTACCTGAAGTACCAGCATGAGAGGTAGAATGAGCTTGGTCTGTAGAGGGAAAAGGCGCATGCTAGGTAATATAAGGCATACGGGCACCTGAAGGCACGGGACCCGTAGAGTCGGCCGTTGAGGGCATGGGGTGCCGTCTTCGTTGAAGAGCTGTCTCGTGCTGTGTAGTCGATGGGGATTGGCTACTACATCCTACTGCGGCGTCTGCTGAAGTAGTTGACGGTATGGAGAGCTCGACTGAGGGCCGCCAAATGTGGCGTGCGAGTTGTTGAAAGGGGTGGACCCGGAACTGTCGGCGCTAGACTTGTTTCCTTTCTGAGATCTTTTCTTCCCTTTGCCGAACAAATTCATGATGCCTATTAAAAACCACCCATAAATCACATAAATACATATAATCTGCAATTACCATTCCTACTTAATCATAATCAAATTCATGATGCTTACGATAAAAACCAACAATATAAACCAAATTTTGTCCAACATCAACACATTTGCCTATACCAATATATTCAATCTAATACTGCAACATCAACATTCAACAATATCAAAATAAGCCATTCCTTAATCATTAAACCAAACCTAAATGCCTTATCCATACGCAATATTTCAAGCATACCCACACTACAAGAAAAACGCACTTAGACGACGGAGCGTTTCCGTCGTCTAAGTGCGGTTTTCCTTCGTCTAAGTACTTAGATGACGGAATCTCCGTCGTCCAAGGTCCGTGCTCCAAGTGCTGTCCTCCAACCACTTAGACGACGGAGATTAAGTTCTCCGTCGTCCAAGTTCACTTGGACCGCGGACAATCTCCGTGGCCCATGTAATCACCTGGACGACGGAGATTAAGTTCTCCGTCGTCCAAGTGTCTTTTTAATTTTTTTAAAATAAATAAATTGTAATTAAATATTATTAATTTAATTTATTATTAATTGAATTTAAATAATGAAAAATAATTAAATTAATTAAATAAACTAAATTTTTAATATTACTTAATTATTAAATAATTAAAATTAATTTGTACATACACATCCAAAAAACCCATAAAAATGAAAATATTGTTCGGAATACGGCAAGAAACGAAATAATTAAAAAACTAGCTAGCTAATTAACACACTGGAGGAGCAGATGCACCGCCGTGTCCCCCGCCTACAGCCGGGTCATCGTCGTCGCGGTATGGGTTCAGAGGAGGTTGACATACTTCTCGAGATTGTTGCATGAGGGCGATGAGTTGGGCTATTTGTGCTTGTTGCTCGTCAAGTCTTTGCCGCATGGATTGATTTTCCTCTCGTGCCAGTCGATTCTCCTCTCGTGCCAGTCGAGCCTCTTGAATGGCTGCTTCGACGGCCGCAGCCTGAGTCTTTCTCCACTGCCCCGAACCTCCCGTAGATGATGAGTCGGAGGTCGTCGACAAATCTCGAACCACCTTAGGCCCGAAGTGCCTAACCTCCTTACCAGCTCTACGACCGTAGACCTCATCCGCGATTGCAATTTGGCTCTCTATGGATAGAGGAGGCAGGTCTTCCGGCGGCACATCTGGGAACGCAAGCTGAGTGTTAGCCAATTCTTCCTGCGCACGCTCTATCACCCTTGCCTACAAAAGAATAATTAATTTATTATAATGAAATAATATTTAAATAATAATTACTATAATTAAAAGCACATATATATATATATCACTTACGCCGCATTGACTCGCTTCATTATCGAGCCCAGGCGTCACGTACGCGCTTATGCTTGCATCAAGATAAGGGTGTTTGGAGCCCTTATCCTTGTGCTCCTTGGTTATTTGAATGAGTTGCTTGGCGCCGGATGTATGGTGTTTGTCCTTCTTCCCCCGGTTAGCTTTGTTGACACCGGAGAATTTCTGTTAGACAACATAATTAAATCATTAAAAAAAATTAATAACTAAAATTTAAATAATTCAATTATCTTAATTGAAATAAAAAAAAAGTAAATTAACACCTTAAATTCGTCATCGGCAAAGTGGTTACACAACCACTGCCACTCATCTTCTCTATCCCCACGCAGCTCTACGGGGGGAGGCGCGGGACCGTAAGTTTGGAAGTACTGATGGAGCCTGTACTTCCAATCTTTGTAGATGGAGTTGGCGGTTTGGTTGATATGCCTCAACATCGCCGGTGTCGGATCCACCGCAAATTGTTCATATCAAAAATAAATAGAAAATTATAATCGTATATATTATGAAATTATAACTAATATTAACAATATTATATAATAACTAAAATTGGACGTATTACGTACCGAAAGATCTTTAAAGACTTTCGCCTTCTCATCATCCGACACCTCCTTCCAAGTAGGGCAGTGAGACGAACCTGGCTACGAACGATTGACCATATGCTATGCGCCGAGAGACTTGCTAGCTGAGCTGTGGGAGGGCCACCGGTGAATTCGTCGTAGGGCAAGTCGATCTTTTTCCCGGTCGCCTTGTAAATTTTCTCCGCTTTGCCCCCTTTAAGGAGACCCTAAGTCCTTTTCGGTTCTGGGTCAGTGGGGGCCCTCCTTTGCTTACGGCGGGCGCTGTACATGATAGATTCAGCGGTCGAGGACGCCTGAGTACTTGTCGTTGAACCGGTACCGGGCGTCGGAGTTGAAAAGGGGTCGACGTCATCACCGCCGAAGATAAATGGGACAGAGGGAATTTCCCCAAAAGGCGCCACCTCCGAACCAGATGAAGGGTCCGGATTGAGGGCGTCGTTGCCCTCCTATTGAACCCAACCGACTTGGTCCGCCAAGCGGCGAAGCATGACATCTTCTGCCTCCTGTTGGGCTTTCTTCTTGCCAGATGGAGCCATTTAAACCTAGGAGTACGTTGTTAAAATACCTACTTACCATAATAATTACAAGTGCAAAATTTACGCTAATTAAGTACGGTTAAGATTTAAATAGAGTACACTAGCTTGGCTTTTTCGGTGGTTCAATGGACGTGCGACCCACGTGATAAAGTGTAAATTTTCAATTAATCAGCCTTGGTTAAATCGAAAAATATGGCCAGTTAGGGATAGAGATAACGCGAGAGGCAGGACTAATTTCGACAAAACACCTATTGGTGTCGTCTTTCTTAGATCCAAAACCTGTCACCAGTCATAACCCGTTTCTAGACACCATGTCCGACATTCGGCCAATTTTTCGAAAATTTACACTCCCTCAAGTCCTTTGCAAACTCCGTCCTCAACCTCGTGTCCATAACTTCACTTAGGTTATGGTGTGCGGTGATGAAATCCACACATCACGAGGGGTTAAGGAGATAAGCTAGGAAAAGAGGCGTCATCTATTCCAAAGAGTGCGACTTAATAAACCAAGCCTATGTACTAAATTTAAATCGAAGACGTACTACCATGCAATTTACTAGAAAATACACGTAATTATCAATTAATTAAAACAATAAGTAATGACAATAATGAATTATTATTTATCATGCATTTAATAATAATTATTCATTTACCAATATAATTAATTATTATTAACAATAGTTATTATTTAAAACTAATTACAATAATGAATTATTTAAAACTAATTATTAAATTATTATAATTACAATAATGAATTTATGCATTTAATTAATTATCAACTAATTACAATTATGCATTTAATTAATTATTAATTACAATAATTAACCACTAAAAATTATTATAATTACAATAATGAAATATTTAAAACTAATTATTAAATTATATTTAGAAATTAATTAATTAAATGAAAATAATGTTAATAAGGTAAAAAATAGAAATTTACCTCACCGGAAAATTTGCCGGAGTTGAGTCGTCGGAGAGGAGGAACCACGCCGGAAAATTTGTCGTCGGAGCGTCGCCAGAGGAGGAAAATCGCCGGAGGAGAGGAGAGGAGAGGAGAGGAGGAGAGGAGAGGAGATGGAATGAGAAAGGGGGGGGGGAGCTGTGCTATTTATAGGCTTTCACTTAGACGACGGAGCACTAATTTCCGTCGTCTAAATGCACTTGGACGACGGAGCACTAATTTCCGTCGTCTAAGTGCACTTGGACGACGGAAATTAGTGCTCCGTCGTCTAAGTGACGGTTTAAAAAAATTGAAGCGGCGCCAATTAATCGGCGGGACGTTTTGGAACCGCCATAAATTTGGACTTAGACGACGAAGAATTGAATCTCCGTCGTCTAAGTGAAAATTCAAGCGGTGCCAAAAATTGAGGCGGTAAATCAAACCGCCATAATTTTTGACTTGGATGACGGAGAATGACATCTCTGTCGTCCAAGTGAAATTTTCATTGAAAAAAAAAAAATTGAACCGCCATGGTAAATTGAACCTGGATGACGGATATTGTCATTCTCCGTCGTCCAGGATCAATTTACGTTAAGAAAAATTTTAAAATTAATTCGCTAGGAATTTAGCGATCTGTCATTTGAGTGAAATAGTCGTCCAATATCGATGAACGCATCGTATATATGAACAGTTAAATTTGAACCGACGAATAATTTTACGTATTGAAAGTTGTTAAGTATCGACTAATCCTTACGACTTAAGTGTTCATGAGTAAAGGCTCATTTGCAGCAGAGTATTAACGAAATTGAATTTGGACAAAACAACCGTTGGATATGTTCGTCGTAACATAATATATAATTGTCTTTAAAGGACCATAAAATAATAAGTTCGGGAAGGGTTTCATCGGCACAGTCAACCGCAAAACCGAGAATTTCACAAACCGGAAACGTGGATACAAGGCATTTCGCAACTCCGATTTTTGAACCGTCGAAGCTCACACACCAAGAATATTTTACTCTAAAGTCTTGACGAAAAGAATATGCATTGGAAGAAGGTCTAGATGGTCGTTGTCTTAGAAAAAATTACGAAATCTGCACCTGGACGACGGAGAATCTCATCTCCGTCGTCCAGGTGTATAGACCCTAAATTCAGGGGTTAGGGCCTTATTGTTTAGGGTTTAAGGTTTGTGAACTTGGACGACGGAGATGAGTGTCTCCGTCGTCCTAGTTAAAACTTGGACGACGGAGAATAACTATCTCCGTCGTCCAAGTGTAAAAACCCTGAATTCAGGGGTTAGGGCCTTAGGGTTTAGGGTTTAGGTCGTCTAGGGTCATTTGTGTGTCCGTTCAATTATTTTGAATAAAAAAAAATTAAAAAAATGATCGATCGATCCGATTTGCTAGATTTAGGGTCGAGGGTTTAGGGAGATAGCTCAAGGTACGTATTTATGTATGAAATTTCCTTCTCGCATGATATATAGATTTAACGCCGTAATTAAAACAACATATATATATATATATATATACTACATTTGTGCTCACAATAATACTATCACATGTCGATCAACGTATATAATCAATTAATCATAGAATAATATAGTATAATTTTTGAAACATTTATCTCATTAATCTCTCGCAATATATAATTATATAACCTGGCCGCGTGTAATTAATTAATTAAGTACAAAAATATTAAGATCTACGTACATATATACATTCTCCTCCTTATAATATTTATATTAATTATTGATCGATGATGCATCATATATTAAAATAATTACATACTCAACTACCAATTAATTTTTCTCGTCTTAGTTAAGTAGTCATCATCATAATCGTCATCATCCTCGTCCCCGGTATCCGATTGCTCATTCTCCTCATCATACTCAACATCGTTCGACGAATAACCTGAGTCCTCGTCCGCGTCTTCTTCCTGCTCGTCTTCTTCATCTACCTCATCGATAATCTCATCTTCAGTTAGATCTGTACAACCATCAGGCATGGGTAACCGTTCACCATCTTGAACCAAGTCCATTATATCGGAGCGGATGACAGAAATATTAGGCTCTTGATAGGCAGGAATGTCTCTTTCTGGTTCAGCAGCATCTTCAATCGTCGCCGGTGTCCCTTCAATTGTCTCTGTATTCCATATTTCTCAATGAGAGATATGGTTCACTATTTTCCACCCTTCACCGGATTTCGGATCGTCGAGATAGAACACCTGCCGAACTAAGGTGGCGAGAGCGAAAGGCTCATCCTCGTACCAGCTTGAGTTTGTATCGACTGATAATAGTCCCAGGTCTTCCTTTGTACGCTTGAACCATCTGCACTTGAATAGGAAAACGTTGACATCATTCCCGTAACATAGCTGAACCACATATACAATAGCCCCGTAATATAGATCATTGTCTTTCCCAACCGCTACCCCACTGTTTTGTGTTCTTCTTCCTTCATCTCGGGCCAATGAATGGAACTTTACACCGTTCACAACATATCCGGGATAAATATAGTGTTTAATCAGCTTCCCTGCTAGCAAGTGCTTTGGCCATGACCACCACCCCCCGTGGTTTTCAGATTTTTGAAGATCAATCATCTGCGAAAAAGGGAAAATTAATATAAGGGTTTAATTACTTTCTCCAAACATGATCGATATGTATATAAATTACTAATTAAATACCGAGACGTACGTACGTACCCATTGGAAGAAATAATCGGGAAACTTCTTCTTAACCATTTTCTCAATCCACGCCGAACTCTTGTTTTGATTTAACGCCTGAAGCCTCTCCCTGTATGACATCATGTACGGCTCAACTTCGTCACAGTCTCGCAACACTACCCAATGTGCCTCAATAAGTTCTTCCCGTGTTAACGATTCCTTTAATACTCCTCTAAACGGTTGGACGACATTGGTGACGACAGAAAGATTGATGCGGGCACTGGGATCGGAGGCAGTGGGAGGTGGTGGATCTTTGAGGTACCTGTTGTAGTAAGTAACACACTCATGCATTAGGTATGTCTCTGCTATGGAGCCATCCGGGGCCGACCTGTTTTTGACGAATGACTTATACTGTCCAAGCTGTCTACAAAATCAAACGTACAATAAGAATAAGTACATATAACTAGCTAGTAATCTCCAGTGGAACAAATTATGAATCGAAAAACCTGTATAATTAATTAGTTGTACGTACCTTTCTTGAGGATACATCCAAGTGTACTGGACCGGACCAGAAATGAGCACCTGCTCGGGCAGGTGGATCATTAGGTGAATCATGATGTCAAAGAAAGCAGGGGGAAAAATCCTCTCTAGTTTGCAAATGATGTGCACAATTTGTTGTTGCAATTCCACCACATCTGACTTCTTTAAATCTCTGGTGCATAACCTCTGCCACCACCTGCACAATGCCACTATTGGTTCTACGACATCACGAGGCAAGTATGGTCGAATTACCACTGGAATCTGACGTTGCAGCATAACGTGATAGTCATGTGTCTTTAGACCAACAAACTTGTGTTGCACCTCGTCCACTGCTCCAATTATAGTAGCTGCATACGTAGCCGGATAACGAATGCCCTTAAACCAGTGAAATACAGAACGTCTAAGCGTCGGCTTCACTGTGTAAGGTGCAGCTGGCATCTTGTTGTACACTATTTTCCTATCCCTCCTCAACCACAAGGGACGATGTAGATTCATTGATTCCAAATCTTTGCGCGCTTTGGGAGTATCTTTAGTCTTGAACTTAATACCGAGAATTGTTCCCACCACGCTGTCGCACAAATTCTTTTCTATGTGCATCGCGTCCAAGTTGTTCCTCAGCTTCAACTTCGACCAGTAAGGGAGTTCAAAGAATATACTCTTGTGATCCCAATAGCTCAGATCATGTGGAGGAATTGGATTGCATTTCTTTACATCTGCGTCATTGGTCAACACACCAAAGTCGAAATAGCTCAACCTCTCTAAAATCTCTTCGCCCGACCAACTACGGGGTTTAGGATTGTTCTCTACCGTCCCGTCGAAATGAGCTTCATCCTGTCGCCACGGGTGGTCGTGAGGAAGCCATCTACAGTGACCCAAGTAACACACATTCCCCGCGTGTCAACTAGAGTTCACGTCGTCCAAACATATAGGACATCCATTATATCCTTTTGTCCTGCAGGCTGCCAACATCTCATACTCTGGAAAATCGCTGATCGTCCACATTATGGCAGCCCTCATCGTGAACATCGTGTCAGTTAATTTGTCATAAGTTGGGACTCCATTTTGCCACAACAGTTTCAGGTCGTCGATCAAAGGTCTGAGGTAGACATCTAAGCACTTCCCTGGAGATTTAGGACCTGGAATTAGTAAAGTAAGGAAATTAAATTCCTTGTTCATGCACATCCACGGAGGCAAGTTGTATGGCATCAGAATAACTGGCCAAGTGCTGACGGCGGAGCTATTACTTCCCCAATGATTGAATCCGTCTGTAGATAGGCCGAGTCTAACATTTCTAACCTATGCAGCAAAGTCTCCAAATTCTCTGTCGAAATGTTTGAAACCCTCCCCATCCGCGGCGTGTCGCAGGACATCGTCATCTATTCGCTTTTCTGCGTACCATCGCATCGCCTCTGCTGTGTGTAGAGACATGTACAGGCGCTGCAATCTGGGAATCAAGGGAAAATATCGAACAACTTTCATAGGAATTCTCTTTTTCGAACTCTTCCTATTCATCTGGAATCTGAACTGGCCACATACGGGACAATAGTCCAAATCTTTATACTCTTTGTAAAATAGCACACAATCATTCGGACATGCGTCAATTATCCTGTACTTTAGGCCGATACTGCTCAAGATATTTCTAACCTTATAATGAGATTTAGGAAGATTGTGATCATCAGGAAGCAACTTACATATTTTCTCCTGAATTTCGTCAAAAGCACTCACTGACATTTTGTGCTTCACTTTTATCTTCATTTGCTCCATCACATATTGCAACACATTCTCTCGACATCCAGGGAACACCGGGGTCTGCGCTTCAAGTAGCATCCGGTTGTACTTATCCATCTCACTGGTGTCAGTGGCCAAGCTAGCAGCGGGGAATGTGTCATCATGTTCATTAGTGGTACTGTAACCTCTGTCTTTGTGTTGGTGTCCACCATGACTACATCCCGAAAACGCATCATGGACCAAATCTATAGTTGGGTTGTAAGCTGGGGGTCCGGCACCACTCCCGCTGGATGAGGCACCATGGTAACTGTACCCTGAGCTGAAGTCTGCTGCGCTGAACTCTACTGCTTCACCATGCTCGCTCCATGTAGTGTAACTCCACATCATACCATTTTCGTACAGGTGTTGCACCATAACATTAACCTCCACATACTGACAATTAAGACATTTCTGGCACGGACACCTGAAACGCTTCTTTCCCTGACCATGTTCTATCGCAAAATTCACAAATTCGCTAATTCCATCCATATACCGGACATCACATCTATTCTTCAACTTCATCCAACTCTTGTCCATACTTCTACAAAATATTATAATTAATTAATTATTACATATATATATATATATTAGTCCATTAATTATACGTAATCGATCTACATCAATCCATCAATTACGTACGTACGTAATTTAATCTGTATATATAGCTAACATCCATGCATGTATGTATGTACGTTTTCACTAAATATATATTGAGCAAATTTTAACTGTGTACGTACCTGCTGGCCTTCTCGATATCAGTTAATTAAGCTAGCTAGCTAGTCAGCGGAGATCCCTGATCCTGATCCTTCTCGGCCTTCTCCCTTCTCCTTCTCCTTCAATTCTTCTTCGATCTAGGTGATTTCCCGCGGGACAGAGGATCGGATGGAATGAAGAGAGTTTGGCATCGGGTTTATATAATGCTTCACTTAGACGATGGAGGTGTCGGTACGTCGTCTAAGTGGAAGTTACTCGGACCTCGGCATGTCGGTCTGTTGTCCAGGTGATCACCTGGACGATGGAGATGGTCTTCTCCGTCGTCCAAGTGTTACTTGGACGACGGAGAAGTCTCCGTCGTCCAAGTGTCACTTGGACCACGGAATAATTACGTTTCCGTGGTCTAAGTGCTCTTTTCTTGTAGTGCCAACAGTTTCAACATAACCTCAATCACAATCCTATCATCATTACTAACATAACCTAAATAACACATATCACAAACCTTAATCACAATCAAAATCCATTATCATCCAATAACACATATCACATATCACAAAATAACCCATATATAATCCATAAGTAACCAATATGTTTATTGATTATATATTACACAAAAATTCACAAAATCTCATAACCCATATATAATCCATAATCAATAATCAAATTTCATAATCAATCACATAATCCATGTTGCCAAAAAGAGGAAGGTTGTACGGTACCAAAATAACTGGCTATTTACTATATTGAAGACTCATGTTGCAAAAATGGTTGAATCGGTCAGATTAGAGCCCGAGCCAAACATTTCAGACATCTGATGCAAAATGAGAAAACTTCCTAACCATGTGCTTCCAAGCCTCTCTGTCAGCAGGGTGTATAAGGGTATCATTGTTAAGGAAAATCTCTCTCAGCGTGCCATCTCATAGCTTTTGCCGTGTGTGATGACATGAATAACCGTTCCAGCCTATCAATCAGCGGAAAATACCGAAGTACCTTCACAGCTTTCTTATTCCTTGCAGGAGTCAACTTATACCTATCTTTGTGACATACCGGACATGCATCAAGGTTTTCAAGATCATTCCCTTTAGGATCTTTACTCTAGAAGAGAATGCAATTATATCTGCATGCATGTATTTTGATGTAGGCAAGGCCAAGATGTTTCAGGATATGTCGCACCTTGTGATGAGTGGTAGCAGGCGATGACTAGGGGCAGCGCCAAAGCAGTCAACTCCAGATAATCATCAACAACCTTGAAACTTAATTTGTTTTCCACTTTGACCTTCATTACTTCCATGACTATTTCAAGAACAGTCTTATTACACCTATTGTACAACGGGGTATGTTGGAAGGCAATCAGCTTGTTGTACTTGTCAATACCGGCAGTGTTGACAACTCAAGAGAATTGCTGGACTGGCTCAATAGCAGGGAAACCCTCAACGATGCAAGGGATATCTTGTACTTGAGAAAATACACTGCTCTCATAAGGAAACACATCGTTGAGCAACCACGTTGTTGGATCATTGGATGTATCGGCCCTCTCCGAAAATTGCACATGATCATGTTGACCCACTGATGATGTTTCACCGTGATAAATCCAACATGTGTACTTACCTCAAAACCCATTTTTCTTCAGGTGCTTCCATACTATATCAATGGAAAAATGATACAAATCGCTGTGACATTGACATTTCGTATACAGGCAATAATAAATTGTATTCCTGTTAGCATTAGCCTTCATATATTCCACAAAACTCCACATTCCAACGACATATCTTTGATCCCATTTTGGAAGGCAAATCCAACTCTTGTCCATCCTGAAAATTCCAACTGTGTATATATATACACACATGCATTAATTAAAAATTCATCATTATATCTATATATATCTTCAGACTACAAATTACATTAATTTTTCTACTCCTTAATTACAAATTAACACACACACACACATATATATGCATACTATAGATATCAACAATTAACATATAATTATATATATATTCATTGAATTTAACACAAAATCAACTCAACTCAAAATCAACGATCAACTCAAAATCAACAATGAACTCTAAATGAACAATCAACACACATATATATACGTACCTATATATATGTAGTGGGATATAGCTTCACGAACTCATTTTGGACTGCTTCCGACAACACTCAATATTTTCATAGCGGTTTACATTTTTCTCACTAATTTTTTTTTGAATGATTGAGTTGCTGCCCAAATTTGTAATAAAGAACTTTAGCCGACGACAATATAATGTCGTTGGCTTTAGTCAACACTATAGCTAATGACTTTTTTCCCACAAAAACTGAAAGTTTTTTTGTCATTGGCTATAATTCTATGGCCGACGACCAAAAACTATAGCCGACAACCCCATTTTGTCGTCGGCTATACTATAGTATAGCTAACGACAAAAAAATTCATCAACCTGTTTTTCTTGATTTCGTCGGCTATAGTGTGTTTTCTTGTAGTGTCAATGTATCCCAGTAACTTTTTTATCCATGCAAATAAAGTAGTGATCTCCTGTTGCTCAAATCTAATTCCCAAAGGAGCACCAAACCAAACTGGTTTAACCCATGGACATAATAACAACATGTGTTCCACCGTCTCTTCACCCTCACCACATATCTTGCATAAAAGGGTTAGGACTAACTTTTCTTCTGTACAGGTTTGCAGGACAAGGGATAACATTGACAAAAAATTTCTAGAGAAAGCATCTAACCTTTGGAAGAGTCTTACACTGCCATAACATCCTCCAAAAATCACCATCCACCATATAAGAAGCATTGTTATGTAATGGGATGCCGCGCGTCATACGATTATGCTGCTAATGATAACCAGACCTAACAGTGTACATTCCATAATGGGAGTAACATGCCATATGATCAATCAGTTCACCAACTAACTTTGGAGTAGTAGTCATATCTAGCACAGCATTCTCGGGAATACATGGACCGTAAGACAGCTAGTTATCCTCCTGAATCCTAATCTTGTTCCCATTCACCACCTGCCATTTAGATCCCTTCATGATAATACCACGATCAAGAAGCATACTAAACCACCCCCACGATGCTCTATGGCCCTTCACAGCCTCCTTAAAGCTACACTTAGGAAAGTATCTCGCTTTCAAAACCCTAGCCCATAATGAGTCTGGCTCTTTGATAATCATCCATGCATGCTTGTTTAGCAAGTACGGCCATGTTGAAATCCTCCAAGTTTCTAAAGCCAATACCCCCTGGTCCTTTGCTTGACCCAAAAAATCCCAACTCTTCTAATGAATTTTGTTTCCATATTCACTTCTACCCCACCAGAAATTGCTCAACACAGAATTTAGCTCATTACAAAAGAAAGTAGGGAATTTGTAGCACCCCATGGGATATTTAGGGATGGAAAGAGCAACTAATTTTATAAGTGCATGTTTCTCTTCCTACCACAAAGAGTAAGTAGTACATCCAAAGGCCAAAGTTGCCTTCTTGGATCTACCCCATGACATAGGTAACTCCTAATAATTACCAAGATTTTCAGTGGCATCAATTCAAAACAAGTATCCCATCAATAATTTCATCTGTGTAGGAGTGTTCTTCGAGAAAAAATTGTTTGATTTGTTGTAATTAACACTTTGGGAAGACGCACAACAGTATTCATCAAGAATGTGCATGAAGTAGGAGCAATTCTTGCCTTGATAAAATAAAGAGAAATATCGACAAAGAACAAATGAGTTAAGGTAGGGAAACCATGACTCATGATAATCCCCTCAAGACATCCACACATTACCTCCTTGAATTTTAGTGATAATACTTCACTTACTAACAGAAATAGGTATGGTGACAGGGGGTTACCCTGCCTATGCCCACGGTTTTGTTTGACAAAGATCTCAGGACTACCATTTAACACCACAGAGAAGGATACAGTACTCACACAAGACATAATCAACTCTACCCATCTTCTATCAAAACCAAACTCCAATAGGGTGATCCTCAAAAAATTCCATTCAACATAATCGTAAACCTTCACCATGTCTAGTTTCAGTCCCATCTCATGATTATCTATAGTTCTCTTATGTTTTAGGTAATGAAATACCTCATGCGCCATGAAGATGTTGTCTTTAATGAGTCTACCAAGTACAAATACTTTTTTATTTTCCAACACAATATGGGGCAAGATCACCTTTAGTCTATTTACAACAAGCTTAGATAAAATCTTGTAGGAATTATTGCAAAGGCTGATGGGTCGAAAATGGGAAGCACATGTTGATATTGGAACTATTGATATAAGGGCAATATGGGTCCAGTTCATGAATTCAAAAGTAGTACGCCCATTCAAAAATCCTCTGCAGTGCCAGCCACAATATCATTAATGACAGACCAACATTTATGGTAGAATATGCCAGAAAAACCATCGGGGTCAGGAGCCTTCAATGCCCCAAGCTGGAAAACCGCTACCTTCACTTCCTCCATAGTAATTGGTTTGAGAATATCCTCATTCATCTCATCAGTAATTACCTTCTCCACACTGCTTAATGCCTCATCCCAATAGAAAGAGCCATTAGAAGCAAAGACATTACCAAAGTGAGCCTCAAATGCCCCTTGAATAGTATTTTCACCTTCCAACCAGTCCCCACTATCATTCTGGATTTTTAGGATTTTATTCCTCTATCTACATTGGATGGTTGTGAGATGGAAGAACCTAGAGTTAGTATGCCTAGCCTTGAGCCACATAATTCTTGATCGTTGTTGCCAGTAGCTCTCCTCCAAATGCCATAGCTTGCTGAGTCGTTGTGCAGTATCATTCTGTCTTTCTACATTGACACCCATACCCTCCAATTAGAGTGCATCCATTCCTTGAGGCAATTTTGTACCTCACTCTTGATGTTAGGGAACTTCTGTTCGCTCAATTCCAATAACCTTCCTTACAGCTTACCAGGTTCCTCATCCATTAGTCCTGCCATGTGCCACTGCAAAGATTAGACCAAGAGCTACGAATAACATCCATAAAATCATCCTCCTCCAGCCAATTTGCTTCGATTTTGAAAGCCGCCTTTTTCCTAGTGAAACTAGGAAACCACTCAAAAAGTAATGGATTGTGGTCCGATCCAATTCTAGGCAAGTGAGAAACCCTAGAATCAAGCAACACCAAAAGCCAGTTCTCATTTACAAGGCCCATGTCGAGTCGTTCATGAAGTACCCAACATCATTTTCCTTCTTCCACCAAGTAAAAGGACAACCTTTGTAGCCAATATCAAGTATATAATTATCATCAATGTATTGTCAGAGATGAGTCTGGTGACGAGGATTCCATGCAACACCACCCTTCTTCTCACATCTCTACAGTACCTCATTCATATCCCCAATGACGAGCCATGGAATGTCAGTGTCCCGACCCCTTAGACCCCTCTCGTTCCAAGAAAGGTCTTTCTCCTCTTGATACGACGAGCGATATATCCAAGTAACCCCAATTTTGATGCCCATTTTATCACTAAAAATCTCCGTATCAATAAAAAAAAACTTAGAAAAATCTACAATATCCACACTCGAATTTCTCCTCCACCACAAAGAAAGATCACCTGCCTTCCCAACCGGATCGACCATAAAGCCCGCCTCATAGCCACAATGTCTTCTTATATTCTCAACGTACTTACTCTTCTTGTGTCTCTCTGAGAGAAACACAAAGTTAGGGTTTTGAGAGAGTGTAATATTCCTTAGTGTTTGAACTGTCAGAGGCAACCCCTAAACCTTGACAGTTCCAGGCAAAGTAACTCATTGAGAGTTTGCAGCTGGTTTGGGTTGGCCGCCATAACCCTAGGGGTGGGTTAGGTTCCAAATACCTTCAACGTTCTCAGACTCTTCACATTCCTTCAATAACTTGCTATGTATTTTCTTCTTTCATCTTCTTTTTCTTTTTGCGCACACCTCTTCTTCCACCCTTTCCCTTCCTAGACCTTTGGACAATCATAGATTTGTGGGTTGATGCAAATTTGCTCTCCTCTTAGGGGCAGGATCAGCCACTTCACCACACTTCTTTCGTTTCTTTGTACTTTGTTCTGTCACACTAGCATCATCTTTCATGGTCACCTCATCACAATTTATTATCACAGTCTCATCATTAACACCAGGGACTCGTGGAGTTGTAGTCAGAGGAAATACTTCCCCTGGGTCAGTAATAGTGTTTCCCATCACCTCTACATTGCTCCTCTCCTCATTTTTATTTGTCCATATTTGAATTGGGTTGGCCCGATTATCATTATTCCCACAATTCTCATATGGGCCTCCAAATTGGCCCCACTTGGCACAATAACATCGTTAACCACTCTGTACCATTTTCCAGCCCCAAATTCGAGTGAGGATGGGCCCAGTGCACAACTGGCTCCAGCCAATTCAAACGTAGCCACATTGCCTCTATTACCATTACCAAAGAAAAGACCCTTATCTCTTGCATTGTCAACCTCCTTGGCATCCATCCTAATGATTTGGGCACACAAATCAACCCTACGTCTCTGCTGTCCACCATCCGACATGCCTCCCAAATTCAAACTAAAGTTTTTTACTTGTGTGCCCCAACCAGTTCTAGAGTTCACTATTTTGGCACACCCTTCGAGGCTAGTCCTTTCATGGTTGGTCATTGCACCACTGTGACCCCAACAACCCATACACCCTACCATCGGTTGTCGATGGCAACCAATCGTAGCCAGAAAATCTCGACAACCCGAGGAACCTCAACAAAGCAGTCATTTGTAATTACTACCTAGGTGTTAACCCTAGCACTAGCCTCTAAAATCTCTCGCACAATATTTTCTCGCTCCTCCCTAGGCTTGTTCATGAACTCCTAACTCTCTTGGAAGTGCAGGGGATGACGAAAGGTAGCTGGATTTACGAATTTTATTCTTATGACAAATTGGGGATCAGTAGCACAAAATCGCTGCGTGTAGACAACATGCTTGGGGGGTGGTCGGGTCTGCAACAATATTGTGATCATAAATAATACCTAAATGAAATATAATAGGGTTAACCTGCCTTGTGCAATCTTGTTGTATATGACCAAGTCTGCAGCAGTTGTCGCAGAATCTCTTAAGACCCACATACTTGATCATAACTCTTGATATCAAACCATCAACCTTTGGTAGTTGACAGAAGGTAGTCAAAAGCTCATACACACACAGTGAACCTATCAAGTGCGAAGCAAGTGGTCAATGCACATAGATTGTCCGATTTAGTTCATAATTGAATTTAGTGATCAAATGGTCAAAATATCATCGTTTAAGCTGAAATTTTGCAAGCATGATCTTTGTCAATTTTGCAAGCATGGGTATCTAAAGTATGGGTGGTTTCAATCCTTGAATTATTTTGTTGAATTTGCGTAAAATGGAACTTCACATTGAAGTTTTAGTGCAACGCTTTGCACTTGATAGGACTTGTGTGTGTGTGTGTGTGTATATATATATATATATATGGGATTCTATATATAATGTCAACTCATAGTTAATAATTCGATCAAATATACTGATTTCGAGGCATCATGCCTTAAATTGATCATACATGCATTTTTAACAGTGCTAAGTTTTGACTACTTAAAAGGCCTAACAAAGCCCAAACGAGTTTAGGGGCCAAATTCGGGATTGCATGAAACATGAGAGTATCAAATCATTCAAGATAACAACAACCTCGTTATTCTATTCGAGATTTAACCCTTAAGACTTCACCGATGCAAATTTGACTTTCATCGGCATAATATGGGAGTCTAATGGCGCTACTCGCATCTCAAACCCAACAATGATGCCCCCAGTTGGCACTTTGATCTCTATGGACGACTCTACTTCCATTGAACCTCTGTCATAGAAAAACAATCTCTGTTATTAACACTGAGATTCTGAGAATTGAATAGAACTGGCTTGAACTCAGGGACACTAGCGAGACGCCGTACACGGGGTGGTGCGTATGTGTTTTACACGTTTCTACATCGTGTTTTACGCGTTCTACGACTTCTCCGCTGTGACGACCCGGACCAGAATCGGCAGTATGATCAGCTGTATACATGAGTTACTGCATAGTCGCAGAGTTGCGACAGTTGTTTTAATTGCCGAAACTTCTTAACGACTTAATTATTGGCTAAGAATTGGAGTTGGTTCTCTTCTCGAGAGTCGTAGTACACGTGATTTCAAGTTCGTGGGCGTTTCCGGATCGTTATTTGGACGACCGAGGAATTAATTATGAATATTTGAAGTTTCGATGGAATTGGGTTATAATGACGAGTTACTTAACGACTAAATTATCGGACAAGAATTTGGTCTTGGCTTCTTCACGGAAGTTGTTCAAAATTTAATTTCGAGTTTGTGGGAACTTCCGGAGTATGATTTGGAGTTACGAGGAATTATTTGCGAATATTTCCGTTTGTTAATTGTTTAGTCGATTTAATTATATGTTGATCGAAACAGTTGACTTTTTATCCGTTTGGTCGGTGTGTTTGACTTCGGATGATTATGGAAGATTATGTCGAGTCAAATTCGTGGCCGCGAGAATTATCGGAATCGGATATACGACGAGGAAGTTACGCGTGTTTAAAGTTTGTCGAAAAGGATATTTATGAAGTTTCCAAAAATGGAAAGTCTATAAATAGAAGTTGCTACTTTAGGCAGGTCAGACCTTTCCTTTTTGGGTGTTGACCGAGTTGACTTGGTCAACTCGGTGGAGAGAGAGAGACTCACGACGGCATGGACGGCTCTCACGGCGGCGCGACGACTCCGGCCACCCCATGGCCTCCGACTGGTCCCGTTCTCTTCGCCTCACCTCCCTCATCTTGTTTCCGGCCACCATCGACGGCCTAGCTCGCCGGAGAGTGAAGAATTCCGGTCACAAGTTTAGAGGAAATTGAGGTAATTCGGGTTTGTGATTTTTGGCCGAGTTGAACTACAAAATTGATTGGGCTTTGTAGCTCTTCCCTCCACGAATCTAACCACGTTGGTTTGGAGTTTCAATTTGTTGTGTGTAGGGAGAATTCTTGATTTGAAATTTGTGGAACAATTCAGTTTTTCGTGAAATTGGATGAGTTAGAGTTTGAATTGGACTTCGGTGCAGTTATGGAAGTTTCTCAGTGGATGATTTTGAGTGGAATTGGTGTAGCTCCGCCGTGAAATTCTTCGGCCGGCGGCAGCGCCGCCGTGGACCGCGGTCAACGGCGGCGGTCAACGGTCAAAGTTTGACTTTTTGGACTTTCGACAAGTTGCACGTCATTTGACTCGAAATCGCGCCCCGATCGCAGTGGGGAGGTTCGTTTTTCGAGTTGAGCGTCCGAACGTAAAACGAGGTATTAAGGTGGTATATGTGGATTTTCGACGATTCGTCGTATTCGAATTGTGTATTTCCGAGAACGGAGGTTTCTCGTGGTTTGATTTGTATTGTCGGATTATGACTTTGAATATTGGACATTGTGAATATTTAGGGGTTCGTGATCATTTGTTTGGCGAGAGACTTTTCGCCGGATCACGGGTTAACGCGATACGCGTTACGCCAGACTGTGAGTGGACAAGTTTATATTTTCACTGTTGATTTGCGAGTTCGTGGATTTTATGATTTACGTATTTAAAATTATACGATGTTGTGATATATGTTATTTTCGGAGGTATTGTTATATGTTTATTAGTGATGGCATTATTGCATCGATGCTCCGACTACTCGGCTGATCACCGGTAGTCTACCAGAGTTGAGAGGTCCTCTGGGCAGGGTTGAGAGGTCCCCTGTATGCCGCCAGGGTTGAAAGGTCCCCTGGCCTATCACTGTCAGGTTTGAGCGATTCACCTGACGTCGGGTTTGAGAGGTCGCCTGACAACCTCCGTATATATTTATATGTGTTGTTTTCCGAACTCGCATTGTTTTACATTGATTATGTATATAACTGGTGAAAGGCATATATTGTTTTCGTCCACTCACTCTAACGTTTTTATTTGCCTTTCCCCTGGGCTTTTCGGTTTCCGTGCCCAGTTTGCAGTTCAGACTCTGGAGTCGCACGTCGTGGTCGGAGGCATAGTACTCGAGCTACTTTGTTTCATCCAGTAGGTTTATTGTTCTACCTACTGTGGTATGCGTATATGATTATGTATTAGAAGTCGCTCTGAGTTTCCTTTTGAATATGTTATATGATTTTATCCGGATTTCAGTAAAGTATATATTATATGTATTGTTTACTTTACTGTTGATATATTGAGAAATCCGGTTGGGATTGGTGCCCACGGTTTGCTTTTTGTGGCATATGATGAAGTGTATTTTCCGCGTGCAAGTAATGGTAATTATACGTTAGTAGCGAAACTCTACCTAAATTTCGAAAAAAATTTGTTAATTCGTGTTTTCGAAGGGGTTTGATTCCGATTTAGGAAGCTAAATCGGGGTTGGGTCCTTTTAGCTTGGTATCAGAGCATTAGGTTATAGGTTCTGTAGACTTCTGTAGTCGTGTTTACTAAGGATATTTGAGAATGTACAGCATGTCTGGAATAGTGACCCGACCGGCCGGCGGATAATCATCAAATTCCGGGTGTTGTATGCTTTCAAATATTTGAAGTTCCATGATTACGTTCCACTTGTTGTGAACGATATTGTACTCATTAGGATGCCTCTTGACATGCTTTCCGTGTCGTTTCGGTTGTGGATCCTATTGAGGATCAATCGACGCGCGATTTTCCAGAGAACAGTGGATTTGAATGAGTATTCAGAGTTCAGAGAATTGTGTGGCACGGTTTGCCTGGGGATGTGTATATGAGCGTCTACATGTTGCCTTAGAGCTGAGATTTGTGGCAGTGATGTTTGCCTGAGTCAGATTGTTGTGTTTGGTGGGCTGATATTGTGTGAGTTCCGGTTGCGACTCCATGGCCTACATTCAGAGTATTGTGTATACGGTAACGGTTCCATCAGGCTACTCAGCAATCAAATGTGGAGTGTTTACCCACCTGAGGCAGAAATGCATTGTTCACATGTTTGTCCTTATATGCACGAGTTATGTGGCTTCAGAGGAAGCAGTGTATGAGGTTCGAAATGAGTTTGAACCTGGGCATCAGAGAGAGTCTGATTGATATGCCTCAGGACATCCATGAGGAGTTTAGTGTGCTGCACTTAGTGGCGAGGCTATTGAGAAGGAAATGTGTACGCGGTTTTTGATGTGATGGTTTGAGGGAAGTGGACTTAGTCGAGTTTTTGATGTGGTTGAGTTCCGACATTTCGGGATCAGTGATTTCATCAGGCTGTGGTCTTTTCGATTATGTTGAGGATCCTCTGCTGATTCGTTTGATGATGGCGGAGATCACGGAGTAGCGGATTTGCTTCTGTGCCATGAGTTTGGGCGATCGTTGGTGATCCTTTCACGCAGCAGGTGTCGCTGTGACTTGTGTTCGAGGAGTACCCTCAGTTGTTGTTTCGGTGGCCAGGAGGGTCACGTATTGAGGGAGCGCCTTAGCCAGCTGTTCTAGCGGTTCGGTAGCTCAGAGTTTACGAGGAGATCCTCATGTTGCTCCTGCAGTCTGATCAATGTACCATTTTGATGAGCTATTCAGCAAGTCGCATTTGACGTGGGCGGCTAGTTGGGCATGTTGGAGTTCGTGCCATGACCTTGTTTGAGGACAGACTTTTCTCCGAGGTTACTATTGCTTGATATCCATGGTTATTGTACCTGCATCTCCACTTCCGAGGTCTTGGAGAGTATTGTATCCATCCGGAGGTTGTGAGATCCTTGTTGGAGGATATGGCTCAGTCGTGGATCTGTTATAGCTGGACATTGTGGTTTTGGTGTGATTATGAGTATAGACTTACTGACGACGCAATTGGTTGTGTTCGAGTGCCTCAAGGAGGAGGTGGTGTATCGACGACCAGATTTTCCCCGGGATACTGTCTCGCGGTGATGGTCGAGCAGATGGTGGAGATGAGTTGTGTTGTTGTCTAGTTATGTTGTGGATACTATGGTTGTTGTACCCGACATTGGTGACATTGAGGTGGTTCCCGAGTTTCCAGGTCTGTTTCGGAGGAGTTACCAGGTGTTCTTCCAGCTCGGGAGATTGTCTACACCATTGAGCTTGTACCAGGCGCTGGACTCATTTTATCGGCATCTTGTCGATTGGAGCTAGCGGAGCTGATGGAGCTATAGTTTCAACTCCAGGAGTTGCTGGATGAGGCTTCAAGAGATTTCATGCGACCCCGCGTATTTGCGTGGTGTGCTCTCGCATTGTTTGTACGGACGTTGGTTGGTTCGATGAGGTGGTGCATTGACTACCGAAGCCTGATTCGCATCAGAGGAGAGTGAGTATCCTCCGTTTCGGACTGGCGAGTAGTTTGATCAGCTCGCGAGAGCTTCAGTCTTTTCGAAGATTGATTTCGGGAATGGATATTATCAGTTGAGGTTTGATGAGTCAGATGTGGCTATGTTGGCTTTCGGATCACGGTGCGGACATCAGGAGTTTTTGGTCACGTTGTATGGTTGACCAATGCCCCGTAGATCGTGTGAACTTGATGGACCAGGTGTTCAGACGGTTTCTGGACGAGGTTGCGGTCATGTTCGTTGGCAACGTCCTGATGTACTCCAGCAGCGTGGGCCAGTACCTAAAGCAATTGTGAGTGGTTTTGCGGACTTCGCGAGACAATTAACTGTTTGTGAAGTTCAGCCAGTGTGAGTTTTGGCCGATTAGCGTGAAGATTTTGAGTTGTGTGATGATATCCGAGTGAGTTGACGTGGACCCTGACCAGTTAGAAGCCGTGTTGATTTGGGGTTGACCTACCATTGTACCAGAGATTCGGAGTTTCTCTTGGGTTTGGCAGGCTATTACCAATGGTTTGTACAAAATTTTCCCAGATTGCCACTCTACTTTCCGGATTGACGAGGAATGTGTCAAGTTCGAGTGGTTCGATGCACGCGAGGAGAGTTATTTACTCCTGCAGGATGGTTGACCGTTGTTTCGGTTTTGACCTTACCTGACGATCGTGACGAGTTCGTGGGTTATGGCGATGCATCGAGATTTGGATTTGGTTGTGTATTGATGCTGTGTAGCAGAGCGGTGGCTCATGGTTACGGACAGTGGAAACCTTATGGGGCTACGTATCCTATGTGTGATTTGGTGGTAGCTGTCTTTGTGTTAGCATCGAAGAGTTCGAGACATTACAGCTATGGCGTGCAGCGCGGTGTATGACGTACACCGATCACTTGAGTTTCGTCCACTTGCATTTTCGGCCAGATTTGCGCTTGAGGCAGTGTAGATGGAGGGAGTCGATTATCGACTATGGCTGCACATTTGAATTTGTTCGAGGAAGGCTAGTGGTTGTACTTTGACCATCTGTTTGAGATGTTATTGCTGATGCCACATTCGTCGACTAGCGATGGTTAGGAGGCAGAGATTTGACGAGATGTGTCAGCCATTTGAGCTTTCCGGTTAGACGTGGTGATTGTTGCTGTGTTTGTGTGTGTGATGTATGCACTTTGGTTGTGATATCAGTTGTCAGACTATTGTGGGTCATTTGACGAACTCAGTACATTTTCTTGTACTTTCCAGAACAGATTTCAGTGGCAAACTGGCACAGTTGTGTTTGACGGAGTTTGTCCATCTACATGGTGTGCCTATGTCCCAGTTCGCTGATCGAGACAATCAGCTACAACTGAGTGTTGGTGAGCTGTGCAGCGAGCATTGGGGACCAGATTACAAGTTAGTACCAGTTTTTATCCTCAGATTGGCGAGCGATCTTTGAGGACTATTCAGACCTTGAAGGGTATATTGTGGACCTTGGTATTGCAGTTCCGGAGGATTCGGGACCAACAATTTTACTTGTTTGAGATTGCTTACAGTATCAGTTGGTTAACTGCTATGATTTTGATGTTACAGGTTGTCATTTTGGGGACGATGTTATATTCCATTGTGCTGTGCGAGTTTGGTTTGAGTTTGAGTTGGCGTTTGATTCAGATTTTGTGAAATGTGCTACCACGGACTATCAGATTAGCGGAAATGGGATGATAATTGCCCGAGTTAGACGTTTGAGCTATGTTGATGTATGTAAACTGAGTTGTGATTTGCCATGTGGTTTTGATCCGTATATGGTCATAGGCGAGTGTGTACTGTGCCATATAGTTCGGCATCGCCTATAGCATTGGCTTTTGTGTGTGATGTATTCTGTATGGCGGAACTATGTTTCCGGTTTGTTACGTGTTGTGTACCCTATCTGTTCCTTATGCAGGAACACTTGGCTATTGTGTGGAGCTAGTCCAGATTCAAGATTTGAGGGTACCGCGATTTCAACACGGAGCTACCTCCGATTGTGGAGTTTGTTATCAGAATTGTTCAGTCGACGTTGTCGTTGGAGAGTTGAGCAGTATGCAGAGGCAGTACTCCTACTTTTGTCGGCAGACTCAGAAATTTCGAGGTCGAAATTTTTTTTAAGGGGGGTGGATTTGTGACGACCCGGACCAGAATCGGCAGTATGATCAGCTGTATACATGAGTTACTGCATAGTCGCAGAGTTGCGACAGTTGTTTTAATTGCCGAAACTTCTTAACGACTTAATTATTGGCCAAGAATTGGAGCTGGTTCTCTTCTCGAGAGTCGTAGTACACGTGATTTCGAGTTCGTGGGCTTTTCCGGATCGTTATTTGGACGACCGAGGAATTAATTATGAATATTTGAAGTTTCGACGGAATTGGGTTATAATGGCGAGTTACTTAACGACTAAATTATCGGACGAGAATTTGGTCTTGGCTTCTTCACGGAAGTTGTTCAGAATTTAATTTCGAGTTCGTGGGAACTTCCGGAGCATGATTTGGAGTTACGAGGAATTATTTGCGAATATTTTCGTTTGTTAATTGTTTAGTCGATTTAATTATATGTTGATCGAAACAGTTGACTTTTTATCCGTTTGGTCGGTGTGTTTGACTTCGGGTGATTATGGAAGATTATGTCGAGTCGAATTCGTGGCCGCGAGAATTATCAGAATCGGATATACGACGAGGAAGTTACGCGTGTTTAAAGTTTGTCGAAAAGGATATTTATGAAGTTTCCAAAAATGGAAAGTCTATAAATAGAAGTTGCTACTTTAGGCAGGTCAGACCTTTCCTTTTTGGGTGTTGACCGAGTTGACTTGGTCAACTCGGTGGAGAGAGAGAGACTCACGACGGCATGGACGGCTCTCACGGCGACGCGACGACTCCGGCCACCCCATGGCCTCCGACTGGTCCCGTTCTCTTCGCCTCACCTCCCTCATCTTGTTTCCAGCTACCATCGACGGCCTAGCTCGCCGGAGAGTGAGGAATTCCGGTCACAAGTTTAGAGGAAATTGAGGTAATTCGGGTTTGTGATTTTTGGCCGAGTTGAACTACAAAATTGATTGGGCTTTGTAGCTCTTCCCTCCACGAATCTAACCACGTTGGTTTGGAGTTTCAATTTGTTGTGTGTATGGAGAATTCTTGATTTGAAATTTGTGGAACAATTCGGTTTTTCGTGAAATTGGATGAGTTAGAGTTTGAATTGGACTTCGGTGCAGTTATGGAAGTTGCTCAGTGGATGATTTTGAGTGGAATTGGTGCAGCTCCGCCGTGAAATTCTTCGGCCGGCGGCAGCGCCGCCGTGGACGGCGGTCAACGGTCAAAGTTTGACTTTTTGAACCTTCGACAAGTTGCATGTCATTTGACTCGAAATCGCGCCCCGATCGCAGTGGGGAGGTTCGTTTTTCGAGTTGAGCGTCCGAACGTAAAACGAGGTATTGAGGTGGTATATGTGGATTTTCGACGATTCGTCGTATTCGAATTGTGTATTTCCGAGAACGGTGGTTTCTCGTGGTTTGATTTGTATTGTCAGATTATGACTTTGAATATTGGACATTGTGAATATTCAGGGGTTCGTGATCATTTGTTTGGCGAGGGACTTTTCGCCGGATCACGAGTTAACGCGATACGTGTTACGCCAGACTGTGAGTGGACAAGTTTATATTTTCACTGTTGATTTGCGAGTTCGTGGATTTTATGATTTACGTATTTAAAATTATACGATGTTGTGATATATGTTATTTTCGGAGGTATTGTTATATGTTTATTAGTGATGGCATTATTGCATCGATGCTCCGACTACTCGGCTGATCACCGGTAGTCCACCAGAGTTGAGAGGTCCTCTGGGCAGGGTTGAGAGGTCCCCTGTATGCCGCCAGGGTTGAGAGGTTCCCTGGCCTATCACTGTCAGGTTTGAGCGATTCACCTGACGTCGGGTTTGAGAGGTCGCCCGACAACCTCCGTATATATTTATATGTGTTGTTTTCCGAACTCGCATTGTTTTACATTGATTATGTATATAACTGGTGAAAGGCATATATTGTTTTCGTCCACTCACTCTAACGTTTTTATTTGCCTTTCCCCTGGGCTTTTCGGTTTCCGTGCCCAGTTTGCAGTTCAGACTCTGGAGTCGCACGTCGTGGTCGGAGGCATAGTACTCGAGCTACTTTGTTTCATCCAGTAGGTTTATTGTTCTACCTACTGTGGTATGCGTATATGATTATGTATTAGAAGTCGCTCTGAGTTTCCTATTGAATATGTTATACGATTTTACCCGGATTTCAGTAAAGTATATATTATATGTATTGTTTACTTTACTGTTGATATATTGAGAAATCCGGTTGGGATTGGTGCCCACGGTTTGCTTTTTGTGGCATAGGATGAAGTGTATTTTCCGCGTGCAGGTAATGGTAATTCTACGTTAGTAGCGAAACTCTGCCTAAATTTCGAAAAAAATTTGTTGATTCATGTTTTCGAAGGGGTTTGATTCCGATTTAGGAAGCTAAATCGGGGTTGGGTCCTTTCATCCGCATTTTCTGTTTTTCTCTGTAAAACAATGCAAATTTAGTTCTCATCGCCTTAAGGTGCGCCTTGATGCATGTTTAGTGGCATGTTTTAAAGCACTAGCGCCCGACGTAAAGTAAACAGGAGGGACCCCTCAGCCCCGACCCCTAAACGCACTCGGGGACTTGTGAAAGGAGCTAAAGTTGAGAAGATAATAAGTCAACGAGGATGAACATCGTGGTGTCGTTTGACGATTTCACCAGACGCTCTCCGATGCTGGAGCTAAGCATTTTGTACTCATACAGCATTATATCTATTATATGGAACAACATACGTATGAAGGCCTCTTCTTAGGATGAGTTGCTCGAAGCCGGCAAGTTCAGGGTGTACTGCAAACTCTCGATAATAGGGTCTATTTAATTTTATATTTTATTTCATGATTAATTACAAATTATAGGGTCTAGGAGTTTACTTTTTTATTTTTTCCTATGTACATTTTTTCCTATGAAGCCAAACCGGAGAAGACGGCTACGGGTATTTATAAGGATTGGAAGCACGGCATGCATAAGTACTATAAGGAACACAATACCTCGAGTGTTTCAATGGAGTTGTTAATGGAAAGGAAAGATGAGTGGGAATGGTTGGTCGGGCACTTTGATCTGATAAGTTTAAGGTTCGTATTTCTTTTATTTAAATATAATGAAAATGAATCATTTCATACTATTAAACATTCATTTAATATTCAATTTCCCTTGTTGTGAAACAGAGAACGTCGGCGGCCAACACTGCTAATCTTAAGAAGAAGACGATGCACCATAAGTCGGGCTCCAAAAGGATGGTCAACATCGTAAAGGCTCACAGAGGTGCGATTTCGATGCTTTATTTTATTGATGCCAACGTGTCTTCTTACATCAGACCCGGGTAAAAAGATATTGCGAGCCAACGTGGTGTAAGTTATCCTTTTTCCAAAATTTATAGATGTGACGACCCGAACCGGAATTGGTATATTATCGGCTTAATCTGCGAGTTTCACGAGTAATTGTGGTTTATCGTAATTAATCGGTTATGCGGTTTTGATCACGACTTAATTTTCGGACATGAATTTGATTTGGGTTTGTTCGTGGGAAATGTAGAGAATCTGATTTCGAGTCCGTAGGAGCTTTCCGAGGATTTTTTGGATTATCGAGGAATATAAAAAAAATATATGAAATTTTCGTCGAGTTAGTCGTGTTTATCCGTTTGAGTTTGAGTTATCCGAATTGCGGATAAAGTTTATTCGCGACGTATAAATAGCTGAATAGTCGTAAAAGTTATCGAAAAGTTTGAAAATGGGCTGTTTTGACCGAGTTGACCAGAGTTGGGCTGAGTTGACCGAGTCAGCCGTGTTGACTCAGTGAGTCACGAACTCACCGTCGTGGTGGCTGCCGGAAAACGGCACGGTTGCCGGAGTTTAAGGTATGGTTTTGAAGCTTTTCCTTTGGGCTTTCGATTGATGTGTATATTGTGAAGTTTGGAAATATTTTGGTTGGTTAATTTTGAACGTGAAGTTTGCCGGAATATGGTTTAATGGTGGAGGATTTTTCGGCAGTTTTCCAATGGGGATTTTGGGTGGAAATGGTTGGGTTCGAGCTAGGGATAAAGCCCCTTGAATTTGGGAGGCCGAGGTGGCCTCACGGTGGAGAATTTCGTCGGAGAAATTTTTCGGCCGGTTTGAAATTTTAGTGGCTTTCGAGGCTTTTTTCGGCCACGGTGGTGGTTAGACGGTGGGGCTCGGGGAGAGGGAGATTTTGAGGTCTTGGTCGCTGGAAAATCTCTCTGGTCAACGGCAGAGCTCCGGCGACGCGTTGACTTTTTGGATTTTGTCAAGTTTTATGCCGTTTTACTCGTAATCGCGTCCCGATCGCCGCCCTGAGGTTTTCAAGTTGATTTGGGTGATGGATTTTATGTCGAGGGTTTATGTGGAGTATTTTGGGACTTTCGACGATTCTTTTGTTATCCGAGTTATATATTTTCGGAAATGGTTGGTTTTCGAGGTGAGGTTCAGAGTATTGAATTGTGATTTTGATCAGTGATATTTTGTGATTATTCAGGAGATCGAGATCGTACGCTTGGCGAGGGATCTTCTGCCGGGTATCGGGATTAGCGCGTTTGGGCGTTGTGCTAGTCTGTGAGTGGACACTTTTCTTTTCACTGATTGGTTGCGAGTCTTTATTATATTTTTTACGTATGCATGCGTATGAGATCATGATTTACACGAGCATGTGCTTTACGATTATATATTACGAATATGCATCAACGGATATAGTTTCATAATTATATATTATGAATATGCATTTATATTATGCATTATACATTTGCATGAAACTATTTATGATTTGGTTTACACAGAGTACAGTCTTAGTATATATGGTTGTATCGATACACTTGCATCCCGGCTGATCCCGGAGGATGTTTACCGGGGGAGACTGTGACCCCAGACCCGAGGCCTTTACCAGGGGGGGGGGGGGTTGCCCAAATGTGTCCTCAGGTTAAAGGCCTTTCTGGCTTGAATCACGTGTGGGTCTGGGATCCCATGATTCAGACTGTACTAGCGCGGATGTGTCCATGAGTGACCCCGCAGGATTTTCGATGCATGCTCTGTAAGCGTGAGGAGTTAGAGTCTCCCTCGTGTACCATCTTATCTTCATGCATTTAGACTCACATATGTTTTTATAACATATATTATTCGGCGAAAGACATTTATTTTCATCCACTCACTCTAACAGTTTATATGTCTTTCCCTGGGCTCTTCGTTTTCTTTGCCCAGTTTGCAGTTCAGATTCTGGTGTCGCACGTCGCAGTTGGAGGCTTAGTATTCGAGCTACTTTTCTTTCTCAGTAGGTTTCTTGTTTAGCCTACTGCTGTATATTTATGTATATATATACTAGAGGTCGCTCTGAATACTCTGATGTTTATATTTTCATATGATTTTTCTGGATTTCTGTAAAGCTACAGTTGTACTTAATATTTTATATTATGATAAGATTTTGAGAAATCCGGATGGGATTGGTGCCCACTGTTTGGCTTTTGTGGCATAGGATGAAGTATATTTTCGGGTGCAGGTTAATGGTAACTTCGCAATATAGTGAAACTTTGCCAAAATTTCTATGGTTTTTGAAAGTTCATGTTTTTAGAAGGGGTTTGATTCCGGTTTAGGAAACTAAATCGGAGTTGGGTCCTTTCAATAGAGTTTAATCTTACAGTTGGTTTGAATAAATTGAATTATGAATAGGACATTTATTAGGTTACGCTATTAGAATTTGATTTAGTTAGCTAAACTAAACATTATTCTGAACTTGAGAAATCCATATGAGAATCGGTGCCCACGGTTTGTTATTTTGGAATTGGTTATTCGAAGTGTTTTCTTTCGTGCAGGTTTTTGGTTTCCTCCATTTTTAGGGGAAACTATGTGAAATTTTCCTTAGAAATCGACATTTATATATTGTTCACAATACACAATATTAATCAGGAGAGGTTGATACAATTGGCTGAGGTGGAACTAGAGCGCGTACATTTGCAGTACCCAAAGATGATGCCTGAAGAGCCGCTTGTTATGTCGAAGGAGACTCAGATCAATATTCCAGCTACAGTTTTTGGTTGTCGACCTAGGAAGGAGGTTCATGGCCTTGGACAGGCGGTCGAGCAAGATTTGATCCAACCATCCGCATCAGTGATTTGGTGTTCCACTGCGGCGGCTGCCGAGGAGCGGGTCGAAGCGGCCAAAGAGGAGGCTCAAACGGCCCGGGAGAAGGCTCGATCAGCCCAGGAGGTGGCTCGATCGGCCCATGATCAGTTTTGATCAGCCCAGACTCAGACTGGTACGTTAAAGGCGTAGATGAGCTTCATGATTGAATTCCTCAATTTGATGGGCATGGACCCTCCACCCATGTCTTAGCTAAATGTCACGCCTCGTGATCCTAGACATGATGATAACGATCGGAGCGGCAGGAGAATCGGCGGGATTCATACTCCCGGTTTTGTTTCATAGTTTATAGGGTTTAATTAGTTTCGATGGATACACCTTTTATGTACACATTTTATATTTAATACATTCCATGAATATTTTTATTAATTTAATTTTTAATTTTTAATTCAATTTCTAAGTCTGTAAAAATTATTTAAAACAATAAAAAATTAAACTTAGATGACGATACGGTTACCATTTCATCGCCTAAGAAGAACATTCAGACGACGGAAAATTTTTGTCACCTCGATTTATATTGTTAGACGATGAAAGTACGATATTCGTCGTCTAGGATCGGTCACTAAGACGACAAATATGTTTCATCATTCGTCGTCTAGGTCTTGTAACTTAGACGACGAATATTTCTCTTCATCGTCAAAGTAGTATCTTTTATACAACGGAAGATGTTTCGTCATCAAAGTTATAACACTTAGACAACGAAAGTTCTTTGTCATCTAAGCAATTCCACACGACACAATATTTCGTCGTCGTTGTACTTAGACGAAGAAACATATTTCGTCGTCTTAGATGCTACTTAGACGAAGAAACATATTTCGTCGTCTTAGATGCTACTTAGACGATGAAACTTTTTTGTTTCTTCGTCTAAGTACTTGAACGACGACACTTAATTTCGTCGTCTAAATATTTAGACGACAAAAAAATACCTCTTAGAAGACGAAATAGCTCCGCCGTCTAAGTGAATTTTTCTAGTAGTGATAAATCGGTCATAAATATGTAGTATGCTTAGTTATTCAAATTCATGCTTATTTCATGTTATAACAACATTTGTGAGGTTGGTTCCGAATATCAGACTGATAAATCTACCTCCATATCTCTTTCTCGACCATATGATGGAAGTGGATCAATCACTTGCCATTCACTCTCATCCTAGCACAGCTAAAAGGAAATAATTGTACTATATCTAGAGAGTTTTAAGTTACAAATTTGTAACAGTGTGAGTTAGTTCTATTGTCTAACCTAAGAAGCAAGAAGAACAACATCCTTGTGTAGATAGAGAGTGAAATGGCTGGTGAGGTTGAAGCTCCCAATTAATCATTTTCCACCATAAATAAATAGTTGGGATCTACCTTTCCGATCGAGATGATCTCGGCCAACGAGAAGATCTTGTTGAGGCTTGAGGACGTCGATGTCGATTACAGCTTGGGTCACATCAAATCTGAGAAGATAGAGATGCGTCTACCTCAGCTTCATCAACAAGGAAAGACCAAAGAGAAAGAGGTGGAGTTGACAACGGTGATGCACAACATTCTAGATCCCGACTCGCTTCCTCTTAAGACCAAGTGTTTGTTCAGCAAGCACGAAGTTGGCGTCGAGCTCCAAGTTGGAATCACTAGCGAGGCTAAGGAAGTTGCCTGAGAGAGAGAGAGAGAGAGAGAGAGAGAGAGAGAGAGAGAGAATAGGAGTTAGTCTCAATACTCCCCCTCTCTCTACACCCCCTATTTTCTTTAAATCTCAGCCATTGATTTACTCTCCGAATTTGAGTTTACGATAAGATCGAGCCAGCAGATCTTAACCTATAGGTACGAGTATACCTTAAATACTCTTACAATTTTTTGCCAGTTTATTACTCCAGGATTACTCGTGTACCTGCATTTCTTGTTCACACCATAAGCTAAATCTTGCCTTGTACATTTAAGTACTTTATGCTTTCAATGACTCTAGAGTATTCTAATTGAGAAATATTTTCTCATTTATTCTTCGAAAGATGAAGAGTCATGTCTATAGGAGTTTTGGCAACTCCAAAATTCTCCTTGTCACATTTTTCAAGGATATTCTCCATGTAATGTATCTGATTTAATATCAGCCCTTTTAACATTCTTGTGGCATTTTCTAAGGATCCAAATGCTTATGCAATCCCAAATAGTACATGAACGACTTTGCTAGTAATTATAACATCTATAATCATTTAGGTAGCTCTTTTCACTCATAACCAAGTTAGGAGAAATCGATGTAGGTGGGGCGAGGCCCACTTAAGTACATTATTATTGAAAATCTCATTTCTAAACATTATGAGCTACTAAGGTGAGCCATATTAGAAAATAGAGTCATAATCATTACAAATGAAGTACTTTACAACATTATCTTATTTTACCATCTTATCATTTCTTCCAACGATAAGCATGTCATCTGCATATAGACACACAAAGAAATATACACTCTCCGTGTATTTGACATATACAAATTTATCACCTTTATTGGTCTTGAAACCATTTGTGATCATGTTTGTCTAATTTTTCATGTCACTACATTGAGCTTCTTTTAAGCAATATAATGAATTCATCAATTTACATAACTTTTCCTATTTGACCTAAGGGTTTCTCTATATACATTGGGCTGAGAAACCCTCAGGTTCTTCTATATATAGATTTTCTTTTCTATATCTTCATCTAGGAAAACTATTTTTCATATCCATTTAATGTACTTCAAAATTTTCAACGTGGTAATAGCAATAGCAAGTACCATTATAATGGAAGTAATTTTCGTCACTAGAGAGTAAGTGTCGAAATAATCATTCTTTTTGTATATAGCTGTTAATTACAAGCTTTCACTACTACAAAAAGTGCTTCAGATAACTATGAACAAACAATTGAATATTCAATGTCTGTTGTCCCAAATATCAGACAACTGAGTATGTTTTCTTTTCAATTGTTAAAAGACATTTTAAACCATAAATATATCTGAAAGGACCCAACCCTAGATTAACTAGTAATCTAGGATCACGCCCTAACGACAAGACTTAAATTATAAATTTCTGTAAATTTTTTGACATAGTTTCCTGTACGAAGTGGACTATCAGAAACCTGCAAGAAAATCACACTTCGGATTTCCCACAAACAATACCGTGGACCACCGATGTCTATCCGGATTTCTCAATAAAGTGCAGAAAGTAAATTAATTAATATACTGGAATAATAATACAGGAACTAAAAAATCATAATCCAACAATATTAACAATTCACAACTAGCACTAAAAACTATTTATAACACTAGTGTCCAGAGCAACTTCTAGGAGTAGAATAAAACATATGAAAATACACTGCTAGAGAGCCGAAACCTACATGAAGGTATGATAATCCGATGGACTCAAAACCTCTGAGGATCAAAATCCAACTCAGGAAAAGCACTGCAACTTGGGCACGAAAAACCGAAAGGCCCAAGGAAAGGCAAATAAAAACATAAAAACGTTAGCGTCAGTGGAAAAAAACTCACAATCAGTGTAAAACAATAAAATATTCTATCTGTGCATTTCTGCTGATTTCTGTGAAATCATCCAAGTTCAAAATAATAAACTGAAATAAAATATGGAGGTGGGCGCTAAGGGTGTTTGTCCTAACCCGGAGTGTCTCCATGACTGTAAATAAAAAGTGATGGGATCGTCTAGGGGTTTGTTCTAACCCGAGACAATCTGAGTCGGCAGGATGTTTGTCTTAACACGATCTGACCCGACTAGTCAGTGATCAGCCGACTAGTCAAAGCATCGATGCAGAAAATAAAACCATCACAAACATACCTCCAAACTTGACTATAATAAAATATAGGAGACTATAAATCTACGTAAACATGAACTCTTAAGAACCGTGAAAATAAATAAACGTTCACTCACCATACAAGTCGGGATATTCATTAAGTCGTAACCTGCTAATCGGCGCAATAATCATCCGACACGGCTAGCTAACTTGTAATCCTGAAACCACGATTATAATTAATATCTACTCATCGATATTCATAATAAATAGCTAGGCTCGTAATCCGACGAGGTATAATGTTGAGAATCTCACATTCTCGAATAACGTATTTCTTACTAATTACGAACTTAATCAAATTCTGAATTCAATTCCTTACATTCCTTCATTGTAAATCAATTTTAGAGTCGCAACATAAAATTCAAACATCGAGCGACTCGAATTTAAATCGATAGTCAGATCGTCCGTTAATATTGTGAAATCAATTAATTATTATTCGATTAAACGCACGTATAAATTAATCAAGTCCAGATCCATTCAAGAACCTCACCATTGCATTCGGCATGAAATTACAAGCGGAACGACATAAAATTTTGCCGAAAATCAAACATCGTCAAAGCTCTGTCGCATACGGCGGCATGTGGGGTCACGCCCACCGCCAACGACGGCCGGAATCCCACCGTCTCCAAATTGAGCAACCTACACATTAAATTGTTCATCTTAACAAGCCCAACAACATTCAAGAAGAACACAACATCAAAATCAAACCAGAAAACCTCTAAATCACCGGAAAACTAAAAAAACAACCAGAATTTCAATTCGCTCCATCGCCGCCGCCCGACCACCACAAGAGCCGACACATGTCGCGTTCAACTCACCTCATCCTGGGCTTCAAAACCCCCTTAACCTCGATGCCAAATGCTGCCGTGAGCACCGCCACCGTCACCGTGAAAATCTACCCAGAATCAACCAATTTTTGCCGTGCCGATTCTCGTTCCTCCAGCCACCAACAGCAGCAATGTTATCACCAAACGATAGAGGAGAAGGAGACCAACAATTTTCACCAAGAATCATGGCCAGAGGTGGCCGGAAACTGCCGCACCGCCGCCGTCGAGTTCGGCGGCGATTCTAGGACCCTGAGCTCGGGTCAACGCGGGTCAACCCGCTTGCCAAAAATAGAAATTTCTAAATTTTCCAAAATGGAAATCTCTATATATAGTCGCTATTTTATGGTAAAGCATTTTCTGATATTTTTTGTAAAATTTACGTTGAACATAACTTCTTCGTCATAACTCCGATTTCAACACTTGACGTAGACAAAAACTCGTATCGACAACCTCTACAACTTAATTCAAAGAAATTTCTTGAAAAACAAAATTGATAAAATCTAGACGAAATGTCAGTGAAAGTTATCGACGGTAAAGACTAAATACCATCGACGATTAACATAATAAATTAGCGACTAACCAAATAAGTTTCGATTATTGTATAATGATGTTATGGGTCATAATAGTATCCTTTGAAAATATTTGAGATTTATGGAATATTACAAACAATTGAAATAGCAATTTAGTTTTATGAAATTTTGAATTAAGTCATATGAGATGTTATCATATTTAATGCATTCAAATAACATATATAAGATTCAGTTTTCTGAGTTATTTTTGGACAGCAGTCATTAGTGTTAGCTGTGTGATACAAAGTTATCCAGAGAAATAAATAACCTAATACGTGCACGTGTTATCCATTGACTTATTTAGGTTAAGTTTCATAACTTCGACAAAAAACTCACTTCAACAAAACCTCTAATGTTATTGCGCCTCTCTTTCTCTCTCTGCTGAAAAAAAAAATCCGCGCTTCTAAATGAAAATCTAGCGGCCACCTCTCTCTTAACCGAGCATTAATTTCAAAAAAACAATCCTCTCTCTCTCTCTATCTATCTATCTCTCTCTCTCTCTCTCTCTCTCTCTCTCTCTCTCTCTCTCTCTCTCTCTCTCTCTCTCTCTCTCTCTCTCTCTCTCTCCAACACCCATTCGCCGCCTTCACCACATGTCCAATATTGTAATCTCTCGAGTCTCCATTCTCTCCAGCCCTAGTCTCTCTCGACTTTGGTTCAAATTAGTTGTCTACCTCCATCAATCTATGACTGTGCCTTTGCCTTAGTCCGCCTTGCTCTTGCGGTTGCGACACCTCGACCTTTGTTGCCTCGATCCTGTCTCGAGCTCGATCATCATGCGCCTACGATCTAACCCGTCGTCGCCTCTTGATGGCCTTCACAGCCTCACGTCACCACCTTTTCTTCTCTTACGGCTAAATATGAGACATTTAATGGTTAGTTGATGAGCAACCATTTAATGAGATCTGGATATATCTATTTGTGTAGAAAAAATAGTCTAAACTGTCTAAGTTAAAGGATAATTTAAAGGATTTCAGCTCAATGCAAAACGATTTCAGCTCAATGCAAAACTATTTTAGCTCTTCAACTATTTTAACCGATTATTACAAGCTACTAATTTAGCTATTACACTCCATCACCAACAATAAGTTTGATAATTTATTCGAGAATACATCTTGAAAGAACGATGCAATTTTCAGATTTCCTTATCGCGTCTTGTGTTTATTTAATTTGCACGCAAGAGGTCAATAATTGTTACAATTATGTGCATATCGAATGCAATTAATTGTTTCTACATGTTTTCCTTTTAAGTGGAGGAATCTCCATCTTGACAAGACATCCCCATGTTTTCCTTTTAGGTGGAGGAATCTCCATCTTGACAAGACATCCCCACATTTTCAAGTAATTGTAAGAGAACTTTTTTTATTTTCATAATTCATGAAGTTTATCTTCTTTCTTTTTGGGTGCCTTATTTAAAGATGATTAGGCAACAAACTGACATATGATATCCCTACATGCTTGGTGGCAACGCAAAGCTAAACAACATTGCATTCATGATATCCTTTAATGTTTGATTCTTCCATTCATCCACACCATTTGATTGTAGTGAATAAGGTGATGTTGCTTCATGTATGACCCATGCTGAGCACAGTTAGCAAATGATGATTCATACTCACCTCCTCGGTTACTCCTTATGACCTTAATTGTCCTGTTAAGATTCTCAATCTCGTTTTTATAGAGAATAAATTTCTCTATAGCCTTATCTTTACGCTTCATGAGGTAGACACAACAATATTTTTGCTATCATCAACAAAATTGATAATATACTAATTACCACTTTTGCTTGAGTTGACTTAAATCAAGGGGTTTATTATTTCTTTCAATACTTTTAAAAGATGATTTCGTTAGGTTTCAACACAAGTTTCATACTTATGCTTAAAACATTAGTAGACTTTCCGATTCACGTTAATTAACTTCCGCAGAGTATCATAATTAACTTGTCCTTGCCTACCATACCATAGCATATATTGGAGATACAAAGGTGGAAGCACTAGCTTTATTCATATCATTGACAATGGTCATTACATTTCAATTTGAAATTTCTACCACTTATGGCTCTTTTGCCAACATACATTCTATAAAACTAGAATTTATTTTTCTTTAATGAATAAACAAGAATCATCTTCACTGGCCTTTGACTCGATCTTTAGAAATGTACTGTATGTTTTTAGTTCCTTTTCTAGAGATTAACATTTAAATCTCTTTACTTGACCCTTGATTGTTCATCGAACTTAGTTTGGTCATACCACCGCTCCAAGTCTTTCATTGATGTGGTGAAGTATGGTTGATATGGGAATTGTTGTAGGGGGGACAAACAACTTTCCCCTGGAGCTAGAAGGGAGACTGATGTCCCGAGGTCTTTTGCTTGTTATCATAGGTGCTCATCCCAGAGCCAGTGTTATTATTGGATGAGGCCCTTCTTGAGCTCTGGGCATTCTCTGTTAACTTTGCCTTTGGGGATTCTCTGTTGTATCCCCTTACATCCTCCACTCGAATGAAGTCGAGGGCTTTGCGATATGTTGTAGTCAGATCCTTAGTCTTCTTCCTTATCAGCTTGCTCACTAGCTCCGAGTCGATGTCCAGACCGCTGAAGAAGGTAGTTGCAGGAATAGGATCTTCTTTGCAGTTGACGGTAGCGTAGTCCTTTCTGAACCGGTGACCAAGTCCCTCAAGGAATCTCGCTGCCTCATCCTCAAGGTGGTAAGGTAGCTTACGTCCTTCACTTCCTCAGCATTGCTCTCGTACCTCTTGAAGAATGTTGCCTTTAAGCCCTTCCAATCCTTAATCGATCCAAGGGGTAGGGTTTAGTAAAACTGCAAAGCATGGTCCTTCAGGCTCGTTTAAAACATCTTGCACATCTACGCATCATTTAAGCAACCATGTTAGTCAATATCACATATGAAAGTTCTTAACATCGTAGGAAAATAAGGTGATATTAAATAAAATCCAAAATTACTAATTCAAATAAATAATAAATAAAAAATAAATTGGGAAGAACAAAATCTAAAGGTTTGAATTTGTTACCCAAGTGGTTGATATTGACGAACGGTGAACAATGAAAAAAATTGAGTCACATGTATCCCACACTTTCATTAAGAACTTTCACGCTGCTCACAAGTTTATATGACGTTGTTCTCCTAGGATGAAACAACTCTGAGTTTTTGTGCCACAACACAAGAATTTCTTGTCGAAATAAAGAATGCCTTTGTCTATCCCCAAATTTGAGAGAGGGAGAGTAGAGATCAGAAGAGGAGATGCTTTCTTCCCGCTGGGATGTTCAAGTGAGAAGAAGAGATCGCTGTATATAGGCTTCATTGGGGAACAAGCCAATTATTGTCAAGTTAATACCAAAACTATTTTTGGTCATTATACTCGCCATCAATTAGCAGTTACAAGCTCTTTGATTTGCTATCACTAATGTTTACAATTGGTTACAAGCAATCCATTTAGTAGGTTTCAATTGAATATCATAACTAAGGTTTATGAGCAGTTACACAACTGTTACAAACCATTTAGTTGGTAATTCAATTGCATATCATTACTAAGGTTTATTTGCCGTCATAAATAATTTAATTATTGGCAAATCGAAAGCCTTTAACTTATTTTGGGTGACAATTTCTCATTCACTCATTTAACCATTTGAACAACTAAAAATCTTAATTTATTTGCCTTAAAATGGTTAAGTAAAATAATGTTAAAACACCTATATTTCCAACAGTATGGCATTGCTCTTCCAAGATAAAACAACTTCCAAGCTTTGTACTTGCTTGCACAAAAACTCCTGTGAAAACTAGAGAGAACCTTTGTATATCACCGAATGAGAGAGAGAGAAGTGATCAAAGGAGAAGATTTCTCTCTGATGGTGTGTATAATGAGGAGGAGGAAACCTCTATTTATATATGGAGGATGAGGAAGAACATCAATGTCGGCCACTCCAAATGTCTTTGGTTTGCAACTTAATGCCAAAAATTAATCCGGAAATAAGTTTGTAATCAGAGTAATCTGAAAAATCAAGAGTTTTGTAACCAGAAGGAATGTGGAAAGCCAAAAGACAACCAAGAGTGTTGTAACCAGAAGAAATATGGAAAGTCGAAAGTCTATATTCCTAAATACTTTCTTGCCCCCCAACTCAAATCGGAGCGGCATTCATGTCTTTGGAGCGCGAGCACATACAAATCCATTTCGCAAGCCGATTCACTTGCTCACTTAAAACATAGTGAAGTGGAATATTACTTAAAGACCATCACATTCCTAGTTTCTTCTATGTGAGACAAAGTTCTTTTCTATTTTTCAAGTGGCCAACATTGAGTGACAAATTGTCATTCACCTCTTAATCAATTTAAACAAATGAATACATCACATTGATGAACTCTTGTAAGAGAACACAAAATTATGTTACTCTTCTATTAATATCACTACCAGAAAAACCCTCTTAGACGACGAAAATGTACAGTCGCCTAAGTAGGCCTTTACATCGTCTAGGTTCCTAGACGACGGAACCTCCGTCGTCTAACCGTTGTAGCTTCGGTACTCAGACAACGGATATTGGAACTTGCGTCATCTTAGTGATACCTAAACGACGCATAAATATGCGTCGTGTAAGTGAACAAAAATGACGAAAGTTTTACCGTCGTCTTAGTGGACTTAGACGACGGTGTTGACGTGTCGTCTAAGTATGCTCTTAGACGACAAGTCAACACCGTCGTCTAAGTCCAATAAGATGATGCGTTTTTGCATGGTTTAGGTATCGACTTAGACCACGGAGCTAAAGTGCCGTGGTTTATGTGATTTTACTTAGACGACGGTAAGTAGTCTTTCCGTCGTCTAAGTAGTATCTTTTAATTTTTTTAAAATTATAATTATTAATCTAATATATTACACATTAAATGAATAAAATAATTTATTAATTATTAATTTAATAATTGAACTAATAATAATCGAAAATATATTAAATATAAAATTCGTACAAAAATAATAATGATAATATGTATTAATTGTTCGATTCCGATGAAGATCATAAAATTACGTTCATAATTATAAAAAATCTAACTAGCGAAACTAGAAGGTGTTTGGTAGGCCCCACCGATCCCACCTCCGATCGTCGTCGTCATGTCCTAGTCCTGGAGGAGTGGGGCCAAATAGGTGACAAACAGCATCGGGATCTAGGCCTAGCTTAAGCGACATGGTGCACACTAATTGAGCCATATGATCCATCCTCGCTTGAGTCGCTTGATTCTCCCAAACCATACGAGTGTCCTCCTGAGCCCTTAAAGCATTGTCGTTGGGCACTCGAGCTTGTTCCTCCAAGGCTTGCATTTGCTCTCACCCCGCAGCACTGGATCGCCGACTCCCTGACGATGTAGATTGGCTCCTATCTCGCTCGACGCATCGTCCAAGACCACGAACCTCTTTACCAGGTCGATGACCGAAGACTGTATCTGCAATTTCTATATGTGACTCTGCCGAGAGAGTAGGCAGCTCCTCAAGCGGGATCCCTAGAGTCTGGGACTGCATATCCGCAATTCTCTCGTCAGTCAATTGTTGTAACCTCTCCTGAAATAAACATGAAGAATATATATAGATTGTTCAAAAAAAATTGACATAACTTCTCCTACAAATTGAGGAAACCAAAATCCTGCACGAAAACCAAAACACTTCCAATAACATCAAAACAAAATCTAATTCACATTTCTCAAGTTCAGCTATGTACCACACATGCATATGTACGCATCACACAAATAATATCCTCATTTATCAAGTTTATCTCTTTATGCATAAGTGAAGAAGCAACAATATTTAATAAAATTTAATATTATTACTTTGGGAAAAAAATTTACTTATGGCATGTTGAGTGCCGAGATGTTCGGTCTGCCCGGGCCTATTGTAAGCAGAAACGCTGCATGCGATGAGCGGGTATTTCGAACCCTTTTGCAAGTGCTCATGCGCCAGGTTGAGCATTTTGCAGGAGCTCGATCCGTGGTGCAACAGCTTCTTCTGCCGATTAGATTTGTTCCTCTGAGATTGTGCCTATACGTTACACAACAATTTAAATTATTACGCAATATAATCATTATTCAACACAAAAATTCCCAAAAAATTACACAAATGTGGAGGAACATGATCGAATTACGAACCTTATACGAGTCCAACTCAAAGTGGGCTTTCAACCACTCCCACTCAGCTTCCCTTCCCTTTTTGAACTCCTTCGGAGTCTTTCCGGGGTTTGCCTTGTACGTCTTGTGCAATGCGTACTTCCAATCTTTGAAGATCTGGTGAACGGTTTTGTTGATGTAGTCCACTATCTCTGAAGTCAGTTCATAATTAAAATTGTTCTAAAAAAAATATTATTAGAAACAATTATAAAAAAATTAACCAATTATGAAAAACAAACTATAATATTAATTAAATATTTTTTTACCGTGAGTCCGCGGAACACGTTCATTTTGTCCTCGTCGGGGAGCTCTTCCCAAGTAGGAGCTATCATACGTACGTGAGAACGTCCATAGTTTCCGATTTGGTGAGCTGTCAAACTAGTCAGCCTCCTTCCTTCAGGACATCGGGTGAATGCGTTTAGAGGCACATCAATCCTCCCGGTCGTCGATGTCTTTGCTATGCTCTCGGCTTTTCTTCCATTGCAAATACCCCGAATGAGTTTAGGGGGTGGAAGTGCGGGGTCCCTCCTGTATCGCCGTCTCGCACTAACAGCAGCTGAATCTTCATCCGAAGATTGGGGCGCCTGCGACGTCGACCCTGAACCGCCATGTTCAGCAGCAACGTCGTCAGTAGGAGAAGCGTGCAGAATGTCCCTTTCGGGTACCAAACTCGTACCCGACTCAGCAGAGGCTTGATTCCCCCAACCCATCTGTCGTAAGACAGATTGATGCTACGATTCTTTTTCTTTTGCCGTGCGCCTCTTCGGCATCTTTACAATCTTAAAAAAAAATCATATATAAATTCTTTCCTAATTACCACATTAATAATACATGCATATATATATATATTCACATCAATACATATATATCTAATCGATTAATTCTCACCGACATTAACACGTACATATATTTTTATATATATACATTAACATATCGACATTTCCAATTAACCAATTAAACGTACACATATAAATTATGAAATTATGAAATTATTGAATTATACATATCTAATTAAATATATTTATATTTATTTATTACAATATATACACAAATATATCTAAAAATAAATAAATCTAAATATATATACACAAATATATATATACAAAATTTATATAAATATACAAAATTTATCTAAATACACAAATATACAAAACTTATCAAATTAATTTTAGGGAGCATATACACAAGTACATAAAATACACAAATATACACGTATATATACACATGCAATATGTATAGAGTATATATACATATTATATATATATATATATATATTAAGTTTAAGGTATACCGGCCGGAGGAGGAGGGGTCTCGCCGGAGGAGGAGATCTCGCCGGAGCTGGAGTCGTACCGGAGGAGGAGGTCTCGCCGGAGAGGGAGAGGGAGAGGGATCAGATCGGAGAGCTGGTGAGGGAGAGGTCGCCAGTGAGGGAGAGGTCGCCGTAATTAAAATGAGAGAGAGAGTAATCGAGAAAACTGATCGGGCTCGATCAGTGTTATCTGGTTTAAAACCACTTAGACGATGGCAACAACATGATGCGTCATCTAAGTGTCTTCTTAAACGATGCAACATGTTGTTGCCGTCGTCTAAGTGGTTTTGAAACGCTTCCCAAAAATTTAAGTGGTTGCTTTTGACCGCCATGGATTTCTACTTAGATGAAGGTAACATGATGTTGCGTCGTCTAAGAGGTCACTTAGACGACGCAACATCATTTTACCGTCGTCTAAGTGTTTTTGAAACGTACCCAAAATGGGGCGGTCACTGTTCGCCCGCCATAATTTTAGAATAATTTTAAAAATTGTATTACATTAATTAATTTATAATTATTAATTTTAAAAATAATAATTAATTAATTTACAATTATACATTAATTATAATATAATTAAATTGTATTACATTAATTAATAAAATATACATGGACTTTATATATATGTTCAACCACATACGCATATTACAAATTAAATTAATTAATTCACCGATCGATCAATCGATCGCGAAATATATATATATATATATATATATATTAATCAACATCGAGATCATAGTCTTCATCAACATTTTCCTTTTCACTACTCTCAACTGACGGCTGGTCCTCATAATCATAGTCTCCTTCATTATCATCATCGTATCCGAGGTCGTCTTCATCCTCCAACTCCTGATCTTTAGATGCATTATCAATCGTAAGGTCCGTGATCTTCTTTTCAGTAAGATCTGTTTCCCGATCCGGCATGGGTAAGTGTTTGTTAAGACGAATGAGTTCCCTTGTGTCTGGGATGACAGAAGTATCAAATTCTTGATATGCACTGACGATATTATCCTGTTGAGTGTGAATCAGTGACGACCCTTTGAGTGTTGTGGCACTCCATATTCCTCGGTGAGGCATATGATTTACTATTTTCCAGCCTTCACCAGCTTTCGGATCATCCAGATAGAACACTTGCCTAATGTGTGTGGTAAGAGCGAAATGCTCATCCTCATACCAGCTTGAGTTTGTATCGACTGATAAAGGCCAAAATATTTCTTCGTACGTTTGAATCATTTACCGTTGAATAGAAAAACGTTGATACAATTCCCATATAGTAGCTGAACGACATTGATAAGAACTCCGTAATATACATTGTCGCCTTGTCCGACTGTGATCCCACTATTTTGTGTTATTCTTCCTTCATCTCGGTCCACTGAATGAAACTTTACACCGTTAACAAAACATCCGGAGTAAATATAGTGTTGAACCAGCTTACGGGCCACATGTATTTTTTCCATGACCACCAACCATTATGGTTAGAGGATTTCTGTAGATCCTCCATCTGCAAAAAATGTGAACGTACAAGATGTAATTAAAAATAGATATATATATATATATATATATATATATCTACCAAAATTTTGCCATGGTTTCCCTTAAAACTAAAGGAAACCACAAATAAATTAAACATGCATCCAAAATTTGGCTAAAATTAAACTACATATGAATCCATTAATTAAACACCAAATTTAAATCAAATAACAAATTACGTAACTAATAATTAATCCCTATACTAATGTAAGAATAGATATATATATATATATATATATATATCAATTATCAATTTTAAAAAAGGAAGCACAAAGCCGACATGCATGGTTTAATAATTTATAGTGACATATCCATTGGAGAAAATAATCAGAGAACTTCTTCTTAAGGATTTTTTCAACCTAGTTAGGACTCTTGTCCGGTTTGGTTGTCTGAATTTTAGTTCTGTAATTTTGCATGTAACCAGTAACCTCTTCACAGTCTCGCAACACTACCCAATGTGCTTCAATAAGTTCCTCCTGACTTAATCTTTCGGTTAATACTCCTCTGAACGGTAATACAGGATCTGTGACGACTGAAAGATTGTAGGTAATAAGTGTATTGGAGGCGGTCTCGATCGGATCATTGAAGTACTTGCTATAGTAAGTAACAGACTCATGCATTTGGTATGTTTCTGCGATGGAACCATCTGGGGCAGACCTATTTTTAACGAATCTTTTATATTGTTCGAGTTGTCTACAAAATATGCATTATATTATTAATTCGTAGCGATCTTTATAAGAAAAGAGATATATAAATGATGGAAAAAGTGTTTCAAAATATATATTCAGTACGTACTACTTCATATTTTACCTTTTCTGAGAATACATCCACGTGTACTAGACCAGACCAGAAATCAGGACTTGTTCGGGAAGGTGGACCATGAGGTGAATCATGATGTCTAAGAAAAAGGGGGGGGGAATCCTCTCTAATTTGCAGAGGATGTGGACAATTTCGTATTGAAGTTCGACCACATCCGACTTCTTCATCTCCTTGGTGCATATCCTCTGCCACCATCTGCACAATGCAACAATTGGTTCGACGATGTCTTTAGGCAAATAAGGTCGAATCACCACTGGAATAAGACGTTACAGCATAACATGACAATCATGAGTCTTTAATCCAATGAACTTGTGTTCCCCTACTTTGACACAGTCATATATGTTGGATGCATAATTAGACGGATACCGAACACGCTGAAACCAGTTGAATACAGCATCCCTCATTGTCGGCTTCACTATGTAAGGTGCAACAGGCATCTTGTTGTAAACATCTCTTCTATCCTTCTTTAACCACAAGGGACGACATATATTCATAGATTCTAGATTTTTCCGCGCTTTGGGAGTGTCTTTAGTCTTGAACTTAATACAAAGAATGGTTCCCATCAAGCTGTCGCACACATTGTTCTCTATGTGCATGACATCAAGGTTGTTCCTCAGCTTTAATTTTGACCAGTAAGGCAGTTCAAAGAAAATACTCACATGGTGCCAATATGCAACATATTGTGGAGGGTGTGGATTCATCTTCTTCACATCATCGTCATTGGTCAACACGCCGAAATTGAAGCTATTTAACCTTTCCAAAATCTCTTCACCGGACCAATGTCGGGGTTTAGGACCATTCTCTACTGTCCTATCAAAATAGTCCTTATCTTGTTGCCATTGGTGATCATGAGGAAGCCATCTACGGTGACCCAAGTAACACACCTTCCCAATGTGCTAACTAGAGTTCACGTCGTCCAAGCATACAAGACAAGCATTATATCCTCTGGTTGTGCAAGATGCCAATATCCCATACGTAGGAAAATCGCTGATGGTCCACATTACCGCGACTCTCATCAAGAACATTGTGTTACTGAACTTGTCATACGTTGGAACTCTAGTTTCCTACTAAATTTTCAGCTCGTCAATCAATGGTCTGAGGTACACATCTAAACACTTTCCAGGAGACTTAGACCCTGGAATTAGTAGAGTAAGGAAATTAAATTCCTTTCTCATACAAATCCAAAGAGGTAGGTTGTATGGCATGAGGATAACTGGCCAAGCGTTGTATGTGCCATCGTTAAAAGAATTGAACCCGTTAGTAGAAAGTCGTAGACTGACATTTCGAATCTCCGCTGCAAAGTCTGGAAATTTCCTGTCGAAATGTTTAAAAGCCTCTCCATCTGCCACGTGTTTGAGCACATCGTCATCTATTCTCTTTTCCACATACCATCTCATCGGCTCTGTTGTGTATAGAGACATGAACAAATGGTGCAGTCTGGGAATCAACGAAAAATATCGAAGCACCTTCACAAGAATCTTCTTCTTCGAACTCCTCCTTTCAGGGTACTTCCATCTGAAGTGGTTGCAAACAGGACGTAGTCCAACTCTGCATACTCATTATAAAACAGCACACAATCGTTTCTGCAAGCGTGGAAGTGCTCGTACTTCAGACCCAGTTTTCTTAAGACACTTTTTACCTTGTAATGGGAACGTGTAAACTTGTGATTATTAGGAAGCAAATCAGATATGTGTTTCTGGATTTCATCAAAACCTGCATCCGATATTTTGTGCTTCACTTTGTACTTCATTTCGGTCATTATGGCGTGAAACACAGTCTGTGGACATCCATCGTACACCGGGGTTCGGGTTTCAAGTAACATGCTATTGTACCTATCAAATTTAGTAGTGTCAATTTCTGGGAATATGGCAGGGACTGGGTCAACATTAAGAGTATCAGATCCTCCCCATTCTTGTTGCTCTCTATCATGTCAACTGAATTCTGGAAAAGCATCATGGACCAAATCCTCGGTGAGGTTCCAGGAAGGGGCGCCACTACTGGTACCGCTAGATGATGCACGCTGGTAACTGTACTCTGCGCTGAAGTCTACTACTTCACCGTGCTCACTCCATGTAGTGTAACTCCACATCATACCCTGCTCATACAAGTGATGAGCCATAACATGCCACTCTACAAACTGATGGTTAAGACATTTTCTGCACGGACTCCTTAAACGTTTATTTCCTTGACCATGTTGCATCGCAAACGTTACAAACTCTCCTATTCCATCTATATGCCTCTCATCACTTCTATTCGCCAACTGTATCCAACTCTTGTCCATATTTGATTCCTGTGTAAGCTAGAAAATGAAACTTTTAAATTATCTAATAAACCATTAATGTTAGAAGTTAACAAAAAATTGTCATTCAATTCAATCATACAATTCCTAATTAATTAACAAATAATTTTATTTATTAATTTCTACCTAATTAACATTATTTAATTATGATTTTAACATATCGATCGATGAACACAGATATATCTGTATATATATATATATGCATTTCATGCAAGCGTTGTTCGATCATCAATAATTAGTTACGTACCTAGCTAGCACCAAATTCAATTAATTAAACAAAATATATAGCTAGCTAGCTAGCTACTTCGTCACATATATATATATGCTTTATGGAACAATATTGAATTAATTATATATATGCATGCAAACAAATTAAAACCATCGGATTGATCCATTGCAAGTTACGTACAAGAATTATATATACGTATATACGTACCTTAATTCATCGATAATTACATGCAGACCAATTGAAGTCGTCGTTGATCAAAATGAAGTGATCGATCGAGCTACCTTGATCGAGGTACGTATAAACGTACGTAGGCTATATATATAGCTAGTTAGTTAGCTAGCTAGCTATAATATATATATATATATATATATATATATTAGAGAGCTAGAGAGTTGATGAAGCTAGAGAGGGCGAGATCGATATGATCAAAGATTGAGATGGAGAGAATGGTGGCATGCAAAGCTCATATATATAATTGGGTTTTTTCACCTACACGACGCAACTGAGACTTTGCGTCGTCTAAGTGGTTTCTTAAACAATGAATAAACGAAGGTGTTGGTACGTCGTTTAAGAAACCACTTAGACAACGCAACATCTCAGTTGCATCGTGTAGGTGTAATCTCATACGACGTAATAAGTTGGGTCATTTAACATAACACTTAGACGACGGCTAATTGAGTTGTGTCGTCTAAGATGTAACTTAGACGACACAATTATACTTCTCGTCGTTTAAGTATTATCCTAGACTACGCTGTTTACTTGTGTCGTTTAAGACATCTTAGACGACGGATCTGATAAGCTTCCGTCATCTAAGAACACTTTTCTGGTAGTGTATTAAGTGTCATTCACTTAATTTTCTTGTTTAAATTACTCCAGTAAAATGGTGGAAAACCACCATTTTTCTAACAAACTTTTCATTCAATGTTTTCTCATTTACACCACAATTTAGTACATATTCTTAAGGATTTGTTCATTTGTATTTTTCTCTTGCATCTTGCATAATTCCATAGAGGTGTGCATGTGGTGTTTTTACTTTGGGAAAAAGAAAAGGCAAAATTTTTTCATTAGTAACTGAACTTATCGTGTCTTATTACTATGATATCTAAACTTCAAATTTTATTATATTGATACTTGGACTTTAAAAACCATATCTTGGTGGTACTTAGAACCCATTTCCGACCACCTCCGTCATTTTTAATGACGTGGCAAACCGAAATTTCAAATTTGAGGTTAAACTACCAATTTTCCCTTTTATTACCATTTTGTTTCATTTTTTAAATTTATTTCAAGATTTGGTGGGTCATATCCGACCTGAACCGAGTATGCATTTTTGACCCGAGTTTGCATTGTTTTCTTTAATCTTTAGTTTTTAATTTCTGGAAAACAACGTCATACAGCGTCAGTCGAGGATGAAGGCGATTCGGTTGTCCGACGTCCCTTTTTCTGCGCGGGAAAATTTCTACCTGGCCAGTGTCGCCCCAGCCCCAGCGCCGATGGAAGTTCCGAAACCCCCATGCAGATCCACTTGGATCAGAGAGAGAGAGAGAGAGAGAGAGAGAGAGAGAGAGAGAGAGAGAGAGAGAGAGAGAGACGTGATCACACTATCCCCACTCCCTTCCCCCCCTTCCCCATCGACGCGACAGGCTTCAGAATATCAACGCTTTCGACCCTAGATGAGGATGCCATTTCAGGATTATTCCAATTGGCATCAGATTTAGGTTTTTGGATTTTCTCCATGGCATCAATTCGGTCGAAGATGAAGCTAAGGCGAGCTACGAGAGAAGAGGAAGGCTTCGACGATGCCGTGTTCCATGAGGTTTTAAGTGATGAGAGGAGGAGTGGCGGTAGAACTGTTGATGTCGTTGGATTTTAGGTCCGACCACCATTAGTTTCATGACATAGTTTTATCAAAAATTAGGAAGTAGTAAATATGTTTATAAATGCTAGTTTAGCAAGGTGTTTTGTGGTCTAGTGATACATGCACATTTTCATTTATCACGTCATCAAAAGTGATCAAAATTAACAAAAAATTGTATCTAAGTACCACCAAGATACAATTTTTAAAGTCCATATATCAGTATGATAGTTTGAAGTTCAAGTATCATAATAATAGAACATAATAAGTTCAACTATGTAGCGATGAAAATTGTTTGCCATAAAAAAAGAAGACGAAGGAAATCCATGGTAGTGTACCAAACATGAGTAAGTGGCTTACGCCATAATTTCTAAACACAGAAGACCAACTCATACGCCTCGATGCAAGTTGGAGACACAAACTCATGTTTGTTGTAATTTCAAGCCAGCTACAAACTTTGCTAGTAGGCCTCTGTTTGAGTAAATTGACCATTAACCTTGGCCTCAAGTCCCTTGACAAATTGTTGTCTTTGTTCATAAAGAAAAACAATTTTTTTTAAAAGTCTATATTAAAATCATTAATCACTACTACCAAGTTGGGTGGCGAGGAAGAGGCCAAACTCGATCTTATGGATCTAAGAGAAGAAGCTAGGTGGGCATCTAAGAAGGCTGTGAGGCGGAGATTAATAAGCATACAGAAAATATTAAAATTTCGATAAATTAATAATTTAATAACTGATATAATTTATTAATTTAGCGAGATTATTAATTAATCGAGTATTAAATTAATACTCAAGTCCTCAAGTTGAGACCGATAAAAAATATTATTTTAACGAAATTATTAATTAAATGAGTATAAATTATCGAAATTTTACTGTATGTCGAACATTGCCTTTTATACTAACTACACTAAGTTTATCAAACATGATTGCGAGAGAAGGAGGAGCTGTAACGATCAAAGTCTTGACATCTATAATATGGACATCAAATTTGCTTCACGCGAATCAAAGAAATGTTGATAAATTGAGAAATAAGATAGCGGATCAAGGTCTCAGAGAAACTTCAACATAAGATCACATACAATTAGAGCACCTGCACCGGTTTAGAGTTCTGCACCTCCTATTTGGGCACGATCTCTTGTTCGAGCAGCGATTATTCGAGCTGCTGCTTTTTCTCTCTTGTCAACCGTTGGTCGTTGCTTCCATCCTCACCGCTGCACACCGAAATATCGTCTGCTCGTGCTATTTGCTGAGGTGACCCACCGGATTTTCCGTGCTCGTGCTGGCACCGGTGCGGGTGCTCTTAGTACGCGAGAATCACTTTCTACTTAAACATGTGTCTGATCGACGACATCGTGTAAGCCAGCACGAGGTGCCATAACTTCAATAAGGCATCTGAGCTAGACTGGTTTCGAATCCTAACAATCCTCTAATTCGCAGTTTTTCTAGTTAAACATTTTTTTTAAGAAAATTGTCAAACTATTTTTTCCATCTCTAAATTTCTTCGGTAATCGGTAATCGGTAATCCTACGCCGCCACCAGAATAGTAAAAAAAAAAAAAAACCACCGAATAAGCTAGCGCCACGTCACCACCTGCCTTCTTCAAACCCGGAAATTGAAAAAGAGGCCAGAGAGAGAGCTCAATTTCAATCCACCTCTTCTTTCCTTTCTTTGTTTGTTTCGTTCACACTCACTCACTCAGACAGAACATAACAGAGAGACAGAGACAGAGACATCCATAACGCTTTTCTGGGCTCGCACTCTCTCTCTCTCTCCCTCTCTGTAATATCCGGTGTCTCTTTTCGTCACCAAGATGAGACGCTCCGGTTTGTAATTCCGATCCTTTTCCTTTGTCTCTCTGTTTTCACCTCATTAACATATTAATTCTTTTATCTTTTCAGCTACTTTTTTATCTTTTGGTTGTGTTATAATAGAATTGATTCATATGTGATTCATGCTTTTGTTTCAAAGGAGTGTGATATATAGATCAGGGGGTCAATAGGAGCCTTGCATGGAGTTGGTTTATTTTGATCATACCAAGAATTATAGGAATTTGAATCGAGAAAAGGGTATATAGTTTAGGAAATCAAAGATCGGAAGAATGGATTAGACGATTTAGTGGAGTGGAGTGGAGTGAAGAGATTCGGGAGCGGTTTGACCAGGGATTTTTGATTGGACAATATATGGTAGTTTGTTGTGTTTTATGAATCAAACATGGGAAAAAGAGAAGTATAGAGATGAGAGAGACGGAGATGAAAAGTGATTTGAGGAAGAGAAAGAGGAAATAGACAGCATTTGTGTTTTGGATATGATAAACTGTTCGAAATTGATTAATATCTCTAGGATATACCTGTTACAGATGCTTCATTGTTTTTTTCCTTTTTGGATACTCCATGTCTACGCTTATTTCCAAGAATTTTTCTATCCGAACAAAAAAAGTCCTTAAGTTTGTGAATTTTACCTTTTCAATAGAGTCCCTTCTCCATTCGGTAATTGAGAGATAGTGAAGGACTTGGCAATCTCTGGAATTATATATTTCTGTGTCTTTGGCTCTGAAACATCTTTTCGTCTCACAACAATCTCCTTAATATCAAGGCTGGATCAGATATAATATCCTCTTGTGCTCGACTGAGCATCGTTCTTAAAGTTGTATTGATATTCACTAGAACCTCACCTGCCTCGAGGAGAACTAGGGCTCTGATACTTTAAATTGAACAATGAGGACTTGACCTCAACCGATGTAAGAGCAGAACTTGGCCAGTAATGGTGGTACCATTCCCAATAAGTCAGTATGAAGAGCATTTATTCTTATGTGAACATAGGTGGTAGCTATCTGGCAGACAACACGAACTGCACTGTGGATGGCTTCATGCTGAATCTACCTCGAGAGCCATTTCAAAATATTGAAAAAGTATCCCTTGCTTTAGGTGGTGGCTTTCAATTATGAGTTGGCAAACTCCTCTAATATATCAAACCTGATGATTACTATGTTTTGGTTTAAAAAACCATTAAAATTTCACTCTCCAATCTTATATTTATGTGCTCGGAAACTCCAGAATTAGCCGTGTTGATCCTTCTTATAGTTGGATCCTTGCCAACTGAAGGAATTCTAGGATTAGATCCTCATACACCATCATTGTGAGCTACTTTTAAATGGCATATGGTGCAGGTCTTTCACCAATAAAGACATAGATTTAGAAGGAAGAGAATCAACTTCGAGTTTTTGCACTCTCAATCGTTCTGGTTAATCTCTTCTTATAAGTATATGCTTCTCGAAACACATCGCATAATGAATTCTTATGTGGAAAAATTGTTTCTCGGCGTCATTTAATGCATATGTTGGCTTGCATATTGCTTGTTTTTACTTTTTTGGAGAATCCCCTATATTTGGATATTATTTCCTGAGTTTTTGTTGGGTGTGCCGTCCACTTTTTTTGTAAATATAACCTTTCCATTCTTAAACTGTACAGCTGTCAAAGCAGCTTCTAAAGAGTTGGAACGGATTGATAACGTGTTCTATACTTATGCAAATGGGACTTCTGGTGTGATTGAGTAAGTCTTCTGAATTCTTGTTCACATTTCTGAAATTGGTCTTTGTTTTTTGCAACAGGTTGTAGAACAAGTTTTTTGTTTGGTCAATAGAAATTTGCCTGTTGAAGTTCAGTAGTTTAGCACTTTCTTGGAGCACATGCTACATCTAATTTTTCCTGTCCAATTTCGTAGTTGCATAAGTTTGCGGGGAACTCGGGACCATTTTAATTCCATCATCAAGTGTTAATTTTTGAACATTTAAATCACAATGAAGTTTTAAAAAGCATATGTTGATCTGGAACAGTTTTCATGCCAAATTCTGGAGGCTTTTGTCAGGGATAAAGTTAAAATGGCATGTATATCACCATTATATAAAATTGTCTCAGCACCATAATAACATTTTTCATTCAAAACCTTATGCTTCAACTGCATAGCACTATAATAACCAGTCTCCCTTATAAAGCAATATTTTCTTGAAGACATACAAAATAAGCTCTGTTATACAAATCATATTGAATAAGACCATGTTTTCAGGCATATACTCTATCAATTTTTTCATATTATATCTGAAAGAAAGAGCCATACTCTAGGAACCCAAAATAATTGTTCTTGTGACTTATTAAATTTTACCTCCTGTTAAACAGCCCAGAAGGAATCGAACGTCTTTGTTCAGACATGGAAGTTGACCATACAGATGTAAGAGTCTTGATGCTAGCCTGGTAAGTTCTATCTATAGTCATTTTTGACCTCATTTCTTAAATTTAGTCTTTTTGTATGTGTTACAATTGATGGAGTATGTGAAACAGGAAAATGAAAGCTGAAAAACAGGGATACTTTACCCTGGTAAGCAACACTTCTCTAGTATGCTCATTGTACTGCACAAGTAGTTTATTGTCCATTTTTTATTTGTGTGTGGGCCTGTGTTGTGCAATTTGTTTTGCCTCAATTTAGATCCCTGTATTTTTCTCTGAACTCAATACTAAAAAAGGTTGTCCTTAAATTTAAGAGTTTTCGATTGGTACTATTTCAACTACTAAGCAATATGCTGTAACTACAGACCAGTTGAGATTCATCTTGAAGAATATTCTTTGAAAACTTTAGCTAGCTCCAGTTTGGTCATCAAAAATGTTCAAACAGATGTAGTCTGCCCAAATAAAGTTGAAGTGAAAATCTTAGAGATCAAATGGCGGAACAGTTGCCAATTGGACTTGGTTTATCGGAGATCCTTATAAAGATATGGAACTATATAATGCATGCCTTCAATTGTTGATTACATAATAGCACTATAAAGGTCCTCAAATTTCAAGTTTAAGGATCTCATCTCTAGAATCTCCTAATAATCAAACATGTCCGTATTTGGTAATCCTTTGAAAGTAGTGTTGACAAATATTATCAATCATATTAAGAAATTAGCTATTTGATGGATACTTAACAACTACATGTATATTTACATACATTCACAACATGGCAACAAGCTGTGAACAATCTTTCATCATTCTGGTAGCATTAGTCTTTCTTTATGAATGTGAGTTTGATTCAAGTTAACTTGATTATGAATGGTAAATTTGTTGTCGATATAGTAATTTTGAGTCGATTAAAGTATAAATTTCGTCCAATTAGAAGTAAATGAAGATTTCATAGACATTGATGAGTTAAATGAAGATTTCATAGACATTGATGAGTTCCGATGATTGGGGTCCTTAGTCGATTAATCGAAATTATGAGATACACTTTCAGAGAGAAAACAGTGAGCCCCTCTGGAATGGACCTTACAACCTCCTTTGGCTTAAGCTCAAAAGACCTATCTTTTACTACTTGAAACTAAGAAAATAAATTTACTTTATTTACCAGAGACTATGGATATATGCATATGTAGCTCGGATGTACATGTATAAAGGCACAGATGTACCGAAATGCATAAATGCAGACACAAAATGGAGAATCAAGAAAATTGTCTCAATGGGCCAAAATTTTCTGCGGTATATATGTCGATGGGGTGTTATATACTCAAGTTTTCGTCTCTATACGCAAATTTCAAAACCCTTGCATGAACAAATATTTTTCTCGTCACTTCAGGAATCTGAATCCTATAGCAAGAATATCTGCTTGGGGTATTTTCTTCTCAGTTGTCCCACCAAATATCATATCTTCTTTTTCAAAGCATCATTGTCCAAGTATATTGATATACTACTTTGTGTCTGGTTCTTGTGGATAATCTTTAATTAGTCACCATTTTTCTCCCAATATAATGTAATTGACATGTCCAATTTCATGTTTGACAGGAAGAGTGGCGAGTTGCACTTAAAGCATCAAGGGCGGATAGTTTAAGTAAATTAAAGAAGGCTCTTCCTGAACTAGAGAAAGAGGTAAGATCTTGGAATAGCTTCCTTCTACAACATAATGCCAATATATATTATGTTCATAAATTTGAAGATGTACGTCACAGAGGTTTTGATCCTTCTTTTTCTTTGATTATATCAATAAAAGGTCAGGAGGCCATCAAACTTTGCGGATTTCTATTCCTATGCATTCAGATATTGTTTAACAGGTAATGTTGGCTTATCATGGCATGTTGTTTCATCTTGAAACACAATTTCCTTTTATTATTATTATTACCATTCATTATATATGATGATGTCAACCTTATTTAAAATGTTTTTTTTTTGTCAGAGGAGAAACAGAAGAGCATAGATATAGAGAGCATATGCCAACTCTTGCATATTGTTTTAGGTTCTCAATACCAAGCACAGGTTGACTCATTTGTAGAGTACCTAAAGGTAGGTGACTGCATCATCATCTTGTACAGTCATTTATATATATAATCTTTCACACCTAGAGATGTAAAGTAAATAATTATAGGAAGTCGAATTTAAATGTCTTTATACTATATGCAGACTCAGAATGATTACAAAGTTATAAACATGGATCAGTGGATGGGATTTTACCGATTTTGTGACGAGGTAATCTGAAATTTCGTTTACTTTCAAAATTTGTGCCCTTGTTTGTTCTGTTAATTTTTTTCAGTTTGCTATTTGATAACGCGTAAAACATGCATCAAATATTAACACAAAGTAGACACTCAACACATATCTCACACGTATGCAATTTAAAACCCTTCTTTGTAGATGTAGCATTGATAAGTAGGGATCGTTCTTAACCGGGGATTGAGGGTATTAATGCATGACAACGTTTGTAAACACAAAAGTAAATGTATGGGGGGGTTTATAAGTTGGTTTTTAATTGGCTAATTTATTTACTAAAAACGTCAATCACATAGCAAGTATTCCTAGGACTTTAACATGCACCAACTCATAGACAAGCAAACACATAAGAAAATCCCAAAAACCCTTACCATATTTTCGACAAAAATAAATAAAAACCTAATTAATTATTTACATGTGATCATCCCATCCTACCCACATGCATATTATACGGCTCTAATTCTCCCATCATCTTCGAAATCTACAAACCCTAATTCCAATTACATGTTATGGTTTTCTTTATCTTTTAATTAAAGTGCAATGAACAGCATATAAACACCTTAACTAAATCATCGATTTAACTAAAGGTAGGGACTAACATGCGATGAACAGCATACAAACATCCTAGTGATCCTAACCTCTACCCATACCGAAGCTTTATGCCCAACACATAACACATAAGAGAAACTAAGACTCATAAACACATGGAATACATATGGAATTCATAAAGTGTATAAAACCAAAATAAGCATTCATTCACCGGGTTTTTACACAAATAATTACAAAGACAAAGGAGACTACGGAGTAAAGAGTTCATTTTTACTCTTTTAGTTCCGTGAACAGCACTGCAAACTTCGAGAGCAAAAAGACCCTTTGATGGAGATGGCATCGGTTTTAGGAGGTGGTGATGGTGTAGTTGGCCTTGACTTTGGAGATCTTTGTGGTGGAGAGTATTTGAGTATTTTGGCAGCGTGAGAGCGTAAGATAGGTGATGATTTACTTTGAGGCCGAGCTCCCCAATTTATAGAAGAAGATTAGGTCTTTTCCTACCAAAACAAGACTTTCCTTGTGTACCCGGGCAAATCTGACAGTCTGTAAAGATTTGCACTTTCCCGGAGTTGTAGATCTCCAAAAATTATGATTTTGGTGTCGTTGGAAAGAAGACTCAATATTTTTCCAACTATAGGTTAATCGCCTCTTAATTCCTCCTGATTCGTTCCCAGTTGTCGTTCGAAGTTGGCCCATCTGCACAGGCAGATTCTGCTTTCCTTATTCTTCATGATTTCCTTCTTCTTTTGACTTTGGGAATCCTTTTCCTACCAAATCTTGATCTCCACGAAATTGGCTGATTGGATCTTCATATTTGGGCTATCTAAATGGTCTTCTAATTAATTGGACCCATTTTCACTTGTTCTTCTTCAAGATCCTTCCGGAAGCTTTCAAATCCTAGTCAACATAGGAAAGGTTTTCCTAGTCAACCAATGATTTCTTTTTCTCCTCAATTTTTCTCCTTTCTTCCTTGGAATTTAGAACCAATTTCTTTTCTCCATTATTTTGCTGTGTTTTGCATGCTTGTAGACTCCTTTACTCTGTCTCTTTTGGTCAACATCTGAAATTAACAAAATAAGTTAAAACTAATAAAACTAAACAATTATCAAAGTAAAAATGTAGGAAAAATATATTAATTAATACGCCTAAAATGCGTAGATCACTATTCTTGTTTATACTAGTGCAACATATAAGATAGGTTTGAACTCTAATATCATGTTATACAGCAATAAAATTAGGGTGTGTTTCATCAGCTGATACTGAGGGTTATAACTGGATGCCTAATTTTCTTCAACTATTCTTGATACAGTGATTTTATTCTGATGCATTTGAATCCCTTTGAAATTTACACAAAAAAGCTGCACCATTTGAACCATCCCTTTCTCTGAAGAAGCAACAGATTCGTCAATACCATTGGTAGAGTTTGTAAGACCGCGACTGATCCTGAAAGGAATGAATGAAAAAAGCAGCATGTCGTAGCAATGGACAATTCTGAGAATATTTCATTCTTACTGAATAGGTCCCAAATCAGATTTCAATTGTTTTAATTCGTGATATATAACAATAAAAAAAAGGTTTTTTTGGGGGGAGTGGTCGAGTGAATAAATGGGTAGAGCCTTACTATAAGGTTCCAATTATAGGGAAATAAAAAGTAATGAGCTTCTGTTCTTAATTTTTGAACGATTACCCCATCTAATTAGATGTTAAAAATATATTAGTGCTTAATGTGGTAAAGGCTTTTCCGATTAGCGGATTAGAAATTTCTTATGAGTCCTAACTATTAGCTATTACCCTTTATGGGGTAGAGATAAATGTGTAGAAGAAGGCAGTATATTGATAAAGAATTTGTTTTTTTCAAAATCAAAAGAGCGATTGGATTGATAAAATAAAAGGACTTCTAAGCATCTTGTTATCCTATAATCGATAAATCTATTATATCAAAAGGGCGAGGCTAGAGAGTCCGTTAATTAATTTGACCGAGGTATATGTTTTTTTCTTACTATAAATACCTTGTTTTGACTATATCGTACTATGTATCATTTGATAACCCCCAAAATTTCCTATTTCTTTTCTGGTTCAAATCAAATTTTAAATGGAAGAATTGCAGGGATATTTAGAATTAGATAGATCTTGGCAACACGACTTCCTACACCCACTTATCTTTCGGGAGTATATTTATGTGCTTGCTCATGATCAGGGTTTAAATGGATCCATTTTATTGGATAATGTAGGTTATGATAAGAAATCTAGTTTACTAATTATAAAACGTTTAATTAGTCGAATGTATTAATTTTCATTTTGCATATCCGCTGGTGCCTATGCACTATTTTATTGAGTGTTAGTTCGTCTTGATGTTGACTTTAGGCCAACACTTACCATTTCAGTTTTTCACAGATAAGCTACCCAGACCTTAGCAACTATGATCCTGAACTTGCATGGCCTTTAGTCCTCGACAATTTTGTTGAATGGGTTCGAGAAAAGCAGAGCTAGAGCTGATAGTTTCGATCAACTTGTGTCTCTGCTGGAAGGAACATTTCCTCCTGAAGTACTCTTTGAATCCATCCTTTCCCCAGTTTGACATATTAATCTGCAGTTGCATTAACGTACTTACTTTTATTTCTATGGTGGATTGGCCTTTTGCAGGACAGTTAGACTACAACATCGAATGGCCCAGGAATTTTATTTTGGTTCTTTCTATTCTCTTCCAGATGTGGAAAGCTTCCTCAAAGTGCTCACCTTTGGAAAATGTATGTTTGTGTTATTAAAGTACTTGGTAAATGTTATAGTGGCTTCCATTTGTTGAATATCCAATTAATTGCTCCGAGTCACTTGAGCCATAAAGCCGCCGAAGTATGCTATCTTATCGTGAAGCAATTGTACCATAAATGTGTGTGATATATTCTAAATACATTTTGAAATTCTGGTATTATTTATACAGTACATAACTACAGAAGACTTCTGATATTTTGCGGCGTTGGTTTCTTTTTGTCATCGCAAATTTTATTATATGACAGCAAACATTAACCAGGGTGGTAGGCTGGCTGCTTTATACGTTTAGAGTTTGTAGGTTGGAACTTCGGCCTCATAACAATTCTGAAGTTGCCTATATCAGTTTGGTCCTTCTAGATTTGGAAGGACCAAACTGATACAAGACACTCAATAGCATGAGAAATTTCTTTCTTGTAAAGCAACGAAATGGACATGAATTTCATTTCGAATGGCTTATGGAAGGATCTATTGAATAAACGTGACGACACATTGTGGGGCATTCAATTTTCATCTCAATACAAGACATAAAACCATTGCTCCAGGGGGAATCCAATGATGCAGCAAAGCTTCAGCGTTGCGTAGGTTTCTTTATGCCATTATGGAAAAGCTTGAAGGAAAACAAGACCACTACAATTCCCAACATTAACCACTTCCACTGAGATAGTGGTCACCAAGTATTAATCCTCTAGAAAACGTCAATAAGTCGAGAGGTCTACAGTCTAGACGAAATCAAATTCCAGGTTTGAGACTTTGAGATAAAAAGCAAACGAAAAGAAAAAAAAAACAGATCTAGACTTTTGCTTTTGTGAAAGCTACACTCCTAATTTCGTGTGGATTATTTTGTCGAAAAGGTTCTAATCACTTTCACAACACCCTTTTTTGACTACAAATCCGGCCAGGAAAACAAATTATATGCCATTTCATCATCCTGAGAAACCACACCAGAAGGATCAGCTTTCATTTCATTATTTGGGAGGTATCATCGCTTGGTTGACATGAGGCATACACATGTACACATGTTGAATGTTCAGAGCGGAGCTAAAGAATGAACAAATAATAGAAACAGGACTAGAGTTCATCATGGGCTAGGTCGGGCCGGCCTTAAATTTAAGGTTTAAGGCTGCACTGGACTACACTTGGTCAACAGTCAAACATAACGAGATTAGGCCGATGCTACAATTTAAGAGTCTTGACCCGCTCATTAAGGCTAGGCTAATGAGGCCAAAGAGGTCAGACCAAGCTAGGCCTTAAATTGAAAAAAATTAATATATAAAAAATTCAATGTATTGTTATTATTGATGTATGAATAAATTTTGAATTTTACTTTGAATATATATTTTTGTGCGGAGAGAACATCAAAGTGAATACGACGAGAAAATGAAAGTAATAAAAAAACACACGATAATAATCATAAATTATATTATATTTTCTAATAAAAATGACCAAAATAGACCTGATTAGACTTGATTTTGAGGTCTTTAAAGTGATATAAATATATTTATATAAAAATTAATTTCCTTATCTGAAAAGAGGTTGGGCTTGACGAGACTTATGAGGCCAAGGCTGGACTAGGCCGAAGAAGCTCAAATGGACTGAGCTAAGAGATTGGGCTGGGCTGGGCTGGACTTCAAATGTATAGCCCATACCCTACCTTATCTCAAAAGAAGTTGAGCCGGCCTAGCCTCAGTTAAGGCTGAGCTGAGATTCGGCCCTAAAGGCTGGACGAGCTAGAATGAGGCTCGGGCTAAATGATGAGACCTAAACTGAACCATGAATATAGCTTTGCCTCTCTGTGTAATCAATTTCAATGGAATGAAAATCTGTGCTGCACATTTCAACCATGATCAGGATGAAGTACCAACAATCAAAGGGGATGACGGAGGATGAGCACGTCTTGTTCGGCTTCTACCTCTGCGGGTTGTTGTGCCAGCTGGAGAGGATGACGAAGATGAACAAGAAGTTGAAGATAATGGCAAGTTGTTTGCTTCACTCGTTAGCTTCTTATCGTCTCCCTCATCTGCCTTATCGTCAATTTTATGATGACGAACTTTTGTGGAGTTTAGAGTACCAGGAAGAACACAATTGCAGAGGAAGCCTGCAAATTAATACAATTCAAATTAAGAAAGATTTTACATTCAAAGACTTGAGAGACATTTCAAAAATGAATAACACAATATCTCCATTCTTATAGAAGCTGGATCTCTATGTTTTCCCTTTTTTCATGGAAAATAGCTTTAACTCTCCAGAGAGGAGTTCTAAATTCTAGTCTACCATCTATGTACATATCTGAACCTCTTTTAATCAAGAATGTCACTCTCTTACTAGTTGTTACAAATTTCATAACAGAGAGTAGTCAAAGAAGTTCTTACCGATTCTGGCCAGCCGATTAACCCAACTTGGAATTGGATTTGCGGTCAGTCTAATACAAGCCTCATTGCAGAAATGGTTGCAGTTTTTGGTGATTAAATTATATGCATTTCCTCTGTATTGCTCTGCAAGCTGCTCCATCACTGCCCTCACCTCTAAATGCCCAACATCCGTTTTCCCAATCAAAATTGATTTCCTAAATGTAAACCCATCACACTTTTTTGGCTCTCCTTCAAAAATCCCAGTTGTTGGATACTCATGAGCCCCAAATGCATACTCAATCCCATGAACTGCACCAAGTAAATCCAATCAAAACCTCCACAAAATCAGAACCAGCACAAACAAACAAAAAACCAATTTTTTTCCATCAGCCTAAATTAGAGTGAATCTACTAAACAGAGTCGGTACCAAAATTTGAGCAAAAAAGAATCCACATTATGCAAGAACCAATTGTAATAGATTTGAGCATATCTGATAGATCATGGTCACAGTTTTAGCATTCCAAACTAAACAAGATCCCAACAAGATGAAGGGTTTGAACAAAGTAGTACCAACCTTGTACACCAGAATGGTAAACTCCAAGACCAAGCCAATAAGCGTAGCCATTATAAGGTGTCAGATCATAAACGTTTAAGTACACAGGCACGGATCCACTGTCTTCAGTGCACACACTCTTCCCGCACAACATTTCTTGTCTTCTTCTTCCCGCTCCTGCTGCATTTAGAGACTTAGAGCACCGTCACTTTCCCACAAACACCCACTTCCATTACACAAAAAAGAATGTACTCGATTGCATCAGAATTCCAAGTCACTCTCTTTCTGTGCAGAATGGGGGGATTTTAAATTGTGGGTTTTTGGTTTTGAGTTGTTTTGTGGAGATAGAGAGAAGAGAGAGTTTAAAACTTTGAAGAATCTTGAAGATGGGTTCCACCGGTCAAAGCTGGTGCGGTTGTCTTTGCTGTTCTGGAATTATATAATCTTGTATCTGTGAACTATCGGGCTCCGATTTGACTGGAATTACAGCGAAAAGCCTCTTATCACATTAAAGAATTTGAATTTTCTCGGAGAAAGTAACGTACACTAATTATCCTACATAGGGTTCTTAATTATAATTATAAGGAAATGGAATGATTTCGCCATTCCCTTTCTAGTCCAAAGTACTGTAGTTTTGGTTACGGGCCGGTGTAAACTGAGTTCAGCGTGAACTCAATTTTTTTATTTCTTTCGTAAATTTTCTTGGAGCCCACCAGGCCGAAACACCCCTTTTGTTTATGTGGTTGTCAAAAGAATCTTCCTATAATTTTGGCTTCTATTTTAGTTTTGGGCTTTTGGATTTTAGGTGCAGGACTGTAACACTAATGGAAGGTCATTTTTAGGAAAACGTCAAAGCTTGGGTTAAGCTATGTCTAGAGTCTAGAGTAGGGTCGGATTCTGTCAAAAATTTCAGAATTTAGAATCGAAACAGTTTGAATTATTTTAGTTTGGTTCCTAATTTTCGAGTGGCGGAATCGTTATGGAATCAAATTAGACAATTCTTGTTCGATTCCAACGGATTACGGATCTAAATTTTGGACTGAAATGTATGAAAAGCACCAAATTACTGAATTTAGAACCGCAAGATCTAAAGTTTATTTTAAATAATTAAAATCAGTGACGAGAGCAAATTTACAGAGATGAGCTATTCAACAATAACAATTCTAATATCTATTGGGCGCTTCTTAATATGTATTGGATATTTAATTTAAGAGTTAAATTTATCTGTAGTATCCAAGTTCTTTGTACTATACTAAAAATGGTCTCAAACTTTAAAACTTATCAAAATGGTATCCAAACTTTAAAATCGTATTACCGTGGTATCTATATCAATTTTTCGTCCATTCACTGTCACCATTGCTGATGTGGCATTTTTTGGGTAAACAAGTTGTAATTTAGTCAATTAATATATGTTATAACTTAATAAATATTAACATGATACCCAAACTTTAATTACGATATCAATGTCATCCCTAAAATTTCTAGTGAAAAAATCTCCACCACAGCACACTGTGAACAACCACCAACGGCATGGCTAAGGCAGCACTACCTCAATTTTCTGCATCCATAAACGGCCATTTTTTTTGTTTTTTGATATTTTCCTCTCTCTCTCTCTCTCTATATATATATATATATATATATATATATATATCTACAGTAGCAGTAGAGGACGCAAGCTCTCGAGCTGGACTTTCCCTATTCAAGCCTCATCAGGAAAGCTAGCATAATTCCCTGTGAACTACTATTCACATACTCTAGAGTAAAGAATACTATAGTGCCTTTTTATTTCATTCCCTTTACGTTTCTGCTACGCTACTTTGATGAACGATCCTCTATACAAAGATTACTTGCATTGTCTAAATGATACTCTTTCATCTATTCTAAAAGGGATCTTGCAATCATGAAGCACTTACTAAATCAAGTGACACATTTTCCTCTACTCTTAAGCGTACTCGTAAGTAGTTTTACTTCTCAACAATTATCGTGCTTTAAAATTATCACTTTAAGGAATGTAGTATGCGCAACTAAGGCCCGTACGTAAATGTATTCTCTCTAATGAGTTCTTGTGATTCCTAACTCACTGAAAAATTATAATCTCTGGCTAGTTGTTTCATGCTTATGACATCCTGCAAGTGAGGAGAATGTTAGTGATATAGAATCGATGACTAACTCCTGTGACGAAAGAAGTTGACGTTCAAATTTAAGAGTCATTTCCTTGGAAAACAAAACTGAATAGGTTAACTCACACGTGGGTAGATGAACTTAAATTGTCGATAGTAGATTAAAATTTGCCAAAAATCAAAGCAGCTACATTGTTGGTCTTATAAATCTTCATGATGTGGCTAGATAAGGAATTAACAATGAAAATCGGCTACTATGTACCCACTCTACCTAATAGAGTTAAACAAGCTTATTGAACTGCTGAAATAAGATAAGATGCACTCACTACAATAGTATGTTGAGCTGAAATCTTCATGATTCGCAATGCAATTATGGAGTTCTAAGCTAGTGACACAATCCGCGATAAAGGACAAGGAGTTCACAATGCTGAGCTAGCCAATGGTACATTCTTAAGAACCTATTACATTCGTCGCAATACTTGCTTATTCAATTCTGGTTGCATACCATACTGGAAAATAGTAAGTCTTACTCATTACTTCCATAACCGGTCAGAGCACCAAAGAATAAGATCGTAGTATTCCCCGGAGAAAAATCTGTTTGATTCACTATGTCTGGTACCCACAATAACAAACCAACTAGAAAACGAATAAGGAGAGAGAATGTTTCAAGACGTGACCTAAATGCCAACAATGGTGGTCAACAGAAAAGATGGTGGCGAGACAGATAGTTGGGTCAAGTCGAAACAGCAAGATTTGAGCCTAAGAATTCACATATGTCCCAAAACAACGTACTCTCAGTAAAAAACATGATCCCAAAATTATCATAGGATCAAATGTATCGTCCTTCACTATGGGACAACATCATTTCTCAACGGAAAAAGGAAACAACTTAACCCGCATCTCTAACATGTTGAAGGCGGAAGAATCATCAACTTGAGGATCAATGATCCAGAAGTATATACAGTGAGGACAACATGATAACTAATTTTATTCCCAAGGAAACCTTGCTTCCCGTGGTTTTCATCACAAAAACCTTGTCTACATCAGTACTCATGCCATGACTCATATCAACAAACAAGTAACAAATGTAAGAATAAACGAAACAAGTACTGGGAAGGGGATCATTGATACATACATAACTGAGGGGAAAACTATTATAAGACTGTTAAATGTTATATAGCTCCTCCAAAAGCCTCGACAGTGATACTAAGATGCAAGTTCTCTTAACTCGACATGTATCTCCCCCTTCTCGTTAAACGAAGTTTTCCGGAAGCTTGAATGGATCTTAAAAATATATGCATAAACATCAAACTGGGATGAATGCGAGTACTGAGATCTGTGTTTGAACACGAACTAAGATGGTGTATATGACACACTAAGGGTTCTCAAAGAAAATTGTGAAACGTGTGAAATGTTAAGGGTCGATGTGCATAATCTTTCTAACCTGCTCAACAACATAAAAAAAATATTCACCAAAATCATCCTCGTGTGCTTGATTAACATCTGAGTCAACATTAATAATCGATAATCGAACAACTACTGGCACTGAATTTTCATAATGCTCTCGTCATCGATTCAAGAAAAGTACACAATGTCGCTCACCTAACACTGCCCTTCTGCGATACGTACGATGGCGACGACCTCCTCACATCCCCAAAATGAATAGGAAAATCTATCTCAAGTTCACTTATATTTACTAGTGCCGCTTATACGCATGCAACCGACAAGCCGACACACTAAGGATGTCGACATATCATATTATAGTAGCTCCTCAGCCGACATATCATATTATAGTGGCGCCTGGCTCCTCACCTAATCTCATAGCAATGTCATCCTATCGAAATACACAGAAGTTCCAAGGAAGGCTATAGATGATTTCACTAACCCGTGAGCCAACACCATAGCACATCATCTCTTATGAAAACTGAAAGGACCCAACCCCGATTTAGTTTCCTAAATCGGAATCGAACCCCATCTGAAAACACGAACTTGCAAAAACCATAAAAATTTCGGCAGAGTTTCACTATAACGCGGAATTACCATTAACCTGCACCCGAAAACACACTTCATCCTATGCCACAAAAGCCAAATCGTGGGCATCAATCCCATCCGGATTTCTCAAAATCATATCATCATAATATAAAGTAATAAGTAAAACTGTAACTTTACAGAAATCCTGGAAAATCATAGGAAAATATAAACATCAGAGTATTCAGAGCAACCTCTAGTATATATATACATAAATATACAATAGTAGGCTAAACAAGAAACCTAATGGGAAAGAAAAGTAGCTCGAATACTAAGCCTCCGACTGTGACGTGCGACACCAGAATCCGAACTGCAAACTGGGCACGAAAACCGAAAAGCCCAGGGAAAAGACATATAAACCGTTAGAGCGAGTGGACGAAAATAAATGTCTTTCGCCGAATAATATATGTTATAAAAACATACGCGAGTCAAAATGCATGAAAATAATAATGTACACGAGGAAAACTCTAACTCCTCAAGCGTACAAAGCATGCATCGAAATCCTACGGGGTCACTCATGGACACATCCGTGCTAGTACAGTCCGAATCACGGGATCCCAGACCCACACGTGATTCTAGCCAGAAAGGCCTCAGGTCAGGGTATTTGTTCCCACCCAAAAAATACATCGGCACAAGGAACAGAAATCTGTACCCACCCGAAATTACATCGGCATAAGGTAACAGTTCCCCCTGGCAAACATCCTCGGGGATCAGCCGGGATGCAAGTGTATCGATACAACCACATATACTAAGACTATACTCTGTGTAAACCAAATCATAAATCGTTTCATGCAAATGTATAAAGCATAATGTAAATGCATATTCGTAATTTATAATTATATAAGCATATTCGTCGATGCACAGTCGTAAATGCATAATCGTAAAGCACATGCTCGAATAAATCATAATCGCATATGCATGCTCATGCTCGTAAAACGTATAATAAAGATTCGCAACCAATCAATGAAAAGAAATGTCCACTCACAGACAAACACAGCGCGCAAACGCGCTAATCCCGAGATCCGGCTGAAGATCCCTCTCCCAACGTACGATCTCGATCCCCTGAATAATCACAAAATATCACTGATCAAAATCACAATTCAATACTCTGAACCATACCTCGGAAACCAACCATTTCTGAAAATATATAACTCGGATACAAAAGAATCGTCGAAAATCCCAAAGTACTCTACATAAACCCTCGACTTAAAATCCACTACTCAAAACAACTCAAAAACCTCAAGACGACGATCGAGGTGCGATTACGAGCAAAACAACATAAAACTTGACAAATTCCAAAAAGTCAATGCCTCGACGGAGCTCTGCCGTTGACCGCTGCCGCCGCCGGAGAGATTTTCCGGCGAGTAAAACCCAGAATTCATCTTCTCCTCGAGCCCAACACTTTTCTCAACTATACTATCCCTCAATTCCACCGTGGTTCATCAGAATTTTGCTCGAAACATCCTTGAAATTCAAACCGGCCGGCGACTCGGTCCACCGCCGAAGCTTCGGCCACTACGCATGGCGGCTCACGAGACCTCACCCAAAAGCCTCGCCGTGGCCCACTAAACCTTTCCCCCTTAACACCGGCCACCACCGTGGCCGGAGCGCTGCCGTGGCCGAAGCACCGCCGTCCGTCACCCCCCATTTTCCTCCGTTTCTCCTCCAAAATTCCAACCAAAAACCTCCACCAAACATCACAACACATACCTCAATCGAAAGCATAGGTCTTAGGCTACAATTCCTTACCTTGAAATCCTGCAACTGCGCCGTATTCCGGCAGCCACCACGACGGCGAGTCGTGACTCAGTGAGTCAACGCGGGTTGACTCGGTCAACTCGGCCCAGCTCAGTCAACTCGGTCAAACAGCCCATTTTCAAACTTTTGCGACAACTTTACGACTATTCGGCTATTTATACGTCGCGAATAAACTCTATCCACAATTCGGATAACTCAAACTCGAATGGATAAACACGACTAACTCCGCGATAATTTCAAATATTCATTTTATATTCCTCGATTATCTGAAAAATCCTCAGAAAGCTCCTACGAACTCGAAATCAAATTCTCTACATTTCCCACGAACAAACCCAAATCAAATTCGTGTCTGAAAATTAAGTCGTGCACGAAGTTGTATATCCGATTAATTACGATAAACCTCAATTACTCGTAAAACTCGCAGATTAAGCCGATTACTATTCCAATTCCGGTCTGGGTCATCACAAATCTACTCCCCTTACAAAAATTTCGACCTCAAAATTTACATACCTGCTAAGTGAACAGATGAGGATCCTGCTCCTGCATATGCTGCTCGGTCTCCCAGGTGGCTTCCTCAACTGAATGATTCTGCCATAAGACCTTCACAAGCGATATGACTATGTGTCTCAACTCCTTCTCACGCCGATCGAGAATTTGTATTGGCTCCTCCACATATGTCAAATCTTCCCGCATAGGAAGCTGGTGTGGTGCTAACACGTGTGATGGATCTAGAATGTATTTCCGCAACATTGAGACATGGAAAACATCGTGTACTCGAGCCATCTCGGTAGGCAACTCCAACCTGTAAGCCACGGCACCAACTCTCTCTGTGATCTTGTACGGATCAATACACTACTGGAAGTCTTACTATAGCCGACGATACTATGTCGTCGGTCTGTCCCATTATCTCGTCGGTTATAGTCTATAGCCGACGACTCAGTGTTGCACCGTTGGTGATACTATAACCGACGACAAGTTAGGGTTGTCGTCGGTTATAGTATGGATCTATAGCCAAAGATATTAAGTCGTCGGTTATAGTTCCATACTATAACCGACGACTTCATCGTCGGTTATAGTTCCTCCCCTGGTCAAACTGGTTGACCATGGAGGAAACTATAGCCGACGATATTAGTTTATATCGTCGGCTATAGTGTATATGATTTAAATTTTTTTTTGCAGGTTTGGTGTATATTAGTTTATATCATCGGTAGAGGATAAGAAATGTTTTAGGCAGTTTCGTTCTACCCAAAACGGTTGCGCCTGGCGTTATAACCCGAAAACTATAGCCGACGATATAAGTATTATCGTCGGCTATAGTATAATAAATATCGTCGGTTATAGTTTGTTTCCTTTCTTTTTCATATGCATTATATAGGTATACAAAAAGGCTATGAGTTTTTTTTCCTAACTTATAAAAAATGCTCCTTAAACAAAGTATCTACTTTAATTACATCGATCTAATTAAGTTAAAGTCGATCATCTTCGTACACATCATTTTACATTGCACGTTCAAACTCAAATTAACATATATATATATATATACATACATACATACACTAAGGCGCATAGTCAGAATCATCGCTTGAGTCTGACTCGGTTTCTGAGTTAATTTCAGGTAAGATGTGTAAGCCCTCGTCACTTGAGTCTTCGTTGTCCTCATTTTGATTAACATCAATAAGATTCGGTTGAGGAATTCGTACCATACTGCCCTGTATCACATTATTAAGGCAAATTGTTGAGGTTTCAGGAATACCAGTTGCGTTCGGCTCTTGGTATGCACTAACTTCTTCATTATCCGAGGTCACACCAAGGGTGGACGCACTGTATATGTTTCTTGGAAGAACATGGTTAACCACTTTCCACGCCCCTTTATGCACAAGATCATCAAGATAGAACAATTATTTCACCGCCGTGGCCAAAACAAACGGATCATCTTCATACCAGCTTGTAGCAGTATTCACCGAAAAAATGTCGTATTGATCGGTCCTTGTGTTTTGAGGGTCGGTATCAAACCATCTACACTTAAACAAGTGCACGGTCATGCCTTCCCCATATATTAATTCGACAACTGAATGGAGAACACCGTAATAGTCAACTCCATTATGCCCACCATGCACCATTACCCCAGAATTCTGTGTTTTTCGTCTGACATCTCTATGTTCACAAATAAATAGCACGACATTTACCTTACACATAGGATAAACTCTGGAAGTTACCGGTTTCTACGCCAAGAGCCTCAATTCGTGTGACCACTGAGGGATACCATCATCTTGTACATGGTTCATCTGAAAATAATCATTTATTAACTTAACTATAAATATGATACGAGACATGCAATTAAATTCATATACAAGTCAATATATCTATATACGTACCCATTTGCCAAAATAGTTTGCGAACGTCTTGTTGTGGTAGTTAACATCACCGGAAATGGCAGGGCAGTAAAGGTGCATATTTTTCCAATATTAAACTTCTGGACAGTTAATCAATACCGACCAGTGGGCAATGTTTAGCTCATATGGTTCCAAATTGTACGAGTTGGGCAACTTTCCGGAAACTTCAATATCATCGGAGATGATTGAAAGGTTGAACTGTGCTCCATCTACTGGCGTATGTTGTGGAGGGTCCTCGAACGCTCCCAAATACAGTCTAGTGTACGTTACGCACTCGTGCGCAATATATGCTTCAGCGATACACCCTTCAGGTACAGATTTGTGAAAGGACCCAATCCCGATTTAGCTTCCTAAATCGGAATCAAACCCCTTCGAAAACACGAACCAACAAAAACTTTTCGAAATTTGGGCAGAGTTTCGTTACTAGCGTGGAATTACCATTACCTGCACGCGTAAAATACACTTCATCCTATGCCACAAAAAGCAAACCGTGGGCACCAACCCCATCCGGATTTCTCAATATATCAACAATAACGTAAAGTAGTAAATATATATACACTTTACTAAAATCCAGTGTAAAATCGTATAACATATTCAATAGGAAGCTCAGAGCGACATCTAATACATAATCGTATACGCATACCACAGTAGGTAGAACAATAAACCTACTGGATGAAACAAAGTAGCTCGAGCACTATGCCTCCGACCACGACGTGCGACACCAGAGCCTGAACTGCAAACTGGGCACGGAAACCGAAAAGCCCAGGGGTAAGACAATAAACACGTTAGAGTAAGTGGACGAAAATAAATGTCTTTCACCAAGTAATATACGTTATAAAAACATATGCGAGTCCAGGTAAATAAAAACATAACATAGTACACGAGGTAAAACTCATACTCCTCCAGTGTACTGAGCATGCAAGTATAAATCCCACGGGGTCACTCATGGACACACACCGTGCTAGTACAGTCCGAATCACGAGGTCCTTAGTCCCCGTGACTCTAAGCCAGAAATGGCCTCGGTTCCGGGGAAACGCCCCTCACCGGTCAGGTCGGGATAACGACGTCCCTCCTGGCGGCCTACCATCGGGGATCAGCCGAGAGACAAAGTGTATCGATACAACAACGTAACCAAGACTGTACTCTGTGAAAACCAAATCACAAATATCTCGATGCGAATGCATGAAATAATATATAGATATATAAGTGTATGCATATTCGTATACGTAGATCCGTATAAACATATTCGCATAATCGTAAACACATGCTTATATAAATATAATCTCGTATGAAATCTTATGCTCGTAAAATCATAATCATGCTGCATGCTCAAGTTCATAAATCACATAAAAGACTCGCAAGATTTCCGTGAAAAGAAATTGTCCACTCACAGACTGGCGTAACGCGTATCGCGTTAACCCGTGATCCGGCGGAAAGTCCCTCGCCAAACAAATGATCACGAACCCCTGAATATTCACAATGTCCAATATTCAAAGTCACAATCCGACAATTCGAATCAAACCACGAGAAACCACCGTTCTTGGAAATACACAATTCGAATACGACGAATCAACGAAAATCCATATATACCACCTCAATACCTCATTTTACGTTCGGATGCTCAACTCGAAAAACGAACCTCCCCACTGTGATCAGGGCGCGATTTCGAGTCAAATGACATGCGACTTGCCGAAAGTCAAAAAGTCAACTCTGACCGTTGACCGCCGCCGTTGACCGCCGTCCACGGCGGCGCCACTGTTGACCGGAGAGTTTCACGGCGGAGCCACCCCTATTCCACTCCAAATCACCCACTGAGCAACTTCCATAACTGCACCGAAGTCTAATTCTCACTCTAACTAGGTCAATTTCATGTAAAACCGAATTGGTTCACAAATTTCAATCTCAAAATTCTCAATCCACAAATCGAATTAGAACACAATGTTTATATGGTTAGAATCACCTTGAAGAGAGCTACAAAACCCAGTCCTTGGTTTAGCTCGAATCGGCCGGAATAGTGGAACCCGATTAACCTCAATTTCTTGGAACTTTGGCCGGAAAATTACACCTCCTCCGGCGACCCACGCCGCGAGAGGAGGCCAGAGCCGTGACCAGGAGGCCGAGGCGCACCGGAAGAGACCGAAGCCGCACCGTGGGGTGGCCGGAAGCTCCACGCCGCCGTGGAGGCCGTGGCTTCCCGTCGCCTCCCTCCTCCACCGTGTTGACCAGTCAACACAGTCAACACAATAATGCCTCATTTGACTTTCCATAAATAGCAACTTACTATTTATAGCCCTTCCCAAAAAGGAAACCTCCAACAATCACTTTTCGGCAAACTTCGAATATCCGTAACTTTCTTGTCGTAATTCCGATTCCAATAATTCTCGCGGCCACAAACTCATCTCGACATATTCTTCCAATATCACCCGAAGTCAAACACATCAGCCAATCGGATAAAAAGTCAACCATTCACCCAAACATATATTAAATCAACCAAACAAACAACAAAATTCACAACTAATTCCTCGTAACTCCAAATCATGCTCCGGAAGTTCCCACGAACTCGAAATTAAATTCTGAACAACTTCCGTGAAGAAGCCGCAACCAAATTCCCGTCCGATAATTTAGTCGTTAAGTAGCCCACCATTTAAATCTGAACTTCAAATATTCATAATTAATTCCTCGGTCGTCCAAATAACGATCCGGAACCGCCCACGAACTCATAATCACATGTAGAACGACTCTCGAGAAGAGACCCAGCTCCAATTCTCGGCCAATAATTAAGTCGTTAACAAGCTCGGCGATTCCAATCAACCATCGGATACCAGTGACTACGCGGTAACTCACGTACATAGCTGGTCGTACTGCTGATTCTGGTTCGGGTCGTCACATTTGTTCGTCACATAGTCTTTGTAGTCCCCTAATTGTCTATAAAATTGGTAATTACAGAGCATGTTATGAATATTATAAAATAAGTGAATAAATAATATTAAAGACATATATAGCCAGATTCAAAGATGCATTACGTACCTTTCTATAGGATACATCCATGTGTAGTGTACTGGACCAGTAAGTAACAATTGTTCCGGAAGATGGAGCATCAGGTGAGGCATGATGTCGAAAAAGTTTGGAGGAAATATCCTTTCAAATTTGCACATGATAAAAATGATGTCCTGCTGCATTTCCAACATGTCCGATTTCTTCACTTCTCTCGTGCATAACTTCTGAAAGAATCTTGACAAAGCCACTAACGGCTCCACCACCTCTTTAGGCAGGTACCCTCGAATGAAAACAGGGAAGAGGCATTGAAGCAGTATATGACAGTCATGACTCTTTAGTCCGTACATCTTATTGTCTTTGAAGTTAACACATGGGACTTATATTTCCAGCATAGCCTGAAGGATACCTGACATTACCCATCCAGCCAAAAATTTCATTCTTCTGGGCAGGCTTGACGGTATAAGGAGCTTGTTGCATTTTTTTCTTCCCATCTCTTAACCACAAATGTTTTTGCAGTCCCATTCTTTTAAGATCAATGCGTGCCTTCGGGCCGTCTTTAGTTTTTCCCTCCCAATTCAACACTATGCCGACCACACTCTCGCACACATTTTTCTCTATGTGCATGACATCTAAGTAGTGTCTGATTAGCAACTTGGACCAATACGGAAGTTCCCAAAAAATACTTTTGTGTGTCCAGAATTTATACCTGTCGGATTTGTCAGGTATTGACGCCACTATCTCAGGATGATTGCTGAGCTGCCCAAAATCGTATTCATTTAGTACTTCCAATATTTCATCCCCCGTCCATCTCCTCGGCTGCTCACCTGTTTCCACAGTCCCATCAAATGCCTCCATATCCTCCCGAAATGGGTGATCATGTGGAAGCCAACAACGATGACGCATCTGTACAATCTTCCTGCAATGAGGTCTGCAACACTCAACAGTCATGCACTCTGGACAAGCCCTGTATCCCCTGGTAACGTTGCCCGACAACATCTCGCGTGCAGGAAAATCACTAATGGTGCCAACAAGCATGGCATGCATCTGGAACATCTCATTTTTGAACTTGTCATAAGTGGGATGACCATGCTCACTCAAGTACTTAAGCTCCGAAATCAAGGGTCTCAAATACACATTGAGACACTTTCTTGGATAACCCGGCCCTGGAATTATCATAGTGAGCATTTTGTATTTTTTCTTCATGCACATCCATGGAGGAAGGTTGTACGGTACCAAAATAACTGGCCATATACTGTATTGAAGACTCATGTTGCCAAAAGGGTTGAATCCGTCAGATGAAAGCCCCAGCCAAACATTTCGAACCTCTGATGCAAAATAAGAAAACTCCTTCACCATGTGCTTCCAAGCCTCTCCGTCAGCAGGGTGTATAAGCGTATCACCGTCAGGCAAATTCCTCTCGGCCCACCATCTCATAGCTTCAGCCGTGTGTGCACACATGAACAACTGTTCTAGCCTATCTATCAGTGGAAAATACCGAAGTATCTTCACAGCTTTCTTGTTTCCGGCAGGAGTCAACTTATACATATCTGTACCACATACCGGGCATTCATCAAGGCATTCAAGATCATTCCCATAAGTATCTTCACCCCAGAAGAGAACACAATCATATCTACAAGCATGGATTTTGATGTAGGAAATGCCAAGATGTTTCAGGATCTGTCGCACCTTACGATGAGTGGTAGGAAGACGATGATCAGGGGGCAACAACGAACAAGACCACTTCAGCCAATCATCAACAGCCTTCACACACATTTTGTTCTCCACTTTTAGCTTCATTACTCCCATAACACTTTCAAGAACAGTCTTATTAGATCCGTTGTACAACAGGATCTGTTGGAAGGCAATGAGGTTGTTGTACTTGTCCATACCAGCAGTGTTGACAACTGTAGGTAATTGCTGGACTGGCTCAATATGAGGGAAGTCTCCAAAGGCGGGAGGGATATCCGGTGCTTTAGCAAATATACCGCTCTCATGAGGAAACATATCGTTGATCAACCTTGTTGTTGGATCATTGGATGTACTGCCACTCTCAAAAAATTGTCCGTGATTATGTTGACCAACTGATGAGCTCTCACCGTGATAAATCCAACATGTGTACTTATCCCAAAACCCGTTTTTCTTCAAGTGCTCCAATACTTTATCGATGTGAAAACGATATCGCTCGCTGTGACACTGACATTTCATATACGGACAATAATGAATTGTCATCCCTCCACAATTAACCTTCACATATTCCACAAAACTTCTAATTCCACAGTGATATCTTACATCCCATCTTGGAAGACACATTCAACTCTTGTCCATCCTGAAAATTATAACTGCATGTATATATACCCATGATCTTATTAATTAAAATTTCATAGCTAGATATATATATATATATCGATCTATATATATATATATCGAATCGGAGGAGGAGTTGAAATATTTTGGGCAGTTTCGTTCTGCCACTCTCAAAAAATTGTCCGTGATCATGTTGACCAACTGATGAGCTCTCACCGTGATAAATCCAACATGTGTACTTATCCCAAAACTTGTTTTTCTTCAAGTGCTTCAATACTTTATCAATGTGAAAATGATATCGCTCGCTGCGATACTGACATTTCATACACGGACAATAATGAATTGTCATCCCTCCACAATTAACCTTCACATATTCCACAAAACTTCTAATTCCACGGTGATATCTTACATCCCATCTTGGAAGACACATCCAACTCTTGTCCATCCTGAAAATTATAACTGCATGTATATATACCCATGATCTTATTAATTAAAATTTCATAGATATATATATATATATCTATATATATATATCGATATTCAAACTATAAATTACATAATTTAATTATTCTACTCGATCCCTAACTAGCTAGCTAATTAATTACAAATGAACATATATATATATAGTCGTCTAATTATTCTACTCGATCCATAATTATTCATATATATATAATTTCGTCTAATTTAACTCGATCAAAATCAACATTCGATCAATCAATTAATATAAATATATATTATTATAATTCCCATAATTTTAATATATATATACACCCTAACTATATATAATCGATCACAAAAATCTAAATATATATATAATCACACTATAATTAATCACAATTAATTAACCGAAACATCACAATAATCACAATATATATTATACCCATGCCATAATTAATAATCACAATTAATCCTATAATAATCACAATATATAATCAATTAAATAAATTAATCACCCTAGCTATATATATATTCACAATAATCAACACAACAATTACGTACTACTCCAACTCAACTATCAATCACGTACTCAAAATCAACCATCAATTACTCAAACTCAACAATCATTTAACTCGATCAAAATCAACATCAACAATCGATCAACACACACACACACATATATATATATAATATTAAGTACGTACGTACATACCTATATATAATGAATCACGAACTCATTCTTGACAGTTTTCGACATCACCCAATGATTTCAGAGCATTTTCAGTTTTCGCGGGAGATTTTTTTTGAATGACAGAGCTGCTGCCCAGAATGGATCTGAAATAAGAAACTATAGTCGACGATACCACAAAATCGTCGGTAATAGTGGAAAACTATACCCGACTATTTTCCGGCTACTATAACCGACGACAACAATACATCATTGGTTAAAAAAACTATAACCGACGATGTACCCTAGTCGTCGGTTATAGTTCACTATACCCGACGACAAGGGTTCTCGTCTGTCTGTTTTTTGCCATGTCGTCGGGTATAGTGTTTATGCCGGTAGTGATATACCGTGGTCGAAGCTTGCCACGCTTTCCAAAATGCATAACTCCCCTCCAAGGAGACAGTTTCAAAAAGACCCAATCGCCCACCTCGAACTCGAGAGTCTTTCTTCTCACATCTGCATAACTCTTTTGGCGATCTTGGGCAATCTTCAATCTATCTCTGATAATCTGAATATCTTCTGTGGTGCTCTTCACCAAATCAGGACCAATAAGCCATCGCTCACTTACCTCACTCCAACACAATGGAGTACGACACTGCTTCCCGTACAGAGCCTCATACGGTGCCATATTAATACTGGCCTGATAACTGTTGTTGTAAGCAAACTCGATCAAATTCAGTTGCTGGTCCCAATTTCATCTAAACTGCAATACACATGACCGCAACATATCCTCGAGGGTTTGAATAGTCCTCTCAGACTGCCCATCAGTCTGAGGATGGAAAGCTATACTGAAACGCAATCTGGTACCCAAAGCTCGCTGTAATGCCTGCCAAAACTCTGAGGTGAACTGACTGTCTCGGTCAGAAATAATAGATACAGGCACACCATGCAAACGAACGATCTCGGCCAAATACAGCTTTGCCAATCTGCCCACTGAAATCTTCTCTGGAAGTGCAAATAAATGAGCTGATTTCGTCAATTGATCAACAATAACCCAAATACGAGTATTACCAGCCGAAGTACGCGATAACTGATACACGAAATCCATGGTGATGTGCTCCCACTTCCACACCGGAATCTCCAAGGGCAGTAACTTTCCCGCAGGCTTCTGTTTCTCTACTTTAACCTGCTGACAAATAAGACATCTGCTCACATATGCTGCAATCTCCCTCTTCATATTTCGCCACCAGTAATAGGCTCGAAGTGTATAAAACATCTTTGTGTTGCCTGGATGCATCGCGTAAGCAGAACAATGGGCTTCGTCTAAAATCTCTTTCTTCAAACCCTCGTCTCTGGGTACGCATAATCTACCTCTGAATAGCAATGTACCATCATCACTCAACCGAAACTCTGTTGGCACACCATTCCGAATCATGGTCTTCTTGTCCAACAGATAGGAATCTGCATCCTGAGCTTCCCGAACCTGATCAACCAATACTGGTCGAACCTGGAAGCTAGCCAATAAGTCTCCATCATCATTCCACACTAACTCGGCTCCCGTAGCCCGTAATTCTGCTAACATGGAAACTCTGGCCACACACACATGAAACAATGAGGCTTCAGATTTCCGACTGAGTGCATCAGCAACGACATTGGCCTTCCCTGGATGATACTCAAAGGTGCAATCATAATCATTAACCAATTCCATCCATCTGCGCTGCCTCATATTCAAGTCTGGCTGCGTGCGCAAATAAGTGAGACTCTTCTGGTCTGTGTATATCTTGCATTGAGCTCCATACAAGTAGTGTCTCCAACTCTTCAAGGCTAATACAATAGCAGCCAACTCCAAATTGTGTGTAGGATAATTGACTTCATATGGTTTTAATTGCCTAGAACCGTAAGCCGCTACTCTGCCATGCTGCATTAAAACACAACCAAGACCTAATTTCGATGCGTCGCTATAAACCACAAATTCTCCACTGTCGTCAGGTAAAGTCAGAACCGGTGCAGTAGTCAACTTCTCCTTCAAGAGCAAGTAACTCTCCTCACATGCATCGGACCACTCAAACTTGACGCCTTTCTTCGTCAATCTAGTAAGTGGAGCGGCAATCCGTGAAAAATCCTGCACAAAGCGTCGATAGTAACCTGCCAAACCCAAGAAACTCCTGATCTCTGGTACGGTGGTAGGTCTACTCCAATTCAACATGGCTTCAATCTTGTCAGGATCCACGCTGACTCCCTCAGCAGATATCACGTGACCCAAAAACTTCACGCAATTCAACCAAAATTCACACTTGCTGAACTTCGCAAACAGCTGATTATCTCGCAAAGTCTGCAAAACAGCTTGCAAATGCTTCTTGTGCTGGCCCACACTCCTGGAGTAAATCAGAATATCGTCGATGAACACGATCACAAATTTGTCCAGGAATCGCCTAAACACCCGGTTCATCAAGTCCATGAAAGCTGTAGGGGCATTAGTCAACCCAAACGGCATAACCAAGAACTCAGAATGCCCGTACTGTGACTTGAAAGCTGTCCTGGTCACATCTGACTCTTTGATCCTCAACTGATGGTATCTAGACCTGAGATCAATCTTCGAAAAGACTGAAGCTCCATTGAGTTGATCAAACAAATAATCAATCCGCGGCAATGGGTACTTGGTCTTCACGGTGACCTAATTCAGCTTCCGATAATTGAAACACAACCGCATGGAACCATCCTTCTTCCTCACAAATAATACAGGAGCACCCTACTGTGATACACTGGGTCATATGAAACCTTTCTCCAGCAACTCTTGAAGTTGAATCTGTAACTCTTTCAACTCCGCTGGCGCCATACGATACGGTGCCTGAGATATAGGTCCAATGCCTGGTAAAAGTTAAATGGTAAAATCGATTTCTCGGACTGGAAGAACACCTGGTAACTCCTCCGGAAACACATATGGAAACTCGAAAACAACCTTAATGTCACCAATATCTGGTACAGTAGCTTTTGTATCCACAACATGAGCTAAGTATGCAACACAACCCTTCTTCATCAATCGCTTAGCCTTCATCGTTGAAATCACACATGGCAGGGAAGTATTCTTCTCACCGTGAAACAGTATCTCTGGGAAACCTGGACGTCGAAACACCACCTCCTTCTTGTGACAATCAAATATAGCCCAATGTGTTTCTAAGAAGTCCATACCCAAAATCACATCAAAATCGACAATATCCAGCAGTAACAAATCCGTGGCTAACCCATAACCTCCAACAAAGATCTCACAATGCTTATACACCAAAATGATACTCACAACCTCACCAGATGGATACAATACCCTCCATAACCCCGAAAGTGGAGATGCAGGCATAGTAGCTAAAGATGACAATCTATATGATATGAATGAATGCGTAGCACCTGGATCTAGTAAAGTAAGTACTGGATAGCCAAAAACATGCAACGTACCAATAACAACCTCTGGTGAAGCTCTACCCTCGCGCAATGACATAGCATGAACCCTAGCCTGTCCAGCTGGTCGTCCACACTGATGGTGACTATGTTGTCCGCCTTGTCCAGAAGACTGCACTGGTCGAGCTCTAGAGGTAGTACCTCGATCTCCTTCTGAACTCTGAGTTGCCTGTCCACCAGCACCAGTAGACTGAAAACATTCCCTCACAAAGTGGCCCTCCTGGCCACAACGAAAACAAATGGTAGGGCCTCGCTGACAAAGACCAAAGTGGTGCCTATTGCACAAATTGCACAATGGATACTCCCTCGGTACAGCGAAAGTGCCACCGGTACGTCAAGGATAGCTGAATCCTCTAGAACTCCCACTGGATTATGGTCTTTGTGGCCGATCCCTCCTCCATCTCTGTCTCTATCTAGCTGTACTAGCCGGTGGTCTATATGGTCCACTGCCAGATGATGATGCCGATCCGGAGGTGCATGAACTCAGCCTCTTGGAAGGTCCATGTTCACCATCCTCGAATAGTCGAGACTGGAATCTCATCTGCCTTTCCTTCTCTATATCCTCGCCTCGAAGTGCAGCACTCATGAACTCATTAAAGTTGTTCCGAGGCATCGTAGTCAGTGTTCCCTTGATGTTCAGGTTTAAGCCCAACTCAAATCTCCGGCACTTGGCTTCCTCTGAGGCCACCATGTCTCGAGCAAACCGAGATAAGTGAGTAAATCTATCCCGGTACTCAAGTACTGACATGCTACCCTATCTCAAGTTGGTGAACTCCTCATACTTCCGCTACTGTGTAGCCTGGTTGAAATACCTCCGCATAAACAAATCCCTGAATAATGCCCATGGAGTATCAGCCGGAACTCTATCAGTGCTAACCCACCAGAAGTATGCATTAGACTCAAGTAAACCAACCGCTGCCACTGTCATCTACTCAGGAGTGAAACGCAGACGCTCACAAAGTCGTTCAACCTGAACCAACCATGTCTCACATATCTCTGGATCAGCTGAACCTGAGAAAACAGTCGCTCCAACAGTTCGAGCTTTGACCACATGGTCAAAACACTCCTCCAAACGCAATACTCGCATAAGCAAGTCATGCGTCTGGCGATCCTCATAAGGATCCACATCCCTATTGACATGGGGACCACGTCTAAGAGGCATCCTAATTATAAGAGAAAAGCACTAGTCACAAAGCACAAGGAACGTAATCATGAAACTTCAGACATTTGAAAACATACAACACCCGAAGCATTAATGAGTTATCCCTGGCCAGTCGGGTCATCGCTCCAGACATACTGTACCTTCTCAAATACCCTTAGTATCACAACTACAGAAGTCTACAGAACCTGAAACCTAATGCTCTAATACCAAGCTGAAAGGACCCAATCCCGATTTAGTTTCCTAAACCGGAATCGAACCCCATCTAAAAACACGAACTTGCAAAAACCATAGAAATTTCAGCAGAGTTTCACTATATCGTGGAATTACCATTAACCTGCACCCGAAAACACACTTCATCCTATGCCACAAAAGCCAAACCGTGGGCACCAATCCCATCCGAATTTCTCAAAATCATATTATCATAATATAAAGCAATAAGTAAAACTGTAACTTTACAGAAATCCGAAAAAATCATAGGAAAATATAAATATCAGAGTATTCAGAGCGACCTCTAGTATATATATACATAAATATACAACAGTAGGCTAAACAAGAAACCTACTGAGAAAGAAAAGTAGCTCGAATACTAAGCCTCCGACTGCGACGTGCGACACCAAAATCCGAACTGCAAACTGGGCACGGAAACTGAAAAGTCCAGGGAAAAGACATATAAACCGTTAGAGTGAGTGGACGAAAATAAATGTCTTTCGGCGAATAATATATGTTATAAAAACATATGCGAGTCAAAATGCATGAAAATAATAATGTACACGAGAAAAACTCTAACTCCCAAGCGTACAAAGCATGCATCGAAATCCCACGGGGTCACTCATGAACACATCCGTGCTAGTACAGTCCGAATCACGGGATCCCAGACCCACACATGATTCTAGCCAGAAAGACCTCAGGTCAGGGTATTTGTTCCCACTCAGAAAATACATCAGCACAAGGAATAGAAATTTGTACCCACCCGGAAATACATCGGCACAAGGTAACAGTTCTCCCTGGTAAACATCCTCGGGGATCAGCCGGGATGCAAGTGTATCGATACAACCACATATACTAAGACTATGCTCTGTGTAAACCAAATCATTATTCGTTTCATGCAAATGTATAAAGCATAATGTAAATGCATATTCGTAATTTATAATTATATAAACATATTCGTCGATGCATAGTCGTAAATGCATAATCAAAAAGCACATGCTCGAATAAATCATAATCGCATATGCATGCTCATGCTCGTAAAACATTTAATAAAGACTTGCAACCAGTCAGTGAAAAGAAATGTCCACTCACAGATAAGCACAGCGCGCAAACGCGCTAATCCCGAGATCCGGCGGAAGATCCCTCGCCCAACGTACGATTTCGATCTCCTAAATAATCACAAAATATCATTGATTAAAATCACAATTCAATACTCTGAACCACACCTCGGAAACATACCATTTCCGAAAATATATAACTTGGATACAAAAGAATCGTCGAAAATCCCAAAGTACTCCACATAAACCCTCGACTTAAAATCCGCTATTCAAAACAACTCGAAAACCTCAAGACGACGATCGGGGCGCGATTACTCGAAAACCTCAAGACGATGACTCGGTCCACCGCCGGAACTCCGGCCACGACGCACGTCGGCTCACGAGACCTCACCCAAAAGCCTCGTCGTGGCCCACTGAACCTTTCCCCCTTAACCTCGGCCACCACCGTGGCCGGAGCACCGTCGTCCGTCACCCCCCATTTTCCTCCGTTTCTCCTCCAAAATTCCAACCCAAAACCTCCACCAAACATCACAACACATACCTCAATCGAAAGCATAGGTCCTAGGCTACAATTCCTTACCTTGAAATCCGGCAACCGCGCCGTATTCCGGCAACCACCACGACGGCAAGTCGTGACTCAGTGAGTCAACGCGGGTTGACTCGGTCAACTCGGCCCAGCTCAGTCAACTCGGTCAAACAGTCCATTTTCGAACTTTTGCGACAACTTTACGACTATTTGGCTATTTATACGTTGCGAATCAATTCTATCCACAATTCGGATAACTCAAACTTGAATGGATAAACACGACTAACTCGGCGATAATTTCAAATATTCATTTTATATTCCTCGATTATCTGAAAAATCCTCGGAAAGCTCCCACAAACTCGAAATCAAATTCTCCACATTTCTCACGAAAAAATCTAAATCAAATTTGTGTCCGAAAATTAAGTCGTGAACGAAGTTGTATATCCAATTAATTACGATAAACCTCAATTACTTGTAAAACTCGCAGATTAAGCCGATTACTATTCCAATTCCGGTCCGAGTCGTCACAAAAACCCCAAGTGTATAGAGTTGGAAACAACTACCATAATTACTTCCCTAAATAACCTCGCGACCCATTATGATGCTGAAATCTCAAGAGTAGGGCATAAAGAAAATATTTCAACATCGTCTCGTAAACTACTTATGGCAGGCTTTGTTGAAGTCGTCGATCACGTCTATGAGGCATGACACTAAAGATCGAGGAGACTCATTATCAACTGAGACACACTTAGAAGATTATCTTATACCAGTAGTGATCCATAGACCCGGAAGCATACGATGGGATCCGTTGCAGTCAGACCATCGTACTTTAAGAATCACTAAAAATATAAGATAATTAACAGGATCATGAAACCTAAGGCTCTCATACCAATTGACAAGACCCGCCCATTATTACTGTAGTAATCCAGGGTAAATTTTTGCCGTACCCGTATTAGAGTATCTAGCATAGACTAATTGGTACCATCTACCCTAACATGAGTAACCCAGAACTTCAACTGAAAACCTACACTGAGAAGACAGAAGTTGTGGACTGTCTTGCCTCGTACTCTTGACGATCACGACTTGAGTTGGCTAACCTGCAATCTGGGAAATTTAAAACAAAGGGCCTAGAGAAAGACATTAAAATATAAAATGTTAGAATGAGTGGACAAAAATCATAATCGTACGATATGTGTAATACTGAAGAAGTAAAGTTATATGTCTTTCCATAGTTTCTATTAAAACTGATGCGAGTTCAAATATCGTAAAACTAAACAAGATGGAGGTGGTTGCTCAAGACTTTTTCCCTGACCTAAGTCGACTATCTGTATAAAAGTTATAGGTGATAGGCTAGACGAGGTATCTTAACCTTCCCTGACGGGCCAAACGAGGCACCCTGACCTCCCCTGACTCGACTATCTGGTGATCAACTGAACAGTCAGTGCATCGATGTAACTAACTAATGCCATCACAAAGAAAAATCTCCAAATTCTCCAAAACATACCGTAAAATATACTATACTACTGAAATGCTGGAAAAAAGAACTCGATATCGACTGTGAAAATAAAATAACGTCCATTCATAGTATTGTACCGTGATTTCCACCAAAAGTCAAAGCCTGTCTGTTGAGTTTTCTAAACATCTGCTACTGGCTGTTAATACGTCATCCAGAAGCAACGATCATTATTTAATAACTAATCGTCAAAAATTATAATGAATAGCTAAACTCGTATACCAACGAGCATTATCGTCGAGAATCTCGCATTCTCGAATAGCTTGTTTTCCGAAATAATGACAAGCTTTAATCTAATTCCAAATTCAAATTCTTGAATCCTTTCTAAAGCCGCAACATATTCCTCAAACACTGCGTGACTTGAGGTCGAATCGACGTTTGACAAAACCGTTCAATATTATCGTAAAATCGTTTAATTACTATCTGATTAACCACACGTCTTAATCAACTATATCCAAATCAATTCAATAATCTTTTCATTACAATAGGTACATAATTACGAGAAAAATGATATTAAATTTACATAGAAAATCCTTCGCCGAAATCAGCGCGAGTGACTTTTTTTGGCGACCTGAGACCTATTCTGCTTTAAATCACACAACAAACAACTTTCTCTTCTACAACATTATCTAATTCTAACTAAAACTCACCCAATTTGATTTTGAAGCCAAGAACACCAAAAATCAACAAAATGTCGATTCCCCCACCTCCGGCCGAATCAATACTTGTCCTTGGTATGTGCAGACTCGTGAGGAGGAGGGCAACACCGCTTAGTGAGTATCACTGGCCAAATCCTCTCATAATCGATCAACCCAAAATTCTAGGTTTTCATAAAGTCGGCGGCTTTACTCAAGAACACCACAGCCTAATCTTCACGAATTGGTGGTAGAGGCATTGTGGGTTTGAAAGTGGGGAGGGAGAGGAACATTTTGACACTGGTTTCACCAGTTTTGGTGGCCGGACCGACGAGCTGCACCGCTGGCAATTTACAGCCCGCGGGAGAGAGGAGAGAGAAACCAGTAGGAGGAGAGAGAAGAGGTCTGACCTGAAGTGATAATGTTGACTTTCCAAAAATAAAAAATTAGTATTTAAAGTTGCGACTAACAGATTTCGTAAATCGTATAAAACTTTTGCTAACCGTAATTTCTTCGTCATAACTCCGATTTAAACACGTACTTGACGAACTCGTCTTGACAAACTCCTCCACTTTTCTTAATAAAAATTCTAGAGAAACTAGGCCAATAAAATTCTGATAGGAAGGCCATCGATAAATTATCAACGGTAAAAACTAATTACCTTCTCGATTAACCGTAATCAAATCTTAAAACGAAAATTCTCGAGACAGGATGTTACACGGCATTTTAAGTTGTTCACCCCTCAACGAACAAAGTGAAAGATCCCACGCATAACTCTGTCGAAAGTACTCAAAATGCACATCATAAAGGAAATCATTTGCTTATTAGTGACCACGCAACATCCACTAGATTCCAAAAAATGATCGCACTTCAAAAAAGAACCAATTTCAACGATCCTAAATCAGAAGAATTTCTACCAAAAATTTGGCATGACCTATTCATTTATAGTCGACCTCAAAACTTGCAAACTTGACACATTTAACCAATATGGACAAAACTCCACAATTTCTACCACTAATTGTCCATAATATTCTAGAACATTGCAAAACAGAAGAAACGAAATGAAACTAATGAAGCAAAACAATGAATTTAATCGTACATATACGCGATGACTTCACTAGCTAATTTTATGTGATGTCCATAAAGCTATTCACGGTCTCAATGTAGCTGGAACGACACAACAATAATTTTTTGGCATCTACGCCCTCGATACCATACTTATCCAGTAAAGTTGGTGATCAACCTCTTGACATATTCTATCAAGAGTAGTATGCCAAAATAAAATGCAATGGAACAACTCGAAATAGCACGGAACGAGATAAAATGAAACACTTCCACTGAAAGCGTGTGCATGGCATACCCCAAGTTATTCAGGTCTCCAACGATAGTATGCACAATTTAAACATCATTATGCAACTTCTAATTCTAGAACTCTTTCTCGATTTATGTGTGTCATCCATGAATAGGGACCAGGCCAATCTTTTCTATGTCATTCCAAATTTATCGGATGTCCCCAAAGGGACTCCATAAATAACAACAATAATCCAAATTGTTCTTTGAGTAATAACTTCCAAGGGCATTGTCGAGTGAGTGGCCTAAAAAGAAATGTGGTTGAGTCTTTGTACTCAATGCCCTTCTTTTCTTCATGTTTAACTTTCCAATTTTTATAGTTTCGTTTAATTTCAAAGTTCTTGTATCACGTATAGTTTTTCAAATCATTTTTCATGTCTAAATCCTCCCCCCCCCCCCACACACACGCGCGCGCGCGCGCGCGCGCGCAAATGTAATAGCAACCAAAACCAGGATGAAGATCCACACTTCGAATTTGACAAATCCAACAAATAAAGCGAGAGCCACCATTTCTCATCTGGATTTCTCATAGCTTGAAACACATAAAATTCATACTTTTTAAACATCTAGCGAGTGATATCACACGTACAGTTTAATCCAGAGCCAATCAGGCCATTGATACTATCGTCGAAGTTTGTTGACGGTCAACACAAGGAATCTACCTAGACTCAATTTAAATCGAAAGTAATCTGAAGAAAATGAGTGAATCACAGGAGTTTCTACAGCTATAAATGGCATAGAGTTCACTAGTGTAATAAAAATGCTTGCGAAAATCTACAAATTGTCATACTAATCGCCATTTATACACGCGGTTGTCAATACACATCTTAATCCTTATATACCAAAGTGGCAGAAACCACCAATCCGCCACATACCGCAAGAAAGGCTCAAGAACAAAGACACACTTGCTAACATGTCACATGCCATAGTTTACAAGTCACATACCTTACTGTGCTTAATCTTGAGCTGAAATAAAGCACTCCAAGCAATTCAACGTGTGATAAGTACTTAAACTTGAGACTACTACTAACTATCCGAGAAATTTTTTACCATGGAATACAGATTGAGGTCGGTGCACACGAGGCATAGCAAATAGGGTACATTGACTCACAGACTGGAGTTAATACTCGGTGGCCTTTGTCACGTATTTGATGACGTTCAACACCTTGAGTATTCAATGGGGATCCACTATAGTCAGGCCATCCTTGGGAGATGTTGAGTGTAATCGAACATGAATACAAAAGAAACCTAGTACGGTCTACAGAACCTATAACTTAATGCTCTGATACTAACTAAAAGGACCCAAACCCGATTTCGCTACCTAAACTAGGATTAGGCCCTAACGACCCTTAATGCTTATTTAAAATAAGACTTAAATAGAGGCGAGGATAAGCAATCTATGTCTATAATTTAAATGCATGCCCAACAATTAATTCAACTACACTTAAACACGAAAAGGGCCAGAAGTCATCGGAATCTACCTTTGAAAATCGGATCTACGTCAGATTTTGACGCCAACCGTTCACCGTTCTCCGGCTGAGGTTTACCGCGAGGAGGGTGTCATTCGAACGCTGGCACGGTAGGCTTCTAAAGCCCTAATGCCTCGCTGCCGAAAAGTCACTGGAATGCCTCCTTCGACAACGAGAGCTTCCCGAAAAATCCCAAAACTTCTCAGGTTCGAAACTCCTTCGAATGATGATGCATGATGGGTTTGAGGGTGAGGGAAGGTCGAGAGAGGGAGAGAGAGAGAGATGAATGTATTCCAGGTGGTGCGGTAAGCCACAGTGACCAGACGACGAGGATCTGACTGGTTTACGATTTCGGGTCAAGTCGCTTCGCGGGTCACCGTTCCAAGTTGTGAATATGGGATTTTTACCCATCTGGGTAGAAGTTTTGAAGTTTTTAGGTAGAAATAAATCAACTGCCTAGATCAAACAACCATCTGATCGGACAACCTAGAATAAACCACCAATAAAAGATTTTTCAAATTAATTTCTTGTCATCACAAACTTCAAAAATTCACAACAATTTGCTCAAATATCCGAAAAATCCAATAAGAATACCCACGGGAACGCAGTAAAATCCTTTACAACTTCCGTAAAGAAGGTGAATCTAAAATCAGAACTTATAAAAGGTCTATTTTTGTACCCAACAAATCTCGATAAACGTATCATGTAGAGATTAGCTTGATAATTAACTCAACTAACAAAAATTAAGTTGCTAATTTGAGCTCAGGTCGTTACATAAACCCAAAAAACCCTCTGGCTATTTATGTTAAATTAACAACTCCTCTATGAGTGAAGGATTAGAGGCTCGTGGGTAGCATAGACAAGAGCCCACTATATACATAGCTATCTACGTATAGCATAATTTATAGAGCTTCAAGCCATTTTATATATTATGAGTGAAGGATTATATTGCAAGAATATCATAAATCTTTCTAGAATCATAGAGCAAGTGTTTGAAGAACATGAGAACAAGAAGGATAAGAATTGGAAAACTTATCGAACTTAAACCTATTGAACTTGTCGTTCATACCGAATGGTAAGGTACAGAGAAAAGTTGGGATTTTATTATTTTGTCTAAAGTTTTCATTTTGTATGAGAATAATTATTTAGTATATACTAAAATAAAATAAAAGGAGGTACAATGAGAAATTTTGAAGGTTCCAGAAATTCTCGACAGTGAAGTCAAATTCACTAGTTATATTTGTCAAAAACCAAAAACGTAAAAATTGAAATGAAAGAATTTAACTTTAGGTTTAATTATCTCCTAAATATAATTAATATTTTTAACAAAAAAAATATTTAGTGTTGGAATAAGCTTGGAAAAGAGAAGAGAATATTAATATTATTCATTGAGGATGACCCCTTATATAAGAATACAAAGTCCATATAGGAATAGCTAAACCATAACTTGATGGAGAAGTAAGAATATATTTTATGAAATAATAAGGTAAGAATGTCTATCAAGATTACGGTGAGGATAAACACACAATATCTTGACATATTTCAACACTCCCCCTTGTGGTGTCCGAAACACTCACCATTGTGTAGTCTTGATAGTATCCGCTCTTCTGACACTATTTGGTTGCCTCATTAAAAACCTTGTCAAAAAAATCAAAAACCTAAAAGTAGGAGAAAAAGTGCAAAAAATCGAACTAAGAAAATAGTACAACACGTCCTACATTTTGAATGAAACACAACGCCTTTCTGACTTGAAGCTCCCCTTTAAGTGGCGTCTTGACTGATGGTGGATCAGTCTAACTCCGATAAACGGCGCATACCAATGCTCTGTACATGTTTCTTGAAAGTGCACTTAAGCAGTGCATTGGTAAACAAGTCTACTGAGTTTTTCTTTAAACTCACTTGCATAATAGCAATGTTAAGCAGAGTATGTTGTTGTTGATTATAAAAGAACTTGGGTAAAATATGTTTGGTGTTGTCGCCTTTTATGAATCCCGACTTCATTTGTTTAATGCAAGTTGCATTGTCCTTAAACAAAATATTAGAATCATATGTTGTAGATCTAAGTCCACATGTCGACCTAATATGGGAAATGATATTGCGAAGCCAAACACATTCGTGAATTGTCACATGTAGAGAAATGACCTCTGCGTGATTAGATGATGTAGCAACAATGGTCTATTTGGTAGACCTCCAAGTCGTTGTATTTCCCATGGTAAATACATAACCATTTTGGGAATGTCTTGTATGTGGATCAGAGAGGAATCCTGCATCAGCGTATCTGATGAGAGTATCAATCGGACACTGATTAGTATAAGGAACTCTATCTATGACTTGATCATACATAGGTTCAGGGCCCAGTCGGCAACCTGGGTAACCTGTAGTTGTAGCTTCCGACACTACATTGTTTGTCTCTCTGTATGGATAAAACAAACCCAAATCTGCAATATTATTTAGATATCGAAAAACATTTTGGACACCAGTCCAATGTCTACGAGTTGGTGTTGTACTGTATCTTGCTAATAAATTCATAGCGAACGAGATATTCGGTCTAGTATATAGGGCTAAGTATAATAAACATCCAATAGTACTTAGATAAGGTACTTCTGCTTCAAGCAGCTCTTTGTCCTCATCTCGAGGTCGAAAAGGATCCTCAATAGATCAAGACTTTGGATAACCATGGGAGTACTACAAGGCTTAGCTTTATCTAGACTAAAGCGCTTGAGCAGTTTCTATGTGTAGCCTGATTGATGAATGAAGATTCCATCATCACGATGTTCTAGTTCAAGTCTTAGATAAAATCGTGTCTTCCCAAGATCTTTTATCTCGAACTCAGATTTCAACTCTGTAGTAGTTTGGTTTAACTATGGAAGAGTTCCAATTATATGCATGTCATTGACATATACTGCTATGATTGCAAATCAAGAATTTGTCTTCTTATTGAAGATGCAAGGACACAGTTCATTGTTCGTATACACTCTTCCCATTAGGTACTCATTAAGTCAGTTGATACTCACCATTATTAAGTACTAAATTAACACTTAACACTCAACAACAATGAGCCAATTAAAACCCTTTTTAGTAGATGTAGCATTGGTAAATAGGGATCGTTCTTAACCGGGGATTGAGGGTGCATGCATAACTATGCTAGGTTTGTTTATGGGGGTGCGAGATTTGGTTTGTTTAACTAATGACCTACGAAATTTAAACCTAATTCTACTATGTACACGTGATCATCACATCATGTCTACCTCCACCATTTTCATGCTTCACTTACCCAGTATCAACGAAATTCTTATCTTCAACCTGCAATTTATACACATGCTTTTAAGAGTGCGACGAAGAGCGCCTACACCTTAATTTATCTAAGATTCATAAAAAACATGCTAGGGAGGAACGAAGAGCGTATCACCCAACACATTAAGAAGCTTTAAGCATACAAGCATGCATACAAGTCAAAGACCAAAAACTAAGAACACATGGAAGATAACATAAGTAAGTAAAAACGTATAGCCTTTATTAAACAAATCACAAGTCGTAAACCGAATTCTTTACAAGACAAAAGATGAGATAGAAGGTTTATGGTTACACTTTTGGAGTCTGTGAAGAGCACTAACAACGCCTCGAGTGGATGGATTCTCAAGAACAAGACGAAGAGCGCCAATTATTCTTGATCCGTGAGGAGGGAGCTTCGGCCTTGGAGGGGATTAGGCATAGGACGAATTGGGAGGTGTTTTGGGCAGAGCTTTGCTGTCTATGATGTGTGATAATGAAACCCTAGTCGAGCCCTCATTTATATAGGCCAAGCAAAGCCTAGTTCGACTCATTTTAGAAGTCTAACTACTCCACCCGGGTAACCTGATCCTTCTCCACTAAAATATGAATTTCTCTCGTTCTAGGACTCCAAATCGCTTGATTCCAGTTGCGTTGGAAACTAGACTTCTAGATCTTTCCAACCATATGCTAATCGCGTCAAGATTCATCCGGATCTGTTCACAGTGGCCTTTTGAAGTGGGATGATCTGCACAGGCAGATTTCCTGATTTCTAGCTTTTGATCCATTTTCTTCTTTTGGGCTTCTTTGTGGGTGAATCTTGACATGATCTTGGACATTCTTGGACACATGAGCATGGTCTTGACCCATCTTAGTGATCTTTGATCCATTCTTTATAAATCGTGACCCATTCTTCTTCATCTTTCCTCCTCATTTTAGGAACTTCCTCCTTAGTAGGTTTTGAGCTCATTTCTGCCTCCTTTACGGATTCCTCCTTTATTTCTACCTACAAAGATAAAGTAAGTTAAAAACATATTTACTAAGCACAAAACAAAGTTAAATATAGAGAGAAAGACATTAATAATCAAGCATAAAATGCGTAGATCAAATTCCCCCACACTTAGACTTTGCTAGTCCCTAGCAAATACAAATCAAAGCAACGGACTCGATAAAAGAAAAATAAAGGGAAAAAAAAAATAACAATGGGAAAAACGTCACACTTATATGTACAAAACACTTAGAAGTCTCAATGTTTCAAAGCCGCAAATTTTCATGTTATCATGTTTGAAAACGTAAGAAATACTAAGTAAAACAGCACTAAGCCCTTAGTCAAAATTTGTCTCAGAAATTTCTTAATGTATATGGCAATGGAATTACATAACTTCAAATGATAACCAAGATATGATTCATGCAATGAACAAGTAAGACGTGGTGTAAACAATGGTGATGTTAAAGCTGTGCATGTTTCGAATAAAGTTCAAATCAACTCACATGGATGCACTCATCATATTTTCACTCAAAAATGGATAGAAATAATTGAAAACCTCATGAATGAAATACTTGCACAAATGAACCAAACCATATGCTTACTCATGCAACTTACTCAACAGATTAACTGCTACTCATCTTAAGGATCAAAAAGGACTTTCGAAGGGTTGTAATGGGGCAAGGCTAAGGCATTCGAAAATTTAGATAAGTGGTGGTTAAAAACGTTCCAAAGACTTAGTCAAAATATCACAAACTTTGTAAAACCAGACTCCTTCATCTTTTCCACGCCTCCATGGTCAATCTTCTATAAACAAGGGCCAAATTTCATTTTGTTGGACCCTAACTTCATTCTAAACTCCCATTGAGCTTTGTGAACAGGACAAATGCCATATTTCTTTATTTTTTTGGGCCTTCAATTCGTAGCATACTCCAAATTCACAAGTATGGGGGACATTAATCCAAACATTTACAAAACAGAACACATTGCCATGAGAGATCACAATTTTTTTTTCTTTTCATTCTCTCGAATTCCTTTGGCAATAACACACTTTTTAAGCTATTTGGACAAGTCTATCCCCATACACACATTTTACCAATCAAGGAGCATCACCAAAATCTCCATCTTCGGCTCTTGTCGACATTACTTCACACTAAGTCTGCAGAACATAGGGTAAAGAAGTCCTACACTAGGCAAAGTGTTTAGGTATTACGGGTGACGAAAGAAAGCTTAATGTGGGCTCAAATGGTTTATCTAAGGGTGTCGCAACTCGTGCGCACATAAGGGACTCATGGTAATTTGGCTAGTGGTGGTAAACGTAAGTGCCTCTTATCATATCCAAAATCAGAGTATATGTCAACTATAAGCTTTGCAAATTCGACATGAGTAAGTTCTAGTAATCTCTAGTTCATTAAAATCTATGGCAAGTAACCAAATGATGCACATGCATAGTTTTGAGACTAATATGCATAAAATTCACTCAAAAGAAATGTATAGGCTCAAAACTCACGTTTAGGGTTCATATGACTTAAACTTATTCTCACATGCGAAATCTGTACCGTGTTTAACTATCCATATCTACTACATGTCATGATACTCAAAATAACTCAATTAACACAAGAAATCATGAATGCAGTGCCATATGTATGTTCAAATTCAGTCCATTTTCATCATCGACTAACTAAGGGCATCCTAAGACTCTTTAAAACACTAAGTTAAACAAAAAGACTCAAAATACACTAAGTATGACTCAAATCTTTTTTTTTTTTTTAGGGCATCATCCGCCGGAAAGTTCCATTGTCCGCCCAATTTTTCAATTTTATGACTCAATAAAGTTGTAAACCCCTTCCCCCACACTTAAACTCTACATTGTCCTCAATGTACCAAAGTAAAGTATAGAATCAAGTATGAAAGAGAGATCTACGAAAATTCTATCTAAGAAAATTAAAAAGCAACGACAAAAATTAAAAAGAGAGGGAAGAGAATGCAAATCTAGTTTGTAGACTCCTCCATTGGGTTGCCTCCCAACAAGCGCTTGTTTTTTAAAGTCTTACAGCCTAGACGTGATGCTTCAATTTTGCTCTAAGAATGGCCTGAATTTTGAGGGCATCTCCTCCACGTTTAGGTCCTTCAATTTATGGGTAGCCATCCATAATTACCGCGTCGGTTTTGTTCATCTAAACAACCTCCTTCTCTTGCGTTTGCCTCCTTGTTGTGCATAACTTTTTCATATTTTGGCACTTGTTTGATGCACTCAAGGGCATAAGAAATTTCTCCAAGTTGGACTCGTCAGACCTACCTGAAAACAGTTCACGAGCAAACGTAGAATTAGCAACAACCAAATTTGAAGGAATATGGTCATTACCTTTTGTTGGGGCAAGTTGTTCAAACGAATGTGCCATTGTGGCCCTAGGTGCCACATTTTCAACCGAAGATGTGGTTGAACCTCTCTCAAAAAGAATGTGCACAAGTTAGTAAATTCATGTTACAAGTTAGAAATCGCAGAAAATGAGCACAGCTGCAAGAAAAATTTATATAGAATTATTAGCATGTCAAAATGCAACGAAATTTTACGACCAAGAACTAGACACATATATACAATATTCCGTAAATTTTCAGATTTTTCCGACACCTGCAGCTATGTCAAACAATTTTCACAAAACAGAAGAATGATAAGTCTCGAAAATTTTATGAACAAGTATATGTGATTAATCTTTTACAAGTTTATATGCACAAACACACAATTTCGACATAGTATTATGTCCAAGCATGTCCAAATTGAGTGCGCCTAAGATTTAAAGAGAGTACACGAAATTGGCCTTTAGATCTTTCAATGGACGTGCGACCCGCGCGATAAAGTATGCATTCTCAATCAATCGGCCTTTGATCAATCAAAAAACATGGCCAGTAGGGATAGAGATAACGCGAGAGGTAGGACTAATTTCGAGAAAACACCCCGAGGCTACCGTGATCAAGGGATATTACTCCAATGATGTTTCTCTTTCTTAGATCCAAAACCTGTCACCAGTCATAACCCAACTAGACACCATGTCCGACGTTCAGCCAAAATTTCGAGAATGACACACTCCCTCAAGTCCATAGTAGACTCCGCCCACAACCTTGTATCTCGAATGAAATACAAAGGGTTAAGGAGATAAACTAGAAAAAGAGGCGCCATCTATTCCAAAGAGTGAGACTTAATCAACCAGCTCATGTACTCAATGTAAATCGAAGACTTCCCTTAACGTTTAATTGGCTGCAAAAACAACAATATGAACAAGTGTTAGTATAAATCTCGAAAATTTACAAGTATATATGAACAAAATTTCACAACTTTACAAAAAACACATGCAATTCCAGATTCTGCCAAACATGAGCACAGCAGCTTGTCGAATTGTTTTAGAATTATTGGCTCGGTCGACTGGGCTGAAATTTTTCAAGCACCAACTAGACCCAAAACCAAACATTCCTGAAAAATTTCAGGTTTTTTTGAGTCCTCTAGCTATGTCAAATAATTTTCACAAAACCGGGCAGTGCACAGCTCCGAAAAACAGAAAACTATTAACATAATGTACAAGCATAATCACACAATTCTTTTCAATCCCCGGCAACGGCGCCAAAATTGATACTCACCATTATTAAGTATTAAATTAACACTTAACACTCAACAACAATGAGCCAATTAAAACCCTTTTTAGTAGATGTAGCATTGGTAAATAGGGATCGTTCTTAACCGGGGATTGAGGGTGCATGCATAACTATGCTAGGTTTGTTTATGGGGGTGCGAGATTTGGTTTGTTTAACTAATGACCTACGAAATTTAAACCTAATTCTACTATGTACACGTGATCATCACATCATGTCTACCTCCACCATTTTCATGCTTCACTTACCCAGTATCAACGAAATTCTTACATTCAACCTGCAATTTATACACATGCTTTTAAGAGTGCGACGAAGAGCGCCTACACCTTAATTTATCTAAGATTCATAAAAAACATGCTAGGGAGGAACGAAGAGCGTATCACCCAACACATTAAGAAGCTTTAAGCATACAAGCATGCATACAAGTCAAAGACCAAAAACTAAGAACACATGGAAGATAACATAAGTAAGTAAAAACGTATAGCCTTTATTAAACAAATCACAAGTCGTAAACCGAATTCTTTACAAGACAAAAGATGAGATAGAAGGTTTATGGTTACACTTTTGGAGTCTGTGAAGAACACTAACAACGCCTCGAGTGGATGGATTCTCAAGAACAAGACGAAGAGCGCCAATTATTCTTGATCCGTGAGGAGGGAGCTTCGGCCTTGGAGGGGATTAGGCATAGGACGAATTGGGAGGTGTTTTGGGCAGAGCTTTGCTGTCTATGATGTGTGATAATGAAACCCTAGTCGAGCCCTCATTTATATAGGCCAAGCAAAGCCTAGTTCGACTCATTTTAGAAGTCTAACTACTCCACCCGGGTAACCTAATCCTTCTCCACTAAAATATGAATTTCTCTCGTTCTAAGACTCCAAATCGCTTGATTCCAGTTGCGTTGGAAACTAGACTTCTAGATCTTTCTAACCATATGCTAATCGCGTCAAGATTCATCCGGATCTGTTCACAGTGGCCTTTTGAAGTGGGATGATCTGCACAGGCAGATTTCCTGATTTCTAGCTTTTGATCCATTTTCTTCTTTTGGGGTTCTTTGTGGGTGAATCTTGACATGATCTTGGACATTCTTGGACACATGAGCATGGTCTTGACCCATCTTAGTGATCTTTGATCCATTCTTTATAAATCGTGACCCATTCTTCTTCATCTTTCCTCCTCATTTTAGGAACTTCCTCCTTAGTAGGTTTTGAGCTCATTTCTGCCTCCTTTACGGATTCTTCCTTTATTTCTACCTACAAAGATAAAGTAAGTTAAAAACATATTTACTAAGCACAAAACAAAGTTAAATATAGAGAGAAAGACATTAATAATCAAGCATAAAATGCGTAGATCAAATTCCCCCACACTTAGACTTTGCTAGTCCCTAGCAAATACAAATCAAAGCAACGGACTCGATAAAAGAAAAATAAAGGGAAAAAAAAAATAACAATGGGAAAAACGTCACACTTATATGTACAAAACACTTAGAAGTCTCAATGTTTCAAAGCCGCAAATTTTCATGTTATCATGTTTGAAAACGTAAGAAATACTAAGTAAAACAGCACTAAGCCCTTAGTCAAAATTTGTCTCAGAAATTTCTTAATGTATATGGCAATGGAATTACATAACTTCAAATGATAACCAAGATATGATTCATGCAATGAACAAGTAAGACGTGGTGTAAACAATGGTGATGTTAAAGCTGTGCATGTTTCGAATAAAGTTCAAATCAACTCACATGGATGCACTCATCATATTTTCACTCAAAAATGGATAGAAATAATTGAAAACCTCATGAATGAAATACTTGCACAAATGAACCAAACCATATGCTTACTCATGCAACTTACTCAACAGATTAACTGCTACTCATCTTAAGGATCCAAAAGGACTTTCGAAGGGTTGTAATGGGGCAAGGCTAAGGCAGATTTCCGGACATGATCTTGGACATTCTTGGACACATGAGCATGGTCTTGACCCATCTTAGTGATCTTTGATCCATTCTTTATAAATCGTGGCCCATTCTTCTTCATCTTTCCTCCTCATTTTAGGAACTTCCTCCTTAGTAGGTTTTGAGCTCATTTCTGCCTCCTTTACGGATTCCTCCTTTATTTCTACCTACAAAGATAAAGTAAGTTAAAAACATATTTACTAAGCACAAAACAAAGTTAAATATAGAGAGAAAGACATTAATAATCAAGCATAAAATGCGTAGATCATCAGTTATACCACATCTGCCCGAATTATTTCAATCCGTAAAGTGAATGATTAAGACGAATAGAAAATGTGCTTTAGAACTATCATTACTTAGTGAAGGCATCTGAATACCATCAAGGATTTTCATGTGAATTATTGTATCTAGATATTTATATAGATAAGTAGTAACCACATCAAGTAGTTGTATGTTTAAACATTCAGAAACTACCAAACTGATCAAGAATCAAAAAGTGATGATGTCTATGATAAAACTGTAAGTTTCATCATAATCAATTCTAGGACGCTGAGAGAAACCTTGGGAAAGAAGGCCAGCCTTGTACCTAACAATTTTTCCTTTCTCATTGTGTTTCCTAACAAAGACTCATTTATTACCAATGGGTTTCACCCCTCTTGGTGTAGGTTCAATAAGGTCGAGAACGTTCCTTTTTGTTAGAGAATCAAGTTCAGCTTGGATTGCTTCTTTCCATTTAGGCCAATGCGAACGTGCTTTACATTCAACAACAGTTTGGGTACTATGTCATCAACATCGATTATCTCTTGAGCAACTATAAATGCAAAAGCATCGTCGATAGAAATATTGCTTCAATCCCACATGTCTATGTAACAAGTATAGTTCACAGTGATCTCCCTGTTATCATCTATTGGACTAACTTATTGAGGTTCACTATATTTGGGTATGAACTCATGTGAGGGCTCAGTGACATCGATCGTCATTGGATTTCCTCTAGGTCATCTAGTCATTAACTTCCGTGGAACTGAATATGTAGAACCAATCAATCTCTCCCTCTTATAAGGAGGGTACGTTAAATGCCTCATGGGACGCCACTCCCATGGTGATACCTCTCCCTCGGGTATCGCCGAGTCCTGGATTCATTCTAGGGACATATACCTCTCAGGCATGTTTTCAGCTGGTATAGTAGATTTGTTACTCGTGCAGTGTCTACAAATGTATCAGGGAGTTTATCCATAAGCATTTGTAAATCAACAATGCGGCGAACTTCAGCTTCAGAATCGAAAGTTCTATGATCGTGATGAGACAGAGTAGGAACAGACCACGATACTTCTTGTCGTACCTTTTGAACTCTATTTGACTCTCCCCCTAATGATGGGAAGTCTGCCTCATCAAAGTGAAAATTGGAAAATCATGCCTTGTAGACTTAGCATGTAGAGGGTTTGATATAGCATATTATATCTAGCGCGTCAAAGCCAACATACACACCCATTCGACATTGAGGTTTCATTTTATTACGCTTTGGCAGAGCAATGGGTACATAGCACACACATCTGAATGTTCTAAGATATGAAATGTTTAGTTCTGCTCTAGTGGTTAACTGTAATTGTGTGAACATTTGTGTGATTACTGGCCTCAAGCGAATAAGCAAGCCTGCATGCAATATTACGTGGCCCCAAGCAGTATTAGGAAGGTTAGAACGCATATGTAAAGTCTTAACAGATCATCTGTAATCTTTTGATACAGGCTTCTACTAGAACATTTTGCATGTGGACATGAGGAGCAAGGTGTTCAACTTCAATGCCTAATGCGGTGCAATAGTCATCAAAAGTTTTCGAGTAAATTATGCAGCATTATCAAGTCGAATAGATTGAATCCGATAGTCAAGGTGACAAACCCTCAAGATAATTATTTTAACTAAGAGTTTAGCATAGGCTGAGTTTCTTCTAGACAACATCGCGACGTGTGACCAACGTGTTGATGCATCATCCAGAACCATAAAGTATCTAAATGGTCCACTTTCTGGATGAGTAGGTCCACATATATCTCATTAAATATGTTGGAGAAAGGAATATGTTTCTTTCTCAGATCTTACATAGGCTGGGTGCATTCCAAGTTTCCCTAAAGAACACGCTTTGCTGAGCGATTTTCCACTCGTTCCTTCTGATCTACGGTACCTGAGGAAAGGTGCAGATTCTTAGGGTTGGCTCTTTCAACCGTCATTACTTCTATGGAAGCCATGTCGAAGTGTGCAGAGATATATGGCGCATAAGCACTTGACTTCTCTATTGCATGTACCTCCGATCTTTCTGATCTCCGGATAATCCAATGGAAGGGATGACCATGTGTAATCTTAAGGATTCACACCATTAATTGATGACTTGGATGTAAAATATGGTCATGCCACAGCCTATAAGTTTTTGATTTGAAGTCGTGAGATCTATATGTAACGTATAATTGACTTCAACTGCTCAAATCATCATTGAGTATAAGCTCATTTTGACTCGAGAACACTTTCTAGGATGCATTTAAATCTGCCTCTCGTAGAAGTGATGTAAATAATCTCTTCACCTTTATCAACATGTGTTTCCAAGTGGAAATCATTGGCCATGACATCCCTAAAGCATAAGAGGGTCTGAAAACCTTTAAGTGCATTAAGGGCACCAAGGATGGCAATCACGGTGCCATTTGGCAATGCCACAATGGTGCGTCTGTGTCCTTCAGTTATGTTCGAAAGTCCATCTAGTGTAGTCACTAATGATTTTGCAAGATTCAGATCAGTGAACAGAGATCTGTGTTTGAACACAGAGTGTGTCGCACCATCGTTGACAATGCATTGAACTTCATCATTGTCCATGCCTACAAAAAGTAAAGTTTGGAGTTAGAAAAATTTCAAACTCAATAATAGTTGCTTTACTAATTAGCCAATGTATTTACATATCTATATTTTACAGAATCCATTGTACACTTTATATAGTTTCGAGATTAAATAAATTTCATGTCATCTATAAATCGTTCAGGTAGCTCTTTTCACTCATGACCAGGTTGAGAAAATAATATACGCAGGGACGAACCCTCTTAATTACACTTTATTGAAAGTCTCTTTTTCTAGATATCATGAATTACTAAGTATGATCAGACTAGCTATTAGAACCAAAAAACAATCTATTTATTAAGAATTGGTGTGTAAGTTTATTACAAAAGCATATAGTGCACTGAATCTCAGAAAAAAAACTAGATCGAAGGGGGAAAACTTGAGAATCACTTTCGTAAGCGACGAAACACATTGCGGGGGCTCTAGTTTTCAGATCATCTTCCTTTCACGTTGATTAGTCCCTTAACTCGTTTAAAAACCTCTTGGAGAGATCGTGATGGCTGCCCATTGGGGGTGTGCCGGTTGCAGTACACGTGGATAATCAGTGATGGTGCTTCTCTGGTTAGTCTCACGGTGATGTCCGGTGGTGATGCCATCGGTGTTGCATTCCTCATATCAAACCGATAGCTTAATGCTTCCTTGGTGTACGTAGATGCATCGAATGAAGCAATCACTGGCTCAAGTATAAACTATCCACTGATGTCGAGTTCTGCTAATCACACACAATTCTTTGAATGTTGCGTTCGGGTTCTCTAGAAATTCAAGTCGAAGTTCTTCTCTGAATTTCTCAAAACGAGGCAGAAGTTGAAGGAGAGTGCATTCAATTTTAGTCCCTTCGTCAATACGATGAGTCAACCCCAATTCTTGTAGTCGAACTGCCAAATCAATATACCATATATTGAAGCCGTGGCCAACACATGTGATGAGACGTGGGGCTAAACCGTTCAGGTGTGACATCTGAAAGATGAAAGGAGAACGCTTAGTTTTCTTAGATCCGGATTAAGTAATTGGAGTCTATGTAGGTCACAGGCGCGGGAAACCGTGTTGTATCCCCAATATATGTATTATCTTTTACGTCTCCATTTGATGAAGTTTAGAAGATGATCTTTAATGTCTCCTAGAGAAATCGGTAAGACGAAGTAGAAGAAGGGTGTTGTAAGCCCCAAAGAAAAAGAATCGTGAATTCGTGAGGAGGGAGAAGAGAAAACTTTTGTTCTGTAAGCGAACTTACATGTTCAAGCAAGATGGTCTTCTTCTTGGTCTTGTGTGCGCCAGTCGGTGACGGAGGACGACTGCCAGAGTCAGTGGAGCGGCTGAGGAGGGGCTGAGATTGGAGGTCGAATTGGTTTCGTGGTTGAGCTAGGGAAACCTAAGGTTTTTCAGTTCCAAGGAGGAAACAGAATAGTGAAGCGGCTTGGCTACGGCTTCACGAGGGAAGAGGCGGAAGTCGATCGGAAAAGGAGAAGGAGAAGAAGTAGGCCAACGGTGAAGGTAGGAATGTTTTAGGTTTTCTAGGTTTTTCTTAGGGTTAAAGCTCGTGCTCTATTGGAATAAGTTTGGAAAAGAGAAGAGACCATTCATATTATTTATAGAGGATGACCCCTTATGAATCCATCATTACAAAGTCCATATAGGAATTGGTAAAGCATAACCTGGTGGACAAGTAAGAATATATTCTATGACATAATACGGTAAGGATATCTATCTAGATTACAGTAAGGATAAACACATAATATCTTAACAAACATTTAGCTTATTTTTAGGATATCTGTTGGAGCATTGTGTTGAAAATTAGCCAAGGTTGCGGCTATTCACACCCCTAATTTTGCTCTCCTCACCTCATGTCATTTAAATTATTGAATTACTAATTTATCCTTATTTAAATTTACATAAATGTTCATTTTCTAAATTTCTATTGCTTCTACACTCCAACAATTATATTTCACTCAAATCATACAGGTTAAATTATGTGTATGCATGAAAGGACTTGGGGCGAGTCATTCTTCAATTATGTTGAAGTCGTAATTGTCGTCATTATCAATGAGGGATGTTTAAGAATTGAATTATTTGTCAAAATTTTGACAAACCATAGGATAGTATTTGACAAAGCATTGACAAAGGTTGATGTAATATTCGTCACAGTTCTGACAAACAATAATACAAAATTTGTCAAGGTCCTGACCAACGCGAGTGAATGTTTTGTTTGCCAGACTCTTAACAAACATGTGATCTTTTTTTGTTTATGTTTTGAAAAACAATAATATGTCATTTGTTTATCTCCTGGCAAACTAGAGTAAGTTATTTGTTAATATCTTAATGAACAATAGTAAACATGCATTTGTTATCGCAGCTTCTTCGACGACTTCTTTCTTCGTGGGGTTTGGATGATATATTTTTTTTGCGACTAGTTACATGGGAGAAGAATGTGGTGAGAACAAGAATTAGCATGTAACTTTAATTATTCAATTCTCTTTGGTGATAAATACATCCCAAAAAGGGTATTTAGGCAAACTAGAGTAAGTTATTTGTTAATATCTTAATGAACAATAGTAAACATGCATTTGTTATCGCAGCTTCTTCGACGACTTCTTTCTTCGTGGGGTTTGGATGATATATTTTTTTTGCGACTAGTTACATGGGAGAAGAATGTGGTGAGAACAAGAATTAGCATGTAACTTTAATTATTCAATTCTCTTTGGTGATAAATGCATCCCAAAAAGGGTATTTAGGTAAACAATTGGGGCGTATTCAGCATTTTGCATTTTTTGAAAGATTCTTATGGGGTGTAAAAAGTAATGGGATGAGGAGAAAAAATTGGGGTGTGAATAGCCGTAGCCTTAGCACTACAACAAAAAATAGATTTAAAAACCTATATAATATGTCCTTGAAAACATTTAAGACATTTTTCCAAAACGTCATGTATCAAGGCGTGGTAGTAGGTATGCTATTAGGACAATTATAAGACTTAAATGTATACGAGGACCTTTTTTAAAAGTCCTTGTATCTAAAATTATACGTCCTCTAATGTCTTTTAGGACAGTAGAATATCAACTAAGACGTATGAAAATGTCATCTAATGTTTATCAAGACATTTAAAGAAAGTCCTCAAATCTATAAAGGATATCCTTAATTCTATTCTAGGACATCTTATATATAACTGTCCTTAAAACTTTCCGAGGGAACAAAAAAAATATAATAGAATTGTAGCATCAAATACCACTTACAATGAATTCAACTATACATTATCATAACTATGAATGTTCTACTTCACATCTAACTGGTAAATGACTGTACAAATTAGGAGTTTGAGGGGCTACTATCTAATGTCTTCATCCCAACTTAAAAAATCCTAAACACAAATAAGATAAAAAGGAAGTATACATAAATGAGTAGCTCAGTGGTACTGAGACCACTTAGGAGTACCTTTCTTGGTCAGGAAGCCTATTCAGCTTAGGCACTTTCCATTCACGACTTATGGCATAAACCCTCTAGCCTAATCAATGATTGTGAAGTTTTGAAGTTTTGCTCGATACTTAAACTCTCTTCGAAAGACCAAGAAAAACAATTAGTGGTCTTGTATTGCTAACACACATTAAAACTTAATTAATGTTGACATAAAGCAGACAAACAAAAAACCCTAAACTTTAAACCCCAAAATTACACTCACATGCCCAGCAATTATTCATTACTATGTATATATCAAGCTATGAATATATTGTATAGACGGATACTGCTATGTATATATCAAGCTATGAATATATTATCTACCCTAAAGGCAAGATCCATTACAACAACCAGATATCTGGCACTAGTTGATCCAACTGATCTGGCACGGCTTCCTCACTTCAGCAGTTCCTACATTTCCTTAAAACTACTAACACGAGGTTCAACAAGTCGCGGGACATAAAGGGTTCCATCTGCAGCTTGATTTATTTTCAACCTTGTCCTCAAAACACAATATAAGTACATCTCTTCGGTGATACTATTTAAGAAAGAGATCAATAAAACTGTCAAAATTTTGATCCATTTGCATGTTTACCATCTTAGTGTATCATGTGTCGGTCTGCTTCTCAGCAGACATAAGCCATATCTATTTGGTTTTTTAATATGTTATGTATCCAAACCTGATTTTAGAAAACAATGTTGTAAATGTGAAGTAGAAAGTATAAGAAAAAGACTCACTTTTCAGTGGGTTGATTGGTGGTGTTATCTATCAACAGGTCCCTAATCTTCTTGTTATAAACCTCAAGCATGCTAACAGATGACTCATATTGCATGAAGTCACTTCTGTCTTCTGCAACCCGACACAGCTCCTCTAGACTTCTGTAGTTAACACCCCTATTATCAGGATCGGAGTTCCCTCCATTGTAAACGTCTTACCAGTTCCAGTTTTCCCATAGGCAAATATGCAAACATTAAACCCATCCAATACCGAGGTGATTATATGTTTAGTTTGACCAAAAACAGCCTCTGCATATTCATCAAGTCAGAAGCAGTGACACTGAATTGGGCTCCCTTATTCAACAAGCCTATGACCCTAAGGCGCCTCTTGCGTTCCTTAGGTGAGCCAGACACCACCACAACTTCCACCTCCGAGCTAGTTGTCTCAATCACCTCCTTAGGCTTGTTCTTCGAGCCCAAGGGATGACCTCTCTTCCTCTTAAGAGGCGAGACATAAATCTTTCCATACTCATCCGTAAGAGAGGCGGTCAAAGATTGAAGGAGTCTTGCTCCCTCCTCTGGCTTCTCCGACATGGGCTGGCTTACTTGGCACGGGTAAACCTTCACGGACCTGTTCGGTATTGGCTCCATATCCTTTGTGCCTTTCCTCTTGCTACCAAGGATAGGGTAAGACTCCTCAGTGAAACGCACTCTTGGGGGGGTGGGTTCAGGATCCTTAAATGAGAACGCTCCAAGTTGCCGAGCAAGCTCCGTCGCCGAAATGTCGGGGAATGAGAGAGTGAACCCGGGAGCAGCCAATGAGACACCACTAGAACTTGCTTGTCCAACAGCTATACCATGAGTCCTAGTCAAGCTAGGTGTTCTGGTTTGACTAGGAGGCTCGTGGATTGCACCAACACCCGCTCCTTGTTTCCCTTTAGGGTTTGGGATCCCTAACGCTGCTATAGCTTCCTCTGCTGCTGACAGATCCGACAGACCTCCGCGGATTGCATGCTCAAGTAGCCCGCAAGTTCGGCAATATCCAAACACTCGGTCATAGCGAAATTTGACCAGAGTCACCACTCCATCAAACTCAAACACCTCCAATGGATAAGCCTGCTTCACCGGAGTTTTGATATCATGCCGTATTCGGACGTGGATCATTTTCCCACTCTTAATGTCTCCATCATCAAGTTGGATGATCTCCCCCAGCGTTGAAGCGATATATCCAACTGTATTTGGAGTTTACAGGCATGGTGGGAGACCGAGAAGCTCTACCCAAACAAGAAAACGAGATAGTGGCATTGCTTCCACGTACCCAACTCCATCAAACTTGTTTAAGACCAAGTTTGATTTCCCGTAAAACCACGGCTCTTCATTCAGTCTTCGGTCTCTCTCCGCCTCCATATCAAAACAAAATAAGTACTTGTCCCCTTGATGAAAAACCGAAAGGCGTTTCTTAAGATCCCATACCCCAGCTTCTATCATCCAAAAGCTTTGGGATTGACTTTCCTTCTTCACTAACAATAAACGCCCTACGGCATGGTGCTTCGAGTTGCTGGCATCCTTGACACCAAACGAGGTCTTTCCTTTCTATGACAGCGAAGGTTGATGCGAACCATCTTGGATTTTTTTTAGAGATTAAATAACTCAAATGTGTGTTTCAAATCATGAATATTAAGGACACGAAATATGGGCAGTTGTTATTTTTTTTTGAAGAATATTAGAGAAATTACAATTAAAAATAGAATAATTGAATGTGGTCTTTATTTTTCAACATGGTTACATAGGCTTAGAGCTCCGTTGGCCTCTGGTACATAATTCTTCACCTTTCTTCTCAGGTCTTGAGCTCGTAAACCCTAAACCCTCGGCCACACTCCATGGCACGCCTAATCCGACCTCTGAGAAACTCCACGTCTTATCCCCAAACTTCCAAATTGCTAATCCCTCAACTACCCAGTTTGCATGTCACACCAGAGAAACGAGTCTCACTCTTAAACCCCAAGCTTCCATCACCACAATTCGTAAGAAGTTAAATCTCTGAAATGCGCAAATCTGCTTTCGAAGGCAACATGCTCAGACTCCTCCGTAATGAAATCAATTACGAACTCGATCGCTCTCCTCCTGATCAGGTACCCATTATGATCCATTCTTTCTCTGCTTTTGTTGAAGTTAAGCTGAGCCGAACGAAAAGAATTTTGATGTTTCGAAAGAACCTTAGTCTTAGAATTTGCCCCAGTAGAATTGGGTTTAATTTGTTAAGAAAACTTTATGAACTACTCAAAGACATTGCATCCTTCAAGTCATGACACTTGGGTATGGATTCTGAGTTCAATAGGGACATCATAATGCAACAACCGTCTTGGGTTGTTTCTATCCACAATAGCCAAAGTTGGTGGGTAGCAATTTTGTTTTGTTTAAACATATTACCAATGTGTAATCCGGCCTTTTTATAATTGAATTTCTGGTGAAATCTGCTCTGTCCCCAATGTCATGGTTCATGGGTATACGGCTCTTTTGTTAAGCTAATCCTAGATTTTCAATATAATTTTGTTTTATCGACTACGTTTCTATTATAGAAGTTTTATCATACTCCTTTCAATGTGTTATTGTTAAAGCATTTTCCGTTTGCAAGATTTTCATTAGTGGTGTTCTCGGCAGAAGATACAAATTATATTGTTAGTCGGACATGGCATTTTAAGCTAGTTTGAATTGCAACCTTTCTAGGCTGTTATCATGATGTTGTGTATACCTAAGTTTCACCTTTCATAATCCTTGGGTCAAAGCTCTTTCTAAATATGCTTTGTTCCGAGAACTGCCCCTTAATGTGGCAAGTCAAGTACAGTTATTTCGGGGAGTCAATTTATGTGGTTGTAGATAATGTTAAGTTCAACTTTAAAACATCTTCTTTAAATGTACATCATATAAATAAATAGGTAGACGAATGCTCTTTTTTTTTTCTTTTAAATGAGGATTATTTTCTTATATTTTTCAGCCACTGTCAGAATTCAATTCATTTAGTTGACAATCGTTCTGGTGAGCAATGGATAAGCTTGAAGAGAAAATTTGAACATAATGAGGATATAAAGATCGAAGCCACCATGTTTGATGGATCTGTTCCAGCTGCAAAATCTGGTGGTGGCAGTTGACGCGTTGCAGAAGATGTGCAACTTCACATTACGATGGTTGTCAATATTTCCAAGGAGGGAGGTGGCAATAAACTGGAGATTATGTGCTCAGTTTGGCCAGATACTGTAGAGATCAACAAGCTATTTGTGCGAAAACCTGAGAACATGACACCTCAGCCTTATACCGGTCCTGAGTTCAAGTACGATTATACATGAAGTTCTTTTCTAATTATCACAATGAACATTAATGAAATGAGATATAGGCTAAATAAAATAAAGTTGTCTTATAAATGCGAATTCAAGTACAATCAGACTTGAAATCATGTTCTAATCATCAAGAGAAATCTCAACGAAGGGAGCAAGAGGCTATATAAATTGTATTGTAGTTGTCTTATAAATGCTGCTTTCACCTTTTAAAATGGTATTTTGTCTGTTTTTGTCTGATTGTGTGCAGGGAACTTGATGATGAGTTGCAAGACTCGCTATATGCATTCTTGGAAGCAAGGGGCATCAATGATAATCTTGCTATTTTCTTGCACTCATACATGAAGAACAAAGATAAAACTGAGTTCATTAGATGGATGGAAACTGTTAAATCGTATATTGAAAAGAAGAAGAGTGACTAATTCTGCAACACTTTTTAATGATTTATGTTTAGATCCTACCTGTCTTGGGTTGCCATATTGGTGTCGACTTTGTTCCTGTTCAGTTTAATTTAATTGAGAGTAGACACTGGCTTGACTATGTTATTGGAGGTTCCTCTAATGCATTATTAAAGATTTGCAGGATCTTTGTTTTTTGTTTTGAACTCCCCATCTGTGATATTTAGAAGTATGTATCTGTAGGCAGGTTGTTGCATAAAAGAATGGCCCTCTGGTTGTGGAATTTCCCATGGCTTGCATAATATTTGGCTTTTACTGCTGTTGCACCAGAATTCATCCATACTCGGTACCATAACACGGAAAAATCGGTAGAGCTTATGGGCTTCCCAAACTGGTTTCTTCACCATGAATTTCATATCCCACTATGCTTTAGGGTAAAACTTCTCGACCCGTCTTGATATGTGTTTGTCTAGAAATCTGCCGGTGTTTAAGTTTTTTTTTATCCCAGCCAGATAGCTGCTGACCACATACTTTCAGATTTATGGATTCTGGAATAGCTGATGATATTTGCTTTGTTTTTATGATGAGATTGCTTGAGCTTTGCTAGAGCCAAAGCTTTAAAGCTCTCGGTTGACAAGTTTAAGGTGCTGTTGGTATGATACTAGTCACCAAAAATGAGATTTTGACGATCCAGTTTCTGTTTGTAGTTTTGGCTCTGTATTTTTCATCTCAGTAACTTAACAACTAGATGGTTGCTTGTTTGCAAATTCTTTGAATTGTACACCTATGCTGCTCTCACCTAATCTATACATTTGTTTCAATTTTTTGTTTTTTGTTTCCTTTTTTTTTTCCTGAATGTATTCGTGTGTGTGATAGGCATCATTTCATGTACTGAACACATCAATTTTGGAATTCCTCTGTTGCCCCATAAACTTTTAACATTCACTTTGGGATAAGATCTAATTCAGAAAGTTGAAATTAGATCTTGCAGGTTGTAATCAGATATAAGAGTACCTGTGGTGCTGTATAGGTAGATGCTCGGTGGATCATACTGCTCTGAAGTTGTGGACTGAATTCCATTCCCATACAATGTCTGCATCTACTTTTACATGTTCTTTTAACAGGTATCAATACATGTCTACCCCCAGCTTTCTTTTATGCTTAGTGTTAACGTTTCATTATCTTTTTCTGGGTATTTGGAGAGGTAACTCAAGTTTATACAGTAATGCTACTCAGCGAGTAAGCTAAGTTTCAATTAAGCTGAAACCAACAAGTTGCAATATGTGTCATGTTGTTGTCTTCAAGTAGTGGTCCTAGCAAGCTTTATGAAGATGCTTTACACTATTATTTAAGGCTAGTGAACTTCACATTCCACTCTGATGTATGATCAATGCTGGACGTCCATGTCTATGATTTATATTGGTCAAACGTGGATAAGATGCAAGTCTTATCCTCTTTTGAGCTATGCATCAGTTCGAAACTGATGTCATGTTATTTCTGGGAAAGTCGGCTAGTCTACATCAGATTTTGTCACCCTTTGCTACTAAATCGAGCCTAGACTATAAATCCAGTTTACCAGAGTAGGAACCTCTTCTTCTCTGAGCATGAGTAACGACACCACTGATTAAGACAATTGCACTATAGGTCAAGTTGCTATTAGCTTTCAACTGGTTTTCACATCTGAAAAGAAAAGAGAGACTTGGAGCATTGTGGTCATGTTTGTCTGGCTATGTGTCGTATTAGTCTCAAATGCTACCATAGTATGTTTGTCTCAGTTCAATACTATGTTTCAGAGTTTGTTTTCTTAATGAAGAGTGCTGGTAAATCTGTTTCAAAAAATATTCCACATCATATTCATTTGAATCCAATCTTTTAAACAGAAACTATCTGCAATTTACAGAGGTTCAGATTTTTTTGTTGTGAAAGTAAAATGATATGATATACGTCTTCCTAATTTTAAAAGTCGAGTTGTTGGTATCGTTTCCCTCATTATCTTATCCCGAGAGTAACCAGAGGTGATTTCTTGAACCTAGTCGCAGCCAGTATTGATTTCACCTCCATCTTGAATTTGCAGTTAGATGATAAATGGGTCCTTGACTTGGTGCCACTTTTTCCTAAATTAATGTCTCATTCTACTTCTCCTCAGCTGTTTCTTTTGAATGGATACATCGCTAGAGTTATTGTAAACTGAAATTCTTAGGAGAATATTCAGAATCTATGGATTTATTTACTTATGAAAGGAGACCACATATTTCTAAATTAAAGCTCATAACAATTATCAGTACTGACTACTGACCATGTATAATACTTTGTAACTTTGCATGTACTGAAGCACTGTTTTCAGATTAGGTGAATTGTACTGCAATACTGCAAAGTGCTTCATAGACAGTGAGGTGGAGATATGCGCAAAGTTACAGTTGCATTATGATTGATAATGATTTCTATTATCAAAATAAGACAGTAATCTCCACCTGGATCACTATAAGATCCTAATAGGGCCTGTTATTGGGTTTATCAAATATCGCTTGTCACCTAATCTCAGCAACATGATAGCTCCACATTGACATGCATCTCCCTATTTCTAGCTTTTGCTGAGTTAGCTCTTCTTCCAAGTGTTTCTTAATAAGGAGGCAAAATGAAAGCGTTCATTGTATTTTAATGGGTGAATGGTAAAAGAATGAGGCAGTGTAACACAAAAGAATGGGACATCCCAACTGAGTAGCCGCAAAAAGAAACCCACTTCTCATTTCACTTTCAGGGTTAGTGTGACATTCTGTCTTCCATATCAGAACCCTCTCTGTTAATCTGAGATCTCAATCATGGTTAACTGCTTACAAAGACCAAATAGCAGTCCCTTTTGCATCTTAATTCTTGGATAATCATGTTTTTATTATGACTAAGCTGATTTAGTTGACATCAGGTGGATTTGGACCCACTATTATGCAAAAGATTTTGTAGTTAAGAAATCCAAGATTTGCCCATAATCTAAAATGAAGAAAATTGATGGGTTTGAGTGGAGGGGTGGTCATGATGGATGTGTTTCACATGGCTTGCTTTGCTATGTACACCAAACATTTTGATCCCAATAGAGATGGTCTCTATTACTACAACTGCAGGTGGGTCAAAGAACGGTGTCACTTGGAAGATCATGAGCATCCTTCCCACATTATAAACCTCTCCATTTCTCTTGTGATGGCTCAAGTCCTTGTCAATTCAAAGTAGGAAATGACAATCACAAGATTCCAATCTTTGCACGTTTTGTGGACCAATATGTGCGTAAGTGTGGTTTGTCGTATTGGGAGTGTGCCAATTTAATTGCTCAAAATTTAACACAGAGGTTGAGATTAAAGAAGACCAGGATGGAAATGGAGTGAAACAAGAGCAAATACTACTTTGGTCACTGATCAGAAGTAGCACTAAAGTTAACAAAATTAAAGGGAAAAAAGGGAAATGGATCTAGCATAGTGGCATAAATCAGGTACCAACCACATTCATGCTCTCTCCTAGTCTTCCCTCTACCAGGAAATGGATCTAGCATAGTAGCATATATCAAGTGCCACATTCATACTACTTGGCCAAAAGTATACTCATACGACACTCGTCGTTAAAATTTCTCATGGTGGGGAATTTTTTTTCCTTCTGAAAAGTATGGTGAGGAACTTTTGTTCTAAATTGTATTAACATCCCAAATAAGTACATCGGCATTTAGACATTGAGAATTTCTCTCTGAATTTGTTAACAAATATAGCCACAAAGAAACTTGTACAAAAGCTGCAACTCATCTTACCTGAAGATCAATTGAGAGAGAAAAAAAAAGTGGGAGTGGATTCAAATTCTAAAAATGATAATCCCCTTGATTGGAAAGTACGTGCTCGATTAGAGCTTGAGGGACAAGTCAAGCTTCTGTAACTGATCATGATCATGCATAGTCTTCAAATGGCTAACTGTATTATTATTCCACCAGAAACCTCCAACTCTTTCTGCCACCGGAGAGAACTTTCGAGCAGTACTACTCTCGAACTTTGTCAAGCAGCCGCTTGAAGATGATGACGATGACATGGATCCAACGGCAGCTAGACGACCGACTGCAGGTTGCTGGTGTCTCAGAAAACTCTCATTATGTCCATAAAGACTTGATTGGTAGAAGGAAGGCTTATGAATTGTAGAATGCACTTGAAGACCAAGTGACCTATTATTAAAAGAGCCATGCAAAGGAAGAGAGGCCATGCTAGAGAATCTGTGTGACAGAAGCCTGAAGTGATCTGAGGCTGCACCATTAATCTTGTGTGCCACTCCTTTTTTAGCCAGTGTTCTTTCTCTTTTGTGAGCATTTTGGTGCCCGCCAAGTGCTTGTGAACTGTAAAACTTTCTTTGACAATAATTGCAGGAGAAAACTCTAGGCTCACAACTAGTACCTTCAGGATCATCAGTACAAGTCTCTGAACAGATATCCGAACCAAAGCAGTCGATGAGATTGAGTTCTGGCTTCAACCTGTCATCGGATTCTATGTTGGATTTGAGGCCTAGATCCAAGACAAGATCAGGGTTCGGAGCTTGTTGTGTGTGTTGTTGAATACCTTCTGATACTGGATGCTTTTGTGGCTTCTGGTTTTGGGTTTCCATTGTTGAGATATTGAGGCTTGAATTTTCAGAGAGGGATAGCTGCTGAGGGCGTGATCAGAAGAGAACAGAACAGAACAGTATGGTTTTGAACTTTTGATCGCATGCTAGGCAGTAATAAATGCAGCTGTGTTCCTATGTATAGAAGGATGCTAACACTGTTTACAGTTAAAAGGTCTTAATAAAGCAAGACTTAAGGAATAAGACTTGAGAGAGAGAGAGCCTCTTGTCTGCTAAAATTTCTTGTCTCAAAGAGTTTAACCTTTTCTAGGCACACATACTATACAGCAGTCATAGATTGCTTGTATGACAAACTAGAACTCCGGTCCCCAAAGTAATCGATCCCCAAAGCAAGCCACTTTCTTTGGATTCCTGAAATATATGCAACTGTACGTCTAGATCTACATAAACGTACTGAATCAGTTGTATAACAATATGTCTTCTTAGAATACACACAAATAGAATACGAAGTCGACAAGCACTTCGACTCATATCGTTGTGGACTCACAGTGATCGTGGCTTCATGTTCATGGTGGCTACTGATCGACCTGCCGGGTATGTCTAGCTGACAACGTGTAAGTTGAATTGGCTACTGGAACTTGGAAATGTCAGGTATTCTTGCAAAATAATCCTAATTATGAATATGTTATCATCATATCATTATCAATGTACATCATTCGCTGTTTACCTCTCTTACCAGCCATGAGCCAGTGCTGCATACGTATAATTGTTCACATAGGCACTGTTTTCCTCACCAAAATTTTTGATGTTTCAATTTGCGTAAAGAATTCTATTGACATTTGGCAGATAGGTCAGAACTATCTTCAAAAGATCAATCAAGTGCAACGATGTGAGTTCATATGAAAACTCAGGAGACATAAGTGCACTACTCAGCCCTAAAGTACCAAGCCACTTGGTGGCCGACAAATAGATTGATGGAGGGATCGGACCAGACCAGGGCTAAGCACCCTAGAGACTAAATTTTTAAAATGACACGTGTCACAATATGATAGTTACTTATTTCAACTTTCTATGTGAATCTACTCTATGGCCTTCGTCTCCACCGCAACTCCGCCGTTGCCGGTAACTCTCGCTGCCAATCTCGAGGAACACTGACGCAGTCCTCTCAATCTATTGTCCTAGTTGACGGTCTCCACCACCCTATCCATCTGTTGTCCTCCTCGCCGTTGTGGTTGTCGATCCCTCAACCAAATTAACAATCATCATCGATCACCTACGCACTGTATATATATACTGATACACATCATCCCTCATCACTTCCTAAACCCATTTCCTCTCTTTCTAGCTTGATTGATTAAAGCACATTAGATACATAGATGATGAGTGTTCTAGACAATTTTATGTTAGTCTCAGTTGGATGTTGTTTTATTATGCTTTTGTTGTAGTCGTCCATTGTGCGCATGAGCTACAGGAGATAGTAGGCAAGTTTTGGTTAGGGGCTGGTGTCATGTTGACATTGTCTGTCTCAGCCATATATACAAGTGTAACAGCTATAGGTTTTGGACATCTTATCAATCAAGAAGCCTTTATTTCCGTTCTCTCTTTTCCATAGTATTAATATCTACTGTAGAGATCTTGGTCTCTACCAACTGGTATTCAGAGCCATTTCAATGGGCCCGAAACAGAAACCACCGGAGCTCACTGTGGCGGAGCGCAACTATGCAGCCCAGATCTTGGAGACCTCGTCCCAGGTACAACTATTACTTGAAGGCCTGAGTGAGATACAGGCACAGCAGACGGCCTTAGAGGGCCACAATCTAGAGTTCCAGCTTCAGCAAAATAACTTGCGCATAGACCTACGAGAGGAGAGTCGAATCCTACGGGAGGAGATTAGATCTATGCTTTCAGAGTTGTTGGCGTGCATTTGCTCTCTTCACACTTCGACAGCTTCACTGGAAACGAAGGTTGACGCAGCCTCGCCAGCTGCCTCGGACCACCGTGATACGAACACCTTACAGTTCGGTAGTCGCTTCTCGAGCTGCATCAGAACCGATTCACTCGGTCAGCGCTGGTACCGGTCTTCATCTGGTAACGTTGCGGATGACCGATGGGTTTCCTTACTTTCCTAGGAGGAGAGAGGGAAGTCACCGGTGATTTGATCCTTGCCGATCTCTGACCATCAACCATAGATTGGAGCTCCCAAGTTTATGGGGGATGCCATGCGTGGGTATCAGCTGCATTATTCTCTCGGATCTCAAGGGATATTCGCACCATCCTCTTCACGGACTGGTCCCCATGGCCCTCCACAGAGCGAACCTTACGTGTCCCAGTGGGTGCCTCAGCAGATGGATCCAACCTCATTCATTCCTCGGTATCCTTATTACCCTACGCCTGTCACGGCCTATTTGGCTCTGACCTAAGCCCAAGCCCATTCCAGTCCATCTCCAACCCAAGCCATTTTACCCACACCACCGCTAAATACTTTCAGGCCTTTAGTTCAAACCCATCGTTCTCTCCTTACCCATTATCTAGACCCTACACGGGCGTTCAATTTCTTCACCGCTAAGCCTCGCCAAGCACCGCCGCCGTCAACTTGTTCCTTCGGTTGACTCCTACCGACCATGCGCCTAATGCGGTTGGAGTTTCCCACATTCGAAAAAGGTGATCCGGTTGATTGGCTCCACAAGGCAGAGCAATATTTTTAACTTTATCAAATGCCGGAAGACCGGAAACTTGTTGTGTCCACCCTACATCTAAGTGGCCAAGCTGCGGACGTATGGTTTATGTTTAAGTTGGAGTTCCCTTTTACGTGGAGAGGGTTAAGCAATCTCTTAATGAGAGAGTTCAGCACTCAGAATCAGCAAGGATTACAAGCAGAGCTGGCACGCATGTCTCCAACTGGATCTGTGGATGAATATAGGAGTCGATTCACGAGGTTATCGCGTCGAGTGGAAGGGTTTTCACAAGAGTTGCTCATCTAATGGTGGATTGCAACCAGAGTAGCGCTATGTCGTTGATAATCAGAGTACTACCAGAAAAAGTCATTTAAACAATGAATTAGTTTTGTCGTATAAGTGGATTTTTTCGTCGCTTAAGTGTCATCATCCAAGTACTTAGGCGACAATTATTTTTTGTTTCGTCGCTTAAGTAACAACTTAGGTGACAATTTTTTTTTTCGTCTTCTAGGTTTTTAAACGACGAAAGTTTAACAAAAAACAACATAAATGTTCATCGTTTTAGTGAACACTTAGATGACGAAACTTTAGGTTATTCCTCGCTTAAGTGTCAATTTTTTTAAAAAAAAAAAAAAAATAAATAAATCCACTTAGACAAAGAAACATTTCGTCACCTCTAAGTGGTTGATTTTTTTAAAAAATAAAATAAATAAATAAACAACTTAGACGACGAAACTATTGGTTTCGTTGTGTAAGTGGTTATTTTCTTTTAAAAAAAGAATGAAAAATTCATTAAATCCTAATTAAAAAATTGTTTGTTAATTATTAATTAATACAAATTTTTTAAGGGTAAAATACGTATAAGGCCAGTTACGTAAGATTAGTTACGTATAAGGTCACCTTACTTTTCTTTCATAATTAAGGCCATTTGATAAAACAAAAAACCTTGAAGTTTGATTAATTTACGCTGAATGCCATTTCTCTTTTCCCTCTTCCTTCACACCAGAAATCAGAACGAAAAGCAAAATTCAAACCGTGCCCAAGCCCTAGCAGAGCTCCATTCTCCTCTTCACTGTGATTCTGCCCATTCCACATACTTCCTACTTCGAATTCCGTCACAGCACCCCAGCCTCCATCTCCACTTCGATTGCCGTCGAAAGCCTGTGGTTTCCGATCACCAACGAGCCCGACGCCGTCCGACGCCACCCTACAGTCAAACGCCACCGTGTCCCTCCCTCAATTTCAGGTCTCACTCTCTCTCTCTCTCTCTCTCTCTCTCTCTCTCTCTCTTTCTATCTCTCAGGTTTGATTCTCTGTCTCTTTCTCTAACACTAAGGTCCTCTCCCCCTCCCGGCAGCTTCAAGACAATGGCTCCTCCGGCTTCAAACCTTGGCCTTGGTAAAAAGCGCCGCCCGAAGCAACAAAGTGCAGCTCATGCAGGTGAGGGATTTAGTGTGTAGTTTGTAGTACTGTCTGTTAGTAGTGTGTAGTCCTGTGCTGAGTAGTTTGTTGTTTGCTCTTAACTAGTTTGTACTCCTGTCTTGAGTAGTTTGTACTGCTGTCTGTTAGTGGTGTGTAGATCTGTTGTGTGTAGTGTGTAGTCCTGTGCTGAATAGTTTGTTGTTTGCTCTTAACTAGTTTGTACTCCTGTCTTGAGTAGTTTGTACTGCTGTCTGTTAGTAGTGTGTGGATCTTTTGTGTGTAGTGTGTAGTCCTGTGCTGAGTAGTTTGTTGTTTGCTCTTAACTAGTTTGTACTACTGTCCTGAGTAGTTTGTACTGCTGTCTGTGAGTAGTGTGTAGAACTGTTGTGTGTAGTTTGTAGTCCTGTGCTGAGTAGTTTGTTGTTTTATCTGAACTAGTTTGTACTACTGTCCTGAGTAGTTTGTACTGTTGTCTGTGAGTAGTGTGTAGAACTGTTGTGTGTAGTTTGTAGTCCTGTGATGAGTAGTTTGTTGTTTTCTCTGAACTAGTTTGTACTACTGTCCTGAGTAGTTTGTACTGCTGTCTGTGAGTAGTGTGTAGAACTGTTCTGTGTAGTTTGTATAATTTATGTAAGTAGTATGTAGTGTTTTGATGGTCTGTCTTATTGTTTTGCAGAAAATGCACAAATCGAAGACCCTAAAAAACCCAAGGTCCAAATCAGATCGTCATTGACAGGCTTCTGCAATATCATGGCTAAACTGCATACAAAATTGCCATCGAAAACAGTGAGGATCTTGCAAAAAAACACCATTTGGAAGTTTCATATGGTTGTTTTCACAAGGCTTGATGACATCTGATGATTCCCACAAATCAATTGACGATATCACAAGAATCGCACGATTTTGGGATGTTGAACAGAGAGCATTCTTGATTGGTGGGAAGAAACATCATCTCACAACAGATGATGTGGAAAAAGTCTTTGGTCTTCCAGCTAAGGGTATGATTCTTCTACTTTAATGTGTTAGTACGTTTGACTTTTAAGTGATTCTTCTAGTTTAGTGTTATTTACATGTGTTTTGTTTCTGATCTTGATGCTCCAGGCATGATCCATGATATGGATTCCAAGACTGAGAGAAGACGCGATTCAAGCTTCCTGCAAAGATACAAGATTCAGGATTGTATGCCGATATCAAAACTTGATAAGGCTCTCAAGATGGCTGCCCTTGGAAAGAAGAATGACAACGACACTACAATCTGGTTGGTTATTTATGTGTTGTCCACATTCTTCTTCGCTAACTCCTCTTCCATAGTCACGTGCAGCATAATCAATGTGGCTCAAGCTTTAGATGGCCTTCATAATTACAATTGGGTGAAGATGGTTCTGAATTATCTGGAGAAAGGGCTGGACAAATCGAAAGAGAACCCGACTTCTCTTTCTGGTTGTTTCCCACTAATTATGGTATGCCCTTGTTCCCTGGTTGTGTATCTTAATGGAGAAATCTGTATTGATCTCTAATAGTGTATTTGTAGACATGAGTAGTATATTGTGTGGTCAAGAGTAGTATATAGTGTGGTCAGCAGTAGTATGAAGCGTGGTCAGCAGTAGTATATATGTTAGAACAGTAGTGTGCTTGTGTGATGTGATGTGGTCTCTAATAGTGTATTTTTTCTGGAACAGTATTGGGTTGCTGAAAGGACAGCAATCTGTGAAAGAGTCGCATCAAGGAAGGGTTATCCTCTCAGATTTGCGCACTGGAAGCTGATGAAGCTGCACACTCAGTTAAGCAAGCTCTCTGACGAGGAGCTAGGAGAAAAGATGCAGATCAAGAATGAGAAGGTACGGGTGAGGGACGACAAATTACACCTACTTGAAGAGAGCATGGATGCTCCATCATTCAATATGTGGGTAAGTATCAACGTTTTGAATTCAGTAGTATATACATTGAACACTAGTAGTATGTACTGTTGTCTAGAGTAGTGCTTCCTGTGTTCTGTTGTATGAATTCCTGCTTTGTGATTTAAATGTGAAGGAGGAAATATCCAGGGAAGAGTTGATGGAGAGGGAGAAGAGAGCCCAGGAGAACCTTGTTGAAATCATCGCTTCTCTCGAAGATATGGCAGCATCACAGTCATCTCCAACACAGAAGGAGGTTGACGACACTCAAAACATGATCGCCAAACTTGAAGACCAGAAAGTGAAGATGACAGAGCAAAATCAATTCTGGATGCAAATGGTCGACAAGTTCATACGCGAAAAGGATGAATACGCCAAGAAAGTGGAGATTATGAAGTCGAAGATGAAAGGCAAGACATCCACCACCCAACAGAACTCCTTGAAGGAACGAGATGAAGCTTACAAGCTGCTCGGAGAGGCCTATACCAAGATTGCTTCGTTGGAGTCGAGGAACAAGGAGCTTCAGTGTGAGCTAGACCAAATTAAGCTTATGGATTCTCAAGTTCCTTTTTCGGAGGGAAACAACTCAGCAGAAGAGGAGGTCATTGCCTCTATCTGATAAAGTGTTTTTCTCTTATTTCAATTTCCAGAACGCTTAGTGTGCTGTTTCCAATCTGATTACAGAACGAGAAAGAAACTGAAGAAGAAGAAGAAACTGAAACAGCAGAAGGAGAAGAAGCAGACGAAGAAGAGACACAAGCTGAAGAAGACACTACAAGAAAACAGCACTTAGACCACGGAAACGTAATTGCTCCGTGGTCCAAGTGAAACTTGGACGACGGAGACTTCTCCGTCGTCCAAGTACCACCTGGACGACGGAGAATACCATCTCCGTCGTCCAGGTGACCACCTGGACCTCGGAGTCTTCTCCGTCCTCCAGGTGATAACCTGGACGACGGAGATGGTATTCTCCGTCGTCCAGGTGATCGCCTGGACCTCGGAGTCTTCTCCGTCCTCCAGGTGATAACCTGGACGACGGAGATGGTATTCTTCGTCGTCCAGGTGATCACCTGGACAACGGACCGACACGCCGTCGTCCGAGTAATGTACTTCCACTTAGACGACGTACCGACACCTCCATCGTCTAAGTGAAGCATTATATAAGCCCGATGCCAAACTCTCTGAATTCATTCCATCCGATCCTCGATCTCTTCATTCCATTTGAAGAAGAATTGAAGGAGAAGGGAGAAGGAGAAGGGAGAAGGCCGAGAAGAATCAGGATCGATAAGGGATCTCCGCTGACTAGCTAGCTAGCTTAATTAACAGATATCGAGAAGGCCAGCAGGTACGTACGCAGTTAAAATTTGCTTAAATAATATATATATATATATATATTTAGTGAAAACGTACGTACGTACATACATGCATGGATGTTAGCTATATATACAGATTAAATTACGTACGTACGTAATTGATGGATCGATGTAGATCGAGTACGTATAATTAAGCGTAAATTAATGGACTAATATATATATATATGTAATATATAAATAATTAATTATAATATTTTGTAGCAGTATGGACAAGAGTTGGATGAAGTTGACGAATAGATGTGATGTCCGGTATATGGATGGAATTAGCGAATTTGTGAATTTTGCGATAGAACATGGTCAGGGAAAGAAACGTTTCAGGTGTCCGTGTCAGAAATGTCTTAATTGTCAGTATGCGGAGGTTAATGTTATGGTGCAACACCTGTACGAAAATGGTATGATGTGGAGTTACACTACATGGAGCGAGCATGGTGAAGCAGTAGAGTTCAGCGCAGCAGACTTCAGCTCAGGGTACAGTTACCATGGTGCCTCATCCAGCGGCAGTGGTGCCGGACCCCCAGCTTGGAACCCAACTGCAGATTTGGTCCATGATGCGTTTCTGGGATGTAGTCATGGTGGACACCAACACCAAGACGGAGGTTACAATACCACTAATGAGCATGATGGCACATTCCCCGCAGCTAGCTTGGCCATTGACACCAGTGAGATGGATAAGTACAACCTGATGCTACTTGAAGCGCAGACCCCGGTGTTCCCTGGATGTCGAGAGAATGTGTTGCAATATGTGATGGAGCAAATGAAGATAAAAGTGAAGCACAAAATGTCAGTGAGTGCTTTTGACGAAATTCAGGAGCAAATATGTAAGTTGCTTCCTGATGATCACAATCTTCCTAAATCTCATTATAAGGTTAGAAATATCTTGAGCAGCCTCGGCCTAAAGTACAGGATAATTGACGCATGTCCGAATGATTGTGTGCTATTTTACAAAGAGTATAAAGATTTGGACTATTGTCCCGTATGTGGCCAGTGCAGATTCCAGTTGAATAGGAAGAGTTCGAAAAAGAGAATTCCTGTGAAAGTTGTTCGATATTTTCCCTTGATTCCCAGATTGCAGTGCCTGTACATGTCTCTACACACAGCAGAGGCGATGCGATGGTACGCAGAAAAGCGAATAGATGATGATGTCCTGCGACACGCCGCGGATGGGGAGGGTTTCAAACATTTCGACAGAGAATTTGGAGACTTTGCTTCAGAGGTTAGAAATGTTAGACTCGGCCTATCTACAGACGGATTCAATCCTTGGGGAAGTAATAGCTCCGCCGTCAGCACTTGGCCAGTTATTCTGATGCCGTACAACTTGCCTCCGTGGATGTGCATGAACAAGGAATTTAATTTCCTTACCGTACTAATTCCAGGTCCTAAATCTCCAGGGAAGTGCTTAGATGTCTACCTCAGACCTTTGATCGACGAGCTGAAACTGTTGTGGGAAAATGGAGTCCCAACTTATGACAAATTCACTGACACGATGTTCACGATGAGGGCTGCCGTAATGTGGACGATCAGCGATTTTCCAGCTTATGGGATGTTGGCAGCCTGCAGGACAAAAGGATATAATGGATGTCCTATATGTTTGGACGACGTGAACTCTAGTTGGCACGCGGGGAAGGTGTGTTACTTGGGTCACCGTAGATGGCTTCCTCACGACCACCCGTGGCGACAAGATGAAGCTCATTTCGACGGGACGGTAGAGAACAATCCTAAACCCCGTAGTTGGTCGGGCGAAGAGATTTTAGAGAGGTTGAGCTATTTCGACTTTGGTGTGTTGAGCAATGACGCGGATGTAAAGAAATGTAATCCAATTCCTCCACATGATCTGAGCTATTGGGATCACAAGAGTATATTCTTTGAACTCCCTTACTGGTCGAAGTTGAATCTGAGGAACAACTTGGACGCGATGCACATAGAAAAGAATGTGTGCGACAGCGTGGTGGGAACAATTCTCGGTATTAAGTTCAAGACTAAAGATACTCCCAAAGCGCGCAAAGATTTGGAATCAATGAATCTACGTCGTCCCTTGTGGTTGAGGAGGGATAGGAAAGGAGTGTACAACAAGTTGCCAGATGCACCTTACACAGTGAAGCCGACGCTACGACGTTCTGTATTTCACTGGTTTAAGGGCGTTCGTTATCCGGCTACGTATGCAGCTACTATAACTGGAGCAGTGGACGAGGTGCAACACAAGTTTGTTGGTCTAAAGACACATGACTATCACGTTATGCTGCAACGTCTGATTCCAGTGGTAATTCGACCATACTTGCCTCGGGACGTCGTAGAACCAATAGTGGCATTGTGCAGGTGGTGGCAGAGGTTATGCGCCAGAGAATTACAGAAGTCAGATGTGGTGGAATTACAACAACAAATTGTGTACATCATTTGCAAACTAGAGAGGATTTTTCCCCCCTGCTTTCTTTGACATCATGATTCACCTAATGATCCACCTGCCTGAGCAGGTGCTCATTTCTGGTCCAGTCCAGTACACTTGGATGTATCCTCAAGAAAGGTACGTACAACTAATTAATTAATTTGTTCCACTGGAGATTATATATATACTAGCTAGCTATATATGTACTTATTCTTATTGTACGTTTGATTTTGTAGACAGCTTGGACAGTATAAGTAATTCGTCAAAAACAGGTCGGCCCCGGATGGCTCCATAGCAGAGACATACCTAATGTATGAGTGTGTTACTTACTGCAACAGGTACCTCAAAGATCCACCACCTCCCACTGCCTCCGATCGCAGTGCCCGCATCAATCTTTCTGTCGTCACCAATGTCGTCTGACCGTTTAGAGGAGTATTAAAGGAATCGTTAACACGGGAAGAACTTATTGAGGCACATTGGGTAGTGTTGCGAGACTGTGACGAAGTTGAGCCGTACATGATGTCATACAGGAAGAGGCTTCAGGCGTTAAATCAAAACAAGAGTTCGGCGTGGATTGAGAAAATAGTTAAGAAGAAGTTTCCCGATTATTTCTTCCAATGGGTACGTACGTACGTCTCAGTATTTAGTAATTTATATACATATCGATCATGTTTGTAGAATGTAAACCCTTATATTTACCCATTTTCGCAGATGATTGATCTGCAAAAATCTGAAAACCACGGGGGGTGGTGGTCATGGCCAAAGCACTTGCTAGCAGGGAAGCCGGTTAAACACTATATTTATCCCGGATGTTTTGTGAACGGTGTAAAGTTCCATTCATTGGCCCGAGACGAAGGAAGAAGAACACAAAATAGTGGGGTCGTGGTCGAGAAAGACAATGATCTATATTACGGGGCTATTGTATATGTGGTTCAGCTATGTTACGGGAATGATGTCAACGTTTTCCTATTCAAGTGCAGATGGTTCAAGCGTACAAAGGAAGACCTGGGACTATTATCAGTCGATACAAACTCTAGCTGGTATGAGGATGAGCCTTTCGTTCTCGCCACCTTAGTTCGGCAGGTGTTCTATCTCGACAATCTGAAAGCCGGTGAAGGGTGGAAAATAGTGAACCATATCTCTCACCGAGGAATATGGAATACAGAGAATTGAAGGGACACCGGCGACAACTGAAGATGCTGCTGAACCAGAAAGAGACATTCCTGCCTATCAAGAGCCTAATATTTCTGTCATCCGCTCCGATATAATGGACCTGGTTCAAGATGGTGAACGGTTACCCATGCCTGATGGTTGTATAGATCTAACTGAAGATGAGATTATCGATGAGGTAGATGAAGAAGACGAGCAGGAAGAGGACACGGACGAGGACTCAGGTTATTCGTCGGACGATGTTGAGTACGATGATGAGGATGAGCCGTCGTCTAACGGGGATGAGGACGATGATGATTATGATGAAGAGTACGGTCATACGACGAGGGAGATTAATTGGTAATTAATTATTGTAATTATTGTAATATATGATCGATGCAGGTTTACGGTAATTAATTAATCCGAATTATATATCCTGGACAACGGAGAAATTAATTGCAGGTTGTCGCCTTTGGGTATTTTGGCTATCTCAGCAAATCCTCGACCCTAAATCTAGCAAATCGGATCGATCGATCATTTATTTAATTTTTTTATGGTCATTCAAAATAATTGAACGGACACCTGAATTCAGGGTCTATAGACCTGGACGACGGAGATGAGATATTCCGTTGACGTTTATATTAGGTCCCCCGCCATTTTCACCTTTGGCGCCCCGCCAAATCTCAATCTCATATAAAACCCTAAATCCTGGACCCTAAATCTAGGAGATCGGATCGATCGATCAATTTTTTAATTATATTTTTGAATCAGAATAATTGAACGGACACACAAATGACCGAGGACGACCTAAACCGTAAACCCTAAGGCCCTAACCCCTGAATTCGTGGTTTAGAACTTGGACGACGGAGAATGTCATTATCCGTCGTCCTAGTTCACTACAAGAAAACATCACTTAGACCACGGAAACGTAATTGTTCTGTGGTCCAAGTGACACTTGGACGACGGAAAAAGTCTCCGTGGTCCAAGTACCACCTGGACGACGGAGACTACCTTCTCCGTCGTCCAGGTGGACACCTGGACCTCGGAGCCTTTTTCCGTCCTCCAGGTTATCACCTGGACGACGGAGAATACCTTCTCCGTCGTCCAGGTGGACACCTGGACCTCGGAGCCTTTTTCCGTCCTCCAGGTTATTACCTGGACGACGGAGAATACCTTATCCGTCGTCCAGGTCATCACCTGGACGACGGAGTATTATCCGAGGTCCAGGTGGTCACCTGGACGACGGAGAATACCTTATCCGTCGTCCAGGTGATCACCTGGACAACGGACCGACACACCGTCGTCCGAGTGCGCGCGTAACATACTTCCACTTAGACGACGTACCGACACCTCCGTCGTCTAAGTGAAGCATTATATATAAGCCCGATCGATGCCAATTCAAACTGAATTCATTCGATCCATTAATTTGAAGAAGAGATAGAAGCTAGGGATCGGAGAAGGAGAAGGGAGCTAGCTAGAAATTAAAGCCGAGAAGAATCAGGATGGCGCGCCGGATAATTAAGGCTAGGGCCGGGATCTCCGCTGACTAGCTAGCTAGCTTAATTAACGTACAGATATCGAGAAGGCAACAGGTACGTACGCAGTTAAAATTTGCTTAATTAATATATATTTAATTAGTGAAAACGTACGTACATACATGCAAGGATGTTAGCGCGCTATATATATATATGTACAGATCGATTAAATTACGTACGTACGTAATTGATGGATCGATGTAGATCGAGTACGTATAATTAAGAGTAAATTAATGGACTAATATATATATGTAATAATTAATTAATTATAATATTTTGTAGCAGTATGGACAAGAGTTGGATGAAGTTGAAGAATAGATGTGATGTCCGGTATATGGATGGAATTAGCGAATTTGTGAATTTTGCGATAGAACATGGTCAGGGAAAGAAACGTTTCAGGTGTCCGTGTCAGAAATGTCTTAATTGTCAGTATGCGGAGGTTAATGTTATGGTGCAACACCTGTACGAAAATGGTATGATGTGGAGTTACACTACATGGAGCGAGCATGGTGAAGCAGTAGAGTTCAGCGCAGCAGACTTCAGCTCAGGGTACAGTTACCATGGTGCCTCATCCAGCGGCAGTGGTGCCGGACCCCCAGCTTGCAACCCAACTGCAGATTTGGTCCATGATGCGTTTCCGGGATGTAGTCATGGTGGACACCAACACCAAGACGGAGGTTACAGTACCACCAATGAGCATGATGACACATTCCCCGCAGCTAGCTTGGCCACTGACACCAGTGAGATGGAAAAGTACAACCGGATGCTACTTGAAGCGCAGACCCCGGTGTTCCCTGGATGTCGAGAGAATGTGTTGCAATATGTGATGGAGCAAATGAAGATAAAAGTGAAGCACAAAATGTCAGTGAGTGCTTTTGACGAAATTCAGGAGCAAATATGTAAGTTGCTTCCTGATGATCACAATCTTCCTAAATCTCATTATAAGGTTAGAAATATCCTGAGCAGCCTCGGCCTAAAGTACAGGATAATTGACGCATGTCCGAATGATTGTGTGCTATTTTACAAAGAGTATAAAGAGTTGGACTATTGTCCCGTATGTGGCCAGTGCAGATTCCAGTTGAATAGGAAGAGTTCGAAAAAGAGAATTCCTGTGAAAGTTGTTCGATATTTTCCCTTGATTCCCAGATTGCAGCGCCTGTACATGTCTCTACACACAGCAGAGGCGATGCGATGGTACGTAGAAAAGCGAATAGATGACGATGTCCTGCGACACGCCGCGGATGGGGAGGGTTTCAAACATTTCGACAGAGAATTTGGAGACTTTGCTTCAGAGGTTAGAAATGTTAGACTCGGCCTATCTACAGACGGATTCAATCCTTGGGGAAGTAATAGCTCCGCCGTCAGCACTTGGCCAGTTATTCTGATGCCGTACAACTTGCCTCCGTGGATGTGCATGAACAAGGAATTTAATTTCCTTACCGTACTAATTCCAGGTCCTAAATCTCCAGGGAAGTGCTTAGATGTCTACCTCAGACCTTTGATCGACGAGCTGAAACTGTTGTGGGAAAATGGAGTCCCAACTTATGACAAATTCACTGACACGGTGTTCACGATGAGGGCTGCCGTAATGTGGACGATCAGCGATTTTTCAGCTTATGGGATGTTGGCAGCCTGCAGGACAAAAGGATATAATGGATGTCCTATATGTTTGGACGACGTGAACTCTAGTTGGCACGCGGGGAAGGTGTGTTACTTGGGTCACCGTAGATGGCTTCCTCACGACCACCCGTGGCGACAGGATGAAGCTCATTTCGACGGTACGGTAGAGAACAATCCTAAACCCCGTAGTTGGTCGGGCGAAGAGATTTTAGAGAGGTTGAGCTATTTCGACTTTGGTGTGTTGAGCAATGACGCGGATGTAAAGAAATGTAATCCAATTCCTCCACATGATCTGAGCTATTGGGATCACAAGAGTATATTCTTTGAACTCCCTTACTGGTCGAAGTTGAAGCTGAGGAACAACTTGGACGCGATGCACGTAGAAAAGAATGTGTGCGACAGCGTGGTCGGAACAATTCTCGGTATTAAGTTCAAAACTAAAGATACTCCCAAAGCGCGCAAAGATTTGGAATCAATGAATCTACGTCGTCCCTTGTGGTTGAGGAGGGATAGGAAAGGTGTGTACAACAAGATGCCAGATGCACCTTACACAGTGAAGCCGACGCTTAGACGTTCTGTATTTCACTGGTTTAAGGGCGTTCCTTATCCGGCTACGTATGCAGCTACTATAACTGGAGCAGTGGACGAGGTGCAACACAAGTTTGTTGGTCTAAAGACACATGACTATCACGTTATGCTGCAACGTCTGATTCCAGTGGTAATTCGACCATACTTGCCTCGGGACGTCGTAGAACCAATAATGGCATTGTGCAGGTGGTGGCAGAGGTTATGCGCCAGAGAATTAAAGAAGTCAGATGTGGTGGAATTGCAACAATAAATTGTGTGACAACCCGGACCAGAATCAGAAGTATAATCAGCTTGATTCGTGAGTTACAGCGCAGTCGCGGATTTTCGACAGATATTGGAATCGCCAGAGTTCTTAACGACTAAATTATTGGCCAAGAATTGGAGCTGGGTCTCTTCTCGAGAGTCGTTCTACGTGTGATTACGAATTCGTGGGTGGTTCCGGATCGTTATTTGGACGACCGAGGAATTAGTTATGAATATTTGAAGTTCGGATTTAAATGGTGGGCTACTTAACGACTAAATTACTGGACGAGAATTTGGTTTCGGCTTCTTCACGGAAGTTGTTCAGAATTTAATTTCGAGTTCGTGGGAACTTCTGGAGCATAATTTGGAGTTACGAGGAATTAGTTGCGAATTTTTCCGTTTGTTGATTATTTAGTCGATTTAATGTGTGTTGCTTTGAAGGGTTGACTTTTTATTTGGTTGGCCGATATGTTTGACTTCGGGTAATATTGGAAGAGTACGTCGAGGCGAGTTTGTGACCGCGAGAATTATCGGAATCAGAATTACGACGAGAAAGTTACGCGCGTTTGAAGTTCGTTGAATTGGATAAACATGAAGTTTCCAAAAATGGAAAGTCTATAAATAAAAGTTGCTATTTTTGGCAGGTCAGACCTTTCCTATTTGGGTGTTGACCGAGTTGACTCGGTCAACTCGGTGGAGAGAGGGTGAGTTCGACGGCTTGTGGTGGCTCACGGCGGTGGAGTCTTTTCCGGCCACCCCAAGGCTTGGGGAAGGGTCCGTTAGGTGCGCCTCGGCCTTCCCGTGGTGGTGCCGGCCACCGTTTGTGGCGTGGGTCGCCGGAAAAGAAGGAATTTCCGGCCCAAAATTGGAGAAAATTAGGTGTATTCGGGTTCATGGTTTTTGGCCGAATTGAGCTACAACTTTGAGTGGGCTTTGAAGCTCTTATCCCCTTGATGCTTCCCTGTAAGTTTCGTGTTTCAATTCGATGTGTACAAGGAGAATTTTGGATTTGAAATTTGTGTGTTCATTCGGTTTTTCATGAAATTGACCATGTTAGAGTGAGAATTGGACTTCGGTGCAGTTGACAAAGTTGCTCAGTGGGTGGTTTTGCATGGAATAGGGGTTGCTCCGCCGTGAAATTCTCCGGTCAACAGTGGCGCCGCCGTGGGCGGCGGTCAACGGTCAACGGGTTGACTTTTTGACTTTCGGCAAGTCGCATGTCATTTGACTCGAAATCGCGCCCCGATCGCAGTGGGGAGGTTCGTTTTTCGAGTTGAGCGTCCGAACGTAAAGCGAGGTATTGAAGTGGTATATACGGATTTTCGACGATTCGTCGACTTTGAATTATCTGTTTCCGAGAACAGTGGTTTCTCGTGGTTTGATTTGTATTGTCGGATTATGATTTTGAATATGGGACATTGTGAATATTCAGGGGTTCGTGATCGTTGTTTTGGCGAGGGACTTTCCGCCGGATCACGGGTTAACGCGATACGCGTTACGCCAGTCTGTGAGTGGACACTTTATTTTCACGGATTGATTGCGAGTCCTTATTTATGATTTATGAACTTGAGCATGCGGATTGATCATGATTTTACGAGCATGTGTTTTACGATTATGTTTATACGAATATACGTATACGAATATATACACATACGTACATATTATGTTTTAAGCATGTGCATAGAAAAAGATTTATGATTTGGTTTACACAGAGTACAGTCTCAGTATATGTTGTGGTATCGATACACATTGGCTTCTCGGCTGATCCCCGAGTACGCTCCGGGGGGGACAGATATCCTGACCCGAGGCCTTTCTGGCTAGAATCACGTGTGGGTCTGGGATCCCGTGATTCAGACTGTGCTATCGCGTGGAAGCCCACGAGAGTCTCCGCGATATGTTTTACGTTGCATGCTCTGTACGTGAGTGGTAGCCAGAGTCTCCTCACGTAGCATTTGATTTTCACGCATTTGACTCGCATATAATTTTATATGTATATATTACTTGGTGAAAGACATTTATTTTCGTCCACTCACTCTAACGTGTTTATTGTCTTTCACCTGGGCTTTTCGGTTTCCGTGCCCAGTTTGCAGTTCAGGCTCTGGTGTCGCACGTCGTGGTCGGAGGCATAGTGCTCGAGCTACTTTGTTTCATCCAGTAGGTTTATTGTTCTACCTACTGTGGTATGCGTATACGATTATGTATTAGATGTCGCTCTGAGCTTCCTATTGAATACGTTATACGATTTTACACTGGATTTCAGTAAAGTGTATATATATTTACTACTTTACTTTACTGGTGATATATTGAGAAATCCGGATGGGATTGGCGCCCACGGTTTGCTTTTTGTGGCATAGGATGAAGTGTATTTTCCGCGTGCAGGTAATGGTAATTCCACGCTAGTAACGAAACTCTGCCCAAATTTCGAAAAGTTTTTGTTGGTTCGTGTTTTCGAAGGGGTTTGATTCCGATTTAGGAAGCTAAATCGGGGTTGGGTCCTTTCAGCTTGGTATCAGAGCATTAGGTTATAGGTTCTGTAGACTTCTGTAGTCGTGTTTGCTAAGGGTATTTGAGAATGTACAGCATGTCTGGAACGGTGACCCGACCGGCCGGCGGATAATCATCAAATTCCGGGTGTTGTATGCTCTCAAATATTTGAAGTTCCATGATTACGTTCCACTTGTTGTGAACGATATTGTATTCATTAGGATGCCTCCTGACGTGCTTTCCGTGTCGTTTCGATTGTGGATCCTATTGAGGATCAATCGACGCGTGATTTGCCAGTGAACTGTGGATTTGGATGAGTATTCAGAGTTCAGTGAATTGTGTGGCACAGATTGCCTGGTTGTGTGTGTAAGAGTATACATGTTGCCTCAGAGCTGAGATTTATGGCAGTTGATGTATGCCTGAGTCAGATCAGTGTATTTTGTGGGCTGTTATTGTGTGAGTACCGGTTGCGACTCCATGGCCTACATTCAGAGTGATGTTTACACGGTAATGGTGTTATCAGGCTATCCAGCAATCGAATGTGGAATGCTTACCCACCTGAGGCAGAGATGCATTGTTCCTATGTTATTTCGGTTTGCACGAGTTATGTGGCTTCAGAGGAAGCAGTGTACGAGGTTCGAGATGAGTTTGAACCTGAGCATCAGAGAGATTCTGATTGATGTGCCTCGAGTTATCCGTGAGGAGCTTAGTGTGTTGCACTCAGCGGCGAGGTTATAGTGAAGAAAAGATGTACACGGTTTTCGATGTGACGGTTTGAGGAAGTGGATTCAGCAGTGAGATTTTTGATGAGGTTGAGTTCCGACACTTCGGGATCAGTGAATTCATCAGGCTGTGGCCTTTTCGATTATGTTGAGGATCCTCTGCTGGTCCGTTTGGCGATGGCGGAGATCACAGTGTAGCGGACTTGCTCCTGTGGCATGAGTTTGGGTGATCGTTGGTGATCCTTTCACGCAGCAGGTGTTGCGGTGACATGTGTTTGTGGAGCACTTTCAGTTGCTGTTTCGGTGGCCAGGAGGGTCACGTTGCGAGGGAACGCCCTCAGCCAACTGTGTTTGAGGTTCAACAGCTCAGAATTCGCGAAGGAATCATGATGCTGTTCTTGCAGTCTGATCAATGTATCCTTTTGATGAGTTATTCAGCAAGTTGTGGTTGATGTGTGCGGCTAGTTGGGCATGTTGGAGTTTGTGCCATGACTTTGTTTGAGGACAGACTTTTCTCCGAGGTTACTGTTGCTTGATGTCCATGGCGATTGTACCTGCATCTCCACTTCCGAGGTCTTGGAGAGTGTTGTATCCATCCGGAGGTTGCGAGATCCTTGTTGGAGGATATGGGTTAGCCGTGGATCTGTTATAGCTGGACATTGTGGTTTTAGTGTGATTGTGAGTATAGACCTACTGACAACGCATTTGGCTGTGTTCGAGTACCTCGAGAAGGAGGTTGTGTTTCGACGACCAGATTTCCCCGAGATGCTGTTTCGTGGTGATGGTCGAGCGGATGGTGGAGACGAGTTATGTTGTTTGCCTAGCACATGTTGTGGATACTATGGTTGCTGTACCTGACATTGGTGACATTGAGGTGGTTCCCGAGTTTCCAGGTGTGTTTTGGAGGAGTTACCTGGTGTTCCTCCAGTTCGGAAGACTGACTACACCATTGAGCTTGTACCAGGCGCCGGACTTATTTTACCGGCATCTTGTCGTTCGGAGCTAGCGGAGCTGATGGAGCTATTGTTTCGACTCCAGGATTTGCTGGAGGAGATTTCAGGAGACTTCGTGCGACCCCACATATTTGTGTGGTGTGCTCTTGCACTATTTACATAGATGTTGGACGATTTGACGAGGTGGTGCATTGACTACCGAAAGCCTGATTCGTTTCAGAGGAGAGTGTGTATCCTCCGCTTCGGATTGATGATTGGTTTGATCAGCTTGTGAGAGCTTCAGACTGGTCGAAGATCGATTTCGGATCCGGATACCGTCAGTGGTGGTTTGTTGAGTCAGGTGTGGTTTTCGGATCTCGGAGCGAGCATCTGGAGTTCTTGGTCACTTCATTGGTTGACCAATGCTCCATAGATCGTGTGGACTTGATGGACCATGTGTTCAGACGGTTTCTGGACGAGTTGCGGTCATGTTCGTTGGCAATGTCCTGATGTACTCCGAGAGTGTGGACCAGTACCTGGAGCAGTTGCGAGCGGTTTTGTGGACTTCGCGAGACGATTAGCTGTTTGTGAAAGTTCATCCAGTGTGAGTTTGGTCGATTAGCGTGAAGATGTTGGGCTATGTGATGTTATCCGAGGGAGTTGGAGTGGATCCTGACCAGTTCGAAGCCGTGTTGATTTGGAGTTTGCCCTACTACTGTGCCAGAGATTGGGGGTCTCTTGGGTTTTGGCAGGCTTGTACCGACGGCTTTGTACAGGATTTTTCCTGGATTGCCACTTCACTTTCCGGATTGACAAAGAAGGCGTCAGGTTCATTTGGTTCGATGCACGCGAGGAGAGTTGCTTACTCCTGCAGGTTGGTGACCGTTACTGCGGCTTTGACCTTACCTGACGATCGTGACGAGTTCGTGGGTTATGGCGATGCATCGAGATTTGGTTGGGTTATGCTTTGATACTGTGTAGCAGAGCGGTGGCTCATGGTTGCGGACAGTGGAAACCTTGAGTGGTTACGTATCCTTTGTTTGATTTGGGTGTAGCTGTCCTATTGTTAGCATCGGAGAGTTCGAGATTTTATAGCTACGGCGTGCAGCGTGGTGTAGGATGTACACCGACCATTGAGTTTCATCCACTTGCATTTTCGGCCAGATTTGGGCTTGAGGCAGTGTCGATGGATGGAGTCGACTGACGACTATGGCTGTACATTAGAGTTTGTTCGAGGAAGGCTAATGGTTGCACTTTGACCATCCGTTTGGGATGATGTTGCTGTTGATGCATTCAGTCGAGAGTTAGGAGCTTCGGTATTGCATGCGTGTATGTGTGGCTCGAGTTTCTGTATTAGCCGAGTTATGGGCTACGAGAGCTGAATTTGAGTATGATGATGTTGAGGCTTGTGATTTTGCGTGTGTTTGGCGCTAGTGACGCGGAGAAATGTCAGATACTTCAAGTTTACTACTCGTGACGCAACATGAAGAGCGATATAGCAGCTTGTGCGAGCGCAGCATGTGTGTACTGATGCCACATTCGTCGACTGGCGATGGCTAGGAGGAAGAGACGTGCCGAGATGTGTTAGCCATTTGAGATTTCCGGTTAGACGTGGCGGTTACTGTTGTGATCTCGTGTGTGTTTATACGCAGTTTGGTTTGTGGTACCGGTTGTTGGGTTTTTGTGGACAGTTTGATAAACTTGGTATGTTTACTTGTACTTTCAGAAATGATTTCAGTGACAGGCGGTTATGGCTATGTTTGGTGGAGGTTGTCCATCTACATGGTGTACCTGTGTCCCAGTTCGCCGATTGAGGTGATCAGCTACGACTGTGTGTTGGCGAGCTTTGCAGCGAGCATTAGGGACCAGATTACGAGCTAGTACCGGTTCTTATCCTCAGATTGGCGAGCGATCTTCGAGGATTATTCAGGCCTTGGAGGGCATGTTGTGGACCTCGGTGTTGCAGTTCCGGAGGATTCGGGACCAGCAGTTTCGGTTGTTCGAGGTTGCTTGCAGTACCAGGTTATTGTCCACTGTGATTTTGATATTGTTTGACGTCGTTTTTAAGGAACGATGTTGTACTCCATTGTGCTGGAACGAGTTTGGTTTGAGTATGAGTTGATGTTTGATGGGGATTTTGTGGAATGTGCTACCACAGACTGTCAGGTTAGCGGAAATGGGTTGATTATTGCCCGAGTTCGAAGTTTGAGTTATGCTAATATGAGTATGTGCGTTATGTTGATGAGTGTAGACTGAGTTGTGATTTGTTATGATGTATTGATCCGTATGTGGCCATAGGCGAGTTTGTGTTATGCCGTATGGTTCGGCACCGCCTATAGTGTTGGCTTTGTGTGTTGTGTTCCGCGTGGCGGAACTATGTTTCAGGTTGTTGCGTGTTGTGTACCCTATCTGTTCCTTATGTAGGAACACTTAGCGATTGTGTGAGCCAGTTTAGATTTGTGATTTGAGGGTACAGGGATTCCGGCACGGAATTATCTCCTATTGTGGAGTTTGTGATCAGAGTTGTTCAGTTGAGATTGCCATTGGTGAGTTGAGCAGTATGCAGAGGCAGTGCTCCTACCTTATAGTCGGCAGACTCGGAAATTTCGAGGTCGAAATTTTTCTAAGGGGGGTGGATTTGTGACGACCCGGACCATAATCAGAAGTATAATCAGCTTGATTCGTGAGTTACAGCGCAGTCGCGGATTTTCGACAGATATTGGAATCGCCAGAGTTCTTAACGACTAAATTATTGGCCGAGAATTGGAGCTGGGTCTCTTCTCGAGAGTCGTTCTACGTGTGATTACGAATTCGTGGGCGGTTCCGGATCGTTATTTGGACGACCGAGGAATTAGTTATGAATATTTGAAGTTCGGATTTAAATGGTGGGCTACTTAACGACTAAATTACCGGATGAGAATTTGGTTTCGGCTTCTTCACGGAAGTTGTTCAGAATTTAATTTCGAGTTCGTGGGAACTTCCGGAGCATAATTTGGAGTTACGAGGAATTAGTTGCGAATTTTGCCGTTTGTTGATTATTTAGTCGATTTAATGTGTGTTGCTTTGAAGGGTTGACTTTTTATTCGGTTGGCCGATATGTTTGACTTCGGGTAATATTGGAAGAGTACGTCGAGGCGAGTTTGTGACCGCGAGAATTATCGGAATCGGAATTACGACGAGAAAGTTACGCGCGTTTGAAGTTCGTTGAATTGGATAAACATGAAGTTTCCAAAAATGGAAAGTCTATAAATAGAAGTTGCTATTTTGGGCAGGTCAGACCTTTCCTATTTGGGTGTTGACCGAGTTGACTCGGTCAACTCGGTGGAGAGAGGGTGAGTTCGACGGCTTGTGGTGGCTCACGGCGGTGGAGTCTTTTCCGGCCACCCCAAGGCTTGGGGAAGGGTCCGTTAGGTGCGCCTCGGCCTTCCCGTGGTGGTGCCGGCCACCGTTTGTGGCGTGGGTTGCCGGAAAAGAAGGAATTTCCGGCCCAAAATTGGAGAAAATTAGGTGTATTCGGGTTCATGGTTTTTGGCCGAATTGAGCTACAACTTTGAGTGGGCTTTGAAGCTCTTATCCCCTTGATGCTTCCCTGTAAGTTTCGTGTTTCAATTCGATGTGTACAAGGAGAATTTTGGATTTGAAATTTGTGTGTTCATTCGGTTTTTCATGAAATTGACCATGTTAGAGTGAGAATTGGACTTCGGTGCAGTTGACAAAGTTGCTCAGTGGGTGGTTTTGCATGGAATAGGGGTTGCTCCGCCGTGAAATTCTCTGGTCAACAGTGGCGCCGCCGTGGGCGGCGGTCAACGGCGGTCAACGGTCAACGGGTTGACTTTTTGACTTTCGGCAAGTCGCATGTCACTTGACTCGAAATCGCGCCCCGATCGCAGTGGGGAGGTTCATTTTTCGAGTTGAGCGTCCGAACGTAAAGCGAGGTATTGAAGTGGTATATACGGATTTTCGACGATTCGTCGACTTTGAATTATCTGTTTCCGAGAACAGTGGTTTCTCGTGGTTTGATTTGTATTGTCGGATTATGATTTTGAATATGGGACATTGTGAATATTCAGGGGTTCGTGATCGTTGTTTTGGCGAGGGACTTTCCGCCGGATCACGGGTTAACGCGATACGCGTTACGCCAGCCTGTGAGTGGACACTTTATTTTCACGGATTGATTGCGAGTCCTTATTTATGATTTATGAACTTGAGCATGCGGATTGATCATGATTTTACGAGCATGTGTTTTACGATTATGTTTATACGAATATACGTATACGAATATATACACATACGTACATATTATGTTTTAAGCATGTGCATAGAAAAAGATTTATGATTTGGTTTACACAGAGTACAGTCTCAGTATATGTTGTGGTATCGATACACATTGGCTTCTCGGCTGATCCCCGAGTACGCTCCGGGGGGGACAGATATCCTGACCCGAGGCCTTTCTGGCTAGAATCACGTGTGGGTCTGGGATCCCGTGATTCAGACTGTGCTATCGCGTGGAAGCCCATGAGAGCCTCCGCGATATGTTTTACGTTGCATGCTCTGTACGTGAGTGGTAGCCAGAGTCTCCTCACGTAGCATTTGATTTTCACGCATTTGACTCGCATATAATTTTATATGTATATATTACTTGGTGAAAGACATTTATTTTCGTCCACTCACTCTAACGTGTTTATTGTCTTTCACCTGGGCTTTTCGGTTTCCGTGCCCAGTTTGCAGTTCAGGCTCTGGTGTCGCACGTCGTGGTCGGAGGCATAGTGCTCGAGCTACTTTGTTTCATCCAGTAGGTTTATTGTTCTACCTACTGTGGTATGCGTATACGATTATGTATTAGATGTCGCTCTGAGCTTCCTATTGAATACGTTATACGATTTTACACTGGATTTCAGTAAAGTGTATATATATTTACTACTTTACTTTACTGTTGATATATTGAGAAATCCGGATGGGATTGGCGCCCACGGTTTGCTTTTTGTGGCATAGGATGAAGTGTATTTTCCGCGTGCAGGTAATGGTAATTCCACGCTAGTAACGAAACTCTGCCCAAATTTCGAAAAGTTTTTGTTGGTTCGTGTTTTCGAAGGGGTTTGATTCCGATTTAGGAAGCTAAATCGGGGTTGGGTCCTTTCAAATTGTGCACATCATTTGCAAACTAGAGAGGATTTTCCCCCCTGCTTTCTTTGACATCATGATTCACCTAATGATCCACCTGCCCGAGCAGGTGCTTATTTCTGGTCCGGTCCAGTACACTTGGATGTATCCTCAAGAAAGGTACGTACAACTAATTAATTAATTTGTTCCACTGGAGATTATATATATACTAGCCAGCTAGCTATATGTACTTATGTAATGTGTACGTTTGATTTTGTAGACAGCTTGGACAGTATAAGTCATTCGTCAAAAACAGGTCGGCCCCGGATGGCTCCATAGCAGAGACATACCTAATGCATGAGTGTGTTACTTACTGCAACAGGTACCTCAAAGATCCACCCCCTCCCACTGCCTCCGATCGCAGTGCCCGCATCAATCTTTCTGTCGTTACCAATGTCGTCCGACCGTTTAGAGGAGTATTAAAGGAATCGTTAACACGGGAAGAACTTATTGAGGCACATTGGGTAGTGTTGCGAGACTGTGATGAAGTTGAGCCGTACATGATGTCATACAGGGAGAGGCTTCAGGCGTTAAATCAAAACAAGAGTTCAGCGTGGATTGAGAAAATGGTTAAGAAGAAGTTTGCTGATTATTTCTTCCAATGGGTACGTACGTACGACTCGGTATTAATTATTTAAATACATATTGCTCATGTTTGTAGAAAGTAAACCATTATATTAATTTGGCCTTTTTCGCAGATGATTGATCTGCAAAAATCTGATAACCACGGAGGGTGGTGGTCATGGCCAAAGCACTTGCTAGCAGGGAAGCCGGTTAAACACTATATTTATCCCGGATGTTTTGTGAACGGTGTAAAGTTCCATTCATTGGCCCGAGACGAAGGAAGAAGAACACAAAACAGTGGGGTAGCGGTTGGGAAAGACAATGATCTATATTACGGGGCTATTGTATACGTGGTTCAGCTATGTTACGGGAATGATGTCAACGTTTTCCTATTCAAGTGCAGATGGTTCAAACGTACAAAGGAAGACCTGGGACTATTATCAGTCGATACAAACTCGCACTGGTATGAGGATGAGCCTTTCGCTCTCGCCACCTTAGTTCGGCAGGTGTTCTATCTCGACGATCCGAAAGCCGGTGAAGGGTGGAAAATAGTGAACCATATCTCTCACCGAGGAATATGGAATACAGAGACAATTGAAGGGACACCGGCGATGACTGAAGATGCTGCTGAACCAGATTCTGGTGATATTCCTGCCTATCAAGAGCCTAATATTTCTATGGTCCGCTCTGATATAATGGATCTGGTTCAAGATGGTGAACGGTTACCCATGCCTGATGGTTGTACAGATCTAACTGAAGATGAGATTATCGATGAGGTAGATGAAGAAGACGAGCAGGAAGAGGACGCGGACGAGGACTCAGGTTATTCGTCGGACGATGTTGAGTACGATGACGAGGATGAGCCGTCGACTAACGGGGATGAGGACGATGATGATTATGACGAAGAGTACGGTCATACGACGAGGGAGATTAATTGGTAATTAATTACTGTAATTATTGTACGTAATATATATATGATTGATGCCGGTTTACGGTAAGAAATTAATCGATCTGAATTATATATCCTGGCCAACGGAGAAATTAATAAATATTGGCGCCAAATCTCAATCTCATATAAAACGTACCCTAGCTAAATCCTTGACCCTAAATCTAGCTAGCAGTTCGATCGGATCGATCGATAAATTTTTTAATAATATTTTTGAATTAGAATATAATTAAACGGACACGTACGTACACAAATGACCGGGGACGACCTAAACCGTAATCCCTAAGGCTCTAACCCCTGAAATCGGGGTCTATACACCTGGACGACGGAGACTGGTCATTCTCCGTCGTCCAGGTACACACTAGGACGACGGAGAATGGTCATTCTCCGTCGTCCAAGTTCACAAACCCTAAACCCTAAACAGTAAGCCCATAAACCCTGAATTCAGGGTCTATGCACCTGGACGACGGAGAACGTCATTATCCGTCGTCCAGGTTAGAACCTGGACGACGGAGAACGATCATTTCCGTCGTCCAGGTGAAGATATCAAAATTTTTTCTAAGACAACGACCCTCTAGACCTTCTTCCAATGCATTTTCTTTTCATCAAGACTTTAGAATAAACAATTCTTGGTGTGTGAGCTTCGACGGTTCGAAAATCGGAGTTGCGAAATGCCTTGTATCCACGTATCCGGTTTGTGAAATTATCGGTTTTGCGGTTGACTGTGCCGATCAAACCCTTCCCGAACTTATTATTTTATGGTCCTTTGAAGACAATTATATATTATGTTACGACGAACATATCCAACGGTTGTTTTGTCCAAATTCAATTTCGTTAATACTCTGCTGCAAATGAGCGTCTACTCATGAACACTTAAGTCGTAAAGATTAGTCGATACTTAACAACTTTCAAGACGTAAAATTATTCGTCGGTTCAAATTTAACTGTTCATATATACGATGCGTTCATCGATATTGTACGACTATTTCACTCGAATGACAGATCGCTAAATTCCTAGCGAATTATTTTTAAAATTTTTTTTACGTAATTTGAACCTGGACGACGGAGATGGTAATTTTCCGTCGTCCAGGTGTTCACCTGAACGACGGAGAATGACCATCTCCGTCGTCCAGGTTCAAAAATCATGGCGGTTCAAATTTTTTTTGTTTAATTTTTTCATGTAATTTTTCACTTGCACGACGGAGACTGACCATCTCCGTCGTCCAAGTCCAAAATTATGGCGGTTCAATTTACCGCTTCCGTTTTTGGGACCGCTTGAATTTTCACTTAGACGACGGATAATGATCATCTCCGTCGTCTAAGTCCAATTCCATGGCGGTTCAAAACGTCCCGCCGATTAATTACGCGCCGATTGAAAATTTTTAAACCGCCACCTGGACGACGGAAAACACTGTTTCCGTCGTCCAGGTGAACTTAGACGACGGAGAATAGTTCTCCGTCGTCTAAGTCAAACTCTATAAATAGAACAGCACCCCCCCTCATTTTCTCATCATTCCATCTCCTCCTCTCCCTCTCCTCTCCTCTCCTCTCCTCTCCTCCGGCGATCCTCCTCCGGCGACGCTCCGACGACATTTTTTCCGGCGTGGTTCCTCCTCTCCGACGACTCAACTCCGGCGAAATTCCCGAAAACTCCGATTCGGTAAATTTCTATTTTTCCCTTATTAAAATAATTTTCATTTAATTAATTAATTTAATTCTAAATATAATTAATTAGTAGAATTTAATTGATTAATTAGTTTAAATATTTAATAAATGATTAATTATTGTTATTAATTAATTAAATCATAATTATTGTAATTATTGTAATTATTTATATATTATTAGTTGCATGATTAAATGAATTGACTATTAAATTATTTATTATTAGTTGCATGATAAATAAATATAAATTATTGCATCTAATTAAAGGAATTATTAATTAATATTTACGTTTATTTTCTAGTAAATTAATTAGTAGTACGTGTTCGATTTAAATTTAGTACATAGGCTTGGTAATTATTAAGTCGCACTCTTTGGAATAGATGACGCCTCTTTTCCTTGCTTATCTCCTTAACCCCTCGTGATGTGTGGATTTCATCACCGCACACCATAACCTAAGTGAAGTTATGGACACGAGGTTGAGGGCGGAGTTTGCAAAGGACTTGAGGGAGTGTAAATTTTCGAAAAATTGGCCGAATGTCGGACATGGTGTCTAGAAACGGGTTATGACTGGTGACAGGATTTGGACTAAGAAAGACTTTTGTCGAAATGCCTCTCGCGTTACCTCTATCCCTAACTGGCTATGCTTTTCGATTTAACCAAGGCTGATTAATTGAAAATTTACACTTTATCGCGCGGGTCGCACGTCCATTGAACGACCGAAAATGCCAAGCTAGTGTACTCTATTTAAATCTTAAACGTACATAATTAATTAGCGTAAATTTTTAAGTTGTAATTATTATGGTAAGTAGGTATTTTAACCCCGTACTCTTAGGTTTAAATGGCTCCGCCAAAGACGACATCCGGCAAGAAGAAAGCCCAACAAGAGGCAGAAGATGCCATGCTCCGCCGCTTGGCGGACCAAGTCGGTTGGGAATTACCACCGGAGGGCAACGACGCTCTCAATCCGGACGGATCATCTGGTCCGTCCGTAGCGCCCTCTGGGGAAATTCCCGCTCCCCCATTCATCTCGAGCGGTGATGACGTCGACCCCTTCCAATCTCTGACGCCCGGTACCCATTCAACGGGAAGTACTCAGGTGTCCTCCACCGCCGAATCAATCATGTACAGCGCCCGCCGTAGGCAAAGGAGGGCCCCCACTGACCCGGAACCGAAAAGGACTCGGGGTCTCGTTAAAGGGGGGAAAGCGGAGCGTATTTGCAAGGCGACCGGTAAAAAGATCGACTTTCCGTACGACGAATTCACCGGTGGCCCTCCCACAGCTCAACTAGCAAGTCTCTCGGCGCATGGGATAGGGTCAATCATCCGTAACCGGGTTCGTATCACTGCCCCTACTTGGAAGGAGGCGCCGGATCATGAGAAGGCGAAAGTCTTCAAAGATCTTTCGGTACGTAATACGTTCAATTTAGTTATTATATAATATTGTTAATCTCGGCCTAAAATTTCATAATATATACGATTATAATTTTCTATTTATTTTTCATAGGAACAATTTGACGTGGATCCGACACCGGCTATGTTGAGGCATATCAATCAAACCGCCAACTCCATCTACAAAGATTGGAAGTACAGGCTCCATAAGTACTTCAAAGATGTCGGTCCCGTGCCTCCCCCGGTAGAGCTGCAAGGGGAGAGAGAAGATGAGTGGGAGTGGTTGTGTAACCACTTTGCCGATGAACAATTTAAGGTATTAATTTAATTTTTTTATTTCAATTAAAATAATTGAATTATTTAAATTGTAGTTATTCATTTTTTAATGATTTAATTATCTTGTGTAACAGAAATTCTCCGGTGTCAACAAAGCCAACCGGGGGAAGAAGGAGAAACACCATACTACCGGCGCCAAGCAGTTCATTCAAATTGCCAAGGAGCACAAGGATAAGGGTTCCAAACACCCTTTTATTGATGCAAGCGTAAGCGCGTACGTGACGCCAGGGCTCGATAATGAAGCGAGTCAATGCGGGGTAAGTGATATATATATATGTGCTTTTAATTATAGTAATTATTATTTAAATATGATTACAAAATTATAATAAATTAATTATAATTTTGTAGGCAAGGGCGATAGAGCGTGCGCATGAAGAGTTGGCCAACACTCAGCTTGCGTTCCCAGATGTGCCGCCGGAAGACCTGCCTCCTCTATCCTTAGAGAGCCAAATTGCAATCGGGGATGAGGTCTACGGTCGTAGAGCTGGCAAGGAGGTTAGGCACTTTGGGCCTAGGGTGCTACGAGATTTGTCGACGACCTCCGGCTCATCATCTACGGGAGGTTCGAGGCAGCGGAGAATGAGTCAAGCTGCGGCCGTCGAAGCAGCCATTCAAGAGGCTCGACTGGCACGAGAGGAGAATCGACTGACACAAGAGCAGAATGAGGCAATGCGGCAAAGACTTGACCAACAACAAGCACAAATAGCCCAACTCATCGCCCTTATGGAACAAAATCGAGAAGTATGTCAACCTCCTCCGAACCCACACCCCGACGACAACGACCCGGCTGGAGGCGGAGGACTCGGCCCCGCATCTGCTCCTCCAGTGTATTAGCTAGCACGTAGTATATTATCTCGTTTCTTTCCGCATTCCGAACAATATTTTAATTTTTAATTTATGGGTTTTTTCGTATGTACAAATTAATTTACTTTGATTATTTAATAATTAAGTTATTAATTTTAATATTCAAAATTTAGTTTATTTATTTAATTTTAGCATTTTTCATTATTTAAATTAAAATAATAATAAATTAAATTAATAATTTTTTATTTCAATTTATTTTTTTTAAAAAATTAAATATTCACTTGGACGACGGAGATTATGTTTTCCGTCGTCCAGGTGAAACCCTAAACCCTAAACCCTGTCGTTCTCCGTGGCCCAGGTGTTCACCTGGACGACGGAGAAGTGGTGTTTCCGTCGTCCAGGTGAACACCTGGGCCACGGATAAGCTACCATTATCCGTGGCCCATGTACACACTTGGACGACGGAAACACTAAGTCTCCGTCGTCCAGGTGAACACCTGGGCCACGGACAGACGAGCAATGTCCGTGGCCCAGGTGTTCACCTGGACGACGGAGACTTAGTGTTTCCGTCGTCCAAGTGTGTACATGGGCCACGGATAATGTCCGAGGTCCAAGTGAACTTGGACGACGGATCACTAAATCTCCGTCGTCCAGGTGCTTGGACGACAACACTTGGAGCACGGACCTTGGACGACGGAGTTTCGGTCGTCTAAGTACTTAGACGACGGAAAACTGCACTTAGACGACGGAAATGGTCCGTGGTCTAAGTGCAGTTTTCTTGTAGTGGTTTGTACCTGGACGACGGATATGGTAATTCTCCGTCGTCCAAGTTCACAAACCCTAAACCCTAAACAGTAAGGCCCTAACCCCTGAATTCAGGGTCTATACACCTGGACGACGGATATGAGCTTTTTCGTCGTCCAGGTTATCACTAGGACGACGGATAACGGCATTCTCCGTCGTCCAGGTGCAGATATCGTAATTTTTTCTAAGACAACGACCATCTAGACCTTCTTCCAATGCATATTCTTTTCGTCAAGACTTTAGAGTAAACAATTCTTGGTGTGTGAGCTTCGACGGTTCGAAAATCGGAGTTGCGAAATGCCTTGTATCCACGTTTCCGGTTTGTGAAATTATCGGTTTTGCGGTTGACTGTGCCGATCAAACCCTTCCCGAACTTATTATTTTATGGTCCTTTGAAGACAATTATATATTATGTTATGACGAACATATCCAACGGTTGTTTTGTCCAAATTCAATTTCGTTAATACTTTGTTGCAAATGAGCCTCTACTCATGAACACTTAAGTCATAAGGATTAGTCGATACTTAATAACTTTCAAAACAAAAAATTATTCGTCGGTTCAAATTTAACTGTTCATATATACGATGCGTTCATCGATATTGGACGATTATTTCACTCGAATGACAGATCGCTAAATTCCTAGCGAATTAATTTTAAAATTTTTTTTAACGTAAATTGAACCTGGACGACGGAGAATGACAAGATCTGTCGTCCAGGTTTAATTTACCATGGCGGTTAGATATTTTTTTAATTTTTTTTTTCAATGAATATTTCACTTGGACTACGGAGAATGACGTTCTCCGTCGTCCAGGTGTTCACCCGAACGATGGAGAACGTCATTCTCCGTCGTCCAAGTCGAAAATCATGGCGGTTCAATTTACCGCCTCAATTTTCGGCGCCGCTTGAAATTTAACTTAGACGACGGAGAATCAATTCTCCGTTGTCTAAGTCCAAATTTATGGCGGGTGAAACGTCCTGCCCATTAATTACGCGCCGCTTCGAAAATATTTAACCTTTCACTTAGACGACGGAAAACATTGTTTCCGTCGTGCAAGTGAACTTAGACGACGGAAATTAGTGCTCCGTCATCTAAGTGAAAGTCTATATATAGGCCGTGGCTCATCTTCTTTTCCTCATCCCATACATTCTCATCCTCTCCTCTCTCTCTCTCCCACTCCGGCGATCCTCCTCCGGCGACGCTCCGACGACCAACTTTCCGGCGTGGTTCCCCCTCTCCGACGACTCTACTCTTCCGATATTCCTGCGAAATTCCGACGAGGTAATAATTCTATTTTTTAACTCTTTAACATTTTTTTTATTTAATTAATTATTTAATTTCTAAATACTTTTAATCTATTAGTTTTAAATAATAAATACTTGTAATTATAATAATTATTATTATGTTGTTATTATTATTATTTAGTAATTATTATTAGTTGTTAATTAATTATTTGGTAATGAATAATATTATTAGTTAAAATTAAATATTAGTAATAATAATTAATAATATTAATTATATTGGTAAATGAATAATTATTATTAAATGCATGATAAATAATAATTAATTGCTAATTATGTGTATTTTCTAGTAAATTGCATGGTAGTACGTTTTCGATTTAAATTTAGTACATAGGCTTGGTTTATTAAGTCGCACTCTTTGGAATAGATGGCGCCTCTTTTCCTAGTTTATCTCCTTAACCCCTCGTGATGTGTGGATTTCATCACCGCACACCATAACCTAAGTGAAGTTATGGACACGAGGTTGAGGGCGGAGTTTGCAAAGGACTTGAGGGAGTGTAAATTTTCAAAAAATTGGCCGAATGTCGGACATGGTGTCTAGAAACGGGTTATGATTGGTGACAGGATTTGGACTAAGAAAGACTTTTGTCGAAATTAGTCCTGCCTCTTGCGTTATCTCTATCCCTAACTGGCCATGTTTTTCGATTTAACCAAGGCTGATTAATTGAAAATTTACACTTTATCGCGCGGGTCGCACGTCCATTGAACGACCGAAAAAGCCAAGCTAGTGTACTCTATTTAAATCTTAACCGTACTTAATTAGCGTAAATTTTGCACTTGTAATTATTATGGTATGTACGTATTTTAACAACGTACTCGTTGGTTGAAATGGCTCCATCCGGCAAGAAGAAAGCCCAACAAGAGGCAGAAGATGCCATGCTCCGCCGCTTGGCGGAGCAAGTCGGTTGGGAATTACCGGAGGGCAACGACGCCCTCAATCCGGACGGTTCATCTGGTCCGTCCGTAGCGCCCTCTGGGGAAATTCCCGCTCCCCCATTCATCTCGAGCGGTGATGACGTCGACCCCTTCCAATCTCCGACGCCCGGTACCGGTTCAACGGGAAGTACTCAGGCGTCCTCGACCGCCGAATCAATCATGTACAGCGCCCGCCGTAGGCAAAAGAGGGCCCCCACTGACCCGGAACCGAAAAGGACTCGGGGTCTCGTTAAAGGGGGCAAAGCGGAGCGTATTTGCAAGGCGACCGGGAAAAGGATCGACTTTCCCTACGACGAATTCATCGGTGGCCCTCCCACAGCTCAGCTAGCAAGTCTCTTGGCGCATAGTATAGGGTCAATCATCCGTAGCTGGGTTCGTATCACTGCCCCTACTTAGAAGGAGGCGCCGGATCATGAGAAGGCGAAAGTCTTTAAAGATCTTTCGGTACGTAATACGTCCAATTTAGTTATTATATAATACTGTTAATATTAGTTAAAATTTCATAATATATACGATTATAATTTTCTATTTATTTTTGATAGGAACAATTTGCGGTGGATCCGACACCGGCCATGTTGAGGCATATCAACCAAACCGCCAACTCCATCTACAAAGATTGGAAGTACATGCTCCATCAGTACTTCCGAGATGTCGGTCCCGTGCCTCCCCCCGTAGAGCTGCGTGGGGATAAAGAAGATGAGTGGGAGTGGTTGTGTAACCACTTTGCCGATGACTCCTTTAAGGTGTTAATTTATTTTTTTTATTTCAATTAAGATAATTGAATTATTTAAATTTTAGTTATTAATTTTTTAATGATTTAATTATGTTGTGTAACAGAAATTCTCCGGTGTCAACAAAGCCAACCGGGGGAAGAAGGAGAAACACCATACTACTGGCGCCAAGCAGTTCATTCAAATAGCCAAGGAGAACAAGGATAAGGGCTCCAAACACCCTTATCTTGATGCAAGCATAAGTGCGTACGTGACGCCTGGGCTCGATAATGAAGCCAGTCAATGCGGCGTAAGTGATATATATATGTGCTTTTAATTATAGTAATTATTATTTAAATATTATTTCATTATAATAAATTAATTATTCTTTTGTAGGCAAGGGTGATAGAGCGTGCGCATGAAGAGTTGGCTAACACTCAGCTTGCGTTCCCAGATGTGCCGCCGGAAGACCTGCCTCCTCTATCTTTAGAGAGCCAAATTGCAATCGCGGATGAGGTCTACAGTTGTAGAGCTGGCAAGGAGGTTAGGCACTTTGGGCCTAGGGTGGTACGAGATTTGTCGACGACCTCCGAGTCATCATCTACGGGAGGTTCGGGCCAGCGGAGAAGGAGTCAGGCTGCGGCCGTCGAAGCAGCCATTCAAGAGGCTCGACTGGCACGAGTGGAGAATCGACTGGCAGGAGAGCAGAATGAGTCAATGCGGCAAAGACTTGACCAACAACAAGCACAAATAGCCCAACTCATCGCGCTCATGAACCAAAATCGAGAAGTATGTCAACCTCCTCCGAACCCACACCCCGACGACAACGACCCGGTTGGAGGCGGAGGACTCGGCGGCGCATCTGCTCCTCAAGTGTATTAGCTAGCTAGTTAATTATTGCGTTTCTTTATTTCCGAGTTCCGAACAATATTATATAATTTTTATGGGTTTTTAATTTGGATGTGTATGTACAAATTAATTAATTAATTAATACATTAATTAATATTAAAAATTTAGTTTATTTAATTAATTTGGACTATTTTTCATTATTTAAATTAATTTAATAATATTTATTTACAATTTATTTTTTAAAAAAATTAAATAGGCACTTGGACGACGGAGTTTATGTTCTCCGTCGTCCAGGTACCCAAACCCTAAACCCTAAACCCGAACCCCTAACCCCTAACCCCTAACCCCTAAACCCTAAACCATGCCAATCTCCGTGGCCCATGTGTTCACCTGGACGACGGAGAATTAGTTCCTCCTTCGGCCACCATAGAGGGCGATCCAACTCTCAAGTCGAAGAGCAACTCGAGCCCAATAAGTCTCATGAAAAAACCGCCCCAAAACATGGCCGGAATCGGCCTCAATTCCGGCGAAACCATTTCGGCCTCCAAACGGGTCGACCCACCCGTGGTCAACGCGGGTCAACACCTGCTTTCCACTTATGGAAACTTTCCCAAATCGGCATGTATCGCTTCCATATTTATACTGTACGCGTATCGAACCCTAAACGGATAAATACGACAATATTCGATGGACGAAAATATTCACAACTTATTCCTCGTAACTCGGAAAAATCCTCCAGAAGTTCCCACGAGCTCGAAATTAAATTCTCTATAACTTCCGCGCAGGATCTCAAATCAAATTCTCGCCCGATAATTTAGTCGCTAATGAAGCCGCCATATTAACAGATTACGTCGAAATCGCGACTAATCGCAAAACTCGCAAATCAAGTCGATAACCATTCCATTTACGGTTCGGGTCGATTAACGGTCCAAAATGAATCACAATCACGATTCGGATAGACTCGAATACGAACGGATAAACTCGACGATATTCCAAAATTTCAAATATTCATATTATATTCCTCGGTCGTCGAAATAATAATCCAGAACCGCCCACAAACTCAAAATCACGCGTAAAACAACTCTCGAGAAGAGATTCAACTCAAATTCTTGGCCAATAATTTAGTCGTAATCAAAGCCGGCAATTCAATCAATTTACGAAAAACTGCGATTACGCGCAAGCTCGTGGATTAAGCCGATTACACTACTGATTCTGTTCCGGGTCGTCACAGCTAGGGTTTGTAACCTAGATAGTTTAGGCTTCCCTTGGGCCTAGCTCAAAGTGTATGGACCTTACTTGGTGGTTCGACTGACCATGGACATATTCGGCGATTTTCTGGCAACTTCCGATAACTTCAGGCTACTACTTTTTTTTTTCTTTTCCCAAAGTTACTCGAAATTCTCTCGTGACTCTGGAAATGTGCTCAATCCAAAAAGTGATTAATTATAATTTTTAAGAGCATTTTCGTGCCAACTCCTAATTTTCTAGCTAGCATAAATAAGAAACGTTATAAAACTGATGCTTTATTCATAGAAGACAAACAATAAGCATATACAGAAGATGCGTGAAGGAAGAGAGAGAGAGAAATGGGAGGAGAGAAAAGAGGTCTGACCCAAATTGACCAAAAAAAAGTTTTGACTTTCCATTTTCGGAAAGACACATTTATATGTGCGAGTTGCGACTAATCGATTCCTTAAAACTGTATAAAAATTTTGCTGACCGTAATTTCGTCATCGTAACTCCGATTTCAACACTTGACGTGGCCATGAACTCGACTTGATAAACTCAACGACTTTTCTAATTATAATTTCCTGAAATAGGAAGTCCTATTTATACTTGTCCATTTACGACTATTATATTTTCGATAAGCTTCTATTGATCATAACTTTCTTGTCGTAACTCCGTTTCGGCATTCTTTGCATCTACGGACTCGTCTTGACAATTTCTATGACTTCCACGTGAAGTCAACCAACTTCGACAATCCGATAAAAATTCAACTAAAAGCTCTCAATATTTATCGATGGTGAAAAAAAACTACCTTTCTTGATTAACCTTAAATAAATCATAAAAAGAAAATTATTGGGATGGGATGTTACACACAACATGCAATCAAGACTCAAAACTCATAAACACATGGAAGATGAATTGAACTCAAAAATAGTATAAAACCAAAATAAACATGTATTCTTCAGGAACAAAGTAAAACAAATACAAGAAGAACTTGTGTGCTGCATATACAGAAGATGAAATTTGGCAGGCTTTATTTCAAATTTATACCGGGTCCAGATGGGATGTGTAACGTCCCAAACCTAAATTACTAACTTAATATTTGTTCGTCGAGTTATTTATCGATTTAATCGCTTACGTTTATCGAGATTTACCGCTACTAAAATTGACTTTTTATAGTTTTAATTTTTTTGTGCTCGTATTCTTTTTGGAAGTTGTAAATGAAATTATTTTTGAGCTCTTTGAGCGAAGTACGTGGATATGTTAAATGTTAAATTTAGAGTTACGACAAGAAAGTTATGGTCAATTGGAGTTTGTCGGGAATTTTTACGTTTCGGTAAGTTTTGGTCAGGATGGGGTCAACCCTTTGTCAACCCCATTTTCTTTCTCTCTCCCCAACCTGTTTCTCTCCATGACGGTTGACGCCGGCGAACCACCACCGGCCGACCACCAAATTGGTTGGCCTTGGTGTCAAAACCTCCACCTCCACCTCCTCTTCCTTTCCGCCAACATATTAACCTCCAATTTCTCATCGATTGAACCCAAAATTCACGGCAAAAAATAAGGGTTTCGGCTTGTTTTTGTCGACGACGACGATGGCGCTATGGCAGGATTTTGGTGGCGCAAGGCTAGAGGTTTTGAAGCCCACACTGCCAGGAGTCGAACCTGACCGGTTCAGGTCACACTATGGCCTGACACCGGTTATTGGTCACCAAGTAATTCAGTGAGGATTTCGAATTTCAACGGGTAATTTCGTTAGTTTCTGGCCAGTTTTTGAGGTTGTTTTGTTCTGCAATGTTGTTGGGATCGATGAGAGGAACATTTTATGTGTAAGTTGTTTGAATTGGAGTCGGTCAAATTCTAGCCGTCGCCGGCAGTGGCGCATGGGGTCCCACACACCGTCGTGCACGGCAAAGCTCTAACAACCCCGAAGAGCCATTTTCCATAGGAAGTTTAGCTAATCGATTCGTACTAGTGTTTGAGTACTTTCATAGATTTTGGGAAACTTGTGTAATGTTTCTATGTATGTTTAGGATTCGGATGCGAATTGATACCTTCGACATGATCTTTCGTCGTGTGTCGAGTTGATGCCCACCTTTCTATGGAGCTGTGGATCATAGCATGAAAAATATGTTTGTTATCACGATGTGGTGAAGTAGCCATACTTAGTGATCGAAAATGGAATGTGACTATTTGGGATACAATTCGTATAAGATTCCTTATATGCTTTAGTTGTAATCGATTAGAATACTATATTAATTAAACTAGACATTTGATTGGCTTATGAACGCTATGTACGAATTAAAAGTTAGTGGATCGACTATTGTTTTTCATACGGTGCAGGTGAGTGGACACTTTATTTTCACTGTTATTTGTGAGTCTATATTTGTGCATTTACAGTATGTTATGCATTTTATAGTTATACATTTTTCAGTTATGCATTATTATGATTATGCATTATTACGATTATGCATTTGCATGGAGGCACATGTGATTTTTTTTTACACATAACATAGTCACAATTGATGCATCGATGTATTGGCTTCTCGGTTGATCCTTGAGACGCTTCGAGAGGGCCAGGGACCTGACCTGAGGATTTATTTAGTACTTAGGAGGGCCAAGAACCTGACTTGGGCAGTCTTGGGGCTTGAGGTCGTTTTACCCAAGTCACTTCTTCATACATCATATAGTACTCAGGAGTCCCAAGAATTTGACTTGGACGTTTGTTTATTTATTTATACACGCATCATTTTACGTATATTATTTAGTGAAAGGCATAATAGTTGTGTTTTCATTTAATTATGAACATTTACTTTTCGTCCATTCACTCTAACAGTTTTTAGTATTTTCTATGTCTTTCCCTGGGCTTTTTGTTTTCAACCGCTCAGGTTGCAGAGTTTCACCTGAGGTTGGGCGTGTATGCAGTTCATGGCATAGTAGTATTCTCCGTAGGATCCAAGGTTGATCCTGCGAGTTAGTAGTTTAGTTTGCGTAGTCAGTCTAAATTGTCTAGCTGCTCTGATGTCGAAAACAATTGTCTATCTTTTATATTTTTGTAATGAACCATTTTATGGAAAAATTTCTTTATTTGGTGACACTTGAATTTTGGATTTTTCACTTCAGTTTTCAATTAGTGAGTAGAAACTAAGGTTAGTAGAGTCGTTACGGCTTAATTCTGGTTTAGGCAACTAAACAAGAGTTGAGTTCTTTCAGAATGCCTTTATTTTTTCAAAAGTACTGGGAGACAATTGGGTCATATATGGTGAAAGAGGTTCAAAGTTTCCTGCATACAAGACAATTTTTGGGTGAGATTAATTACACTTATATTTGTTTGATTCCAAAAGTTCCTAATCCAATGTCAATGGTAGATTTGAGACCTATTGCATTATGTAATCTTTTGTAAAAAATTTGTTTGAAGGCTATTGCAAATAGGTTGAAGGGAAGTCTTGATAAGTTCATATCACTATTTCAGAGTGCTTTTATTCATGGACATGTAATCACAGATTATACTTTGATAGCTAATGAGGTGTCTTCACAAGATTCATAATTTTTAAGTCTTCAGATAATGAGGTTATGAGTAAAGCCTATGATAGGATGGAATGAGCTTTTCTTGAGGCAGTTTTAAGAAGGTTGGGGTTTGCAAAAGTTTGGATTACTATATGCAGTGTGTGACTACAATGCAGTATTCTTTTCTTGTCAATGGTCAACCCAGTACGTGGTTATCTCACACCTTTTTGGGGGCTGCAACAAGGTGATTTGTTATCTCTTTATCTTTTTTTGCTTGGTACACAAGTATTTTCTGCGTTGTTAGAACATCGGAGCAGGTTAGGAAAGTTGGCGGGTATTCAGATTTTTGATAGGGCTACTTCGATACATCATCTTCTCTTTTCAGATGATAGTCTACTTTTTTTGAAGACAACAATGGCCGAGTGTCAAACTATGAAACAAGTTTTATTAGATTATGAAAGGCCTTCAGGCCAAATGGTGAACTTTGTGAAAATCAGTGTGGTATCCAGCAAGAGGATCCCAATGGAGCACAAAGAAGAGATGACGGCTTATTTGGGAGTGGTGATTGAAGCAAAGCATGAAAAATATCTTGGTTTACCTACCTTTGTAGGGGTAGACATTGAACTGAAAAATTCTCTTACATTAAGAAACGGTTGAATTCAAAACTAAAAGGATGTTAAGGTAAACTGCTAAGTAGTGCTGGTAAAGAGTTGCTTATTGCTTCTACCAAATTTCGCTAGAGTCTTTGATAGAAACATGGGTACCCGCTACAACAACATGCAAACAGCTTAGAGGTGACGACGGGGTTGGTCTGCCATCAACGCTCCGATGCCTAAGTTAGTAAGCATGTAAAGTAACAAGTAAAATTATTAGACTAGATGAGATTACCTTGAGTGTGGTGAGAGGCCTCCTTATATAGGCATGAGAAGGTGACACATTCTCTCTTTTAGCAATGTGTGAGTGTACGCACATTTAACATAGTTGATGGCAGATTGGTCATTTACTCATAGTTGGTCTTTATGACACAATCAATAATTCGATTCATTTTCAATTAGGCCTTGCTCTAGCTTCTTTGGGGGTAAATAAATGACTTGAAGAGGCATATTCACCGAACGTCAACCCCAAGTAGCCAAGGACAAAGGAAAAGAGAAAAAGAAAAATCCTCCAATGCCTAAAATCTCTTCACCTTCTCTTCTCGGCATGATCCAGACGTTCAATCTAGCAGATCAAATCATGGATTCTTATCTATGAAAGAAGTACAGTTCTCGCAGAGCGCAACCCGTAAGCATCCTTAGCCCCACCGATCTTCCGCTACAAAGAATGGAAGTGTGGATGAATCAACAAAAAATGGAGGAATTCGGTTTTTATTTTAAGGAATTTGGCTACGGATAATGGTCAACCATTTCGGAATCAGAGGTTTGTTCTTTGACTTCGTAACCTGTTCTGCCTACCGACCTTAACTTCTCCGCCTCCTTCGATTATTAGAAGAAGGTGACTCGCGCAGACAACTGACTTCTTTTCAATAGAAAGGAATAGCCAAACCACTATTAGCCCCACAGGAGGTTTGTGAATAAGTGATTGTCTGATAATGAGCAAGGAATCTCCTTAGCCTCCCTTTCCCTTTCTTTATCTTTATATGGACAACATAAACACAAACTATGTAGAAAAAATAAAAGTAGATTCTTTATTTTGCGGCCCTTTTTGACTTCCGAATTTGTAGTATCCTACTTTCACGCAATTCACATTTACAGGGTCCCAAATGAAGTTGAATTCCAGCTTCGCAAAAAGGACTAAATCTTTCTAAATCATACTAGAAGAAAAGACTCTAAACAAATAAAAAACCAAAAGAACCATAGAAGCCAGAGCAACCACTGAGCTTTTTTTTTACTAGCATCCTCTCAGGTCTCGATCGCAGACTTCTCTTCTAGTTTCGGGATGAAATCCGGCGGCCAATTGCTGGCTCTGAATAACCAGCCGTTCAATTCTTCCATAACATAACGGGGCGGGGTTGCGCGCGAGCCGCGTGACGATAAGACTTCCACCTCCAAGCTTAACTCAGATGTAGCTCGCTTCTTTTTGGGTGTGAAGCAGTGTCAAACCAAAATACCCACCTCTCGGCTCTTGAGCACGGTTGGCGGCAGTTGAACGAGCTGCTTGAAAGCTGGACGAACAAGCGAACAACCAGTGTTATTACTCACTACAATGTTCCCAAGAGTAGCATCAAACGGCAAGCCATGCTTTAGCTAAGTCAATCGATTATCCCAAGAACTCCATTCAAAGCGTTAGTAGCCGGGATTAGAGCGATGTTCGAATTTTGCTCGGACTTAGAGTGAGAGTGACCTCGATAAAGCAGACAACCTGGAGGGAATTCCTCAGAAAAGGAGGATCCGGACAAAATAGATGAAACCGAAGAGATCCGAGTGAATGGAGTCCTCTCTCCGGGGAGGAGTGAATTCAGGTAACTAATTAAGCACATCTATCTGACGAACTATAGCCATTCGCGGTCACCGCTGTCCTACTTGACTTTTTCACCCTATGCAAATCGCGCCCTATTTTAACTCTGACTCACTACATAGCAAGTGGCATGCAAAATATTCCATTTTGATTCTTTCTCTTTGGCTTTTCTAATTTAGTTATTAAAGTGCTAAGTGTGGCCTAATTTAGGAGTTAAGCCTTGGCGTACAAATACTTATCAGAGTAGTGGCCCAATCCTTACCTACATATACTATGAACTATGTTATGACTCGGAACAATATCACGCGATAATCGAAACTTATGCGGTTAGTCGCTAATTAATTACGTTAATCGTCAATGGTAATTAGTCTATACCGTCTGTAACTTTAGATGGCGTTTCGTCGAGATTTTATTGACTATGTTTTTTGAGAAATTTTTTTGGATAAAGTTGTAGAGTGTGTTGAAACGAATTCGTGGTCACCTCAAGCGTTGAAATCGGAGTTACGACAAGGAAGTTATGATCAGCGGAATTTTTATGAAAATATCGGAAAACGCATTACCGTAAAATCACGACTATATATATAGGGATTTCTAATTTGGGAAATTCTAACATTTTCTATTTTTGGCAATTGGGGTTGACCCATGTTGACCACCCCTTTCAACCCCCTTTTTTTTTGCCGTGATGTTCTCATTGGCGGTGAGCCTCCTGCCGGCCACCTCCGGCTGTGATATTGGTGGAAAACCATTGAGTTCCATATCCTCTATCGATATGTGGTAGCATCTCCAACATTGGTGATCGGTGGAGGGCAAATCGAGGCCGCGATGCTGGCGAATTCCAGATTGATTTCGACGGTGACGGTGGCAGTACACATGACAGCGATGAAGGTCGTGACCATTGGGGTTTTGAAGCCCAAACGACCACGAATCTATTAGGACAAGTCTCGGACCCTGCCGTGGCCGGACGACGACGAACGGAGGAAGATAGTTTCGGCGAAGGTCCACGATTTTCCAGCAATTTGGAGATTCTCGGATTAGATTTTGATATTGTATTCTTCATGAATGTCGTTGGGCTTGTTGAGATCAACGTTTTTCTATATAGGTTGCTTAATTTGGAGTTGTGGGCATCCGGTTGTCGCTAGCGGTGGTGCATGGCAAAACTCTGGTGAAGTTGGAATTTTTCTCATAATTTTAGGTCGTTCCACTTGCAATTTCATGCCGAATGCAATGGTGAGGTTCTTGAATGGATCTGGACTTAATTAGTTTAGGCGTGTGTTTAATCGGATAATAATTAATTGATTTTACGATAATATTGACGAACGATCCGATTATCGATTTAAATTCTAGTCGCTCGATGTTAGAGATTTATGTTGCAACTCTAAAATTGATTTATAGTGAAGGAATGCAAGGAGTTGAATTCGAAATTTGATTAAGTTCGTAATTAGTCAGAAAATACGTTATTTGAGAATGCGAGATTCTCGACATTATTGCTCATCGGATTACGAGCTTAGCTATTCATTATGAATATCGACGAATAGATATTAATTATAATCGTGGTTTCAAGATTATGAGTTAGCGGACCGTGTCAGATGATTATTGCGTCAATTGGCAGGTTTTAGCTTTATGAATATCTCGACGTAGTACGGTGAGTGAACTTCTATTTTTCACAGTCGTTTGCGAGTTCAGAGATTTATATTCACACTATATTTTTAGTTTACAGATTATAGTTTCTAGATTACAGTATATTTTCAGTATAGTGTTCTCAAGGTTTGTGTTTGTGTGATGACTTATAGGCTAGCTACATCGATGCGCTAACTGTTCGGCTGATCACTGGATAGTCCCTGGTCAGGGGAGGTCAGGTTGCCTCGTCTAACCCATCACCTTTTATTTTTATTTGTCGTAGCTACCTGTCAGGGGAGGTCAGAATACCTCGTTTGGCTCATTGTTCTATTCATCGTAGCTACTAGTTGGTGGAGGTCAGGCTTCCTCGTCTGACTACCTCCATGATTCTTACAGTTTTACTGTTGAACTCGCAGGTTTTCATAGAAATTGGCGGAAAGGCATATATGTTATTGTTTCACATTGAATATTGAGATTTTGTCCACTCATGTTAACGTTTTTATGTTTTATCTACCTTTCCCTGGGAAAACGGACCAAATCAGGGACCACATTGGTACCGTCGAGATTTTCTCGTATTTTTTGTTCACTTAATGAAATTTTCTCCTACCGTTAAGATTTTATCACAAAAAATTAGCCCTAGTGATTTTTCGATCCTGGATTTGCCATTGAACGTGGCTGAAATTGGGCCAAGTGTTCTACACGCTTGTGTTTCCCACACTGTATGTACAGTGCACTACTATAAGGGCATGTTTACGTACCTAAAATGTATTGTTCATGCTTGGTATGGATCAATGGGTATTATAAAGAATTGGTATGGGAATAAATCATTCTCATTCACTTGTTTATCATACAAAAGGAAATGGAATAAGAATGTTGCTAATTCTCATTGGTGCATGTTGTTTACCTTATATCATGAACTGGAATGAAACTTAATTAAATTACTAATATTTCTATCATATATAAGTAGCAACATGTCTACATATTATCACGAGTCTTCCACCCAAATTTCATATTTATAGTAATAATCATCCAAAAATAGAAGAGTAACAAGTAATCCAATTATCATAAATCAAAATATGTTGAAGGAGAAAATAGATACGAGAAGATATAGTCTGAAACTGTACTTTATTCATTAATAGATGACCTTAAATATGCATTATAATTTGTTACAATCAATTTCCCTATAAATTAGGGATTGAGAGAATATCTACTTTTATTCTAATTAGGACAAGACATATACTGAAATACTAGGAATATTATTTTCTTAAACACTCCCCCTTGTGTCACAATCCTAATGGATGATGCATAACCTATTGCCTTACGAAAAACATTGCCAAGCAAACAAAAAACCTCTTGGGTAAAAATAAAAGCTTAATTTAAGGAAAAAAGAGTACAATGCATCAACTACATAAGCAACTACATGTAATGTAGACTCCCCCTGATGTCTACGAAATGAACTCCCCCTGATCGCTAACTCAATCTTGGAATTCAGACAATCTGTGCATTCCAATGTGTCTCACATGCTTTACAAATGTAGGTTTGGGAAATAACTTGGTAAACAAGTTTGCAACATTATCTTTCGAACAAACTTGATTCACATGAATGTTCAATAATTGTTGTTGTTGTTGATTAAAGAAAAACTTCGGCGAAATGTATTTCGTATGATCACTATTGATGTATCCCAACATCATTTGCTCAATGCAAGCCACATTATCTTCAAAGATACAAGTTGGTGCTATTATAGTAGATGGTAATCCACTAGATCTTTGAATATGGTGTATGATTGTCCTGAGCCAGACATACTCCTTAACTGCTTCATGTAAAGCAATAATCTCAGAATGATTCTAGGAAGTAGCAATAAGAGTTTTCTTTGTTGATCTCCAAGAAATCGGTGTGTTCCCCATGGTGAATACATAACTTGTTTGAGAATGTCCTTTATGTGGGTCAGAGAGATACCCAGCATTAGCAAAACCAACTAAGACATCACAAGGTGTCTGTGAGTATGAGACGGCATTGAACTGAGGTACATTGTTTGCAGTCAGAGGGGAATTTGAAGGGTCGAAGATTCCACTCGACGGGTCGAATGATAGCTTCGGGTCGATCTAGGGTGCATTCTTCGACTCGTCGAAAGTCCTAGGATTTGCCTGCTGCGATTCAACCATCCATTTTTCTTGAACTTCAAGTTTCTCTTTGTATTCTTTGTAGGGAAAGAACAATCCCAAGTCAATGAAACCCTTCAAGTACCTGAAGATGTACTTTACACCAGTCCAATGACGTTGTGTTGGCGCAGAGCTTAACCGAGCTAATAATTCACCGAGAATGCAATATATGGCCTTGTGCATTGAGCTAAATATAACAAAGCTCCAATAGCACTAAGGTATGGTACCTCAACTCCCTAAAGTTCCTCATCATCATCGTTCGGATGGTATGGATCCTTATTGGGTTTCAGACTGTGAACGGCCATTGGTGTGCTAACAGGGTGTGCTTTATCCATGTTAGATCACCTGAGCATCTTTTTGATATAAGCAGGCTGGTGAATAAATATTCTACCAGCTCCATGTTCTAGCTCTATACCAAGACAAATTCAAGTTCTACCAAGGTCTTTCATCTCACACTCGGATTTCAAGTAGCTAACTGTCTCACTGATTTCATCAATAGACCCAATGATATTCATATTATCTACATAGACCACTACTATGGAAAATCCTGAACTTGTTCTCTTATTGAACACACATGAGCACAAATCATCGTGCTTATATCTCTTCCTAATCAAGTAGTCACTTAGGCGTGTGTACCACATCCTACCAGATTATTTCAATCCATTTAGTAAATGCTTCAATCTAATCACATGAGCACTCTGTGGTGTAGAGTTACTTGAGTTGGGTATGACCATGCCTTCTGACACTTTCATATATATCTTTTAATTAAGGTTTCCATAGAGATATTCTGTCACCACATCCATTAGGTGCATATTCAGTTTTTCAGATACTACCAAACTAACTTTGTAGCGAAAAGTAATGATGTCCATGATCGGAGAGTTTGTCTCCTCATAATGAATGCCAGGGAGTTGAGAGAATCCTTATGCCACAAGTTTATCTTTATACCGCATGACTACAGTCTTCTCATTATGCTTTTGAACAAAACCCCATTTATGTCCTACCGGCTTCAAATTTAGTGGGCATAGCACTACCATACCGAAAAACTTGCATTTTCTTCAAAGAGTCTAGTTCGGCATGCATTGCTTCTTTCAACTTTGGCCAATCCGCTCTCAGCTGACATTCAGCAACCTAGCGAGGTTCCACTCCATCATCGTCAATAATCTCATGAGCGACAAAATAATCAAAAGCATCATCAACTACCTTGGATGATCTATCCATAACAATGCGCGCATCATTGTTAGTAAGTGAGATTTCAATGTTCTCTGCCATCACATAGGGGTCTAAAGTGTCCTCCAGAGATGTCATTTATGATTATAGGACATAACTATAGTTAGGAACAATCTCATGTGTGGGATTTACAACATTGATGATGAAACAATCAGTTTGTGCCTTAATGGCCGATCTTTTCACCGGTAGTTTATCTATGAATTTTCTTGGTCTCCCCCTCTTCCTGATACAATCCGAGGATGACGCTACTCCATCTACATGGGCAGGGGGGACATTTCCCTATCCTGGAGTTTCGTTAAACCGCTCCTTCTTAGGGACTTCCAACCATGTAGGAACATTTGTAGCAGAAATTAATGCCAGATCTCGTCACTTTGGCAATATCAGTAAAGGAGTTAGGCATCCAGTCTGCTACTTTCTGAAGATTAAGAATTTGTCACACTTCACTCTCACTTTGAGATGTATGTGGATACTCTTGAAACATAGTGGGGGTATACCACATCAATTCCTGAAGTTCAATCATAATAGGAGCATTTATATCTCCCCTTAACATTGGGAAGCATGTTTCATCAAAATGACAATCTGCAAATCTTGCAGTAAAGAGATCTTATGTCAAAGGTTCTAAGTAACGGATAATCGTTGCAGATTTATAACCAACATAGATGCCTAAACCAACATCGTTGGTGATTCAAAGTGCACATATACTGCGCAACCAAAGATGCGTAAATGTGAAATGTCATGTTCATACCTAGTTACCAACTGGTACGTACTGAATGGTTCAATCGTTGCAGATTCATAACCAACATAGATGCCTAAACCAACATCGTTGGTGATTCAAAGTGCACATATACTGTGCAACCAAAGATGCGTAAATGTGAAATGTCAGGTTCATACCTAGTTACCAACTGGTACGTACTGAATGGTTGGCGTTGTACGGGTTTGAAGCGAATAAGCATTACTGCATGTACTACATATCATCAAGCAGATACCTGCAAATTAGTATACATAACCATTGCTCTGGCCACAAGCTGTAACTGCTTGATGTGTACCTCTGCTAAAGAGTTATGTGAATGAACATGTGGAACGAGATGTTCAACTTTAATCCCAATTGACATACAGTAGTCATCAAAAGTCTTTGATGTAAATTTTCTTGCATTATCCAATCTAATAAACCTAATTAGGTTGTCCAGGTGGTGAGCCTGAAGTTTAATGATCTGTGCTAGGATTTTTACAAATGCAACATTCTTTGTGGATAGCAAAGCAATGTGTGACCATCGCGTTGATGCATATACCAAAACTATAAAATATTTAAATGGTCTGTATTCTAAAGTGATAGGTCCATAAATATCACCAAGGATTCTCCGTAAGAATGGAATATTTTAAGTGTTGTCAACCGCAAAGGAAGGCTTAGCCTGTAACTTTTTCAATGAACAAGCTTTGCAAAACGAGTGGTGAGCACCAGAGATTTCCTCCAAGGAATCTTGTGGACCAACACTAGGTGTCATATTCGGCTTGGAGACCGAGACCGGATTAATATTGTTAATCTCATCCACTCCATCAAAACCGATGGGTATTTTCACGTGCTTCTATGCTCTGAAAAACGGATGACTATTAGAGTTTTTCAAGATTTTGATCATCCTATCTTGACCAAGGTGTCCCAGTCTGTAGTGCCAAAAATTATATGAAGCCGAGTCATAGACAGTGGTGAGAGTGACTGCATTGGATTCAATGATTCGAACCGTAGTAAGATATATAGTCCAGTACGAACTGCCTTTAACTTCTCCAATGCGGGCTTTCTACCACACTCCTTTGAAGTTATGCATAAGAATTCTTGATCATTCTCACAATGAGTTTCCAAGTGTAAACCGTTGGCTCTAATGCCCTTATAACTTAGCGAGCGATTGGCCTTTGGCACGTACAATGCATCAGTGATATAAATTCTTATTCTATGTGGTAGCAAAAATTGTGCTGAACCACGCCCTTGTATAAGTAGCGTTTAACTAATCATAGTGGTTACTTATGAATTATATGGCACAAAATCCATAAATAATTGCCTACTCTGCAGTATAGTATGAATAATACCACTATCTGCTAGACACTCAATCTCACCTTAAAACATTTGCAAAAGAATGTGAATCAATTAGTCTTCAAGACTTGGCAAACACTTTAAGCAAAGACTTAAGATTTACTAGAGGGTTGTGACCCTTATAGAGTGTTGATATGACATAGTAAAAAATGATGTAAAACACATCAAAAATGCCAAATCCGGGTACAATCTTTGAAGGGTCGAGATATCAACTCAACGGGTCAAATCGAAACCCAAAAACCAAATTGATTCTATGATACTAATTTTCGACGGGTCGAAGATAATTTTCGACCTGTCGAAATCATATAAATCATGTCCAGAGTGATCTCTTTGAAGGGTCGAGAAAAATGGCTCAACGCGTCGAAAAAAAACCTAAAACCGATATGAATTCCTATATCTTTTTTGACGGGTCAAAACTTTCCATCGACGGGTCGAATTTGGACAATTTTGGAGACAAAAGCTACGCTTCGACGAGTCTAGATGGTGCTTCGACGGGTTGAAGGTGCAAAATAGATGACCGAAGACCATCTTTCGACGGGTCGAAATAATGCCAAAACCGATCCAAGAGGGGTTTTTCGACGGGTCAAAAAGTCCTAGGATCAAAACCACCCTCTCTTTTGTCTCGCTTTTATGATATTTTGGTGTCATAATGCCATAGATCTATGTATAATTCGAACCATTCAAGAAATATATATGAAAATAACCATTCTTAACACTTTCAAATACTGATAGGAATAAAATTTTATTACTTTGCCAACATAAAAAACTTACATAAAAAGATTGTCTTATTCAAACAAAAACTGACTACAGCAAGTCAAAATAAACTAAACTTGATTACATAGCAGAAACATAACCCTAATACATAGACTAATTAAAAATTCGCAGTCCCCAAACTTGCTTTTGTGTCACCTGCTACAATAAGATTGACTTCACCGTAATCATCCATCTCCTAATCGTCACTATAGTTGGTCTCATGTGCCAAGTACTGCTTGCATCTTTTGTAGAACATTCTTAAGTGCACGACATTGTTTATGCATGTAATTGGTAGAACCACACCTATAACAAGGTGAGAAGCGAGAAGTAGAAACAAAATTTGAAAAATTTCCACCATTCTTAGGATTGAAATTGGACTGATTCTTGTTGGTGTTTTGGCTATTGTCTTGGCGAGTCCAAGTCATATTTCGATTGTTTCCTCCTTTGCCACGACCTCTGTCACTTCCTCCTCTACCACCACGATTGTTGTAAGGTTCAAAATGATTGTTCTTGTTATCCTTACGAGCTTTCCCACCGGTATTACATGTTTTATAATTAAACTCTCTTTATACCGGTTGGCCTAATATTGTTGTTAAGAAAAATCTCATGATATCTCTCTTTCTTGGCCAGTACATTCATGAGATCACTGAACGATCTTAATCTTCCTTGCTCATAATCTATACGATATTGATGTGCGAGCATGTCAATGGAAGTAGGGAAAGTAGTCAAAGACTTCTCAACCGTAACTTGGTCGATCTTCACGACACCACAAATGGCCAACTTTGACTGTAGCTTTAACATTGCTTGATGAAAAATAGTGATTTTAGGGAAATCCAACAACCGGATTGAATCTCACTTTTATAAATCTGGAAGTTGTGCATCACGCACATTGTTGAATCGTTCTAGCAAAGTCACCCACAAATCCGCGAAGTGATCCTTTAACAAGTACTGTGTCCTCAGAGTTGGATGAATATATCTCCTTAAAAATATGAGAGCTTAGCAAAGTAACAGGGAGAGGCAGAGAAATGCATTTTACCTAGATATAACAAACTGAGAATTTGAAATCTGCAGCTACTACAACCGGTCCTAGGTATGAGTGAGGCAGAGCAGAGAGAGTATGTACGCTAACCCATAAATTTTGTGATCCTTTAGGCAAACCATACAAATCCATTATTCTTTGACAGCCCCTAACCCAGACTACGATAACAATCAATGAACATAAAAGAAAAGAGATTATTAAAAGAAAAATATGTGTTCATATATACTACAACTCACTTGCACATATTGAGTGCATATTTGAACCGGCTGAAAACTAGAAAGTAAAAAATTGAAGTTCAATTCATATTATAAAACAAGCAATGCATTGGTAATAACTGCATAGACTGATACTGTTTTTCCATACAAGGGAACATTCGGGAGACAAATCACTTACAGTAGAATTGGTTCATCAAAGAAGAATTGAAGCAAAAAATCATAACATATTCTCTTTCTCACTTACAGAGTCCCCCACCTATACCAGTTCCTCTTGCAGCCTCACTTTGTTAACCAGTAGATAAATATGAGAAATGTGCAAACCGATGCAACAAGTGAAAGAATGATGGTTTCCATCGACTTTTTACGCTTTATTGCAGATAGAATGTGACTTACCTGTCATCATGACATGGGATATCATTCAAAAGTAGTACAGACATACTAAGATAACAGAACTAATCTACCACAATGCCCTTAAAAATAAATCACATGGGTTTTTGGTCTGATCAAATTTGGATGTGAAACATGAAAATCCTAGGTACAAATTACAACACAGACCTGAATTAACAAAGTTGCAAAGGGACAAGGTTTTAATCTCAGATCTCCTACAACTACTAGAATTTAACAGGTTGAAATGTCAAGGAATTGTTTATCCTGGTAATAACCACAAGGCGCTTTTCACCTATATGCAGAAGTAATTCTCTTTGTAAGTTTTGGTTTTGAAATCATTCGGTACTTTCTCATACTGTGGTTCACTTTTTAACAAATTCTGCCCCACATGCATCTTATAACTCATTTAGACTTGATTTTATTCATAATAAGCCAACGCAATGCAAAAATCTTTTGTATTACTGACAGTATAAATAGAATATGGATGGATAAAGTTTTAGATTTTATACCGTTGGAAGGCGGCTACCAATATTGCTCAGCTTTGAATTGATACCGCCAAAAGTTGAACGCTGAAGGACAAGCGCCCCCAGGGTTGCTTGAGCTTGAGAGATCACAGTATCCATCTGCATCAGACAAAAAAACATGAGCGGCTTCATTAGATAGCAAGTTTGAGTTTGAATGCTAATCAAACTGTATACCCAATATGGTCGTAACTGGCCAACACTTTAACAGTATATCTATAATTTATTCCTTTACATACCTGTCCTGTACTTCGGCTAACGGAAGCATGTTCTTTCAAGAGAGCATTTTCTGCCGAATCTACACCAGCTTCCAAGTCTACTCTAGTCCGATCGAACTCCCTGAAATCCTCTAGGAGTGAAGCATGCTCCTGCTTAGCTCTAAGGCTGGAGCGGAGACGGTGAAATTCCTGTACTTCAATCATGTCTTACAGCAAGTTAGTGTCTGCTAGGTTTCTTTTTCCAGTTTTAATAATGACGAGTGCAGAATGATAAAAAGACTAGCATGATATACTGTCCCCAAATTGAAGTTCAATCCAAGTCGAGTAGACAAAAAAGGATAAAGCCATTATCTTATTAGTCAAATTTATACAATCTTATTATTCAACATTCTGCAAAAGAAATGCTGTCAGGACGGAACTTCTAAAGATCAAACAATACCAAGTAAGTCAGAAACAAAGAGGAAAGGATATCAAAGTGATTATTTTGGGAAGTGAAAAAGGCCAACCATCTTCATATAAATATAACATATATATTTACATATATAATAAAAAATAGGTCATCCACATATCTAACTGTTCCATTTCAACTTCAACTTCAACTTCACTTTGGGTAAGAGAAATTTTACAACCACACAAAATCTGGATGACTTATTCATCATTTTGGTTAAGAGAAAACATGGCCAAAAGGATGGGAATTTACTGAAAGATTTAGTAATTAAGTAATGCTTAAATTAAATATTTGGTAGCTCATATATCTTCCGAGAATGTGCCAGTCTGGACTTACTTCAAGCAGAACCACAAGGACGCTTAAGAGCTCTCAAAATATGCTAGTCAACCCACACATGAAAGCATGATTAATGCTTTTTCTTATCTGTTTTAGTGAAAGAATAAAATAGAAAATATTTAAAAGAATCTATAGGGAATTTCGTTGCAGATATATAATTGATTAATGGTCGATGTTATGCAGTTATGGGGCACTTTTGTTATCTTTCTTTTTTTACTTAGGCAATTTTTACCATAAATTCTTAACTGTTGGTAAAGTAATTTAATATTACAGGTTATAAAAGTGAATAATTTCTGTTAAGGTTGTAAGCACAGTCTACGTAATAATAGTATAAATACCATACACACAACGGCGGATCCATATAGGGACGAGGTTGGGCAACTGAGTTTTTGACTTTCCCTTTGATTATATGGGTTTGGTATTGCTCATTATGGCAAAAAAAAGATACAGAAAAATGGACAAAATGTCAAAATTTCAGTAAACTGGGAAGAAGATGATGAAAAGTAGGATTTTCAGGTTGAAGAAGATGGGGTCAATGTCGTTTCTCACTTAAAAATTGAACCAAACAACGTCGTTGGTTATAAGAGAAGTGTCTACAGTCTACTAATTAGTGCAATTACAATAGCCAATTACAATTGTGGACCAGGTTCTACTGTTCTACATCTGTTAAGTGTTGGTTTAGTTCTTTATTTCATGGATGGTTTTTTTCAAGGATACTTCTTTTTATTATTTTCTAGATTACAAGATTTATCCTTTTAAGAATAGTTGAAATTTGAAGACTAACTACAAAGTCTTTAAAAAATGCTCTTACTTTTTCTAGCGAAAAACAAAATTTGGATTACAATGAATTTTGAATACTTGATTTTTTATGGCTATGAATATGTATTACTTATATAGTTTGAAGTAAGTTTCTAAAAATAATTTTACTTTTTTTTTGAAGGAAAAATAATCTTACTTTGTATTTATTACTTTGATTTTTTTTTTGCTTAAATTTAATCTTGCCAAACCTGAATTTTTTTCTGAATCCGCCACTGAATACACAGTTAGAGCATTTCACATGCATCAAGAAAGCATTTCACATGCATGTTTCCTTATATGTAGTGCAGAACATCTTTGAAAGTATGAAACACTCGGGCAAAAAAAACTGTTGAAAGCTATCTAGCCCCCAAGTCTGCATGTTGGTAAAGCCAAGACTCAACAGGCCCGTAATACCTGAGTGATATCTTGAAGAATCTCTTGATGTCTAGTCAAGGTATGAGAAACCATTTCTGATCCTCCTGAAGATACCCATGCCTGCATCTGTGAATTTACTTGTTGGAGTTGCTTTAATAATCTATTTATCTCAGATTCAAGATCATTATCTGCTGCATCAGATGTGGCAGAACCCTTTGCAGAGACAAACCTACGATAAGAACTCATCTTCTCATCCAACTGAGCTTCAAGTCTCCTTGCCTGAAATCAAATACAGATGATTCAATCATGAAGCAAACATTACAGCCTCCTAGTATTGATAAGAACAAAACTGCATGAAAAGACAACAAAGAAAAGTAATTATCATAGAACATGCACGAATTGCTTAGAAAATCTTCTAGATTATCCAGATGGTGTTCTCACTTACGCAGCCTTAAGGGGTTTATGGTATCATTAACATAATATGCTGAAAACATTCATATAAGATCCGTTTTCAGTAACAAAGACCAATAATTACAATTCCCGGAGCCTAGAACCAATTTAACAAACCACGATTATAATCCTAAATGTTATTCGAAATCACGAAACCAAACTAAAGCTTATAAATCAAATTTCTAATCTTTCCCGCACTCTAAATTTTAAAGTCAACTGCACTTGAATTGCCAAAAACAACAACCTTTGATTCACAATCAGTTAACTTCAAATTCAAACTATCATAACTTCTCACAATTTTGATCTAAATTCTACACTTTCTAACCAAGCAAATCAAATCAAATGAGATAGAGAAGAATCTCTACAGAGATGGTCAATTTTTCGCGGTGAATTTTGAACGAGGTGGAGGAAGATCGATTGTACCTGTTTGCGAAGCGCGTCCCATGAGCTTTGCACTTCCATGACCACCAACGACCGACACACAAAAACCAGAGAATTCACTTATCTGTGTTCTCCTGGGCTTCTCGAACCTTCGTTCTCCGCTGCTGCTTGTTGTTTGAGAATTGAGATACGGGGAATTTTGAGATTGGGGGGATTCGTTAGGGAGACGGAGACATTTGGTCTGTGATTTTCTTATTTCAACGGCAATGTGGCGTGTTACTAAAAATTCAATAGCTTTTCATGGTCGCATTCGCATATCACCGACTAAACTTCCATTCACGGTGGTGGGCCCACGGTAAAAAAAATAAAAAAGCTTTTACTAAACTTTCGAAATGATGAGGCTATGACCGTAATTTTGACGACTGCGAATTGCCATAAAACCACATGCTAGCGCGCGACATCAACATCCGCCGCTCTCTCTAAACCTAAACGGAACCACTGATACTGGTAAATTAACTTTCTCTTCATCCCACTATTGATTTGATTTGCGTATTCATTCCGACTGCTGAGGAAATAACTAAAATTTCTTCTTGTGTTTTCTGGGGTTTAAGAAGAGTGGGTGCGTGATGGCTGAAGATGCGGGGGCTGTGGCTCAGCCGTTGGCATATGTGTCGGAGATAGTATTGAAGAAAAGGAAGAGTAATGAAGAGTTGGCTATGCGGAGAAAGGAGCAATTGGAACAGAGGAAGTTTCATCAGCTCAAGAAAAACAAGCATGAGTTTATCAAGAAGCCTGAGGACTTTGTCAAAGAGTTTCGATACAGGGTATTATTTCTTTCTCTCATTTCTGTCAAATGCTAGTTTATAATAGAGATCGGATATACGGTAATGGCTCTTGGATGTTTACTGGAAGTTACCCGTCTTTTTTACTACTCGGCGATGTAGTTGGAGACCCTTTTGGGGGTGTGATATAAGGAGATCAATGTTATGATCAGCTAATCATTCGACCCGTCTTTGGGATACACCATCAATGTTGTAATATTCATATATGGGACTGGGTCACGCTTTTCATGTTGAAGTTTCGAAGATATGCAATTTTTCTACAGTAGGAAACCGTAGATGCGCGTTCTTACTTTTTGTCCAACTGTAGATATCGGAGAGCAATGAAGTCTCCTGTAAGCCTTTTGAGTTTTGGTTTTAGGTGTCCTTGAGCTTTATAAGGTGTATCCTTAGGCTCATTGGATATTTGGGGATTCATTTTACTGGCTCGCATATATTGTGGTTTTGTCCTTGATTGAGATTTTTTTGTTGTCTTTTTAGGAGGTGGACTTTGTTCAAATGAAACACAGGCTAAAGAGAAAGAGACCAGCCTTGGAGACAACTAGCCCGCTGCTTCTTCTGGTCATCCGCGTACAGGGGTGGGTTGCCATTTTTAATTAGACATTTTTGTATTGTTTATCTTCATTTCAAATTCTGTGTGTCTGTGATCTCTTAATAGTTTATCTTTTCAGGAAAAATGACATGCATCCTGCTGTTAGGAAGAACTTATATAGCCTAAAATTGGGGAAGATCTTCAATGCTGTTTTCGTGAGAGAAGATGAAGCAATGTTAGAAAAGTTGCAGAGGGTGGAGCCTTATGTCACCTATGGGTAGGCCACGTGAACCCATTCACTTTTATAAATTACAAACCTATTGAACAGATATTAGCATATTTCGTTAGGAAATCATCAGTGCGATAATCTAGTACATAGGAATGGTCGTCCAATTGGAGAACTAGGGTGGAGCCTTATGTCACCTAGTACTGTCATGTTGTGTCAATCAGCTTTATCCTTGCTCGAATTTGTGGATGGTGCAATGCTGATTATGATTGGCCGGTGGTAGAATAGGGTATCCTTGGCGTATTCTTTTCCCAGATCCTATACCATTGTTTGATGATATGCACTACTTAGGCAATTAGGTGCAGGAGGAGAATTTTGCTTCCTAGTTTATACTCTTCCTATTCATTTATACCAGAGGGAGGAGGTGATTTTTCTTACCTTTGTTCTAAACTCTCAATTTCTGGTTGCAACTTTGCAGTGCAGTACTTGAACCAAGGGTGGATAATAAATAGAACACATGCTCATTTGCAATAATATACCAAGACTGATTGTTTGTATCGTATACCTGATATTGTCTGGTAGACCAATGTTATGGCAACAGTCATGCACCATAGATCATACTAAGCTGACTGTCTGGGAAAAACAAAGTTGAGGTTCTCTGAAAGAGAACTAAATAGATCAATAAGATCACTATACAAGTGATATCCAAATTCATTGATCTTTATTCAACCCATTATTTGCCTTCATACTAATGATCATAATTTGTTTGATTTGTAAAGGTATCCTAGTCTTAAGAATGTGAGGGACCTGATTTACAAGAAAGGTTTTGCAAAGATAAACAAGCAAAGAGTTCCTTTGACAGACAATAACTTGATCGAAGAGGTACTTGGATGTCTTTCTCTACATCCTACTCTTTTTTCTTTTTAATTGCCTTTTAATTCATATACCTTCCCTTATGTTAACTCATCTTTGTATATGGCAGGCACTGGGGAAGTATAATATCATATGCATAGAAGATATAGTGCATGAAATTGCTTCAACTGGTAAATATTTCAAGGAGGCTGCCAGTTTTCTATGGCCCTTTATGCTCAACAAGCCACAAGTAGGTTTAAACGGAGTAAAAGCACGATATCAAGACGGTGGAGACACTGGTAATCGTGAGGATAAGATCAATGAACTGATTAGTAAGATGAATTAGTAAATTGAGATCTGGTTTTAATCTCATTATTGTAACAAACAAGGATCTTGATGTTGTCGTTTGTTTTGTTATCTATACCTATGTCTGTATGGTGAGATGCAGTAAAACGTGTTAAATTTGAATTTTGTAGGTGATAATTCTCTCGCTATTTTCTTTTCCGTATGATATCATCTCAGAAGTTTGATCTCTTGGTTTTTGTCATCTCTGAAACCTTCTAAAGAAAGGTGTCATTATATTAAGTTTTCACGATTAGCAAATACATCCAGCTTGATTATAGAAGTTCAGTGAAATTTATGCTGCTACCTCTCCCAACATATATAGGAAGCTAACACCTCAGAAGTAAATAAAATGATACCGCTATTGAGTATTCATGGTTGTGTTATTCACCCTTCTCAACCTGAGAAGGTTAATACAACCATCAATATCTCAAGCAATTAGGCAATCCCATTTTGGCCTCATTGAGAATTTAAATTTAAGAAAAAAATTTATGATTGGTACCCGACTTCTTTCAGAACTATTAAAATGATACCTTTCAAAATCAAAATTATCAATATGGTACCCAACCTCTCAAAACACTATCAATAGTACCTTCGTCAACAAAACCGTTTGAGCTCTGTTACTTTGTTGGCGTGGCATCCTAATGTGCATAAAGAGACGATTTTGCCCTTACTAATCTGTTTTCCCTGCGAAAACATCCTCGCCAACCTATCCCGCCAAAATGAAGAGATGAAGAGATGCACACGTGCGTCAGCTCATGCTTCACATTCCAATGCCCAATCAGAAGATATGCACGCAACCTACACGCGTGTGTCGCCTCATGCTTCACATTCCACCAATGCATAGCAGTTCCTTCCTCTATAAAAGGCCATAAATGTGGCTGAGGTCTATGTTAGTTATCTCCTACAAACAGGCATTTGGGTTGTCAACCAAGGTGTCTCATCATTGAGGAGAGAGTGTATATCTCTTCGGTAAGAGTAGAGTTGTAGAGGGTGTGTATAGCTCTTTAGGAGAACGAATGTTCTTGAGAATTCTATGGCAGTGGGTGTACAAGGGAATACGGATTTGGGTTATGGTATATAGTTCAATTATATATTTTGGAGGACGTATGCATGGATTTTGCCGAATCTCGTTAAATCTTTGTGTACTCTTATGGTTTATCTTCTCGTTTGTTTACTTTTCTATCGGTATATTTGGTTAGCCATGACGGAGGGAATGCAATTTCCCCAACAAAGGGTTGGGTACTTTTTTGATAAGCACAGTGAAGAATGAAGATGAGATGTAGTCCAGATGTAACATCCTGACCCGAGATTTATCTTGTTATTTTGATTAAACGTTAATCGTCGATGGTAATCAGTTTTTACCGTCGGTAACTATCGTTGACATTTTGTTGGAAATTTATCGATTAAGTTTTTTGAGATATTTCTTTGAGAAAAGTCGTAGAGTTTATCAAGATGAGTTTGTGGCCATGTCAAGTGTTAAAATCGGAGTTGCGACGAAGAAGTTACGGTCAACGAAAGTTTTTAACGATTTACGGAGTTCGTTAGTCGCGAGTATAAATATGATTTTCCCAAAATGGAAAGTCAGAAACTTACCATTCCGGACAGGGGCGGATTGACCCATGTGATCGACTCAGGTGACCAAAATCATCGCCGAGCTCGGCTACGACGGTGCTTCATTGTCTATCCACCAAACCGGGGAACCAAGGTATGAAAATGATCGGCTTGGGACACCCTTTCATTCTCCTATGGTCTTTGCCGGAGCAAGCCAGAATTTCGTGGTGAAACGCTGGGAAAACCTAGGTTTTGGGCCAATGGTTTTTCGGTTGATTTGAGCACCGATTTGGGTATATTTCAATTCCTCTTATTGTATGGAGTGTTGTGGTATAATTTTGGATGAGATTTGTAAGTGTTTCGACTGTGAATTGATGTGATTTCCATTCGAAAATCACCGCCGAACGCCGTCGTGGGTGTTGGTGGTGATTGACATTAGTTTGTAACCCATCCTCGTGGGAGTCTAACCTGACTAGCCTCAAACTTCGTCGTGGCTTGACGGCGCCGAAATCAGGATTTGAAATTTTCTGACAAATTGGGTTTCGGGCAGGTTTTAGACCGGTTTCAGGTCGAATTGGTCGTGACCATAGTTGAATAGTTTATTGCGCTTGTTGAGAGGAAGAGTTTGGTATTTGGGTCGCCGGGAAAAGTCACCGGTGCTGCCGCACCGCCAACGGACACGGTGGTTTATGACGGTGCTCCGACGAAGATGAATTTCAACAAAAGTTTTATACCATTTTACTCGTAATTATGTACCGAATGTAACGAAGAAGTTATTGAATTGAATTGAATTGGACTTTATAAATTATGACGTGTGGTTAAGTGGATATGAATTAAACAATTTTACGATATTATTAAATTGTTTAATCATTTTTCAATTCGACTTTGAGTCGCGTAACGTTTGAGGAATATATTGCGACTTTGAAAAGCATTCAAGATTAAGAAATTGAAAATAGATTACAGCTCGACATTAATTCGGAAAGCATGATATTCGAGAATGCGATGTTCTCAATGGTAGTGCTCATTGGTATACGAGCTTAGTTATTCATTATGATTTTCGACGATTAGTTATTAATGATAATCGTTGTTTCAGGACGACATATTAGCAGCCAGTGGCAGATGTTTATAAACGTCAACAAATAGGTTTTGGCTGGATGGGAATCATGACACAGCACTGTGAGTGGACCTTTATTTTCACAGTCGATAATGAGTTCAGTTTTCAGTTTTCAAAATTTCAATATTTCAGTTTTGCAAGTTTATTTTATTTCAGCATTTCAGTATTATAGTTTAATTTACAGTATATTTTTATTGCATTTTAATTTGGAGGTTTACTTTTTGATGGTTTTATGTAGTTACATTGATGCTCTAGATATTCGGCTAATCACCTGATAGTCAGTCAGACCGAGTTAGGACAAACACCCTGCTCGGCCAAGATTATCTCGGGTTAGGACAAACAACCTAGACGATCCCATCACCTTAATTTTCATACATACAGTCATTCCAGGTTAGAACAAACACCCTGAACGACCACATTTATTTGCAGTTCATTTTATGATATTTGAACTCGCATTATTTCACAGACATCAGCGGAAAGGGATACAATCATAGTTTTACAGACTTGCATCGTTTATGATTTTTATCCACTCATTCTAACGTTTTATGTTTTTATGCCTTTCCCTGAGCCTTTTTTTAAATTGCCCAATTTTCAAGTTTTCCGGTTGAAGTCGTGACCGTCCAGAGTACGAGATAATTGCACTCGTTAGTCAATAGTTTCGAGGTCTAGTTACCTTTTTAACCTTTAGAGGGAAAGGTAGGCCTTACAGATTAGACTTAGAGTTTTTATTTTATATATTAGATTTTCAGAAGTGCTTGGACATTCCTTAAGCTCAGCGGAACAGGGTGATTTGAAATAATCGAGTTTTCAAGATTGTGAGTGTGGCAAGGAGACTTGTGTCCACGGAACAAATACACGCGAATTTGTGGAGATAAGTATTAAACCAATTTCTTCCCAATGGACTATGCACTATCGCGAATTCATTGTTTCCAGCTTCATTTTATGTGTGTGTATATTCAGCGATGGCACCAGTCGAGTACACGAGGAGACTATCAGTGTGAATCATTGACGATGATGATGTTGAACGAGTTAGAGAAGTAGGTACATCGACCCCTAATTTTTATCTGATGTTCAACAATATTCGTTGAAAATTCTTTACATTTTCTTATGCAACATTTGATTCTTGTTAGAATATATAGTGAAGTACCCACATTCATTCAAGTTTTCTAATTACTCTTTGTCTAAGATTCATTTAAGCTACCTTAACATTTTGTCTGACTAGAAATAGGAGGCACTGGTTGGGTTTTGGGGACTTGATAGTTAGCAATTGCGCCGAAACTCTGGAAGAGCATGGTGACATTTCACGGTGATACATCAGATTCTCATTGCTCTTCTGTTCCAATTTCAAAATTATTTGTCGATAAGAGTCATGGACGTGAGCACATATGTGGATAATGGAGCCATAATGACAACTACGTGAAGATATGTTTATTAGTGAATGGTCTTGATGATTGGGTTGACCACGACGGACATACTTTGAGTCATATGTTTAACAAGTGGGGATACAATGAATACAATGATTTCTTCGGCTTTAACAAGTGGGGATACATGTTAATAAGGTGTTTCTTCTCCTTTTGAGAAAAATGTGTGGTCTCATAGGTGCAGACGATACGAATAGAGTATCAAGGACTGGCTATGATCATGAAATTGAAGATGAATTTATGGCAGTGATTAGTTATCCTCTGATATCTTGCAGAGTTTGTGATTTACTGAAAGTATGTTGTTTGAGTCATATGTTTATTCTTTGTCTCAACTTTTATTGTTTCAACCCGACCTAAGTATCTGATATACCACTATTTTTTTCTTGTTGGTCACTATCATTAGTATTTAAAGTAATGTCTTTCAGCTTTCTTCCTCCAAATGTGTGTTCTGTTTGAGTTGTAGTGGAAAACGAGTAGATACTATCCGAGGAGCATTATTGTCAGGTTTATTTGTACTCTGGTTGGACATTGACATCGGTGTCAAGGATAACTACATTTTAGTACGGTACTGAGAGACAATTTCATATCTAAATTAAGTAGTTAGTGTTGTTGCTTATTAGGTAAGCAGCCTTAAGTTATATCTGTAGTGGGAACTTGTCATCCATTTTTGAAAATTGTGTTATTTGTTGGGACTTCATGTTTCATTCTGTTATTAGTTACTCCCTTGTAGGCTATTTAAGTTCATTCATTCACTTGCAAATTTATTTAATTCAACTCTTTGTTCGTTTTTGAAGAATTGACCTTAGATTCCGACTCCAACTTCTTTTGTTATGTGGGATAAACATTATTATTACCTACCAGAGAAACACAGTGGAAGCGTAATGAAAAAGGAAGTGGACACCTTTGTATTTTTTACCATGACGTACAAATGATATTTGTCTGGTCTTCTGATTTGTTTTTATAAGTTAATGATCCAGTGTTAGGGGAAATTACAATATCTATGGTCATGCAACGTGGAAAGTTGCAGCAATTCAATTATTCAATTCGAGATAGTGTCCTGATATGTAGATTAGCACCCCGGTGTTTTATTACCTTTAGTGGACAGATATTGCAGGCATACATGTATGTGTAGTCGTGGTCTATGTCAATTTTTATTAAGTCTTTCGGCTCTAGACAATAGTAGTTATATATTTGTTTGAGCCATATAAGTAAACTATTAATGTTCAGCTTTGGGTGCGGTTTAATTTATTAATTCAAATATTTGAGTCCCGAGGATGATCAAGCAAATTTATAGACTCAAGTTGTGCATTAATATCAATTTTTATTATTAGTGGATGAAAGGACTCAACCCCGATTTAGTTTCCTAAACCGGAATCAAACCCCTTCTGAAAACACGAACCAACAAAAACCATCAAAATTTCGGCAGAGTAACGCTACTAACGCGGAATTACCATTACCTGCACCCGGAAAATACACTTCATCCTATGCCACAAAAGCCAAACCGTGGGCACCAATCCCATCCGGATTTCTCAATATATCAACAGTAATGTAAAGTAATAAATATAACTATACTTCACCGAAATCCGGAGAAAAATCATATAAAAGTATACATCAGAATGCTCAGAGCGACTTCTAATATAGATATACAAATAGTAGGCCAAACTAAGAACCTACCATAAAAGAAACATCGCTCGAATACTATGCCTCCGACCATGACGTGCGACACCAGAATCCGAACTGCAAACTGGGCACGGAAACCGAAAAGGCTAGGGGAAAGACATGAAAACTGTTAGAGTGAGTGGACGAAAATAAATGTCTTTCGCCGAATAATATATGTTATAAAAACATATGAGAGTCTAAATGCATAAAAATCATATGGTACATGAGGGAGACTCTAACTCCTCAAGCGTACAGAGCATGCATCATAAATACCGCAGGGTCTCTCATGGACTCCCTCGCGCTAGTACAGTCTGAATCACGGGATCCCAGACCCACACGTGATTCCTAGCCAGAAAGGCTTCGGGTGAGGATATCTGTCCCCCCCCGGAGCGTACTCGGGGATCAGCCGAGAAGCCAATGTGTATCGATACAACCCTGATAACTGAGACTGTACTCTGTGTAAACCAAATCATAAATCATTTTCATTCACATGCATAAAACATAATTTATATGTATGTATATTCGTATACGCATATTCGTATATGTATAATCATAAAAGACATGCTCATAAAAATCATGATCATACTGCATGCTCAAGTTTGTAAAACGTATATAAAAGACTCGCAATCAATTTGTGAAAAGAAATGTCCACTCACAGACTAGCGTAACGCAGTTCGCGTTAATCCCATAATCTGGCGGAAATCCCTCGCCAAACGAATGATCACGAATCCATGAATAATCAAAAAATCTATTTCTCAAAATCATAACTCGATACCTCAAACCAAATCACGAGAAACAACCATTCTCGGAAACACATAATTCAATAACGACGAATTGTCGAAAATTCAATAATCACACCTCAAAACCTCGCTATAATTTCCGATGCTCAAATCGAAAAACAAACCTTACCACTGCGATCGGGGCGCGATTCCGAGCGAAACGACATGCAACTTGTCGAAAACCCCGAAAAAGTCAACCTTGACCGCTGTTGACCACCGCCGGCGGCGGCAGCGCCACCCAAACATGAAATTTCCCGACGGACCAAAGCCTATTCCACTCAAAATCATTCAACAATCAACTTCCATAACTACACCAAAGTCCAATTCTCACTCTAACTAGTTCAATTTCAAGCAAAACCGAATTATCACACAAATTTCAATCCAACAATTCTCCATGTACAAGCAAAATTAGAACTCCATACTTACATGGTTAGATTCATGGTGATGAGAGCTTCAAAACCCAGTACTTTTTGTAGCTCAAATCGGTCGGAATAGGAATCACCCAAAAAACCCAAAATTTACAAACTTTGGCCGGAATTTTCTCTCTCCACCGTCAACCTTGCCGTGAAAGGTGGCCGGAATCATCACGGGGAAGCCAGGCCGAGTGGTTTGAGCCCTAAGCCAAGGCTGGACGTGGCCGGACGGCAGCTTGCCGCTGGCGAGCTCCTCCACCGTCGCGCCTCCAATCTTCCCCCCGCGTTGACTCAGTCAACTCACATAATGAACAGTTGACTTTCCCAAAGAGGAAACCCACAATAAATACCTTCCATTTTTAGAAACTTCCACAATTAAATTTATGACAAACTTCGAATACCCGTAACTTTCACGTCGTAATTCCGATTTCAATAATTCTCGCGGCAACAAACTCATCTCGACATGTTCTTCAATTACCACCCGAAGTCAAACACATCGACCAATCCTATAAAAAGTCAACGGTTCAAACCATCACAAACTTACCCGATTAAATAATCAACGATCGAAAATATTCATAACATAATCCTCGTAACTCGGAATAATCCTCCGGAAGTTCCCACAAGCTTAAAATTAAATTCTCTACAACTTCCACGAAGGATCCCAAATCAAATTCTCGCCCGATAATTTAGTCGCTAACGGAGCTGCCATATTAACAGATTACGTCGAAATCACAACAAATCGCGAAACTCGCAAATCAAGTCGATAATCATTCAATTTACGCTTCGGGTCGATCAACGGTCCAAAACGGATCACAATCACGATTCGGATAGACTCGAATACAAACGGATAAACTTGACGATATTTCGAAATTTCAAATATTCATATTATATTCCTCGGTCGTCCAAATAATGATCCGGAACAGCCTCCGAACTCGAAATCACGAGTACAACAACTCTCGAGAAGAGACTCAACTCAAATTCTCGGCGAATAATTTAGTCGTGATCAAAGCTGGCGATTCAATCAACTATCAGAAATCTGCGATTACGCATAACCTCATGGATTAAGCTGATTACACTGCTGATTCTGTTCCCAGGTCGTCACAGTGGATATGTGGCTTAGTATGACTAGTTAGATGTTGATTTAAAGTGAAAGGACCCAACCCCGATTTAGTTTCCTAAACTGGAATCAAACCCTTTCTGAAAACACGAACCAACAAAAACCATAAAAATATCGGCAGAGTAACGCTACTAACGCGGAATTGCCATTAACCTGCACCCGAAAAATACACTTCATCCTATGCCATAAAAGCCAAACCGTGGGCACCAGTCCCATCCGGATTTCTCAATATCATATCAATAACAATAAACAGTAAACATAACTGTATAATATAGAAAATCCGAGAAAAACCACATAAAACATGTATCAGTATCGTATCAGAGCGACCTCTAGTGTATATATATATAAAATTTACAACAGTAGGCGAAACAAAGGACCTACTAGAAAAGACAGGTAGCTCGAACAACTAGCCTCCGACCGCGACGTGAGACACCAGAATCCGAACTGTAAACTGGGCACGGAAACCGAAAAGCCCAGGGGAAAGGCAATAAAAACGTTAGAGTGAGTGGACGAAAAAAAACATATGCCTTTCACCAATTTCATATACAATAAACAAGTGCACGCAAAATATATATGCAGGTGCCAGGCGAATCTCTCAAGCCTGACGGTCAGGCGAATCGCTCAAGCTCGACGGTGATAGGTTAGGGGAATCTCTTAACCCCAGCGGCATAACAGGGGGATCTCTCAACCCTGCCCAGTGGAATCTCTCAACTCTGGTCAGACTACCGGTGATCAGCCGAGTAGCCGAAGCATCGATACAAGTATGCCATCGCCATAAAAATATAAAATAATACCTCCGAAAATAATAAATAAGCTCAACATAGTATATAAACAAATACGGAAAATCACGAACTCGCAATGACTGTGAAAATATAAAAGTGTTCACTCACAGGTGAGCAAAGCGCGCACTCGCGCTAATCACGTGGTCCGGCGGAAGATCCCTCGCCCGAAGCACGATCTCGATCTCCTGAATAATCACAAAATATATCTGATCAAAATCACAATTCACAACACTGTACCATACCTCAGAAACCAACCGTTCCCGGAAACGTATAACTGATACAAAAATAATTAACGAAATTTCCGAAATCTCCACTCAAACTCTCGACTGAAAATCCGGTACCCAAATCAACTCGAAAACTTCAAGGCGACGATCGGGGCACTAATACGAGTGAAACGACATATAACTCAACACATTTCCAAAAAAGTCAACAGTCGCCGGAACTCCGCCGTTGACCGCCACCGCCGGCGGCAGCGCGGCGTCAACAGTGACGGATCCCGGCCAAAATTTCCAGATCACAAGTCCTTTTCAAGCCCAACACATTTCTCTTCTACACCGAGACCCAATTCCAAGCCCACCGGCCGGAATTGAACTCGAAACTCACGGAATCCATGGATTCCGGTGAGATTCCGGCGAGCTTCAAACGGCAACCAAACCCAAATTCCTTCTACCAAAAGAATCTATAGGTTGAGGGGAACCTTTCCCCCCCAAAGCCCCGACCCCAAAAGTCGCCGGAGAAGGCCACCCTAATCCGGCAAAATCCATGAACTTCACCGAGTTCGTTTTCCCTCATAACTTCATCAAATCACCCAAATCCAAGTTCTAAACCATAGGAAATCAAGAGATAATTCTAACCATACTAATTTCGTGGCCGGAAGTGGCCGGAAAATCCAGGTCGGACGGTGGCAGTTCGCAACCCAAGGTGGAGCTCTGGTCAACGAAAGTCAACAGTCAATTTTTGGTCAAACGACGGTCAAACTTCCAAACAGTGATTTTTTGACTATTCTGATATTTATACTCGCGGTTCGATACGATCGACGGTCCAAAACAAATCACATCCACGTTTCGGATAACTCAAATCGAGCGGATAAACACGATGAGATTCCGTGATTCAAATATTCATAAGATATTCCTCGGTTATCGAAATAATTATCCGGAACCGCCCACGAACTCAAAATCACACATACAACAACTCTCGAGAAGAGACTCAACTCAAATTCTTGGCCAATATTTAAGTCATGATCAAAACCGGCAAATCAATCAATTTACGTAAAACTGCGATTACGCGCTCACTCGTGAATTAAGCCAATTACACTACTGATTCTGTTCCGAGTCGTCACAAATCTACCCCCCTAAAAAAAATTTCGACCTTGAAATTTACGTACCTGTCAAGTGAACAGATGAGGATACTGCTCCCGCATACGCTGCTCAGTCTCCTAGGTGGCCTCCTCAACCAAGTGATTCTGCAACAAGACCTTCACCAGCGGTATAACATGGTGCCTCAACTCCTGCTCACGTTGATCGAGAATCTGTACCGGCTCTTCCACATATGTCAAATCCTCTCGGATAGGTAGCTGCTGTGGCGCTAACACATGCGACGGATCTGGGATATACTTTCGCAACATCGAAACGTGGAAAACATCATGAACACGAGCCATCTCAGCTGGCAACTCAAGTCTGTAAGCCACAGCTCCAACTCTCTCAGTGATCTCATACGGACCAATGTACCGTGGTCGAAGCTTGCCATGCTTCCCGAAACGCATAACTCCCCTCCACAGAGATAGTTTCAGGAAGACCCAATCGCCCACATCGAACTCGAGACTCTTTCTCCTCACGTCCGCATAACTCTTCTGGCGATCCTGGGCAATCTTCAATCTATCCTAAATAACCTGGATGTCCTCCATGGTACTCTTCACCTGATCAGGGCTAATAAGCCATCGCTTGCCCACCTCACTCCAACACAAAGGAGTGCGGCACTGCCTCCCGTACAGGGTCTCGTACGATGCCATCTCGATACTGGCCTGATAGCTGTTGTTGTAGGCGAACTCTATCAAATGCAGTTGCTGGTCCCAATTTCCACGAAACTGCAAAACGCAAGACCGCAACATATCCTCAAGAGTCTGTATCGTCCGCTCAGACTGCCCGTCAGTCTGAGGATGAAAAGCTGTACTGAAATGCAACCTAGTGCCCATGGCTCGCTGCAATGCCTGCCAGAACTCGGAAGTAAACTGATCGTCTCGGTCAGAAACAATAGATACAGGTACACCGTGCAAACGAACAATCTTCGAAAAATACAGCTTGGTCAATCTGCCCACTGAAATCTTCCCCAGAAGTGCGAGAAAATGAGCGGATTTCGTCAGTCGATCCACAATAACCCAAATACCAGTGTTGCCAGCCGAAGTACGTGGCAACTGATAAACAAAATCCATAGTAATGTGCTCCCACTTCCAAACCGGAATCTCCAGTAGTTGTAACTTTCCCGCAGGCTTCTGCTTCTCCGCTTTAACCTGTTGACAGATCAAACATCGGCTCACATATGCAGCAATCTCCTGCTTCATGTTGCGCCACCAGTAATATGCTCGAAGTGTACGAAACATCTTCGTACCACCGGGATGCATCGCATACGCTGAACAATGGGCCTCATCTAGAATCTCCTTCTTCAGACTCTCGTCTCTGGGTACGCACAACCTGCTTCTAAAAAGCAACGTACCGTCATCACTCAACCGAAACTTTATTGGCACACCATTCCGTATCATGGTCTTCTTGTCCAACAGGTAGGAATCTGAATCCTGAGCTTCCCGAACCTGATCAACCAACACTGGTCGAACCTGAAAACTGGCCAACAAAGCTGCCTCGTCATCCCAGTCAACTCGGCACCTGTAGCCCGAAGCTCAGCTAACATAGACACTCTGGCCACACACACATGGAATAACGAAGCTCTGGATTTCTGACTGAGTGCATCAGCAACAACATTGGCCTTTCTTGGATGGTACTCGAAAGTGCAATCGTAGTCGTTGATCAACTCCATCCACCTGCGCTGCCTCATGTTCAAATCTGGCTGCGTCCGCAAGTATGTGAGACTCTTGTGATCGGAGTAAATCTTACACTGTGCTCCGTATAAGTAATGTCTTCAACTTTTCAACGCTAACACAATAGCGGCCAACTCCAAATCATGGGTCGGATAGTTGACTTCGTGTGGTTTCAGATGCTTGGAACCGTAGGCTACAACTCTGCCATGCTGCATCAGCACACAACCAAGTCCCAACTTCGATGCATCACTATAAACCACGAACTCACCGCTGTCGTCCGGTAAAGTCAGAACCGGTGCAGTAGTCAACTTTTCCTTCAGGAGTAGATAACTCTCCTCACATGCATTGGACCACTCAAACTTGACGCCTTTCTTCGTCAGTCTGGTCAGTGAAGTAGCAATCCGAGAAAAATCCTGCACAAAATGCCGGTAGTAGCCTGCAAAACCCAAGAAACTCCGAATCTCCGATACGGTGGTAGGTCTACTCCAATTCAGCATGACCTCGATCTTGTCAGGATCTACGCTGACTCCCTCAGCTGATATCACGTGGCCCAGAAACTTCATGCTGTCCAACCAAAACTCGCACTTGCTGAACTTCGTAAACAACTGATTATCCCACAAAGTCCGCAAAACCGCTCGCAAATGCTTTTTATGCTGGCCCACACTCCTGGAATAGATCAGGATGTCGTCGATGAACACAATTACGAACTTGTCCATAAACCGTCTGAACACCCGGTTCATCAAGTCCATAAAAGCTGCGGGGGCGTTGGTCAACCCAAACGGCATAACCAAGAACTCGTAGTGCCCATACCTCGATCTGAAAGCTGTCCTAGCCACATCAGATTCTCGGATCCTCAACTGATGATATCCGGACCTGAGATCAATCTTCGAAAAGACTGAAGCTCCCTTGAGGTGATCAAACAAAATCGTCAATCCGCGGCAACGGATACTTGTTCTTCACAGTGGCCTGATTCAGCTTCTAATAATCGATGCACAACCACATGGATCCATCCTTCTTCCGCACAAACAAAACTGGGGCACCCCAAGGCGATACACTGGGTCGTATGAAACCTTTCTCCAACAACTTTTGAAGTTGAATCTGTATCTCTTTCAACTCCGCTGGCGCCATACGATACGGTGCCTGAGATATGGGTCATGTACCCGGTAATAGCTCAATAGTGAAATCAATCTCCCGAACTGGAGGTATACCCGGTAACTCCTCCGGAAACACATCCGAAAATTCGGAAACGACCTCGATATCACCGATGTCTGGCATAGCAGCCGTAGTGTCCTCAACATGAGCTAAATAAGCAACACAGCCGTTCTTCATCATCCGATCCGCCTTCATCGCGGAAATCATACATGGCAATGAAGTGTTCTTCTCGCCGTGAAACAATACCTTCGGAAAGCCTGGTCGTCGAAACGCAACCTCCTTCTTGTGACAATCAAACATGGCCCAATGTGTCTCCAAGAAGTCCATACCTAAAATCAGATCAAAGTCGACGATATCCAGTAATAACAAATCTGCGGCTAAGCCCTGGCCTCCAATAAAAATCTCACAGTCTCTGTATACCCAGCCAATACTCACCACCTCACCGGACGGATACAACACTTTCCACAACCCCAGAAGTGGAGACGCAGGTACAGTACCTAAAGATGATAGTCTATATGACATGAATGAATGCGTAGCACCTGGATCTAACAATGTAAGTACTGGATATCCAAAGATATGCAACGTACCGATAACGACCTCCGGTGAAGCTCTGCCCTCGCGCAAAGTCATGACATGAACCCTGGCCTGCCCGGCTGGTCGTCCACGCTGAGGATGTCCCTGCTGTCCTCCCTGGCCCGCAAACTATACTGGTCGAGTTCCCGAAGTGGCACCTCGCTCTCCTCCGAAACTCTGGGCCGCCTGTCCACCAGCACCATCAAGCTGGAAACACTCTCTTGCATAGTGACCCACCTCGCCACAACGAAAAGAAGTGACAGTGGACCAACATGGTGCCTACTGCAGAGACTACACAACGGGTACTCCCTCGGTACGGCAAAAGAGCCACCGGTACTCCGAGGATAGCTGGAACTGCTAGAACCCCCACTAGACTATGGTCGCTGCGGTCGATCTCTCCTCCATCTCTGTCTCTGTCTCGGTGCACTAACTGGTCGTCGATATGGTCCACTGCCCGAGGATGAAGCCGAACCGGAAGTATCAGAACTCTGCCTTTTGGAAGGCACCTGACATGGTCCGCCCTCCTCAAACCATCTAGGCTGTTACCTCATCTGCCTTTCCTTCTCGATATCCTCACCTCGGAGTGCTGCACTGACAAACTCATCGAAGTTATTCCGAGGCATCGTAGTCAAAGTCCCTTTGATGTTCAAGTTCAAACCCAGCTCAAATCTGCGGCACTTGGCTTCCTCAGTAGCCACCATGTCACGCGTAAACCGAGATAAGCGGGTAAACCTGTCCCGGTACTCAAGCACAGACAAACTACCCTGCCTCAAATTCGTGAACTCCTCGTACTTACGCTGCTGGGTAGCCTAGTTGAAGTATCTCCGCATAAACAAATCCCGAAACAAAGTCCACGGAGTATCAACTGGAACTCTATCGGTGCTAACCCACAAGAAGTATCATTACTACATTTTTAACCATTGCCGGCGATTTTAAATCGCCGGCAATAGTTTTTAATCATTGCCGGCGATTTTTTTTCCCCCAAAAATCGCCGGCAATGCTTTTTTTTTTTTTTTTTTTTATCATTGCCGGCGATTTTTCCGGTAATTAAAAAAAAAAAAACCATTGCCGGCAACTTACATTTAAGTCGCTGGCAATGGTTTTTTTTTTTAATTACCGGCGGACCATTGTCGGCGATTTGCCGGAAAATCGCCGGCAATGATTAAAAAAAAAGCATTAGCGGTGATTTTTGGGGGAAAAATCGCCGGCAATGATTAAAAACTATTGCCGGCGATTTAAAATCGCCGGCAATGGTTAAAAATGTAGTAGTGTATGCATCTGACTCAAGTAATCCAACTGCTGCCACTGTCATCTGCTCAGGGATTAATCGCAGACGCTCAAATATACGTTCAACCTGAACCAACCATGCCTCGCAAATCTCTGGATCAGCTGAACCCGAAAAGACAGTCGCACCAGCAGTACGAGCTTTGACCACAGGGCCAAAACGCTCCTTCAAACGCAACACTTGCATCAGCAAGTCGTGCGTCTGGCGATCCTCATCAGGATCCACTTCCCGATTCACACGGGGACCACGTCGAGGAGGCATCCTACTGATACAAGACAAGCATTAGGTACAAGCAGAATGAACGTAATCATGAGACCTCAGATATTTGAGAACACACAACACCCAAAGCATTGATGAGTACCGCTGGCCAGTCGGGTCATCACTCCAGACATGCTGTACAAATTAAAATATCCTAAGCGTCACAACTGCAAGAGTCTACAGAATCTGACAACCTAATGCTCTGATACCAAGCTGAAAAGACCCAACCCCGATTTAGTTTCCTAAATCGGAATCAAACCCTTTCTGAAAACACGAACCAACAAAAATCATAAAAATTTCGGCAGAGTAACGCTACTAACGTGGAATTGCCATTAACCTGCACCCGAAAAATACACTTCATCCTATGCCACAAAAGCCAAACCGTGGGCACCAATCCCATCCGGATTTCTGAATATCATATCAATAACAATAAACAGTAAACATAATTGTATAATATAGAAAATCTGAGAAAAACCACATAAAACATGTATCAGTATCGTATCAGAGCGACCTCTAGTGTATATATATACAAAATATACAACAGTAGGCGAAACAAAGGACCTACTGGAAAAGACAGGTTGCTCGAACAACTAGCTTCCGACCGCGACGTGAGACACCAGAATCCGAACTGCAAACTGGGCACGGAAACCGAAAAGCCCAGGGGAAAGGCAATAAAAACGTTAGAGTGAGTGGACGAAAAAAAACATATGCCTTTCACCAATTTCATATACAATAAACAAGTATAGCGAGTTCGGAAAATATATATGGAGGTGCCAGGCGAATCACTCAAGCCCGACGGTCAGGCAAATCGCTCAAGCCCGATGGTGATAGGCCAGGGGAATCTCTTAACCCCAGCGGCATAACAGGGGAATCTCTCAACCCTGCCCAGAGGAATCTCTCAACTCTGGTCATACTACCGGTGATCAGCCGAGTAGCCGAAGCATCGATGCAAGTATGTCATCACCATAAAAATATAAAATAATACATCCGAAAATAATAAATAAGCTCAACATCGTATATAAACAAATATGGAAAATTACGAACTCGCAACGACTGTCAAAATATAAAAGTGTCCACTCACAGGTGAGCAAAGCGCGCACTCGCGCTAATCACGTTGTCCGGCGGAAGATCCCTCGCCCGAAGCACGATCTCGATCCCCTGAATAATCACAAAATATATCTGATTAAAATCACAATTCACAACACTGTACCATACCTTGGAAACCAACCGTTCCCGGAAACGTATAACTGATACAAAAATAATTAACGAAATTCCCGAAATCTCCACTCAAACCCTCGACTGAAAATTCGGTACCCAAATCAACTCGAAAACCTCAAGGTGACGATCGGGGTGCGAATACGAGCGAAACGACATATAACTCGACATAGTTACAAAAAAATTCAACGGTCGCCGGAGCTATGTCGATGACCGTCGCCGCCGCCGGCGGCGCGGCATCAACGGTGACGGATCCCAACCAAAATTTCCAGATCACAAGTCCTCTTCAAGCCCAACACATTTCTCTTCTACACCGAGACCTTGTTCCAAGCCCACCGGCCGGAATTGAGCTCAAAACTCACGGAATCCATGGATTCCGATGAGATACCGGCGAGCTTCAAACGGCAACGAAACCCAAATTCCTTCTACAAAAAGCATCTATAGGTTGAGGGGAACCTTTCCCCCGAAAGCCCCATCCCTAAAAGTCGCCGGAGAAGGCCACCCGAATCTGGCAAAATCCATTAACTTCACCGAGTTCGTTCTCCCTCGTAACTTCATCTAATCACCCAAATCCAAGTTCTAAACCATAGGAAATCAAGAGAGGATTCTAACCATACCAATTTTGTCGCCAGAAATGGCCGGAAAATCCAGGTCGGACGGTGGCAGTTCGCAACCCAAGGTGAAGCTCCGATCAACGAAAGTCAACAGTTAATTTTTGGTCAAACGACGGTCAAATTTCCAAACAGTGATTTTTTGACAATTTTTGACTATTCTGATATTTCTACTCGCGGCTCGATATGATCGACGGTCCAAAACGAATCACATCCACGTTTCGGATAACTCAAATCGAACGGATAAACACAACGAGATTCCATGATTTCAAATATTCATAAGATATTCCTCGGTTATCGAAATAATTATCCGGAACCGCCCACAAACTCGAAATCATGCGTACAACAACTCTCGAGAAGAGACTCAACTAAAATTCTTGGCCAATATTTAAGTCGTGATCAAAACCGGTAAATCAATCAATTTACGTAAAACTGCGATTACGCGCTCACTCATGAATTAAGCCAATTACACTACTGATTCTGTTCCGGGTCATCACATAAAGGGCTGAGTCAATACCTTCATTTTGGAGTAAGTTGAGAGATAATAGTAAGACTTTTAGGAGTCCATCCACATTATTGGGAGCTACATAGGTGAAAATTAGGCGAACACATGAGAATTCCAATACGTTGTAGTTACTGTTGGTTAAGGTAATTGTTATAGTAAATTTGATGTTTTATTTCTAATGAAATGTTAAGTCTATATCTCCAGATCCGTAGTAAATTGTGATGACAGTTTGACTCCCTAGCATTCGCCCATAGTTTCGGATTTATTAGAGGCATACTGCGGGTAATTTCTTACGAGCATTTTATGTTTAGTGGATTTTAGTTGAGATAGTGTGTTGAATGGAAGTTATGAATTTTGAAGATATTTGAATTTGTGATCATTATGATTCATAAATTCAGACAAGTAGCAGTAACTTATGTTCATAATGTTATTCTTTTGGATTATGAGAAATCTTGATGGGATATGGTGCTCACAGTTTATTTTTGGAATGTGATTAGTCGAATGCGTAAAGCATGCATCAAATATTAAAACAAAGTAGACACTCAATACATGATTCACACGTATGCAATTTAAAACCCTTCTTTTTAGATGTAGCGTTGATAAGTAAGGATCGTTCTAACTGGGGATTGAGGGTACTAAGCATGATAACATTTGTAAACAGGAAGTTAAAGGTATGGGGGATTGAAAAAGTTGTTCTAACATCCTAAGTATGAAAACGTGTAACATGTATCAAACAACCTAGATATTCTATATGCATCACTCATAGACTAGGAAACACAAACAAAAAACCGAGAAGTCCTAAAACATGCTACGGACAGAAAATAAACCTAAGCTAACATGATCATCTCATTCTTTTCACCGCACTCGTTCATAACATGCACATCAAACAATACTAACGAAATTCTAATAGTCTAGTTCTACAAAATACATGCATATAATCATATTTAGTGATCGAGATTGCCCTGCATCTAAATCAAAGCATTAAGCATAGATACACATGCATATTGAAGACTAAAATACTAGAACACATGGAAGGTTATTGAAATCTATGTAAGTTATAAAACCAAAATACTTCTTCAAACCAATCCATAATAACCAGAAATTCATACAAGAAGAAGAAAAGAGAAGAAGTCATAAATACACTTTTTGGTTTCGGCCCCTAAACTACTTGGTGTAGATGACTCTTCAATGGATGGAGGAGAGACAGTTAGGATTGCGATGAAAGTCTCGGTGGAGGATGGTGTTGATGGTGCTTGGAGGGTGGCAGCCTTCTTGAGAGTTTTGGTGTTTTGGAGGAGAGGAAGTGTTTTGGATGAGCTTCGGCTCCAAGAATGAGAGATGTTGATGACGAGGCTGAGCCTTTGACTTTATAGATGAAGAATAGGGTTTTTCCTCACAAAACTAAGTTTTTCTAGTCCATCCGAGTAAATATGTCAGCCTGTCTTCAAACGAGTATTCCAGAAGTTGTAAAGCTCTAAAAATTATGATCTTAGTCTCGTTGGAAAGAAGACTTCAAGAGCTTTCCAAAGAGGTATAACATCACTATGTTTGGAGTTTATTTGCACCCTCGGTGATTTTTTTTGAAGTTATAGGTCTGTAGCTTGCATATTCTTTCCTTATTGCATGAGTGATATTCTCCTTCTTGATTTTGTTCTTCTTACACTCCAAGGAATGTCTTGACCAGTCTTGGCTTATTCTTACAATATATTTCGTGATTCATATCAGGCATATATGAGATATATTTGATACATATGATTTGGCCATCTCTTCTTCCTTGATCCGTCACTTTTCTTCTTTCCTGGCCCGAGCAAGAGAAATGCTTCATCTTCATTTGCACCATTTGGCATCATTTTCATTTGTTATCTAGGTTGCTATTTCTGAACCCCATTTTAGTAACTATGTGAAAACCATTTCTCGGACCATTTCTTCTTTGGATTTAGGAACTTCGTCCTTAGCATGTCTTAATCTCATTTATGCCTCTTTTATTCATTCCTCTTTATTTTGGACCTAAAACAATAAAATAAGTTATGAATAAGAATACTAAGGTCATAACTTAGCCAAATGTAGAGAGAAATACATTAATAATCGAGCAGAAAATGCGTAGATCAATATAGTGTTTTTGGAATGTGATTATTTGAAGTGTTCTCTTATATAGGTTTTTGGGTTTCTTTAAATTTTAAGGGGAACTATGCCAAAATTTTCAGTATAATTTCGGGAATAAGAGAACTAAGTATGATTAGAAGGTTTACTTCTGATCGGCCAAGTACCCACTTATGATGCGAATTTTGAATGGTCAGTTTGGGTCTTAAGTATATTACCAATGTGACCTTAGGGGTCACTTTTTATGTGAGTGTCCACGATGGGTCACTTTGGATAGACTGTCAGGGCAGGGTTCTGGTTGTGATCAGGGGGCAACTTTAGGAGTTAGAACCGTACCGCTACTCATATAGCCATTTTATTAGAATTGTAATCAGAAGTGGTGATTGGTAAACTAGCCGATTAACCTCAATTATACTAGAAGAACTGGCCACTAGTGTTGGCACGGATACCTGATGTTTTTAAGTATTTACATTACAAAGTCGAATTATGATGTCATTTGTACCAGGTTTATAAAGTGTAGTGATTCTGACTCGAGATTTGAAATGCGAAACTTTGTAACAAGATGCTAACATGATAACAGTGTTATGGATAATTTTAATAGCTATAGATATTACATACGAGCTGAAAGAATGCATGCAAGAGTAGTAACTATTGGAATTTTTCTAGTATATGTGTATGTGTAATTTCGAGGACGAAATTTTCTTAAGGGGAGGTAGATTGTAACATTACGACCCGAGATTTACCTTGTTTTTTTTTTTATTAAACGTTAATCGTTGATGGTAATCAATTTTTACAATTAGTAACTATTGCTGGTGTTTCGTCAGAAATTTATCGATTAAGTTTTTTGAGATATTTCTTTGAGAAAAGTCGTAGAGTTTATCAAGACGAGTTCATGACCACGTCATGTGTTAAAATCAAAGTTATGACGAAAAAGTTGCAGTCAGCGAAAGTTTTTAACAATTTACGAAGTTTGTTAGTCGCGAGTATAAATACAACTTTCCCAAAATGGAAAGTCAGAAACATACCATTCTGGGCCGGGCCGGGTTGTCCCGCATTGACCGACTAAGGGGACCAAAATCGCCGCTGAGCTCGGCGACGACGGTACTTCGCTGTCCGTCCACCAAACTGGGCAACCAAGGTATGAAAATGATTGGCTTGGGACACCCTTTCATTCCCCTATGGTCTTTGCCTTCTATTTTTCCGTAACAAGCCAGAATTTCGTGGTGAATTACCGAGAAAACCTAGGTTTTGGGCCAATAGTTTTCCGGTCGATTTTAACACCGATTTGGGTATATTTCAATTCCTCTTGTTGTATAGAGTGTTGTGGTATAATTTTGGATGCGATTTGTAGGTGTTTCGTTGGGAAATCAATGCGCTTTCCGTTTGGAAATCGGCGTCGAACGCCGCTATGGGTGGCAGTGGTTAACAGTGGTAATTGGCCTCATGGGGTTAGGGGTTTTGTTACCCACTCTCGTGGGAGTCTAATCCAACTGGCCTCGAGCTCCGACGTGGCGCTAAAATTGGGATTTGAAATTTTTTAGCAAATTGGATTTTTGGCATGTTTCCGGCCGAATTGGCCATGACCATAGTTGAACAGTTTGTTGGGCTTGTTGAGAGGAAAGGTTTGGTGGTTCACGGCGGCGCTCCGGCGAAGATGAATTTTGACAAAAGTTTTATACCATTTTGCTCATAATTACATACCGAATGTAACGAAGAAGTTATTGAATTAAATTGGACTTTGTAAATTAAGACGTGTGGTTAAGCGGATATGAATAAAACAATTTTATGATAATATTAAACTGTTGAATCAATTTTTTATTCGACTTCGAAGTGCGCAACGTTTGAGGAATATGTTGCGACTTTAAAAAAGATTCAAGATTTAGAAATTGGAATTAGATTACAGGTCGACATTAATTCGGAAAGCATGATATTAGAGAATGTGATGTTCTCTACGGTAATGCTTGTTGGTATACGAGGTTAGCTATTCATTATGATTTTTGATGATTAGGTATTAAATGATAATCGTTGTTTCAGGATGATGTATTAGCATCCAATGGCAAATGTTTAAATGTCAATAGATAGGGTTTGGTTGGATGGGAATCATGACACAGTACTGTGAGTGGACCTTTATTTTCACAATCAATAGCGAGTTCAGTTTTCAGAATTTCAATATTTCAATTTTGCAAGTTCATTTTATTTCAGGATTACAGTATTATAGTTTAATTTACAGTATATTTCATAGAATTTTAATAGTAAGGTTTACTTTGTGATGGTTTTATTTAGTTGCATCGATGCTCTAGGTATTCAGTTGATCACCGAATAGTCGGTCGGACCGGGTTATGACAAACACCTTGCTTGACCCTAATTTTCTTGTATTAAGACAAACACCCTAGACGATCCTATCACCTTACTTTTCATTCATATAGTCGTTCTGGGTTAGAACAAACACCCTAAACGACCACCTTCATTTGCTGTTCAGTTAATGATATTTGAACTCGTATTATTTCACATAAACCAACAGAAAGGCATACAATCATAGTTTTACAGACTTACATTGTTTATAATTTTTGTCCATTCACTCTAACGTTTTATGTTTTATGCCATTTGATCTACGCATTTTAGGCGTATTAATTAATGTGTTTTCTCTACATTTTTACTTTGATAATTGCTTAGTTTTATTAGTTTTAACTTATTTTGTTAAATTCAGGTGTTGACCAAAAGAGACGGAGTAAAGGAGTCTACAAGCACGCAAAACGCAATAAATCCGGAGAAGAAATAGTCCGAGGAATGGTCTTCAAATGGTTACTAAAATACATTCCCATATGGTGTCAAGAATTGGAAACCAAATGCCAAATGAAATGGATACCAAAATGGTGGACAAAAAGATGAAGACATTTCTCCTGCGCGACCCAGGAAAGAGCAAATATGGCGGAATATATGGAGCATATAATGGACGAATTTTTGAAGGATATTCCATGAAGAAAAATACCTTATTTAAGGGCCAAAATATGTGCAAGAATATGGTATATTCGGCCAAGAAGTATTGGGGAATAAGGAATGCAAGATTTGAAGATATAAAGATTTCCTTTTCCTTGAAGAAGAAGAAAACTGGGCAGTCAGGTCACTCAACTTCTAAAATCCGTAGTAAATTCAATTCAACTCCAAATATGGCGTTCATTATATGGATTTTATAGCCCTTTGAATAAGCTTTCCAATGAAACAAGAATCGGAATTTTCTGAGCTCTAGAACTCCCGGAAAAGACGTTTCAAGACAGGCTGGCAATTCTACCCGAGTACACTAGGAAAACCTAGTTTGGAGAGGAAAGTTGGAATTCTTCACCTATAAATACAAGAGCTCGACTCATTCATTATCATCACATATTCTAGGCCTAAGCTCTGCAAAATTACTCTCCACCCTCTCCCTCAAACACCAAGGCCGAGCACAAAGTGACTACACCGCCATCCACCATCACTCGGATCGCTTGCACACGTTAAGTCCATACAAGTGAGAACCACCATCCTTGGAGTCATCTACACCTTGGGAGTTTGCAGCGTTAAGCGGGATTTCTTCAAAGTGTAACCATGAACCCTTTACTCCGTAGTCATATTTTGTTCTTGTATTCTTTTTGTTTGACATTGGGTTTTGGTGAATACTTTTGGATTTTTAATACTTACTTGAGTATATCTTCCATGTGTTTATGTTCTTAGTTTTGTTTGATGCATGCTATGTCTAGTTCTTAATGCGTTGGGTAGTGCGGGATGATTGTGTTTTAACCTTTCGCCTGGAAGTTATTCAATGATTCTTAGATTTTAAGGCGTTAAGCTTTAACCCACATGGCATGTTGCTAATAAAAATTAGGAGCATGAATTTCGAAGGTAGCTTAATTAGGTAGAGAAAATTGGCTAGGTTGAATATGATGATCACATGTAAATAATTAGCTTAGGTTTATTTTTGTCGAAAATATGGTAAGGGTTTTTGGGATTTTCTTATGTGTTTGCTTGTCTATGAGTTGATGCATGTTAGAGTCCTAGGAATACTTGCTATGTGATTGACGTTTTTAGTAAATAAATTAGTAATTAAAATCAACTCTTTTATACCCCCCTTTTACTACACAAGAATTGCATGCACCCTTCAATCCCCGGTTTAGAACGATCCCTACTTGCTTATATTATACTACATCTATAGGGTTTTAAATTGTTTATGGTTGATTTATGTGTTTAATTTAAATGCATGTTTCCGTCATATCACCATTCCCTGGGCCTTTTTTTAAATTGCCCAGTTTTCAGGTTTGCGAGCTGAAGTCATGACCGTCCAGAGTACGAGGTATAACAGTCTACAAGTTTTGTTTTATTAGTAGGCTCTCAGTAGAAGTTCAGGGTTGCTCGTGTTAGGGTTGCTGTTATCGATTAAGCAGTGTTAGATACTCTAATATGGGTCCTGTGGGACTTATTCAGGATTACTAGGGTAATCTGGGGTGGATCTTGTAACCAGATTCCCATTCTAGTCAAACCATTATTGACCACTATTTTAGCATCCCAATTTTCCAATTTGAGTATAATAAATGGGAGGAGCTTTTTCAAATAGAGTATAATTTAGAGAAGAGAGGATAGAAGAAAAAGAAAGAAGGAAGGAAGAAAGGAAAGTGATATCTTTTTGTAGAGATGAAACTAGCTATACTTGTGGGTGTGGATCCACAATGTTTATGATGACTTTGTGTGACCATGATTATGGAAGGAGGTACGTGGCTTGTGGAAATAGTGAAGAAGTATGGTATTTGTCAATCATGTACATGCTAAAGGATTTTTTTTTATTTTTCACTTAATCTTCCATGTTGCACAGGATGTGCCTGACCATGTATTAGATAGATCCTCCACATTGTGATTGGAGAAGAGTGGAAGAAGAAGCAAATCTATCGAATGAAGAAGATATAGATGAATATCTGGGCAAGGATGCATCTCATGAAAGTATATATAGTAGTTGATGACTTAAGTATGGTATGTACTAAAATCAGATGTTCATATTCAGCTTGTCTACAATACTGTTAAGGCATCTCATGAAATTAGAATTAGTAGTTAATGACTTAAGTATGGTATGTACTAAAATTAGATGCTCATATTCAGTTTGTCTATAACACTGTTAAGGCATCTCATGATAGTAGAATTAGTAGTTAATGACTTAAGTATGGTATGTACTAAAATTAGATGCTCATATTCAGCTTGTCTACAACACTGTTAATGAGAAGAAAAATGAGCTGGCGTTGTTGAAACGAAGAGAAAGAAGTTATTGCTTTTGTAGTTGTTGGCATACTTGTGGCTTCCTTGTGCAACAAAGTCTTTATGTAAGCAAATACAAATTATGGTTGTATAAAGTATTTTTTATGATGTGCTTTCTGTTTGATGTAAAATAGCTTAAGAAATGAATTAAGGAAGCAAAAATAGATGAAGTAAGGAAGTAAACTGAATCATCATAATATGTCTATATCAACTAGTATGCAACTCAAAAGAGATTAAGATTATACTTGGTTTTGGTTATCATCTATCCAAAAAACACCAAAATATACATCAAAGCATTCATGTTCTTGCATTGGTACAAAGCATACCAAGTGTACAAACTAAGACAAACAAGCAAGGAAACAAATAAACATACATAAACGCATTCGGTTTTGTTTAATTGTTGCAGCATTTTGTCTGCTCTGAGTTACATCATTAAATGTGATATGTTGTTTAACAATCTGTGTGAGAGTTGGAATAATGTTTTAAGAGAAGCAAGAAATGTTTCAGTTGTCTCAATGTTGGAGAAGATTAGAATGGACATTGCTACCAGACTTACGAATATAAGAGTAGCTGTGCTAAGATTGAGAGAAGTTGTTGGTCTAAGACCAGTGAAGTTGGTGAACAAGTCAATAGACAGATCATATCTGTATAGATCTTTTTCTTCTGGTGATTATGAGTCTTAGATAGTTGGAGTTGGAGAAGTGGGCAGTACACATGTTGTGGATCTTGGGAGGACGATTTGTACATGCAAGAGATGACAATTGGGTGGCTTACCTTGTAACTAGAAAGCATGTTAGTTTTGGAACTAGTGGTCTCTTAGGTTTCTCCCTCTTCTTTAAGGTACCTTCTCCCTGCTCATGATATTTATATCCATCAATATACTAATTGACATTAAATTCAAAGAAGCATAAAAGAAGAGAGGAAGAAGAAGAAGAAAATATCTTTACCGAAATCCGGGAAAAATCATATGAAAGTATAACATTAGAGTAATCAGAGCGACCTCTAGTGTATATATACATAAATATAAACTAGTAGGCTAAACAAGAAACCTACTGGAAAAGAAAGGTAGCTCGAACACTAAGCCTCCGACTGCGACGTGTGACACCAGAATCCGAACCGCAAATTGGGCACGGAAATCGAAAAGTCCAGGGGAAACGCAAATAAAATCGTTAGAGTGAGTGGACGAAAAAAATCATATGCCTTTCACCATTTATATAATATAAAACAATGCGAGTTCTTAGAATAAATGGAGGTGTCAGGCGAATCTCTTAAGCCCGACGGTTAGGCGAATCTCTCAAACCCGACGGTGATAGACTAGGCGAATCTCTCAAGCCTAGTGGGCACATCAGGAGAATCTCTCAACCCTGAAACTGGACTACCGGTCATCAGCCGAGTAGCCAATGCATCGATACTAAGTAAATGACATCACCATAAAACATAAAACAATACCTCCAAAACAATAAATAATCTCGATACTGTACTGAAAATAAATACTGAAATCAAGAACTCGCTACGACAGTGTAAATAAAGGCCACTCATAGATAGCACAGCGCGCAAACGCACTAATCACGAGATCCGGCAGAAGATCCCTCGCCCAACGTACGATCTCGATCCCCTGAATAATCACAAAATATAACTGATCAAAATCACAATTCATTACTCTGTACCATACCTCGGAAGCCAACCATTTCCGGAAACATATAACTCGAATACAAAATAATCGTCGAAAACCCCCAAATTCTCCACATAAACCCTCGACTTAAAATCCAGTATCCAAATCAACTCGAAAACCTCAAGGCGATGATCGGGGCGCGATTACGAGCAAAACGGTATAAAACTTGTCAAATTCCAAAAAGTCAACGCCTCGCCGGAGCTTCGCCGTTGACCGCCACCGCCGACGGCGGCGCGCCGTCACCGGAGAGATTTCGTGGCGAGGAAAGCCCAGATTTCAAGTTCTCCTCGAGCCCAACACATCTCACCACTACCACAACCTCCAATTCCAACTCAATTCACCAGAAAATAGCCTAAAACCAACGCCGGAGCTCCTCCTCCGGTCACCGCCCCCAACCACCACAAACCTCAACCAAATTTACATCCAATTACCCAAAAAGCATCGTGGAGTGAAGGGGAACCTTTCCCCCCACAACCCCAACACCGATTATCCGAAAAATCCTCGGAAAGTTCCCATGGACTCGAAATCAAATTCTCTACATTTTCCACGAACTAACCCAAATCAAATTCGTGTCCGAACATTAAGTCGTGATCAAAACTGCTTAACCGATTAATTATGATAAATCTCGATTACTCGCAAAACTCGCGGATTAAGCTGATTACCATTCCAATTCCGGTTCGGGTCGTCACAAATCTACCCCCCTTAGAAAAATTTCGACCTCCAAATTTACGTACCTGCTACGTGAACAGATGATGATACTGCTCCCGCATACGCTGCTCGGTCTCCCAAGTGGCTTCCTCAACTGAATGATTCTGCCATAAGACCTTCACAAGCGGTATGATTCTATGCCTCAACTCCTACTCACGCCAATCGAGAATTTGTATCGGCTCCTCCACATATGTCAAATCTTCCCGGATAGGAAGCTGATGTGGTGATAACACATGTGATTGATCTGGAATGTATTTCCGCAACATCGAGACATGGAAAACATTGTGTACTCAAGCCATCTCAGAAGGCAACTCTAATCTATAAGCCACGACACCAACTCTCTCGGTAATCTCGTACGGATCAATATACCGTGGTCGAAGCTTACTACGCTTCCCGAAACGCACAACTCCCCTCCAAGGAGATAGTTTTAGGAAGACCCAATCGCCCACCTCGAACTCGAGACTCTTTCTTCTCACATCCGCATAACTCTTCTGGCAATCCTGGGCAATCTTCAATCTGTCCTGGTTAATCTGATTATCCTCCATGATGCTCTTAATCAGATCAGGGCCAATGAGCCATCGCTCGCCTACCTCACTCCAACATAATGGAGTACGACACTGCCTCCCGTATAGAGCCTCATACGGTGCCATGTCGATACTGGCCTGATAACTGTTGTTGTAAGCAAACTCAATCAAATGCATTTGCTGGTCCCAATTTCCTCTAAATTGCAAAACACAAGACCGCAACATATCCTCGAGGGTCTGAATAGTCCGCTCAGATTGCCCATCAGTCTAAGGATGGAAAGCTGTTCTGAAATGCAATCTAGTCCCCAAGGCTCGCTGTAATGCCTGGCAGAACTCTGAGGTGAACTGACTATCTCGGTAAGAAACAATAGATACAGGCACACCATGCAAACGAACGATCTCTGCCAAATACAGCTTTGCTAATCTGCCCACTGAAATCTTCCCTGGAAGTGTAAGGAAATGAGCGGATTTCGTCAATCAGTCTACAATAACCCAAATACCAGTATTACCAGCCGAAGTACGCGGTAACAGATACACGAAATCCATGGTGATGTGCTCCCACTTCCAAACCGGAATCTCCAAGGGCTGTAGCTTTCCCGTAGGTTTCTGTCTCTCTACTTTAACCTGCTGATAAATAAGACATCTACTCACATATGTAGCAATCTCCCTCTTCATATTTCGCCACCAGTAATAGGCTCTGAGTGTACGAAACATCTTCGTACCACCTGGATGCATCGCATATGCAGAACAATGAGCTTCGTCTAAAATCACTTTCTTCAAACCCTCGTCCCTGGGTACACATAATCTACCTCTGAACAATAACGTACCATCATCACTCAACCGAAACTCTGTTGGCACACCATTCCGAATCATGGTCTTCTTGTCCAACAGACAGGAATCCTCATCCTGAGGTTCCCGAACCTGATCAACCAATACCGGTCAAACCTGAAAGCTAGCCAACAAGGCTCCATCATCATCCCACTCAAACTCAGCTCCCGTAGCCCGTAACTCTGCTAACATGGATACTCTGGCTACGCACACATGAAACAATGAGGCTCCAGATTTCTGACTGAGTGCATCAGTAACAACATTAGCCTTCCCTGGATGATACTCAAAGGTGCAGTCATAATCATTGATCAATTCCATCCATCTGCGCTGTCTCATATTCAAGTCCGGCTGCGTGCGCAAATAGGTGAGACTCTTGTGATCTGTGTATATCTTGCACTGGGCTCCGTACAAGTAGTGTCTCCAACTCTTTAAGGCTAATACAATAGCAGCCAACTCTAAATCATGCGTAGGATAGTTGACTTCATGTGGTTTCAGCTACCTGGAACCGTAAGCCACCACTCTGCCATGCTGCATCAAAACACAACCAAGTCCCAATTTCGATGCATCGCTGTAAACCACAAACTCTCCACTGTCGTCAGGTAGGGTCAAAACCGGTGCAGTAGTCAACTTCTCCTTCAAGAGCAAGTAACTATCCTCACATGCATCAGACTACTCGAACTTGACACCTTTCTTCGTCAATCTAGTAAGTGAAGTGGCAATCCGTGAAAAATCCTGCATAAAGCGCTGATAATAACCTGCCAAACCCAAGAAACTCCTGATCTCTGGTACGGTGGTAGGTCTACTCCAATTCAACACGGCTTCAATCTTGTCAGGATCAACGCTAACTCCCTCAGCAGATATCACGTGACCTAAAAACTTCACGCTATTCAACCAAAACTCGCACTTGCTGAACTTCGCAAACAACTGATTATCCCGCAAAGTCCGCAAAATAGCTCGTAGATGTTTCTTGTGCTGGCCCACACTCCTGGAGTAAATCAGGATGTCGTCAATGGACACAATCACAAACTTGTCCATAAACCGCCTGAACACTTTGTTCATCAAGTCCATGAAAGATGCGGGAACATAGGTCAACCCAAACGGCATAACCAAAAACTCATAATGCCCATATTGCGATCTGAAAGCTGTCCTGGCCACATCTGACTCTCTGATCCTCTACTGATGGTATCCAGACCTGAGATCAATCTTCGAAAAGACTGAAGCTCCCTTGAGCTGATCAAACAAGTCATCAATCCACGGCAACGGATACTTGTTCTTCACGGTGACGTGATTCAGCTTCCGGTAATCAATACACAACCGCATGGAACCATCCTTCTTCCATACAAATAGTACAGGAGCACCCCACGGTGATACACTAGATCGTATGAAACCTTTCTCCAGCAACTCTTCAAGTTGAATCTGTAGCTCCTTCAACTCTGCTGGCGCCATACGATAAGGTGCCTGTGATATGGGTCCAGTGCCTGGTAAAAGCTCAATGGTGAAATCGATTTCTCGAACTGGAGGAATACTCGGTAACTCCTCCGGAAACACATCCGGAAACTCAGAAACAACCTCAATGTCACTAATGTCTGGTACAACAGCCGTAGTATCCACAACATGAGCTAAATATGCAACACAACCCTTCTTCATCATCCGCTCAGCCTTCATCGCTGAAATCACACATGGAAATGAAATATTCTTCTCACCGCGAAACAGTATCTCTGGAAAACCTGGGCGTCGAAACGCAACCTCCTTCTTGTGACAGTCAAACATAGCCCAATATGTCTCCAAGAAGTCCATGCCCAAAATCACATCAAAATCGACGATATCCAGCAATAACAAATCTGCGGCTAACCCAAACCTCCAACAAAGATCTCACAATCCCTATACACCCAACCAATACTCACAACCTCTCCGGATGGATACAACACCCTCCACAACCCCGGAAGTGGAGATGTAGGCATAGTAGCTAAAGATGACAATCTATATGATATGAATGAATGCGTAGCACCTGGATCTAGCAAAGTAAGTACTGGATAGCCAAAAATATGCAACGTACCAATAACAACCTCTGGTGAAGCTCTGCCCTCACGCAATGACATGGCATGAACCCTGGCCTGCCCGGCTGGTCGTCCACGCTGAGGGTGACTCTGCTGTCCGCCCTATCCAGAGGACTGTACTGGTCGAGCTTCTGAAGTGGTACCTCGATCTCTTCCTGAACTCTGAGCTGCCTATCCACCAACACCAGCAAGCTGGAAACACTCCCTCGCATAGTGACCCTCCTGGCCACAACGATAGCAAATGATAGGGCCTCGCTGACAAGGACCAAAATGATGCCTGTTGCAGAGATTGCATAATGGATACTCCCTCGGTACAGCAAAAGTGCCACCGGTACGTCAAGGATAGCTGGATCCACTAGAACCCTCACAAGACTGTGGTCTCTGTGGTCGATCCCTCCTCCATCTCTGTCTCTGTCTAGCTGTACTAGCTGGTGGTCTATATGGTCCATTGCCAGATGATGATGCCGATCCGGAAGTGTCAGAACTCAGCCTCTTGGAAGGTCCCTGACTCGGTCCACCCTCCTCAAATCGTCGAGACTGGAATCTCATCTGCCTTTCCTTCTTTATGTCCTTGCCTCAAAGCGCAGCACTCACGAACTCATCAAAGTTGCTCTGAGACATCGTAGTCAGTGTCCCCTTGATGTTCAGGTTCAAACCCAACTCAAATCTTCGGCACTTGGCTTGCTCTGTAGCCACCATGTCACGAGCAAACTGAGATAAACGAGTAAATTTGTCCCGGTACTCAAGTACTGACATGCTACCCTGTCTCAAGTTGGTGAACTCCTCATACTTCCGCTGCTGTGTAGCCTGGTTAAAATACTTCCGCATAAACAAATCCCTGAACAATGTCCACGGAGTATCAACCGAAACTCTATCGGTGCTAACCCACCAGAAGTATACATCAGACTCAAGTAGACCAACTGCTGCCACTGTCATCTGCTCAGGAGTGAAATGCAGATGCTCACAAACTCGTTCAACCTGAACCAACCATGTCTCACAAATCTCTGGATCAGCTGAACCTAAGAAAACAATCGCTCCAGTAGTTAGAGCGTTGACCACAGGGTCAAAACGCTCCTCCAAAAGAATTACTCGCATAAGCAAGTCATGCGTTTGGCGATCCTCATTAGGATCCACATCCCTATTGACACGGGGACCACGTGTAGGAGGCATCCTAATGATAAGAGAAAAGCATTAGTCACAAGGCACAAGGAGCGTAATCATGAAACTTCATACATTTGAGAACATACAACACCCGAAGCATTGATGAGTAACCACTGGCCAGTCGAGTCATCGCTCCAGACATGCTGTACATACTCAAATACCCTTAGTATCACAACTACAGAAGTCTACAGAACCAGAACCCTAATGCTCTGATACCAGCCTGAAAGGACCCAACCCCGATTTAGTTTCCTAAACCGGAATCGAACCCCTTCTAAAAACATGAACTTGCAAAACCCATAGAAATTTCGGCAAAGTTTCACTATAACAAGGAATTTCCATTAACCTGCACCTTAAAACACACTTCATCCTATGCCACAAACGCCAAACCATGAGCACCAATCCTATCCGGATTTCTCAATATTATAACAATAATGTAAAGTAATAAGAAAAACTGTACTTTATCGAAATCCGGGGAAAATCATATGAAAGTATAACATTAGAGTAATCAGAGCGACCTCTAGTGTATATATATATATATATATATATATACAACAGTGGCTAAACAAGAAACCTACTGGAAAAGAAAGGTAGCTCGAACACTAAGCCTCCGACTGCGACGTGTGACACCAGAATCCGAACTGCAAACTGGGCACCGAAACCGAAAAGCCCAGGGGAAAGGCAAATAAAATCATTAGAGTGAGTGGACGAAAATAATCATATGCCTTTCACCATTTATATAATATAAAAACAATGCAAGTTCTTAGAATAAATGCAGGTGTCAGGCGAATCTCTCAAGCCCGACGGTCAGGCGAATCTCTCAAGCCCGACGGTGATAGACTAGGCGAATCTCTCAAGCCTAGTGGGCACATCAGGGGAATCTCTCAACCCTCGAACTGGACTACCGATGATCAGCCGAGTAGCCAATGCATCGATGCTAAGTAAATGCCATCACCATAAAACATAAAACAATACCTCCAAAAAAATAAATAATCTCAATATTGTACTGGAAATAAATACTGGAATCAAGAACTCGCTACGACAGTGTAAATAAAGGTCCACTCACAGATAGCACAGCTCGTAAACGCACTAATCACGAGATCCGGCGGAAGATCCCTCGCCCAACGTACGATCTCGATCCCCTGAATAATCACAAAATATAACTGATCAAAATCACAATTCATTACTCTGTACCACACCTCGAAAACTAACCATTTCCGGAAACATATAACTCGAATACAAAATAATCGTCGAAAACCCCCAAATTCTCCACATAAACCCTCGACTTAAAATTCGGTATCCAAATCAACTCGAAAACCTCAAGGCGATGATCGGGGCGCGATTACGAGCAAAACGGCATAAAACTTGTCAAATTCTAAAAAGTCAACGCCTCGCCAGAGTGCCGCCGTTGACCGCTGCTGCCGATGGCGGCGCGCCGTCACCGGAGAGATTTCCCGGCGAGAAAAGCCCAGATTTCAAGTTCTTCTCGAGCCCAACACATCTCACCACTACCACAACCTCCAATTCCAACTCAATTCACCGGAAAATAGCCCGAAACCAACGCCGGAGCTCCTCCTCCGGTCACCGCCCCAACCACCACAAACCTCAACCAAATTTACATCCAATTACTCAAAAAGCATCGTGGAGTGAAGGGAAACCTTTCCCCCCACAACCCCGATACCGATTCTAGCCGGAATTCGCCACCCGATTCTGGCGAAAATCCCCCAATTTCAAGTTCTTCGTTCTCCCTCAATTTGTGATCAATTCAAACCAAATCAAGTCCTAAACAGTTACAAATTACAAGGGGAAGCCATACCTACCAAAATTGTGGCCGGAAGTGGCCAGAAATGGCAAGTCCGACGACGAGTTTCAAATCGGGTCAACTCAACCCACACGGTCAACGTAAGTTAAACGGGTCCAATTCGGTCAACACGAGTCAAACGGCCCAAAATGAAATTTTTCGATAAGTTTACGACTATTCGGCTATTTATACGTCGCGACTCGGCTCTATCCACAATTCGGATAACTCAAACTCGAACGGATAAACACGACTAACTCGACAATAATTTCAAATATTCATTTTACATTCCTCGATTATCCGAAAAATCCTCAGAAAGTTCCCACAGACTCAAAATCAAATTCTCTACATTTTCCACGAACAAACCCAAATCAAATTCGTGTCCGAAAATTAAGTCGTGATCAAAACCGCTTAACCGATTAATTACGATAAATCTCGATTACTCGCAAAACTCGCGGATTAAGCCGATTACCATTCCAATTTCGGTTCGGGTCGTCACAGCGCTCCTAAGGCAAATTGAAATCAAAATTAATTAATAGAATTTGATCTTGTAACTAAAATGGATACAGAATTCGTAGACGAAATTTTGATCAGGAAAATACCTTCCAATTGTAAGAAATTGCTACTCTTAATATCCTTATAATTGACTAAACGCGTCTTCATCGTAATCACCGTACCATACTGCACAAGCTCCAAGTAACGTCCACCTAGACTCGACATACGACATTCAACAATGTTGAATGTTGAGTCACCTCAGATCTTGTGTGTAAGGTGAAACGTCACTAAAATCAATCGAATTGCATGAAGCTACACCAAAAACCATCACCAATTGGATAAGAAAACTTCTTGTGAAGAATTCGTCATTTTGGTCACCGGAGCTCCACCGCACACGGCGGCGCGTAGGGCGCACGCGCCACCACAGCTGGCAGTTGGAACCGACCACCCCAGATTCTTCCAACATGCATACCAAAATGTTTATCTCAACCCGCCCAACAACATTGCGGAACAACTCGAAGCCAAAAAGTAACTGGAAAACAACAAATTTTATCGTTGAATTTCAAAACCCTCGTCGGATTTTCATGTGGACCGACTAGCTCCAATAGGCTACGGCTTGGCTTGGGACCAGTTGCGTTCGACACGTGAGACGATGGCCTTCAAATAGCCCCACATACAGTGGTGGTTAGTCGACGGTGGCGCTACCAATGACGGATGCCGATTCGGCCTTGAACCCAAAAATTTCATTTTTATTTTTGGCTTCGGTGGACGTGTTTTGGGGGTTAATTAGTTGTGGGGGGGGGGGGTAAGAAATGGGAGATTGAGGCAAAGATTTTGAAACCAGGGCCGACCAATTTGGTGGCCGGCCGGTGATGCTTCGTAGGCAACCATCGAGAGGCCAAAGAGAGGAAGAGAGAAAGAAGAGTGTGTTGGGCTTTTTACCTGGCCTAGGAAAAATACCCACAATTAAGATTGTTAGATGGATGGCCCAAATTTAATGTTAGGAGGATCTAACGGTCCATAAAATTTACCTAATAGTAGGTCAACAATTTAATAACCATTGGCAACAAACTTCTAAAATTTGTAGAAATTAGCTCGAATCTCAAAAAAATCCAATTAAAGTATTGACGGACTCGAAATAATTTCCTCTACAACTTCCGTGAAGAGAGCTAGTCCAAATTCATAATTCATAAAAAGTCAACTTTTAGCCATGACGAATCTTGATAAACGTGATGTATGATGCTAGCTTGTTAATTCACGCGACAAACAAAGATTAAGTCACTAATTTAGATTTGGGTAATTACATTATATCTCCCTAAAAAAAATTTGTCCTCGAATTTACATCACGCAAAATCAACACAGTAAGAACGCAATGTCATAAGTGCTGCTTGAAAGTTCAACGTAAGACTGCTGATTTACAATATTACTTCAATTCTAGTGACCCTTGGGGTAATCAATTGCGAAGATTTAACACTGGAATTTTTGGATCAATGAAAAAAAAACTTTCATATATCTTCAACACTTCGAGAAGTATATCATTTACTTATGGAAGAAAACGCCAAATCGCTACCACCAACACAACTTTCTCTCCACGCCACTATATTAATAATCACGAATGTATTGTCATCCGCGCTAACCCGAGAAATAATTCAATTGTTTGTCCAAATTACCCTTTTGACTAAAGAATCGAAAATGCTTTATCTTCTATGAAAGGACGTCCCGACATCAACACTTATGGCCATAAAAATGACTCCACTTGTCGTGATAATTTTCAAGAATGACATATAGCATGATAACTTGGAAAGAGAAGCACAAGTAGTTATACCTCATATCCCTCATCTGGGAAGAAGATCGAATTTACTCTAATATGGATCCTACATAGCTACAAACTATATCGAGTAGACAGAAACTCGACAAGCTTTAAATAATTCAAAATGCAAAATCACTGCATCAGTAAACAAAGGGATACCAATCTAAGGCGCACTTAGATATTAGTCAATATGACTCCTAAAGATGCTGGCGTCACGTAAGGTCCCGAGCCTCAATTACACGCAAGAGAAGTATAGTACAAGAAAAAATCTCATTAGTACTACATATGCAAAACTACATTCAAAATATATTTCGGCATAACTGTCTCAATCGTAACTGAAATAAAAATCTCGTAGGAAGTTACTTACTGAATACTAATCACATGATTGACCTCTGACAAGATTCCATGTCATATTGTACTATAGAAAGGAGAGGTTTCAACAACGACCTTAAACCTCGAGAATTTCTACTAAAAATTCGGCATGACCTATTCGTTTATAGTCGAATCCAACACCTAGAAATTCGGATCATGTCACAAATATAATAACCATAATCTCCATAACAATAGAATTCAATTGTCCATTCTAATCCAGAAGAGTATAACAAGTCCGATATAATACATGGGACCAATAACAGCTTCACCTGCTTAGAATTTCAACATGAAGAAATGATCTCGGACTTAACACATAAGTGTCTAAACACACTCATCTTGAATAATCAAATTGTTGCCAGTCAACTGAGTTAATCGAAAGGTGAAATGATGACTACACAATAAAATGACAGGTCAACCACGTGCATTAGATGAAATTCCAAAACAATTAAAGCTAGGAACACATTCTCGGTGCTAGTGGATCATAAACAAAATCATATATATGACTTTGCCACTCATCTTATATCCTGGATCGAGAGAGACTCCATTTCTATCGAAAGCTTATGAAAAATTGCAATGACAGAAATTTGAAAATAAGCATTGCAGTTAAGACAGGTGGACAACCTTCTCGATGAATGAAATAGAGAAACGTTATGGAACTAAAGTGAAGAAAAACAAATTCAAACTAATGAACGAAGTGAACAACATCAAGCAAAGTTGAACGAAGTTAGTCAATGGTATACTCAATGACTTCATCAGATAACTTGTGTGCGATATTCCCAAAGTTATTCCTGGGTCTCGATATAGTCGGGATGAGATGACAATAGATCTTGGCATCTATAGCAATGATAACATTGAAACTCGATAGATCAGTGAATAATTCTCGAGATGCATATTGTCAAGATTACAACATGACAAGATGAGATGGAGTAAAATTGAACGATTACAACATGATAGATTGAAGTGAATTATGAGCAACATAACTCATTAAAAATGAATGGAACGAGAATGAAACACCTTCACTGAGGGCGCATGCGTAGACAAACCCAAGAATCACTGGGCCCCACAACGATATGAGTACTGTTGATGTACATCAAGCGACTACACTCACTAGGACCAATTCTAGAGTTATGCATGTCATCCTTCCATAGGGCCATGCTAATCTTCTCTGTATCATTCCAATTTTATCGGATGTCCTTGAAGGGACCTCATTATGGACTGAGTGATCTGAATAGTTTCGCAGATACAGCACACGAAACTGAAAAATTGTAGAGGGTTGAAAATTCTTACACATCACAGGAGCTAGTAAATGAATGTAATTACAAAAGTTATAAGACTAAACATGACAAAGAGAAGAGCTTTGACTGCCATGACTCACTAACATCGCTATGAATTTACAAACTTCATGACGTACCGAGGATCATAAGGTGTTAGTGCGATTACTAGAGATTGTGTCATAACATTCTTTTCTACTATGCAACTTCATGTAATATAATTCCTCGACCAATAACTTTTAAATCCTCATAAGGTAACTGAACATTAAGCATAAAGCTAGGAAACTAAATATGATGTAGAAAAGTGAAAAGCTAAATGAGACACTTGAAGTTTTTAGCTGAACATGACTAAGGAGAGAGCAAAATTAAACATGGCAAATGAAAGGAATCTGTGCACATGATGTAGCGACATAGCTAGTAGTTTACCAGCTCTACGTTACTCTAACTTGTGAAAAATCGCTAATTTCTAACGATCTAGCTGTGACGTCCTGAAATATGTGACTTGACATACCTCATAAAATTTACCTAAAATTCGGCGTAATCTCCTTGTAATTATAAGATCCACCAAAACTTGTAAAATGGTCCACACCTTAAATATGGCAAGTTCACATAAAAACCGCGAGGCACTGTTGCTCAATTAGATTTCTCATAATTTAAATCACATCATTCACATAGAATCGCAAGCCATCTCAAGATAATAAAAGTTCCACAAGAGTTTCTATAGTTAAAATTGGCATCAATCTCAACTAGTGTAATAACTTGCACGCGGAAATATACAAACCGTCATACCCGTAACTCTTTCACCATCAAATTAGATATAGAACTTACCACTTACTAAGTGATCGTCTAAAGAACCAAATTTGCTCACATAATTACCATAAACCCTTCTGCGCATAACTTGATCTTGTAGGACAACGTAGAAATCTAATGTATTAACGTTACTTGAAACGTGGAGGTACTACTAACTTTAATAGAAAACTTGTATCTTAACATATGGATTAAGGTTGGCGCACACGAGGCATAGTGGCTAGAGCGTACTGACTCACAGGTTGAGAATTGTACTCAGTCGCATCCTCTACGTATTCGACGACGTTCAACACCTTGAGTATTTGATGAGGATCCTCCGGATGATCGGGCCATCACTTGGGAGATGTTGAGCGTAATCGAACACGAAAAATGAAAGTGGCCTAGTACGGTCTACAGAACCTATAACTTAAAGCTCTGATACCAACTGTGAGGAACCGACCCCAATTTCGTTGTCTAAACCGGAATTAAGTTGTAATGACCATACTAACATAGGTTCAATATAAATTATTCAAAAATCGAAGTGGAATTGGAATTCCAAAACCCTAAACTCATAAGTTATAGAAAATTTTGCTAATGTCAACTTATAACCGAGAATATATATAAATTGTTAATTTTTTTCGACATCAGAGCAACTAAACTTCTAATTTATCTAGAATAACTGAAATACTAAATTTTGGATCCTACGGTGGGTATTGTTATGCCTTGATCTGTGTGCATGCTCGACACCCACAAAACTCTGCAACTTGGGCAATTGAATCCAAAGGGCCTAGAGCAAAGGCACATAAAAATAGAAAATCGTTAGAGTGAGTAGACAAAAAACAATAATCTTTAAGTAATTAAAAGGTGTCACTGAGTAGGGGATTGCATTGAATTGAGGTATAGTGCTTGCATCTAGAACATCCTTCGATAGGTTTAAGGTTTCTCTCAACGGGTCGAGAGACATGTTCTGGTCGATCTAGGGGCTACCATTCGACGGGTCGAAAATCCTATAATATGAATGCTGTGATTCGACCATTTTTTTCCCTAGAAATTTTAAGCTTCTCTCTGTTTTCTTTATAGGGATAGAATAAGCCCAAGTCAATGGAACCTTTCAAGTACTTGAAGATGTGCTTTACACCATTTTAATGACTTTGCATAGGTGCATAACTAAATTAAGCTAATAAAATCATAGAGAATGCAATGTCTACATGAGTGCGTTGAGCTAAATATAACAAAACTCCAATAGCACTAAGGTATGGTACCTCAGCTCTCAAAAATTCCTCAACATCATCTTTTGGACGGTACAAATCTTTATTAGCTTCTAGACTGCGAACAACCGTTGGTGTGCTAAGAGGGTGTGTTTTGTCCATGCTAAATCGCCTGAGCATCTTGTGGACATAAGCAGACTGGTGATTAAGTTTTCCCCCAACTCTAAGTTTCAGCTCTAAATCAAGAAAAAATTGAGTCTTACCAATGTCTTTCATCTCTAACTCAGATTTTAAGTAGCCGATTGTCTCATTGATTTCATCAAGAGACCTAATGATATTTATATCATCAACATAAACCGCTACAATGAAAAATCTTGAACTTGTTCTCTTAATGAACACGTATAGGCATAAATCATCATTCTTGTATCCCTTCCTAATCAAGTAGTCACTTAGGTGTATGTCCTACCAGATTGTTTCAATACATATATTGAATGTCTCAATCTTATCACATGAGCAATATGTGGTATATAGTTACTTGAAATGGTTATGACAACGCCTTCTGGCACTCATGTATATCTTGTAATAAAGGTTTCCATAGAAATATGCTTTAACCACATACATCAGCTCCATGTTCAGTTTTACAGACACTACCAAACTGACAAGGTAGCGAAAAATAATGATGTCCATGACTGGAAAATGTCTCTTCATAATCTATATCAGTGCGTTGAGAGAATCTTTGCGCCATAAGTCTAATTTTATACAGCATGACTTCATTCTTTTTATTACGCTTCTGAACAAAGACCTATTTATATCTTACCGGCTTCATATTCAGTGGGCATAACACTACCGGAGTAAAAACTTGCCTTTTCTTTAAAGACTCTAGTTCATCCTGCAATGCTTCTTTCTATTTTGGCCAGTCCGCTCTCTGCTGACATTTAGAAACCAAGCGAGGTTCCACTTCATCGTCGTCAATAATCTCCTGAGCAACGAAATAAGCAAAAACATTATCAACTACCTTGGATGGTATATCCATGACAATGCACACATCTTTGTTAGTTAGGGAGATTTCACCGTTCTCTAACATCATATACAGATCTAAATTGTCCTTCAGATTAGCCATTTGTGATTCTAGGACATAACTATAGTCAATAATAATCTTATGTAAATGATTCACAATGTTGATAATGAAATGATCATTATGTGCTTGGATGGCCTGCCTTTTCACCAGCGGCATCTTTGGATTTTCTTAGTCTCCCCATCTTCCTGGTCGGAGCCAAGGTCGACGCTACTCCTTCCATATAGGCAGGAAGAACACGTCCCTGTCCTGGAGGGGCGTTAAACCGCCCCTTCTTAGGACTTCCAACCTTGCAGAAACGATTTTAGTAGGTATGTCTGGTCTTGACACTTTGGCAATATCAGTAGAGGAGTCAAGCATCGAGTCTGCTACCTTTTGAAGATCAAGAATACGTCGCACTTCAATCTCACTTTGAGATGTGCGTGGATCTTCTTGAAACATATTGGGAGTATAACACGTCAATTCCTGATATTCGACCTGAATGGAGGCATTCCTATCTCCCCTTAACATCGAGAAGTATGTTTCATCAAAGCGAAAATCTGCAAATCTTATAGTAAAGAGATTTTTTGTCGAAGGTTCTAAGTAACGGACAATTGTTGGGGATTCATAACCAACATAGATGCCTAAACAACATTGATGACCCATTTTAATATGTTGTGGAAGCGTGATAAGCATATATACCGTGTAACCAAGGATGTGTAGATGTGACATGTCAGACTCATACCCAATTACCAACCAGTATGTGTTGAATGGTTGGCATGCTATGGATCTCAAGTGAATAAGCATTGCTACATGTAATACTGCATATCCCCAAGTAGATACCAAAAAATTTGTATGCATTACCATTACTCGAGCCACAAGCTGTAACCGCTTGATTTGTGCCTCTGCTAAATTGTTCTGTGAATAAACATGGGGAATCATATGTTTAACATCAATCCTAACAAACATGCAGTGATCATCAAAATAATTTGATGTAAACTCTCCTGCATTATCCAATCAAATAGACTTGATTCGGTCGTCCGGGTGGTGAGCGCGGAGCTTAATAATCTATGCTAGGAGTTTTCCAAATGCAGTATTCTTTATGGATAACAAAGAAATGTGTGACTAACGCGTTGATGCATCTACCAAAACCATAAAATATTTAAATGGTCTGCATTCTTATTTGATTGGTCGACAAATATCACCATCGATTCTCTATAAGAATGGTATATTTTCAGTGTTATCAACTGCAAATGAAGGTTTAACCTTTAACTTTACAAATGAACAAGCTTTATAAAACGAGCGATGAGCATCACAGATGGCCACAAAGGAATCTTGTCGACCAACACTAGGTGTCTTACTCATCTTGGGGGCCAAGACCGGATGAAGATTGTTAATCTCATCCACTACATCAAAACTGATGGGTATTTCCACATGCTTCTTTGCTCTGAAAAACGAATGACCGTGAGAATTTTTCAATATTTTGATCATAATGTCACAACCAGGATGCCCCAGTCGAAAATGCCAAAGCTGATAAAAGGCCAAGTCACATGTAGTAGTTATAGTGACTGCATTGGATTTAATGATCTTGACCATAGTAAAATATAAACCACTATGAATGGCTGATAACTTCTCTAAGATGCACTTTCTACCGCACTCCTCAGAAGTTATATATAAGAGTTCTTTACCATTCTCATAATGAGTTTCCAAGTGTAAACCATTGGATATAATGTCCTTAAAACTTAGTAAGGTTCAATTGTCCTTAGACGCGTACAATGCATCAGTGATATAAATTTGTTTACCATATGATAGCAAGAATTGTGTAGAACGGCTAAACCATCCATTGTATAATCAGCGCTGAACCAATCATGGTAGTTACTGATGAATTGTATAGCACAAGATCCATAAATAATTGCCCATTCCGCAGTATACTATAAGTAGTACCATTATCTACTACACTCAATCTCGCCTTTAAACATCTACAAAAAAATGTGAGTTAATTAGTCTTTGATCTCAAGACATGGCGAACACTTTAAATAAGGACTTAATGATTTTTCAAAGGGTTGTGACCCTTCTAGAGTGTTGATATGGCATGATAAAACTAATGTAAAACACGTCAAAAACACCAATTCTGGGTAAGAATTTCGACTGGTCAAGAAAAATTACTCGATAGGTCGAAACATGTAGTATTCATGTCCAGGGTACCATCTTTGACGGGTCGAGGATAATCTTTGATGGATCGAAGAAAAACCTAAAACCGATATGAGTTTCCAATATCTTTTTTGATAGGTCAAAAGTTCCTTTTGATGGGTCAAAATTTGGACAATTTTGAGACAGTAGCTATCCCTCGATATGTCGAGATGAATCTTCGATGAGATGAAGTTGCAATTTTGGTGACCAGAGGATAAAATTTAATGGGTCGAATGAAAATCAGGCAAAATTTTTGACGGGTCAAAAAGGTGCTAATATTGATCCAGGGTGTTATCTTCCACAGGTCGAGAGAGAATTTTGACGAGTAAAAAGTTCCCTGTGATCAAACCATCATCTCTTTTTGTCTCATTTTTGTGGTATTTTGGTGTCATAGTACCATAGGATATTGTATATATTGAACCATTCTAGTAGTATGTATAAAAAGGACCATTCTTAACACTTTCATTTACCGATAAGAAGAAATTTTATTAATATGCCAACACAAAAAAATTACATCAAATATTGTCTTATTCCACAAACCAAGACTAAAAAAAGCCAAAACAATGCTAAACTTGATTACATAGCAGAAACATGAGTCAAATACATAGACTAATTAAAATCTGTAGTCTTCAGATTTTCTATTGTTTCCTCTGCTACAATAAGATTGGCTTCACCGCTATCTTCCATCTCATAGTCTTTAGTGTAGTTAGTCTCATGTGCCAAGTATTGTTTACATCTTTTGTAGGTATTCTAAATATCCTTTGGTGCACGATACTATTTGTGCATACCTTTGGTAGAATCGCACCTATAGCAAGGTGACAAGCTAGTTTAAGCTGACCAAGAGGTACTGGCATCATTTCTGGCACCAAAATTATGCTTGTTTTGGCTATTGTCGTGGCAAGTCCAAGTCAAGTTCTAACTGTGTCCTCCTCTAACATGACATCTGCCATGTCTTCCTCTACCACCATGATTGTTGTAAGGCTCAGAACGACCGTTCTTCTTTTTCTTACATGCCTTCCCACCAGTGTTATACGTCTCATGAGCTTTCTCTACACCGGCTGACCTAGCATTGTTGTTGAGAAGTATCTCACGATATCTCTCCTTTTTGGCCAGCACATTTAAGTGATCACTAAATGATATAATTCTTCCATGCTCTACATCTGTGCGATATTAATGTGCAAGTGTATCCATGGAACTAGAGAATGGAACTAGAGAATGTGCTCGATTATAGCCAGATTGGTCTTTACTACGCCACAAACTGCCAACTCATATTGAAGCTCCAACATAGCTTGATTAATATCATTAATCTTTGGATAATTGAATAACCAAATTGAACCTCAATTTTCTTGAAGTTCTGGGTGCTATGAATCATGCACATTATTGAATCTGTCTTTTAAAGTTGTTGTAGGAGCACAAAAAATGTAGTAAATTCTTTAAGCTTCCATAAGATAATTCTAACGATCAATGGGTATTGTGAAGCAGATTTCGTCTCCCCTCTAGCTTGAATCCTCGTGGACCTGCAAAACAAGTCGGAGCCCGATATGGTACTGTCCATAGACCATCCGATGCTTAAGTCTAAACTTATCTCAAGGCCCTCCATCACCTACTACTTTCAAGCTGGACGAAGTTGAAATTGATTAGCCTCATGTCCTCTCTACCCAACAGATCCAACCAGCTCGTCCCTTCAACCCTGCTCCTCAAAAACTACCACCTCGAGAAAAGCCCGCGAGGAGATGTACCCCTCTGCCATCAAGGTTGACTCTGACAAAGCCTTAGAAATCTTCTTTTAGGCCTTCCACCAGGGGGAAATAAGAACATCTGGTTCGCACTTGCATCCGACAAGGTGAAAGTATCAAAGCTCGAAAGACCTCATGGTTCGGCGCTCCCGGTCCACCCATTCTAGATAGTCTATAGCCTCACCTTCTTGATCCCTGCTTTCATCTGCTCTGCCTTAGAGTTTTATGGGTACCTAGTGGAGCAATGGTGCCCAGATAGATTTTGCATCCTCGCCTGCTTTGACTGCCTCAACTGATGGTTCGACTGCCGTATGGGGTTGTCGGAGTTCTGGGTCCTCTTCTAGATCAAGCCATGAAAGGATCTGACCCCGATTTATTCGTCTAAGCTGAGATTAGACCCTAACGACATACCTTAACACAAAAGAATCTACATAAATTTTGACATAGTTTTCCCTAAAAAATTTAGAAACCCAAAACCTGCACTTGAAATCACGCTTCTAAATCAATTCCCAAAAACAAACCGTAGGATGCTGATTCCCATCCGGATTTCTTAACACAATTAAATTACACAATACAATGCTTTCACTTGATAAACCAGAGTAACTGCAATAGAGCTGAACTCAAATACTGTAAAATTACTCAAAAGGTACTTGGTCAAGACTTTCTACATACAGTGGAAACAAAACATGGAAATCAGAGCGATTACTAATTTACATATGATACAGCTAGTAGGCTAAGCTAGAAACCTTCTAATGATGGCAGATGACTCAATATCTAAGCCTTGAATGTGAACCAGTAACCTCCAAACAGATACTGCAAACTAGACAAAGTAAATCGAAAGGCCCAGGGAAAGGCATATAAAAACATGAAAATCGTTAGAGTGAGTGGACGAAAAATAATATCTGTTTGTACAAGAAAACTATGAAAGTAACTCAATATGCCTTTCCACTAGCATAAAATACTATGCGAGTCGGCAAAGAATAATAAATATCGTTTGGGCAGTTTATCGTAGCCCAAAGACGATAAAAGACTAATAGAGGCAGTGACTAGAGTATTCTGACCTAGCCACTATGAGTTGTTTGGGGAGTTTGACATGACCCAAGGACAACCCATGATCATCAGGGGTAATTGTCATGGCCCAAAGATGATCGATTGTTACGGGGCAGGGGGGTGTTGTTTGTCGTGGCCCAATTCGGAGCTACTCAAGGTTCAGTCATGATCGTAATTTCCTATTCACATGAAATTGTTCAATATCAGGTATCAAATAATGAAAATAGCTTGTAAATAACCACAAAAAACCCCTCTCGAAAAACTAAGTTTTTGCCTCGCTGGAGATCCTCTGTGGACAGTGGCGTGTGACCACTGAGAACTTTTCGGCGACCTCAAAATTCACATGCTCAGGCTCCTCTCTTACTCCCCTACTACTTTTTCTTCTTCGCCGGATATTAATTCCACGCCATTGGGCCCCAAACCACTGTGACAAGTTGAGATTCTCTCGCCGGCAATCGCCACCAATGGCGGCACCATATACCTCAAAAGTTTCCTCTTCTTAAGCCCAACCACTTCTCTCACTTCCACCTTACTCAACTATGCTTGAGGTGGCCAAAATTCCTTCCGAAACCATACGGCCTCAAAATCACTCGAAAGTCGTTCGATGAACCATCCCTAAAAACATTCCTGCCATCCTAAGTTACCTAAACCCCCTACTTGTCGCCATCAATTTGGCCAGAGAACCGGAGAAGAATCGAGTCGATTCTCTTCGGCTTGACCTGCAATCTCCCAAAATATCCCAGCAATACAATCCATGAGTGATGGGCTTTCGAACCGTACCTGAAACGCCATCAAAGATGGTTGGCCGGCGCAATTTTCCGACGGGTAGGGTTATAGGGTAGGATCAGACGCGGCACGGGTCATACAAGGTGAAACCAGGTCGAGTACCCAAACAGAAATGGGTTAGGGTTTCTATCTGATTTCCCTATTTATACCTGAAGCTCCACACTTAATTTGATGGCCCACATTTGATCTCAGCCAAAAATCGACTGCTAAGATCCAACTGCCCCGAAATAAATTCTTGTTTTTGTATCTTACTCGCACTCAACTTCAAAAATTCGTAAAAGCTAGCTCGGGTATCCAAAAAATATACTGTAAATTTTCACGAGCTCAAAATAAAATTCTCTACATATCTTGTAAAGGAAGTTAAGTCCAAATCACGACAGAAATAAAAAGCATTAATAAATCTTTAATTTAGACGAATACGTGATAACGCGAATTACGAGACGCTAAACATGATATTTTGGTTCGGGTCGTTACAAGCCGACTCCATTGAACCACTTCTACTTGAGTCATCACATCATGTACTTCAAGGAAACCCTACTACTGGAGCCTCCCTATTCTCCCAAGGGCTGGAAGAAGACTTTCATCCTTATCTTCAGGGACTGGGAGAAGATTGTCCGAGAGGCCGGTTACAAGGTGTCCACCGCCATCAACTCCACTAAGCCTACTGAAGAAACCTTCCGCACTGTTGAGTTTCACCATGTTCTGGTGAACGACGCTCTATCCATCACCTCCGAGCACCGCCGAGACAGGTGGCGTTAGATCCGGGAATGCCTCTCTCCCTAAAGGGTATCAAGCCCCTAGATCACGAGAACCAAACCGAGCTAATTGTGGTTCCTCAGGCCCCCCAAGTCCATAAGAAGGAAGCTTCCACCCCAAACCTGTCAATGTCCACGCTCTAACTGAGCAAGGGGAGGCTTCCAAACCTAAACCGAAAAGGAAACTAGTCAAGTCCTCTGAGCTAAAGAAGAAGGAGAAGGTTCCGGCCCCGGCCAAGGAGCCCAAGGAGAATCCTCAGCCTAACGGGGCCGGGGAGCTCGAAGTGTCTGCCATCTCTCCCCAGGACGAACTCCCACCACTATTGCCACCAAAGAAGAAGCCTCGCACTGATGCTCTTGAACCGCCTCACCCAACAATCTTCTCCCTTTGTAAGCTATCGTTCCTAAAACTCATCATACTTTAATTTATCGCCATCTTGCTTTCAAGCATAGAATACATGCTCATACTTGTGAATGAACTTGGTGGCATTGTGATGCAAATATTTTTGTGTAAATATTGTGACGGTACTGACCCCATGCTCCCCCACGTGTACTTCAAAATGTGGGGACACCGAGCGTGGGTTCATGGTCAACCATCCATGTGACCTGTCTGAGCAAGAGTTTGAGAACCTCGATGAAAGTGCATAGCTGCCCAGAGTATGGAAGCATGCCCTTTCCAACCTCTTCTCAGGCTTGGACAGGCTGAACGTTGTTGTAGCAACTCTGGCAGCTGGAATGCTCGAACAAGACCTTGGGGATTTGACCTCCCTGGACCAGTCTGACCTAATCGCCATGTCCTGGACCTCTCTCTACCCGGTAAACACTTACTTTCATACTTGTTTTTTCCTTCGTGCCTTTACAATAATCTTGATGTTATATTTCCCTATACATCGTTTTTTGCAAGCTGCTGCCACGTTCACTATTTCTCTAGGCACCCTACCCGGCCAAGCTCGAGCTGCTAAAAGCAAAGCCGCCTTAGCTATGGAAGAGGCCAAGCGCCTGAAGGAGAGAGTCTCCAGCTGGAGGATCAAGTGGCTCGCTACGAGAAGACCCAAAAGTTGGCACCCTCCAACTTGATGCAAAGGATCGTACTCTCGATGAGAAGCGTTCCCTGCTCTAGGCTAAGGTAGCTTCCCTGAAGGCTGACCTAGTCAAGACTCATATCAATCTTATCCAAGTAGTTAAGTCTTCTGAGGAGGGGCTTGAGGTAAGGTTAAGGGCCATTCAGGAAGAGCACAAAGGGAAGATCATTGCGCTCAATGAGTCCCACGAGCTAGAGCTTGAAAGTCAATGGGTGGATTTCGAGAAGGAGAAGAAGGAACTCACTAACACTTACAACCCCGCCACCTCCGATGATGAATGAAGCCCCCTCCTTATTTCCTTGGGGTGTATTTTATAATAGTTTAAGACCCCTTTTTCGAATAGCATCGTACTTCATAATTTATCATTTTTCTGTTTTTCGCTTTCATGGAATAAGCTATGTAACTTAACCCTAAATTTATGTATGACATCATTCCATTCTATACTATTCTCTATTTTCCTACACTTACCTTTTTCTCTTACTACTCCATCCTTAGGGGTTTGTCTCTGAGTGCCTGTGGCCACAATACGACTCTCGAACCCCCAAACTTTTCTATGAATTTGCTCTCAGAAGAGACTTAAGGAGAGCCCTAGTAACTTTAAGGTCTCCTTAGAGGTAATCGCAGTTTTGAGATTACCTCCAATAAAAGGGTTTAACATGTTTTGCCCCAGGTCTGTACAAAGACCATCGTTCTCTGGACTCTTCCCACGGCCAAGTCTTTACTGATTAGAGGTCCTTCAACCTTCCTAAGGTCTCTGACATTATCATAAATACCACGCCAGAACTTCCCTTCAACTTAGGTTCCTCTCAGTTGACTTATCTCGAGTTTCGTGATGGAGTCCACAATTTCCTCACTTGACCGACTTTGGCTTATCCCTTAGGCGTCGCCAAACAAATACGCTTGGGACTTAGATACCTAGAGTGCCAGGATATGATTGATCTACCCCTGGGGTATTGTCAATCTAACCTCATCAATTCTAACCTCAAGGCCTTACTAACCCAAGATTACTTTGAGCTTATGGGATTTTCTCTAAGTGTTTTGGTCTATATATGGGCGTTCTCCTTGATGCCCTAACCTTCTTCCCTATGATGTCTTACCTTTAGCAGTGTTGGGTAGCTCACAAAGTGAACATCCTTCCCATGGGAACCAACGTCGTTTGTCCCGCTTAAGCTCTGTGCCTTTCTTGGGCGTTAAGATTCTCGTGATTGAACACATCAAACAATAAAAACATCCAAACACCTAACACAGATTGAATATTTGTACAGATCAATCAAACTTAAGGCATAATGTAAAGAAATGTTACTGAAAACAGAAGTTTTTCATTGGATAATCGTACAATCTTCATTGAATAAGCAAGGAAGTTTCTGACACACCTCGTTAAACCTGCCAATTTGTAAAACACTCTAATCAAAAACTAAGCTGGTTAGGAAGAGTGTGTGCCCCTTCTAGACGCTTGCCCACTTCTGTTTCTGGATCTTCAACTCCACTCCGAGCGATACTCCTTCAGGTATAGAGCGTTCCACCATTTATCAACCAAGACTTCGATTCTTGGATTCTCCAGTTTGTATGATCCATTATAGCCCTCTCCAACAATTATGTAGGGTCATACCCAATTTGCCCCCAGTTTTTCCTCTCCTGGTACCTTGAGGTTGAGAATCTTATGATTGATGGGGATGGCAGCTTTAGTGCCATAAACTAAGGCGAAGGGAGTCACTCCTGTGCGCTTTCTTTTAGTTGTTCTATATACCCAAAGTACATTTGGTAGCTGGGATACCCACTGTCCTTTTTTCATCTAATCTAATCTCCTCTACAAGATAGTCTTGTTTGAGACCTCTACTAATCCATTACCTTAAGGATATCTTGGGGTGGAAAATTTGACCTTGATCCCCTGCTGAGCACAATAGTCCCTAACCTCTTGGTAGTTGAACTAAGGACCATTATCTGCTATGTTCGTCTAAGGAATCCCAAACCTGCATATGATGAACTTCCAGATGAAACTCTTTACCTCTGCTCCCCTTATCTTTTACAAAGCCTCAGCTTCGATCCACTTGAAGTGATAGTCTGTGGCGATCATGAGGTACTTCTTTTGCCCACCCCCAGCTATGCTTAGAAATTCACCCATTATATCCAACCACCACTGGGCGGATGCACATGGAACTGAGACTAGGTGTAGTTCTTCTGGGTGCATCAATGGTTGAGGAGCATGTCTCTGACAAGCTTCACAAGCATTAACGTACTTCATGCAATTGTTTTTCATCGTGGGCCAGTAGTACCTTTCAATCAGGCATCAAACTATGAGGTTCCAGCCCCCAATGTGCATGTGACATATCCCCGAGTGTAGCTCCTACATTATCATTCTAGCTTGAGTGGGGTGCACTGCTAGATGATCTAGTTCGTTGAAGGATCGACGATACAGTTTTCCATCGTTGATGTTGTAACGCATTGTTTGGCGAACGACCCTTCTGGCCACAACTCGCCCCTCAGATAGGGTCCAGTCTCTATATAGTATATTATCTTGTCCATCCATGAGGGTCCTAGCTGTACCGGCATCACTGCTACCGTTTCTTCCTCGTTCGTGCTTGGGTTGGGGAGATGCTCTACTGGGATCATTTTCCTCAACTGGTTATCTATACTGGAGGCCATATTTGTTAAGGCGTCTGCGTGTGTGTTTTTTGACCTATGGAGTTGCATGATGGAAAATTCTTCAAACTGGCTCACTGAGGTATACTTCCATGGAGGCATGATGGGCTACGTACTCTCCAAGTACTTGGTTGGGAATTAGTTAGGAATCAAAAAACTCCTTGATTCTCTTTACAGTCAACTCTTGAGCCAGCTTTAGCCCTGCCAGAAGGGTGTCGTACTCCGCCCCGTTATTGGTAGCCTTCCACCCTAGAGTCAGGGCTTGCTCCATGATTGTTCCATCTGGGGTTTTCAACACCAGTCCTACACCTGCACTTTTGTTTTTTGAGGATCCATTAGTATACAGGGTCCAATGATTGACCCCCTGTTTAATAGCTTCCTCAGCTCTATCTCTTCTCTCATGCACCTCTGGCTCTAACGTTGTGAACTCGGCCAAGAAATTTGCCAATGCTTGTCACTTTATAGCCGTTCGGGGCCTGTATTCAATATCATGTTGTGCAATTTTATTAGCCCATTTAGTTACCCTGCTGGAGAAATCTGGGGTATGTAAAATCGTTATTAATGGGTACTTGATCACGACAACTATCCTGAAAGCATAGAAGTAAGGCCTGAGCTTGCGTTATGACATAACGAGCATGAATATCAACCTCTCCAGCTTGGAATAACGAGTTCATGGGTCGAGAAGAGCTTTAGAAATGTAATACACGGGTAGCTGTCCCCCAGTATCTTTTCGGACCAGAGCTTCATGATCTACACATTTTAGGCGTATTAATTAATATATTTTCCTTTACATTTTACCTTGTTAATTGCTTAGTATTATTATTTTTTACTTATTTTGTTAATTTCAGGTGTTGACTAAAAGAGACGGAGTAAAAAGAACTACAAGAATGGCTGAGCAAGAATGGGGAAAAAGAATTTCGGCTAAAAAAGATCCAAGGAAGACATGAAGAAAAAGAAGAGAAAAAAAAATCCAATGTTGACTAGGAATTGGAAGCTTCCAGAAGAAACTTGGAAGAATAACAAATAAAAATGGACAAAATTAATTAAAAGACTATTTGAAATGTCTAAACTTGAAGACCAAGTCACCCAAATTCGTGGATCACAAGATATGGCAAGAAGAGGATTCCCAAGTTGAGTAGGATAAGGAAATCATGAAGAATAAGGAAAGTAGAATCTGCCTATACAGATTGGCCAACTTCGAACAACGATTGGAAACAGCTCATGAAAAGTTCGATTCTTTACACACTGCCAGATCTACCCAGGTAGAGTAGGAAAACCTTATTTTGGGAGGAAACTTTTTTGTAAAGCCTATATAAACAAAAAGGTTGTCCCTAATTTAAATCATCACTTATTCTACAGCCTAAGCTCTACCAAATACTTTTCTCCTTCCCACAACTCAAGCCTTCATCCTTAAGAGTGCCGACTATACCATCACGCCACACCTTCATCACCACCGACGTGTAGGGGATCCTGAGTGTCTCTCATCAAAGAAGTCTAGTTCTCTTGAATATCCATAGGGGATCCTGAAGATATAAAAGTGTAACCATGATCTCTTTACTCCATAGTCCTCTTTTGTTTATTAAACTTGTTTGTGTGTTTTGGATAATTATATTTTTGGTTTTATTACTTTTATGAATTTCAAAAACTTTTCATGAGTTCCTTATTCTAGATTTTGATATGCATGTGTTTAATTGATTCTTAATGCTTTGATTTTAGATATAGGGGATCCCGAGTCTAGGTCAAAAGGTGTATAGGGGATCCCGAGCACAAAATATGAATTACGCATGTTTAATCGAATTTAGTGTTATGGGATTTCGTTAAGTATTGATATTTGCATATGTTAATAAATTAGCTAGGTAAATGAATAGGTTGATCACTTGTAAATATTAATTAGGTTTATTTTTGTCATAACATGAATTAGAGTCTTTAGGGGTCTTTTGTGTATTCCTTGTCTATGAGTTTATGCATGTTAGAGCCCTAAGAATTCTTGTTTGTGTTTATGACGTTTTAGGTAGTAATTTAGAAAGAAAATTAGGTAATTAAAATCAAATTTGTATCCCCCTCTTTATACACAATAATCGCACATACTCTTTATTCCCCGGTTTTGAACGATACCCTATTTACCAATGCTACATCTACAACAAAGGGGTTTTACATTGTATATGATTGATTTATGTGTTAAGTGTTTACTTAATTTATGTACTTATTTAATGCATGTTTCACGTGTATCAATTTTTGGCTCCGTTGTCGGAGATTGTTAATTGTTTGTGATTTTTGTGTGTATATATGTGAATTTACTTGTTTATATTTTATACTTCTGAATATTTCTAACCAATTTTTGCAGGAATTTTCTTGTATTTTCGTAAATATACATGCTAATTTACTTTAAAAAATTTGATGCCTTTATGAGTGCTAATAGTTTTCGTGAATTTTGTAAATAAGTGTTAGTGTAAATTTTAATTTTTGTAAATATTATTCGGTGTTTGTATATATATATATCTAATAATTGTTAAGCATGTTAAAGGATAGTCTTTGATTTACATTGATTACATGCTTGATTGATTAAGTCTCACTCCTTGGAATAGATGGTGCCTCTTTTTCTTGTTTATCTCCCTTCATGTTTTACACATGACATCGCGACGAAGTTTACAAAGGACTTGAGGGAGTGTGAAATTCTCAAAAGTTTGGCCGAATGTCAGACATGGTGTCTAGAGTGGGTTATGACTGGTGATAGGTTCTAGATCTAAGAAAGAGAAACATCAATAGAGTATATACCATTGGCCCGGTTAGCCTTAGGGTGTTTTCTCGAAATTAGTCATGTCTCTCGCGCTATCTCTATCTCTAACTGGCCATGTTTTTCGATTGAACAAAGGCTGAACAATTGAGAATTCATACTTTATCACACAGGTCTCATGTCCTTGAAAAAACCTAAAAATCAATGCCATGTACTTTTTTTAAACCTTTGGCGAACTCAATTTGAGACATGTTTGCTATAAATGTCAAAAATGTTTGAACTTGTAAAGAACAATTCCAACATTGCATTTCTTTGCTGCATTAACTCCTCTACGGTTTTGTGATGCTTGGATATCATCACCGGGTACCCTAACCCAAGTGAAGTTAGGGACACGAGACCAAAGGATGAGTCATTCTATTCATGATTATTCATGTAACTTGGATGTTTTCTGTAGGTTCTAACCAACTTTCTCTTATGCATTCACATCATTTTATCATTTAGATTGATGTTGTTTGATGAATTTAGTTAATTTTGATTAAGTAAATGTGTGATCCATGATGAATCAAAGTGTGACATTGTGTGGAAAGTGCCTAAACTTGTCCTAGTTTAATAACCTCCAATGTGTGAAGCAAACTAATATATGTACACATCGTTTGCATTGCATTATATATATATATATCATTTGCATTCTCGTTTAAGTGTGTTTCCACATTTTGTGTGTTTAATTAGTACACTTTTTGTGTACAATGTACATTTTTGCATTTATTTTCTCTTCTGATGATACTAACACCTTGATCTATTGATACCTCAAGCAATCAATGAATGTCCACTCCACTCTTGCGTCAACTTAAACTTAGAGGTCGAACAATTATTATTCAAAATTCAGATCAGGTCGACGCATAAGGGGTTGAACAGGATCCGCCTGTTTTCGTGAATAGATCGTCTACATCACCTGCATCATCAGTAGAAGTTTTGGAAGCAGAATCCACGGCCGGTGCTGAGAATAAAAATGAAGTAGAGCAATCTATCCATCAGCGGACTTGCTCGAATTTGGGTAACTTTGGCCCAACTTTGATTGTTTATCCACAGCCAGCAGCATGCCAGACTGCCCCTGAACTTAACAGTGGCGTCATACATCATCTTTCGTGCTTTCATGGCAACTCAGCTGAAGATGCGAACACACACTTGACTACATTTCTGTTTGTGTGTGACTCCATATGTCCATCTGAAACTTCAAAGGAATCCTTCAGGCTGAGAGCTTTTCCATTTTCTTTGGAGGAGAAAGCCAAACGTTGGCTATTCAGCTTGCCTACTGATTCAATCATAACGTGGGACAAGTGTGTGAAGGAGTTTCTTACCAAATACTTTCCGGCATCCAAGATCACAAATTTGAGGAAGAAGATCACTAGCGTCCTGCAAGATAGTGATGAGTCTTTCTCTGCTTATTATGAAATATTCATGGAGTTGTGCAAATTGTGTCTTTCACATGGCATATCAAAAAGCAACCTCTTGACTTACTTTTATGAAGGAGTCAAACCTTTGGAAAGAGAACTCCTAGACGCAACAGCTGGTGGTTCTTTCCCGGAGAAACCTGCAACAGTAGGTCGTGCTTTGTTGAACCAGCGTGCTCTCAACACTCAGCAATATGAAGGGATGGCATTACATCAGAGCAAAAAAGTACATGAAGTATCTTCCTCAAGCACTAGTGCCAAATTTTCCAAGCTTACTTCCTTGATCACTAAGCTTTTAGAGACCAAATCACCTCAGCCCATGGCACCTGCAACGCCTGTTTTTGGAATCTGCTTACATGAAAGACATCACCATGATCAGTGTTCTCAGAACGTACCAGCTCCAGTAGCAAAAGAAGTCAACGTCATTAATGGTTTTCAGAATAACCAAGGTGCCTCTCGGTTCAAAATTTATGGAAACTACAATAAGGGGTTCAGACATAATCATTCTAGTTTTCAGTGGAGGAACAATGATGGTTGCCTTAACCCTCCTGCACCTCAGCCATTTCAGCAACAAATAATCGACTCAGTAAAGAGTTCCCAATGTCAACAATGGATCAGCGCAGCCTGTTCTCACCAATCTAGATTATGACAAGATATTGTCATAGCATTCATCATCTACACAGGTTTTGCTGAACACTCAAGCTCAACAAGGAAACGACATAGCCGAGTTGAAGAAGAAAATGGGCCAAATTAAGGGAGAATCTGGAAAATTGCCAACTTAGTCAGTTCCGAATCCAGGAGGTGATTTTAGACCAGCAAGCGTAGTAGCTACTCGGAGTGGGAAGCAGCACAAAGAGTATCATCAGAAGAAGCCAATGTCATACACCATTTCTCTGGATATCGTTGAGCTTGATCCGGCCACTACTGAGGCCAAGAGAATGAAGGTGACGCCACCTGTCACCAAGGCACATTCATCTTCACAAGTCAACCCGCAATCATAAGTCAAGAGCTTAATTCCTTCAAGTTCGACTCCTGCTAATTCCACATTTCTCACAACATCTTTTCCAAGCCGTTTAGTGAGTAAGAAGAAGCAAAAAATGGATAAGGAGATCTTGGAAATCTTCAAAAAGGTGCAAGTAAATCTACCCCTCATCGAGTGCCTCAAGCAAGTGTTGAAGTATGCAAAGTTCCTAAAAGAGTTGTGCAACACGAGGAGACAAACGAGAGAGAAGAAGATTGTGAAGGTGAAATGAGACTATGTCAGCAGTCATTCAACAACTGTTACCTCCCTAAATTGAAGGATCCATGGAGTTTCTATATTCCATGCGCTATTGGTGCCCGATATTTCAACAATGTGATGCTGGACTTAAGAGCTTCCATCAACGTTATGTCTTATACTTTGTATCAAGCTCTTGGTCTTCCTGAATTGAAGAAAGATGATGTGATCATTCAGTTAGCCAATCGGTTTAAGACTTATCCACGATGTGTTCAATGGTACATTCAGCATGGAATTCGATGGAGAGAAGATCGATTTCAATATTTTTGATGCTATGAGACATCTTTCAGCTAGTGTCAATTCATTCTTTTCTGTGGATATTCTTGACACTTCGGCACAAGCTCACTTGGATACATGGAAGGATGATACATTGGACTTAATGCGTCAAGAAGGAGTGGGGCGGACTTGACTTGGGGATGATGCCCATTTTAAAGACCTTTGGCTCGAAATGGAGCCTGTAGCTCGTGAGGTTCTTGCCTGGTTAGACTCAGTACAAATGGATCTCTGATACTCTCCTCTTATGCTGATTACTTTTGGGGAAATAAGATGCTACCTTCAGTTGTTCAAGCACCAAAATTAGAGCTAAAAATCTTACCTGAACACATGAAGTATGCTTACTTAGGAGAGGAGGAAACATTGCCAGTAATTATATCTGCAACGTTGGAAGCTGAACAGGAATGCAAGCTTGTTGAGGTGTTGAAGAAACACAAGACAACTATAGGTTGGACGCTTGCAGATATCAAAGGAATCAATCCAGTTATCTGTGTTCACTAGATTTTGCTTGAAGATGGTGCCAAGCCTAGTAGGGAGGCACAACGTAGACTATATCCACCTATGATGGAAGTTGTGAAAAAGGAGGTAATCAAGCTATATGACTGTGGTGTGATTTACCCTATCTCTGAAGTCGTTGGGTGACTCCAATACAAGTCATTCTAAAGAAGTCTATAATTACTATAGTAAAGAATAAGGACAATGACTTGGTGCCTCAAAGAACTGTTATAGGACATTGAGTATATATTGATTACAGGAAGCTCAAGGCCACCACCAAAAAGGATCACTTCCCTTTGCCATTCATTGATCAAATGCTTGAACGATTGGTTGTCCATGCTTATTACTGCTTCCTTTATGGCTATTCCATGGACAATCAGATTAGCATAGTCGAGGAGGACCAGGAGAAGACCAAATTCACATGTCCATTTGGTACTTTTGCTTACAAGAGAATGTCGTTCTATTTATGCAATGCATTAGGCACCTTTCAGAGATGTATGTTGGCCATCTTTTCAGATTACATTGAGAAGATCATTAAAGTATTCATGGATGACTTCAGCGTCTTTAGAGATAGTTTAGATGCATGCCTTAGTAACTTGGAGATGATTTTGCAACGATGCGTGGAAACTAAGTTGGTGCTAAATTGGGGAAAATGCCATTTCATGGTAACGCAAGGCATTTTTCTTGGCCATATTATTTCGGCTAGAGGCATTGAAGTTGATAAAGCTAAAGTGGATCTTGTTCGACATCTATCATCTCCAATAAGTGTGAGGGACGTTCGTTCATTTTTGGGACATGCAGGATTCTACAGACGTTTCATCAAAGACTTTTCTCACATTTCCAGACCTCTATGTCGTTTGCTTCAGAAAGAAATGCCATTCTCTTTTGATGAGGAGTGCCAACGTGCCTTTGACAAATTAAAGGAGCTTCTGACTTCAGCTCCCATTCTTTGTGCCCCGGATCGGTCCTTACCCTTTGAACTTATGTGTGATGCCTTAGACTATGTAGTAGGAGATATTTTTGACAGGACCCGACTCCGATTTAGTTGCTTAAACCGAAATCAAACCCCCTCAAAAACACAACCTTAAAAAAAATTGCCAGTTTACTTTGAAAACACATAAAGAATTCTTGGAACCTGCAAAGAAATACACTTCGAATATTCCACAAAAGCCAAACTGTGGGGCTCTGTTCCCCATCCAGATTTCTCAACAACATATATATAATAAACTCAAAGATTTACAAGAAATCCAGAATCATTCAGGAGTATACTCAACTGAAACAAAGTATAAGTACTCAGAGAGATGCCTATATACAACATTTACAACGAGTAGGTTAAACAAGAAAGCTACAGAAACTGAAGAGTGGTCCGAACTCTATGCCTCCGCAGTCGACGCACAACACAGGAACTCAAACTGCAAACTGGGCAACAGAAACCGAAAAAGCCCAGGGGAAAGGCAAATAAAATCGTTAGAGTGAGTGGACGAAAATAAACACATGTCTTTCATCATTTATATAGTCATAAAATAATGCAAGTTCGTAAATGCATAAAAGTCACCACTCCGGCGGATTTCCCTGCCAAAGTAGCAAGTCGGGTGAATCTCTCAAACCTAGTCAGCATATCAAGCGAATCTCTCAAACCTGATAGATGGACTATTGGTGATCAGCCGCGTAGCCAATGCATCGATGCTAACCAAATAAATGTCATCACCGATAAAATAAACAATACTTTTCAAATGATAAATAATCTGAACATTGTACTGGAAACAATTACTAAAATCAAGAACTCGCTACAACAGTGTAAATAAATGTCCACTCACAGAGCAAAGCTAGCCCTGAGGTCCGGTGGAAGATCCCTCACAGAACGCTCGATCTCGATCACCTGAATAACAGGGATACGATCAATACATAAAGAATCATAACATACGAAGCTAATACGTCAAGAACCCTGCGTTCTCGAAAGACTTATTGCTCAAAATATCGACGAGGATTACAAAATTCACAAAATATACCCAATTAACCCTCGTCCCAAAATATAATACTCAAATCAACCCAAAAACCTCAAGACTAAGCTCGGGGCGCCCTTCAAACGGCTTCCAAACTTGAAATGTCTCCACTCAAAAGCTTATATGGGTTGAGGGGAGCAAACCCCCAACCCCATCGACCCCAAAAGTGGCCGGAAAAGCCCATCCGATTCCAGCAAAAATCTCAAACTTCACTGAGTTGGTTCTCCCTCAATACTCAACCAAATTAACTCAAACCAAGTTCAAAACAATAGAAAATCATGAGAGGAAGCTAACCATGCCAAGCTTGTGGTCTGAAGTGGCCGGAATCATAAGGTCAACGGTAGTGCAAAATCCCTTCGGTCAACACGGGTCAACGACCCAATTTTTAGTCAACTTGACCCAAATGTGACTTTTTGAGAATTTTAAGACTATTCCGATATTTATACTCGAGACCAAAATGATCAACAGTCGTAAACGGATCGAAACCAATCAGATAAACACGATTAAGTTCAACGGTCAGAAATATTCATAACATATTCATCGGACATCGGAAAAATCCTCAGAAAACTCATATGAGCTTGAAATCATAAACTCTACAACTCTAGTGAAGGAACTCATATCAAATTCATTACCGAAAATATCATCGTGAACTAACCCGCCATATTAACCAATTACGACTAAACCGCGACTAATTGCAAAACTCGCAAATCAAGCCAGTTAACTACTATTTCCGGTTCGGGTTGTCACAATTTTAGGGCAACGCAAGGACAAGAAGCCATACATCATATACTATGCATCTCGGACTTGAGATGAAGCTTAGATGAATTATACGACAACCAAGAAAGAGTTACTTGTTGTGTTGTTTGCCTTAGAAAAATTTCGATCATATTTGCTTCAAACTAAGGTAATTGTTTACACTAACCATGCAGCATTGAAATATTTGATGGAAAAGAAATATGCAAAGCCAAGGCTTATTCGATGGGTTCTACTTTTTCAAGAGTTTGACTTTAAGGTTCGAGACAAGAAAGGAGTTGAGAACATTGTAGTAGATCACTTGTCATGGATTGTCAAAAATCATAAGGAGGCCATGGACATCAAGGAGAATTGTCCAGACGGATAGCTTTTCAGAGTTCAAACTTGTTCACAGGAATTACCTTGGTATGAAGACATTGTCAACTATCTTGTTACAAGGGAATTTCCAGCTGACATGCCTAAGGCAAAATGTGACCATCTCAAATATATGGGACGTCACTATGTTTGGGATGAGCCTTACTTGTGGAAACATTGTGTTGATGCTTTAATTAGAAGGTGTGTTATAGATAACGAGCATTTATCGATCCTTAAGTTTTGTCATGTTGAAGCTTGTGGAGGACATTTCAGCTCCAAGAAGACGGCTTAGACGATTCTGGAAGCAGGGTTTTTCTGGCCAACGTTATTCAAGGATGCTACAGAATTTTTTGTTTTATGTGATAAGTGTCAACGCAGTGGAAATCTTGGACGAAGAGATCAGATGTCGATAAACTATGTGCTCAACATTGAGATTTTTGATATTTGGGGGATTGACTTCATGGGACCCTTCCCTACCTCCAACGGTTTCATCTACATCTTGATTGCAGTGGACTATGTTTTGAAATGGGTTGAAGCTAAAGCTACATGCACTAATGATTCAAAGGTTATTGTAGATTTCCTTCATACTAACATCTTTTCCCAGTTTGGCATGCCTCGTGTACTAATTAGTGATGGAGAGAGTCACTTTTGCAACAAGACTATGGATGCATTGATGAAGAAATATAGAGTAACTCATAAGGTGTCAACGCCATATCATCCTCAGACTAATGGCTTAGCTGAAGTTTTCAACCATGAAATCAAAAAAATTTAAATGATGCTTTATAGGCCTACAAGACTGCTTACAAAACACCTATCGTAATGTCACATTACAGATTTGTTTATGAAAACGCATGTCATCTTCCGATAGAGCTAGAGCATAGAGCTTCTTAGAAGTTCAACATTGCCTATGATGAAGCAGGTATTCATCGAAAATTGCAGCTAGATAAACTCAAAGAAATAAGGAATGAAGCTTATGAGAGATCTTGGATCTACAAAGAAAAAATTAAGGTGTTTCATGACAGAATGATCAACAATAAGTCATTTGAAGTCGGACAGAAAGTACTACTCTTCCATTCTCGACTTATGATATTTCCTGAAAAACTCAAATCACGTTGGATGAGCCCTTTCATTATCAAGCAAATTTCTCCTCATGGCGCCATCCAAATCAAGCATTCAACATCAGGATCTGATTTTAAAGTGAACGGTCATAGATTGAAGCCATACTTTTATGCTTCCAAGGAGAACGATGTGGAGGAGATGCGCCTCAAAGATCATGTCGTTCCATGTACCTGAAAAGAGCATTATATCTAGGCTGTAAAACATTAAAAAATAAGCGCTTGTTGAGAGGCAACCCACTGGAGGATCGACGCTCATATTTGCTTTCTTTTCCCTTTCTCTTTATTAATTAGTTTATTGGTATACTAATTCGTTAGTTATTTTTGGTAAAACTTTATCCCCACGCTTGATTCTATGTTTTTACTTGATTACATTGAGGACAATATAGGATTTAAGTGTGAGGGATGGGTTTACACTTTATTTGACTCATAAATTGTAAACTTGGGCAGACAATGGATCTTTCCGGCAGATGATGCCCTAAAACTTTTTTTTTAAGATTTCGATATAATAAAATAGTATAGGTAGATGAATACTTGTCTTTGAGTAAAATTATCCTATGTGATTTGGTGTCTAGAAGAGGATAGTTTCTAAGACAGGTTTTAGATGTGAGAAAAGACAAGTTCGAAAATCACTCATACCTCTCTTGATCTCTCTCGCCAACTGGCCATTTCAGTAAGATTGTCTAGAAGAGATAATGACTAAATCTACAAATAGGAAGTCTTTTAGGATGCCCTTAACTCGTCTATGATGAATTTTTTCTGAGACAAATCGAATTCATGGCTTTCATATTACTAATTATTGGAATTCTTTTGTTAATAGAAATATTTTGATTGCATTGACATGTAGTAGATATAGATCGTAAAACTTGGTACAGAATTTGCATGCTAAAATAAGTTTAAATCATATGAACCTATATGAGTTTTGAGCTAAATCTATGTTTCATTTTGAGAGAAAATTTTGACATATATAGGATTTTTGGCTTAAAATTATATGTCTTACATGATTACTTTTCATTGATTTCAATGAACCAGAGATTGCTAGAACTTACTTATGTAGACAAAGCTTTTAAGTTGATATATACTCTGATTTTGGATATGATTAAAGGAACTTAGGTTTTTCACCATTTAACCAGATAGCAATGTGTCCCTTTTGTGCGCATGAGTTGCGACACCCTTAGATAACCCCTTTTGAGCTTATATTGAACTTTTTCTTTCATTGCCATATAAATACCTAAACACTTAGCTTAGTGTAGAGTTTCCTATCCTTGTTGTAAAGACTTGGTGATGAATTTTGAAGCTAGCACATGAAGATGGCATAAAGATGATGAAAGAATGAAAATCAAGGGCAGACTTGTCCAAAAGAATAGAAAAGAAAAATGTGTATGCTGAAAAAAAAAAGAGACGAAGAGAATTTTTGAGAGCATGAAGAAGAAAAGAAAAAAATTACATTAAGCTCTCCGGCAAAATGTACTAAAGTGTGAAAATTTGGATCAAGTGAAGTTTAGAATGAAGTTAGGACCCAAAAACATGAAATTTGGTCATGTTTTTGGAATTGACACATGAGAAAGGATGAAACATGAATTGATGAAGTGTTGACTAAGTATTTGGAACGTTGTTATCTCCGCATATCTAAATATTCGAATACCTTAGCCTCAACCCCATTATAACCTTTCTACAGTCCTTTATGATCCTTAAGATGAGTAACCTTTGATTGGTTGAGTAAGTTGCATGAGTAAGCATATCATTTGGGTTCATTTGTCCAACTAATTAGTTCCATTCATGAGGTTTTATTTGTTCTTCTATATATATATATATATATATATCTTGAGTGATAACCTTTTTTCATGAGTGAAAAGATGATGAGTGTATCCATGAGAGGTGATTTTGAACTTTTCTAGTGCATGCATAGCTTTTAAATCACCATTGTTTTCATCTAAGTCTTACTTGTTCATGCATAAGAATGTCTTTATTAACTATTGAATTCATTATGCTTAAACGTTGTGATTGCCATGAAATTCGAAGATATTTTGTAAAAGGGCTTAGTAGTGTTTTTGTTTCCAAAAAGACTTGTGAAAAACATGGAAATTTATTAGAGTATTATTTGTTGGAAAATTTTGAGTCTTAGTTTAATTTAGTGTTTGCTAAGGAATTAGTAAAGTCTAAGTGTGAAAGAATTTGATCTACGCATTTTAGGCGTATTAATTAATATATTTTCCTTTACATTTTACCTTGTTAATTGCTCTGTTTTATTAGTTTTTACTTATTTTGTTAACTTCAGGTGTGGATCAAAGGAGACGGAGTAAAGAGATTTACAAGCATGCAAGGCTTAGCAAGAATGGAGAGAAAGAATTTCAGCTGAAAAAGATCCAAGGAAGATGTGAAGAATTAATGAAGAAAAATAAGAGAAAAAGAGATCCTATGTTGACTAGGAATTGGAAGCTTTCAGAAGAAACTTGGAAGAAGAACAAATGAAGATGGACCAAATTATTTAAAAGACCATTTTAAATGTCCACACTTTAAGATCAAGTCAGCATAATTCTTGCATCACAAGATATGGCAAGAAGATGATTCCCAAGTTGACTAGAATAAGGAAATCATGTAGAATAAGGAAAGTAGAATCTGCCTGTGCAGATTGGCCAACTTTGAACAATAACTGGGAATATCTCAGAAGCAGTTAGATAGCGATTGGCCTATGGTAAGAAATCTCTTTGAGTCTTCTTTCCGATGAGCCAAAAAACATAATTTTTGGAGATCTACAACTCCGGGAAAGTGCGATTATTTGCAGACTACTAGATCTACCCGGGTAGAGTAGAAAAACCTTATTTTAGGAGGAAATTGTTTTGTAAAGCCTATATATACAAGAGGCTCATCCCTATTTTAGATCACCACTTATTCTATAGCCTAAGCTCTACCAAATACTTCTCTCCTTCCCACAAATTAATCATTCATCCTCAAGAGTACCGACTACACCATCACGCCACACCTTCATCACCACCGACGTGTAGGGGATCCCCGAGCGTCTCTCACCAAAGAAGTCTAGTTCTCTTAAGTATCCATAAGGGATCCCGAAGATATAAAATTGTAACCATGATCTCTTTACTTCGTAGTCCTCTTTTGTTTATGAAACTTGTTCATGTGTTTTGGATGATTATATTTTTAGTTTTATTACATTAATGAATTTTAAAAAAATTCATGTGTTCCTTATTCTAGATTCCGATATGCATGTGTTTAATTAATTCTTAATGATTTGATTTTAGATATAAGGGATCCCGAGTCTAGGTCAAAAGGTGTATAAGGGATCCCGAGCACAAAATATGAATAATGCATGTTTAATCAAAATTTAGGATTATGAGATTTTGTTAAGTGTTCGTATTTGTATATTTCAATAAATGAGTTACGTAAAGGAATATGTTGATCACTTGTAACTATTAATTAGGTTTATTTTTGTCATAACATGAATTAGAGTCTTTAGGAGTCTTTTGTGTATTGCTTGTCTATGAGTTTATGTATGTTAGAGTCCAAGGAATTCTTGTTTGTGTTTATGAATTTTTAGGTAGTAATTTAAATAGAAAATTAGTTAATTAAAATCAAATTTTTATCCCCCTCTTTATACACAATAATTGCACACACCCTTCAATCCCCAGTTTTGAACGATGCCCTATTTACCAATGTTACATCTACAACAAAAGGGTTTTTAATTGTATAAGAATGATTTATGTGTTAAATGTTTAATTTATGTACTTATTTAATGCATGTTTCACGTGTATCACTCCACTCACAGCCATCGTTGAAACTGTCAGGTGCACCTACAGGTCCTCTCCCAATACGGGCTTACTCAGGATTAGGGGAAATCAAGTAATGCTTGAAGGCCTGATATGTCTTTCACACTCCTCCAGAGCTCCCCTTTGGTCTTCTTAAGTTCCTCAAAGAACGGCTTGCATTTCTCTGTTGATCTGGACAAGAATCTGCTCATGGCTGCTAGCTTTCCATTCAGGCTCTAGATTTCCTTAATTGTCGATGTGGACTTTATCTTAACAATTTCTGCTACCTAGTCCAGATTTACCTCTATCCCATGCTGAGTCATGAGGTACCCCAAGAACTTCCCTGACCCTACGCCGAAAGTGCACTTTTCTGGATTCAGTTTCATCCCATGCTTTCGCAGAAGATCGAAACATCCCCTTAGGTCTGACATGTGATCTTTAGTCTTCTACCTGTAGTTGATAGCAATATAAGATATTGGACTTGAGGAAGCTGAACTTTGTTCTCACATTGTTCTCTGTGTTCATTGAATTTGATGGGTTTGCTGTTTCATTCACAAAACTTTGCCACCATCACTTTTGAGAGCAATTTTTGCTTAGGTAAGTACTTCCTTTTCGTACATTGCATTTTTCACTATGAATGCTTTTGCTTTTGTATCTGGATCAGTTGCTTTGATTCGGTTTGTTATTGATTGCTTCATTGTTGTCGAGTTATGGAAATTTAATAAGGTTTTGCTTCTGCTTAATTAAAGTTGTGATATTCTGGGCTTTCTTGAGAATTAGTTGATTAGCTTGACATTTGGGGTTGACATGGATTGCAGCTTCATATTCCTAGTTTTCATGGTTCATATGCTAGCTGTTCTTTTTGCAGACTCTGAGCCACTGACTCAATTACTTATTCAGATCAGCCACATGTTTTATGGTCAGAAATGAAGTCATTCAGTATTTAAACTCTCAGTCAGAACTCAGAAGTCCTGTTGGAATTAATTCTAACAGTTTCACAAGTGATAGTACGTAAAACTTCACTTGCTCCAAAACTGAAACTAATTAAAGATGCACTCACATGTCCATCTCAAGCTTCAAGGATGCGACCTATTCGAGTGGTATAACACATGCTTTGTGATGCATGCTTGGATGATAAATAGGGATTGATCAGATGTTGTGAATCGAACATTTCCAAATAATAATCTCTGTGTTGTTTTATTATTCTTATATCTTGATTCAAACTTTGCAGTGGTTTAACACAATCAAACTACAAGGGACTAAATGTTTTGTATGAAAAGTAAAAAAACAAAGGTCCGTGACTCTTCACAGTAGATCTCATACCTTATTTGATTCATGTGTTTCATTCTAAATTGTTAGGCTGTGACTTTATTTTTCTGACAGGTTTTGAGATCTTGGCATTTGCTTGCAACCAGTTTGGAGGACGAGCTTGGAGACAATGAGGAGATTCAGGAAGTTGCATGTACGAGATTTAAAGCTGAATTTCCAATTTTTGATAAGGTAAACCATGATAATGATTTGCGAGTTAAGTAAGGAAATAATAGCTCCCAACCGTCTATATCCAAATTCCTAATTGGACCTTTTGGGTTATTTGTAAAATTAGTTGTACATCCACAAAAGTTATCAAGATTATGAGTACTACCTGGAATGTTTTAAACTGATTTCAATTTGCTAAAAGGTTCGAGAGTGGACATAATATGGCGACCTGATTATGTCTTTTTTCTTTTTTCTTTTTGAAATGGTGACCCGGTTAGTTTATTTTTGCATGAAATATACATTTATATTGTAGATCGAGGTGAATGGGAAAAATAAGAATCCCCTTTACAAGTCTTGAAGTCGGAGAAAGGTGTGATCTTTGAAAATGGCATCAAAAGGAATTTTACAAGTCTCATACACCAAAGAAAATCGAAATTTACTATATAACAACGGTGAAGCATACTGTTCTTAGACTGTTCATGTTGATCTGCACGTGCTATGCGTGTCACCTTAAAACCTGAACTAATCTCATTTATGTTGTTGATTATATAGACTATACTGTGTTTGTGATTGAAACTATAGATAGCGGAGGGTACCTTCGTTCATTAACATTTGGGCTTCCTTCATTGATCGGTCAAAGTTAGGCAGTTAGTGCTTAAACAGCTAGCTAGCATGTTACTAGCTTCTTCCTAAGGGATGGAGATTGGAGCCAGTGTTAGTGAATAAATTTGCTGCAAATTACAGTGGTTTTTCTTTTTCAATAGAGATTTACTAGCTTGCGGAGTAAAAAAAAAAAGCTACATCAAACCTAAAAAACTAGCATTGCATATTTGCATTACTTGGGTACCAGTAGCTAAGAGATGAAGAACTCATATGTGATAAAATAGAGGGAAGCTTCTCTAACAGTAGTTGACGTATACCTATCATCCATGTGACTTAGCTTACTCATTGTTAGGGAGGTAACTAATTCTCATTATATTTTATTTTTGAATTCAAATGAGCATATAAGATAAGGTTATGACACTAATAACAAAGCTATACTGAGAAGAAAATGATATATCGGAAAAGATATAGGGAGCTGCCTATATCTTTGTCAGTCTTCAAGTCCATAGGGAGGTACCTAATTCTCTTGATGGTCTCTTTAATTTGTTTTAGAATGAAAAAAGATATTATCGTTTTTAAGTATAATAGCTACATAGTTCTTGAACAGTCTCTGCAATTACTGATATTATGCTACGTGGAGATATAATTTACAAGCTTAGCAATTGAGGCTAGCATATATGTAATTGTTAAAATTAATTTAATAACATATATGGGAGATATATGTATCGTTAAAATTGGGGGTCGGGATGTTTTAATTATATTTAGGTGAATTTTGAATTTGACACTTTCATGTGTTTACTGCTTGGTTTAGTAGCCATTTCCATTAGATAGCTCAAGCGTAGTTTGATATTGTAATTTGGGTTGCTGATGACCAGCTATTTGTATTGAAGTGAAATTGTAGATTCTTCGTGTTTTGTGTCGATTCCTGCCCCTTGGAGTGAAGCATTATTATTTCTGAGACAAACTTGGCCATTTGGTTCGTCTCTCATAATCTTCTCTAACTGATTTACCTCATAGAATGTACTTGAGGTTTTCTTTAATTATTGATTGTAGTGGATGTGTGTTTGAAATGTAGGAATTGCTCCATCATTTTCTGTTGCGCCTAGGATGATAAAGGCTAGATTCGTTGTCTAGGTTCGGGTTTGAGATGCGAGCAGAGAAAGGGGAGCAAGAACGAATGAGTTCACGTTTGAGATGCAAACAGATAATGGATTTGGGTTGGCAGGAGAGGGGAGCAGAACCGAACTGATTTTCTCTAAAATAGAGGTGGGAGTAGGCTGAGCATTTGGGTTATAGGATGGTGTTTTTCCAGGTTGCCTCCTAATAAGAGGAATTCGGATTACCAGGTACATTGGCTTCCCAGCTCGAACCGGAAAAATACATGTATGAGAATACATCCTATAAATAAAACAATCGTAAAGAGGCAAACGTAGACACCATGATGTAGAGAGAGATAAATCTCCAAAGACACATGAAAGAGTGTCTCCTGGTAACATGGTAGAGAGGGATAAACTGTCGTTGGGCAGTTTAGTTCAAGTAAATATCACTGTGATATAGTCACCTTTATATGCCAAACTATTATGGGCATTTTTAGTTTTTAACTGCTGAGGTTTGGGTAGTTTGGTTTTTCATTTTTTAAGCTCAACATTTCTCTTTTTTAGAATTGGAGGGCACATCTCTCTTTCTAATACTTTTGTGATTTTTTACTTTCATTATATGTTTACTTATTGCTACAGGAAGAACGCTGTGTACGTTTCATTGAAAGAGGCTTGACTAAATTGGTTTAGCATATATTGATTGAGTTGGATAGAGCTTCTTTATTATTCTTGCAACACCTCTACTGATTTTATAACTTTATATATTTCTTCCCCTACTAGGTGTTTGTGTGCCTCTTTCACATAACCCTCTGGGGAAAGGGAAGTTCGCTGCTCCCAATCCAAGGTATGAGCACTTTGAACATTTAATTTAATCAAATTTGATTCCTCTATTTCTCTTATTTTCAGATTTGGAAGCTGTATATGGTGCAACCGATATTTGCAACTGCTGCCAGTGAATTGTTAAGCTAAATTATCACAGCAGTTTAGTGGTACGAATTTAGCTGCTATATATAATGACTGACTGACTGTTCATATATATATATATATATTATATAGTGTCTATGTGTGACTTACTGTATTGATTTATCTTTGGGTAATCTTTTCCCCTCTCTGTCTCTATTTGCTCCTCTTTGCTCTTTGTTTGAACTATTTCGATATTTAGTCTAGGTTAAGTTTCAAGCTTCTTTGAGCTATAGGACATATATCTTCTTATATTTGAAGCTTGATTATGTTTAGAAATTGGACTCTAAATTTTTTTATTATGTTTTTGTCGTTGTCTTTCAGATTTCTAAGTCATTCAAACATTGTTCGACCTTCACTTTAGAGTACCGGAAAAATTCACAGTCCACGAAATTGTGAGGTCAACATTTTTTTAACTGTATAGCTCAATTGATATGTAGAAAGGTAGGTACGTTGTATCTATATATGAGTCATATGTTTGATGTTTGCTGAATGAGATTCTCTTTTGATAGGGTTTGAGGATCATGTCTTAAGGTTGGGGTTTTTATGAGAAAATTGTTTCTTGATGGAATTCGGCAAGTTGATTATCAAACAACATGCATCAATTTATTGTATGCTTTGTAATACTAATTGGTTTGATCCTCTTATTTTCTTTTCAAATGTAGAATGTTTATGTCTCCATGATCAAACAGCTTATTGTACAGGTGATTAGAAAGGTACAAATATGTTGCAATTTAAATTTAAAAAAATAACAACATAGTCCTGAAACCGGCTAAGGAAAGCTAGAATAGGATAATGGAGATATATATCATAATGAACAGGTAGAGAGTAGAAAAAGGGAAAAAAAAATTAATCCGAAATTTTTTGAAATAGGTTTTCTACTCTCTGTTGCGATAGTTGCTGCTCTTGATATAAAGTTACTTTCTATGGCAGCTGAAGATTCAAATTTCCATCCCTTGGCTTCTTGCATCATTTTTATCTACATATACACTTCCATGTGAATCTGATGCCTAGGTGTTACTTTAACAAAACTCTCTGACCGTTGAGAGTTCAGTTATTGGAGTGCTTCGTAGGCAGTGTTTTCTCTTAGTTTGAAGGCTCTATAGTAAGAAAAGAGGTAGGAAAGCATATCTTATCTTTAAAGAGCAGTTTTCAAGTGCTTAGATTCATTCTTTATTTCGGCAATGAATGAAGTAAGTAAGAAAATGATAGTCTTTCTTTACTTTGATTAGCTCATATTGACATAGTATGAGTTGTACGTTGTGTGATGGTAGTTAATGTAGGTTATTGATTCTTTTAGTGTTTTGCGGTCACAGTATTGTTGCTTTTGTGAATTGATGTAGGTCTTATACGAGCGTGATTCATGAGTTTGATCCTTATTTCAATTACAGAGTTCCCTCTCTTTCAGTAAATTCCCATTTAAATCTGGGATCTTAGGATGACTGAGTGCCACCGATTGCACAAACCCAAGATTTGAATGAGTATATTTAAGTTGACTCTGTTTTGTTTCAACGCTTTCAATCCAATTTTAGTTTTCTGGAGAATTAAAAGGAACCTCTATTATTGCGGTTTCGTATGATTTAGTCTCAAGTCAAGTACTGTATATGGTTTCTCTATTTTTGTAATTTATATGGTTTCTCTGTTTTTGGAAAGAATGTATCTTTTTAGTGATGAATTGTACTATGTCGGTGGTCTACCAATAGCAAAGAACATAAGCTCTTATGGCAAGAAGGGTTTAGCAGAGAATGTAAGCCTTTGTAAATTCCTATTGCATAAATTTGTCACTCTAAGGGTCAAGGATCATGTAAATTCCATGCTAATAGAATATGATTTTGTAATGCAAGTGTCTACTGACTAATCACTTGAATTAGTGTTGTTCTGAAACCCATTTGTTTTATGAGACTTAGATTTTACTGTATACCAAAGCATGCATCAGTCTTTGTTTTTCGCATGAGATATGTGAAGTAGTGGATCAAAGTCTTCTTCATTATATGATTTTCTTTGTTGTTTGATGGATTTTTATAAGACATTAGAGTTGTTTTACTTTTATTATTTTTTTTGCCTAAAGTTTACTTCTTGATAAAGTTGAAAGCTTTACTATCTTATGTTTAAGTCAGGAACTCAAACACTACACTCTGGAAGATTTAGTTTAAGTTTTTTTTGCTTGATTGTACTGGTTATGGGTTTGATGGATTACCCCCAATCCATGTTGTGTATCCTTCATATGCTGAACTATGTGCAGCTGCTGTGTAGATATGTGAAATTGTTCATTAAACTGTAATGTTACACAATATCTGTATAGTGTACTATATTGTGTTATATGTGTACTCTATTGTGTACTATATTGTGTGTTATATGTACTTGCTGTTTCAGGAAATAGGGTTCTATTTTTTCTTTGGTATATGTAGTTTTGGAGTACATTTCTTTGGTTTTGGGCAGTTTTGTACAGTATTTGAGGGTTAGATTCGATTGGGTTTTAGACTTTGCTTTCCAAGGTTTATGTTATTGGTATTAGGACCATGATTTTGCAGAACACTGAATTTATATGTGCTCTTTGGGAGCTTTTAATTTTCTGTGCGAATGAAGATATGTAGCAACAGTTTTGATTTTTGTTGTCATTTACTTTCATTTGGAGTGCCAGGAATTTTAGGCAATGCTGATAGTTTTTGTGGGCATTGTAGCAGATATTATTTATTGAAATGGCTATGAGCCAATGACTTTTACATTTGCTGTTTTGTTCTTGAGAAATCCTGTGATTCAGAAGTTCTTATTTGTAGCTAGCTACCCTTTCATTTTTCATTTCCTGCCAAAAACAACAAGAAACATTTCTCAAAAGGACCCAGAAACTACATATGAACAAAGTAGGAAATAAAGCCTTCGGCTTCAACTGTAGTTGATGAAAAGAGAGTTACCAAAGGGTTTTAAGTCCAGAGAGAAACTCATAAAGACTTTCTTTGAATTTGGGCAGTTTGGTTCTCAAGCACAAAGCTCATTAATATGTATAGTTTGCTTTGGCAATGGCTGCTACTCTGCACATCTCTATCTTTCCATTTATATAGTCAATTCATTGAGGAGGCCTGAGATAAAGGACTATTATCTCTTAATCGTGGTTACTTTATATTTCAGGCCGCTAACTAACCATGGTTAGCCTTATTTTTCATCAGGTTCTGTTAAACTGTGTGTTGACGATTCTTCCCACTTCCGAGACTAGCTCTGTGTCGACCCCTGCACATACTGTGATCACTATTGCACCTTCCAGGTCTGATCTTACAACCTCTTTCTGATCTTATTTCTCGCTACAATCTCTTTGTTTTATACCTCTACAGCTGCTCTCCACCCTTTCGTTTCAACTCCAAATCTGATTAGTCCCTCTACAATCTTTTCTTTTTCTTTTCCAGTCTTCAATTGATATTTGACGGAGTTGTTGAATTGAATATAGAAAACCCATTAACATGATTGGTAATGTGTTTCGACCAAATCAAATCAGTTTAGGAAGAGTGGTTTGTTGGTATAAATGATTGAGGTATATATAATAATATAAACAAGTGTTAGTTGATTGGTACATATCGGTATAAATTTAATGCATTTGAATTCGATTTGGACAACATCTAAGTCTGTTTCTTTGGGTTTTATTGTATCATTTAGATGGATTGATTTGTTTGTTAGGTTTTTGGAATCTTCGTGTGTTGCCTTTGAGTTTATGGATTTGGATATTGTTGATTGTTTGTGGGTACTGTTAATTTGGGTACTAACTGATTGGATTGGTACCTGATACTGTTGATGTGGTTAAGACTTTACTTCAATTCTTAGAGCCTTTGTCTATTTTGAGCTATAAGAAGTGTCATTCTTTTCATGTTACTTCTGTTTTTATTCTATTATATAGGGATGGTGAGACATTGTTCCTCATCGCAAATGTTGTCCTAATTCTTAGATAAGGTATATATGATGCACGAGTAGAATTTTTTTTTAAGGGGATAATGGATGTGTTGTTAAGGTTCATATAGGTTGAATTGGATTATGATATATGCTATTTATGAAGTGACTGTAATTGAATTTTTCTTTTCTTTTCTGTAGTTTGATGACAATTGGTTTAATTTTCCAGGTTACGTCGCTGTTGATTTTTGATTAGTCTCTCTTCATTACCAGAGTAAGGTTTCTCTATATCTCAGTCTTCATCTTGAGTTGAATACATGACAGTATACTATATGCAACTAACCGAGAACTTCAACATCTAATGTGGTATTGCTATGTGTGTTTCTGTATGTCTCAAAAATCTTTCGCTTTCTCTGTCTGTGTTTATGGTGAATGTTGTCATCTTTTTTACGATATGCTATTTCGTCGATGTCATTTGCTATTTTGAACAACTTATTTTATTAAGTCTAATTTGCAGTTCTTAATTATTATGTGTTCTTTAAAACTAAATTTGATGAATTTGTGGTATTTTTATTTAATCTGAGATACCAAGCTTTAGACACTTTTTGTTAAATTATCGACATGTAGTTTAGATGTATTGAATTATTTAGATGTGTTATGCTTTTGTGTGTTGTATTAATGTATGCATCCATTGTAATTTGCAGTCATGCTCTTGCTTCTATGATTTAAGATTTATGAAACTTCTTATTTTCCAACTTTTTTTCAGATGTTAAATATACAATTTTGTCCTAATGATGATTAATTTATGTACTTCATAGAGGAAGAAGGAGTGTTGTTGTCGGTGATTGTTACCGTCTATAAAAGAAAGCTAAGAAGAATGGGAGATTTTTTTTTTCAAGGTCCATATCGTGTCTATTCAATGTTGTGTGTATATGTATGATTGAAATATATACGACGGCTGTGTATAATCAGCAGTTAAAAAAGTGGCCACAATTTTTTTTATGACCAATCAGGTTATTTGTATACTGTGAAATAACTATGTTATGTTTGATAAAAGATTATACATTTATTAGGAAAAAACGTTGTGTTTACAGTTTTGACATCTTTTTCTCCTTTTACATTTTTGATTGTATGTTATTAGAGTTTGTGTGTTGTTTCATTGGTTTTAGAGGATACAATAGTGTTGCATTCGCTGCGATCAATACGTGGGACAACATATTGATTGTAAAATTCGTGATCATGGCTATGGGCTTATTGATAGAGTTATTCTTATGCGGCAATTATGATATCGATGTCTGATTAACAAATACATGGTCATTTATTTATTATATAACAACCGTGGAACATCATTGTTCCACTGTTCATAGACTGTTCATCGGAGGGTGTTTTGGTCACAAATTTTTGAGCGTGCAATGCGTGCGGTAGCATTTGGTCTCCGTTACTTGAGTCTCTCTCTCTCCTACCCAGACAATCTCTCATCTCAATATTGCTCTCTCTCCCCAACTTATGTCATCGACGACGGAGCAAATCACAAATATGAAGGTGACAGCGCAACTCGCTTCTGATCGAGTCGTTGCTCAACAACTCCACTCGATCTACTTTCATGGATCGGTGCATCGTCTGTTCCTGAAGTTTGGATATGGGTTTTCTTTCTCTTCTCTTGATTTGAAGTTTGTTTGCTTATTGTGGTTCTGTTTGTGGGTTCAGATTTCATCGCTTTGGTCTTCATTCAAGAGTCTCTCCATCGAGTCTTCCATCTCTGTCGTCGACCGTTGCAACTTTGATTCGACCTCTGTAGCGACAACCGATCTACGCTGTCGAGTTCCAGCGACAAGCTTTGGTGTGGTGAGTTCTAGCTTCAAGCGTTCAAATACAACTCAAGCAAGGTTGGGTCAGGTTAAGTAAGTGAGTTGTCGTCATTTGGGTTTGCTGATTTGGTGTCGTTTCTAAACTTTTCATCTCATTATTGTGAGTTGCTTCAATTCATGGGTTTGCTAAGTTTTCAACAACATAACTGATCGAACTTCAATTCATATTTTTCGAGAGAGTAAATGCACATTCCTTTGTTTGAGAGTGTTTGTTTGAAACACGTATGAAAACTATTGTATAGCACCGATCAATTAAAATTTCATAGTTGCCCGGGCATTACTGTATATATGTGCTTTTGTAGAACCTGCAGATAAGTAAAGAGATAGCTTTATTTTTCAGCGGTACGATCAAGATTTTATTGCCTGCATACAAGTGATACAACTTTAAAAAAACATATGGCTTTATATATATAGAATAACTCAGTAATGGTTTAGAAAGATTTTCATTTGATGTTATATTTAGGCATTGAGAATTGAGAGGTTGGGCACTTTAGTAATGAAATCTTTAGTGTGCAAGATTGGATTCACACATTATAATCAGGAAAGCTTTCATATTGTTTTGTTATGTTTTGTGAAATGGGTCCGGTAGTTGTTGAGTGAGTGTGTTCTAGGATTACAGTGTTTATTTCCTTAATATTTTATAATTATTATGTTTGCGGTGAACAACAAATTGATCAAGCCATAGCGTATATTTTCTTAATAACAATAGATATATTTTAATAGAGATAGTGTATATTTCATTAGTTTGCTTAGTTTGCAAACTATCTTTTCTTCAGGAAGTGGAGTTCAATTTTAGTCTTTTCTTTTGTTTCTGACCAATTTCTCAAGTTGTTTGATTCATATTGGAATCTGAATTGTGGGTGTTTGTGTTGTCAGGGTATTTGTCTTTCAGCCTAATTCAGAGGACAGTTCGTTGCTCTGTGGATTGTCATGCTGCTCCGACCAAGAAGCCTGATTCTGCAGAGAAAATGCGCATTTACAACAAGTCCAGGAAGTCTGAAATCAATACCAGGATGGAGAAGGTACATTTCTTACTCTTATCTTCACTATTGAACTCTACTTCAGGTCACATACATGCTAATTCAGTTGTGCTGGTGTATAAAATATACAAATTTAACAAACCAAAAAAGTGTTGTGGGTGTTGATGTGTACAATTGTCATATTGAACCTTAGGCTATTGTTTTGTAAAGTTATGTGGAATTTCGCATGCTCTTCTATATATGACCAAGTCAGTATTTTTGATACTTATGTGTTCTTCTTGAGGGATTTTTTTAATGAATTTGTAGTGTAGTGTTGGCTCTATAAAGAATCTATGTATGTTAGATGCAACTTTGGTACATCACTGTTTGTTGGATTTCATGTTTGAAGAGAGAAAAGTTTCTTCTTATTATTTTTTGTTAGATTTCATGCTTGAAGAGAAAGAAGTTTCTTCTTATTCTTTTGTTCCATAGAGGTAGATACATTATCAATTGGGAGCTTAGATAATGCGGCATGTGCGAGCTTCTCTCGGTATAACCCGGTCCCTCTCCTCTCTCTCTCTCTCTCATTCCTCAGCAAATGATCGACCACGTCGTGCTCAAGCAGATCATCCCAATTAACATCTTCAATACAACAAGCATCCAAGCTTTCAAGAGCATCAAGCAGCCGATAGATTTTGGCTTACTAGAGAAGATGTTAATTGGTTATACCACTTCGTGCAGCAGTGAGGATTAGTTCTCAGATCTCTCGACTTAAGTAATACCCAACTCGCGACTTCTCAGATCTCTCTCTCTCTCTCTGCACAAATATATCTCCATCTTTTCTTCTTATTCTCAATTTCTAATATGTCTTTAATATCTCAGTATAGGTTTTGCTTGAGTTAACAATGATGATGAGTACAAAGATTTCTGATCAAAAAGAGAAGCCAGGTATGAAAAGAAGAAAAATGAGATGAATAGTAGAAGCAAGTATGATATACCTTAACTTGCAATCTTGATAAGGGAATTGCAATTGTCCAAGATCCTATAGTGCCTATTTTAGAGTCTAAAAAATTTACAGTAGTTTCTTGGGTTCATTTCAAATCGATTTGTGATTATAGATTAGATTGTTTAAGTTTCTGAGTGATTTGCACATGTGCTTTTGAATGTATAGCTTTCTTAGTTTCTTCATTATATAGTTTATGATTTTATATTCCCAAGTTTTATTTATCGACAAATCAACAAACTGATTTGTGATTGTTATTGCTTGACTAATTGTGTTTCTTGGGAGTAGTTGGCATGTCCTTTTCGGTTTTTCTAATATTGTTTGACCTCCTTGCTTCCAATAAACTTTGGAGAATTCTTTTTGGTCATTGGTGTTTCTAGAATTCCATGTTAATTATAATTGAAATGTTGTTATGATCTTAGTGTTTTGATTCCTTCTGTTATGTAGCATACAAGTATTATTTCGGATGTCTTGAACCTTCTAATTATTCTTTTGTCATAAAATTTGGTGAATTTCAAATCTATTTTCACTATCATTTCCTATATAACAAGCATGAACCTTACTGTACACTACACGCGAATCACTATTCCTTTTCCTGTTTATCAATACTGAGGAAAGTATACATGCCATAAGTATACATGAACCTTATGGTATTTGCATAAGTAATCAGAAATGTGAGGGGAAGGAAAGAGAGTTTGAAACATAGAGTAGACATCTTTGGCTAGCTAGCTACATTATAAAGTTAGGAGTCCCTCTCTACTCTATGTATACGTAGTTCTCCATAATCGGAGATCTATTGCCCATGTTCAAAATAATATTAAAATTATGCCTATATCCTTATAAAGATGATTGAAAGGTAACTCAGTTCGTGTTCAAAATAATATTAAAATTATGCCTATATCCTTATAAAGATGACTGAAAAATAATTCAGTTTGATATAAGAATCCAAATTTTTTACTGATCTCAAAATATTTTGTAAAAACGTTACGAGATGGAGTGTGTGCAGAAAATTAGAATTAAAAATTGTGACTAACTCAAAGGTTTATGAAATGGAATCAAACAACAATGATGCATAATATACACAAAATCATGTTCAACTTTGGTGCTCTTATATCTGTAAATGTTCATTTTAATGTATCCATGGTGTATGACAATATCCTGTGAATACCCTCAATGAGAGATTAATTTGTAGAGAATATGATAAATATTCACTCTGGATTTGTAAGATAATTGTTATGCATAACGATTGGTAAATTTGTCTATACACCATCAACAAACGTCTCATTTTTATCAGTAAATATGGATGCAAGCATAGGGTAAGTCATTAATAGGCTTTTCATTTAACCTAATGATATCTCTCTTTCTTCAGAATAACTATTTCTCTCATATATACAGGACTCACTGTCAATGTCAAAAGAAGTTGCCTTTTTGTTGATCAAGACCACTACTCAATGCATGTAATGATTGTAATCTGTTGTCTATGTTTTGAAACTTCTATGTGTGCTAGATAATCGGCTAATTTTTGCTTTTTAAGAATACTATTCGAATTATATTACCGCTGTAATGTCTGTAATATATATGTAATTTATGTTCTTCAAGAATGCTATCAGGCTTCTACTATCACTATAATGTTTGTAATATATATGAAGCACCTTTTAGGTTCTGTAAACTTTATGAGCAAGTAGTTTGGTATTTCTGTTTCCATCTTGCTAATCTCTTTTCTATTCTAAAAGGTTGAGATTATATTAAAAAACTTATATTAGGCAAAATCAATCATTGATACCATATGTTAGGATTATGTCATGATGCAAAAGTAATGAAATAATATTAAATGATTCTTTTCGAAATTAAACTTAAATAACTTTCCATATTGTTCTTAATGTTCAATCACACAGTGCAAATAGTACGTTCATATGATCTCAATAACTTTTCATATTGTCTTAACATTTTTAACTGAAATGCTTAAATCAACATTTTATCGTATAACCGCGCAACGCGCGGTGAACCACCTAGTATAATACAATCTTCCAATCTATGAAGTGAATACATGAGGTATCATCTCTTTTCATAATATGTGATCGACTTCGATACCCATAGGTAAAGATATACGAACCACAAGAATTCAATGATACGTACAATTCTTAGAAGGAAATTGAAAGGACCCAACCCCGATTTAGCTCCCTAAACCGGAATCGAACCCCTTCGAAAACACGAACCAACAAAAATCGTAGAAATTTTGGCAGAGTTTCGTTACCAACGTGGAATTACCATTACCTGCACGCGGAAAATACACTTCATCCTATGCCACAAAATCAAACCGTGGGCACCAATCCCATCCGGATTTCTCAATATATCAACAGTAAAGTAAAATAGTAAATATATATGCACTTTACTGGAATCCGGAGTAAAATCGTACAACGTAAACAACAGATTTCTCAGAGCGACATCTAATGCATAAACATATAAGTATACCACAGTAGGTAGAACAATAAACCTACTAGAAGAAACAAGGTAGCTCGAGCACTATGCCTCCGACCACGACGTGCGACACCAGAGCCTGAACTGCAAACTGGGCACGAAAACCGAAAACCCCAGGGGAAAGACATGAAACACGTTAGAGTGAGTGGACGAAAATAAATGTCTTTCACCAGTTAATATATATGTTTAAAATAACATATGCGAGTCCAGGTAAATAAAAATAACATAGTACACGAGGTAAAATCATACTCCTCCAGCGTACTGGAGCATGCAAGTAAAAATCCCACGGGGTCACTCATGGACACACCCGTGCTAGTACAGTCAGAATCACGGAGTCCCTGACTTCCACGTGATTCTAGCCAGAAATGGCCTCGGTTCCGGGGAAACGCCCCTCACCGGTCAGTCGGGGTAACGCCCATCCTGGTAGCCTACCATCGGGGATCAGCCGAGAGGCAAGTGTATCGATACATCAACGTAACTGAGACTGTACTCTGTGTAAATCAAATCATAAACAGTTCGATGCAAATGCATGAAACAACATATAAGTGTATGTATATTCGTATACGTATATCCGTATATGTATAATCGTATATTCGTAAAAATACATGCTCATGTAATCCGAAATCTCATACGCATGCTCAAGTTCGTAAATCATATAAAAGACTCGCAAGGATTCCGTGAAAAGAAATTGTCCACTCACAGACTAGCGTAACGCGATATGCGTTAACCCGTGATCTGGCGGAAAGTCCCTCGCCAAAACAACGATCACGAACCCCTGAATAATCACAATAACCATCCCTCAAAATCATCATTCAATAATTCAAAATAAATCACGAGAAACCACCGTTCTCGGAAACACATAATCCGAATACAACGAATCGTCGAAAATCCGATATGTACATCTCAATACCTCGCTATACTTTCGGACGCTCAACTCGAAAAACGAACCTCCCCACTGCGATCGAGGCGCGATTTCGAGTGAAATGACATGCAACTTGTCGAAAACTCCAAAAAGTCAAACTTTACCGTTGACCGCCGCCCAAGGCGGCGCCACCACGAACCTGAAAATTTTCCGGCGGAGCAACCCCTATTCCATTCAAAATCATCCACTGAGCAACTTTGTCAACTGCAACAAAGGCCAATTCAATCCCCCACTAGATCAATTTCATTATAAACCGAATTGGTACCAAATTTTCAAATCCAAAATTCTCCATGTACACATCGAATTGAAACACCAAACTTACATGGTAGCTTCATGGTGATGAAGGCTACAAAGCCCACCCAAAATTGCAGCTCAAATCGGCCAAATTCATAGAACCCGAATTCACCAAAATTCCCTCCATTTTTGGTCGGATTTCTCTCTCTCTCCGGCGAGCCTTGCCATGAAAGGAGGCCGGAGGCACGTCGGGGTGGCCAAGGCGAGTCGGACGAGCTAAGGGTTAGGCCATGGGGTGGCCGGAAAGACCACCGTCGCCGGCGAGCACCGTGAGCCTTCGTGAGTCTTCTCCTCCTCCACCGAGTTGACTCGGTCAACTCGGTCAACTCCCAATCTAGTAAGGTTGACTTGCCCAAAACAGCAGGTTTCTATTTATAGGCCTTCCCAAAATGGAAACTTCGTAATTATCTTTTCGGCAAACTTCAAATACCCGTAACTTTCTCGTCGTAATTCCGATTCCAATAATTCTCGCGGTAACAAACTCGACTCGACGTATTCTTCAATTATCACCCGAAGTCAAACACATCGACCAATCAGATAAAAAGTCAACCATTCAAACCAACACATATTTAATCGACTAAACAAACAACAACCGGAAATAATCACAACTTAATCTTCGTAACTCAGAACAATGCTCCAGAAGTTCCCACGAGCTCGAAATTAAATTCTCAACAACTTCCGTGAAGAAGCCGAAACCAAATTCTCGACCGGTAATTTAGTCGCTAAGAAGTCCACCATTTAAATCCGAACTTCAAATATTCATAATTAATTCCTCGGTCGTCCAAATAACGATCCGGAACCGCCCACGAACTCGAAATCACGTGTACAACGACTCTCGAGAACAGACCCAGCTCCAATTCTCGGCCAATAATTAAGTCGTTATCAAATCTGGCGATTCAAATACTGTCGGAACTCTGCGACTACGCAGTAACTCACGTATATAGCTGATCATACTGGTGATTCTGGTCCGGGTCGTCACAAATCCACCCCCCTTAAAAAATTTCGACCTCGAAATTTCAAATCTGTCGCCTAAAAGTAGGAGCACTGCATCTGCATACTGTTCAACTCACAAGTGGCAACCACAACTAAACGACCTTTCAGTGGCTACGACAATGGAACAACTCTGATAATAGACTCCACAATAGGAGATAACTCTGTATTGTAATCCTTGTACCCTCAAATCACGAATCTGAACTGGCTCAACACAATTGCCAAGTGTTCCTGCGTAAGGAACAGATAGGGTACACAACACACAACAAACCTGAAACATAGTTCCGCCACACGGAACACAACACAACACACTCAAAAGCCATCAATATAGGCGATGCCGAACCATACGGCATAACACAAACTCGCCTATGACCGCATCTGGATCAAAACAATATGGCAAATCACAACTCAGTTACACACATCAACATAACTCACACACTCATATCAACATAGCTCAAACATCGGTAACACTCGGGCAATTATCAACCCATTTCCGCTAATCCGAAAGTCTGTGGTAACACATTCCACAAAGTCCGAATCAAATGTCAACTCAAACTCAAACCAAACTCGCTCCAGCACAATGGAGTACAACATCATATCTCAAATCGACATCAAGCAACGTCAAAATCAAAGTGGTCAACTAACCGGTACTGCATGCAATCTCGAACAATTGAAACTGCTGGTCCCAAGTCCTCCGGAACTGCAATACCGAGGTCCATAACATGACTTCCAAGGACTGAATAGTCCTCAAAGATCGCTCGCCAATCCGAGGATAAGAACTGGTACTAACTCTTAATCTGGTCCCCTATGCTCGCTGAAAGGACCCAACCCCGATTTAGCTACCTAAACCGGAATCGAACCCCTTCGAAAACACGAACCAACAAAAATTTTCCAAAATTTGGGCAGAGTTTCGCTACTAGCGTGAAATTACCTTAACCTGCACGCGGAAAACACACTTCGTCCTATGCCACAAAAAGCAAACCGTGGGCACCAATCCCATCCGGATTTCTCAACATTAATATAATCAACAAACAGTAAACATACTGTACTATATATATGAATATCCAAGAAAATCCGTATAAACAAGTATCGGAATGTATCAGAGCGACCTCTAATGTAAAATATATACAACATGTACATCAGTAGGTGAAACTGAAACCTACTGGAAAACACAGGTGACTCTGATCACTAGTCTCCAAACCGCGACGTGAAACATCAAACCTGAACTGCAAACTGGGCACGGAAACCGAAAAGCTCAGGGGAAAGACAATAAACACGTTAGAGTGAGTGGACGAAAATAAATGTCTTTCACCAAGTATATATGTTATAAAAACATATGCGAGTCGAAATATAAATGAATCAAATCAAATAGTTTACGAGGAGACGCTGACTCCAACTCGTAAACAGAGCATGTATAGAAAGTATCACGGGGTCACTCATCACGTCCGTGCTAGTACAGTCAGAATCACGGAGTCCTTGACTACCACGTGATTCATAGCCAGAAAGGCCTCGGTTCCGGGGTACTGCCCCTCGCCGATCAGGTAGGGGTACTGCCCCTCCTGGTGGCCTACCATCGGGGATCAGCCGAGAGGCAAGTGTATCGATACAACAACGTAACCACGACTGTACTCTGTGTAAACCAAATCATAAACATTTCAACACATAAAACAACATAAAAGTGTATGCATGTTCGTATACATGTATCCAATTAAACATATTCGTATAACCATAAACACATGCTTATTTAATCATAATCTCGTATTAAATCTCATGCTCGTAAAACCATAATCATGCTGCATGCTCAATTCATAAATCACATAAAAGACTCGCAAGATTTCCGTGAAAAGAAATTGTCCACTCACAGACTCTCGAAACGCGCACACGCCCTACACTCGTGGTCCGGCGGAAGATCCCTCGCCTGAAGCACGCTCACGGTCCAGATCTCGATCTCGATCTCCTGAATATATTCACAAAACATAACTGATCAATATCGTAATCCACAACACTGTACAGATGCACGGAAACCAACCGTTCCCGAAAATATGCAATGCGGTACAAAATGAATTACAGAAATCCCGAAATCCCGACTCGAAATCTCGACTGAAAATCGGCTACTCAAATCAACCCGAAAACCTCCGTACGATAACTAGGGCGCAATTATGAGAAAAACAACATTAAAATCATCGAAATCTGAAAAGTTGACTTTTTCCCCCACCGTTGACCGCCGTTGACCGCCGCCGCCGCCGGCGGCGCGCCGTCAACAGCGAAATCCCACGGCGGAAAGCTCCAGATCAGCTCATCTCAACCATATGAACACCTTTTCCTTCTAACACGAAGACCAATTCAGCCCGGAACCACCTCTAATTCACGAAACCCGATCGAATTTCCAAATCGGAGCCCTACTCGGGTTCGACCCAAAACCTCCTCTCTTCCAAAACTAATCACCCCGTGAGCCTCCCCAAGGTGTGGGGAGCAAAAGCCCCAACAAATCCCCCCTCAAATCTCGCCGGAGCACCACCTCCCGACTCCGGCGAAATCCGGCGAAATCATCCACTTCGGGTTACACCCAAACGACATCAATTCCACACAAACAACCTACCATCATGCTAGAAATCAAAGGAGGAACCTAACCATACCTGATTCGGGGCCGGAGGTGGCCGGAATCCGGTCGCCGGAAGTGCAAGACCGAAACGGAAACTCTCCTCCACGGTCAACCAGTCAAACTTTCCAAAACGGGAAAGTCAACGCAAGTCAATGCAAATTCGTGTTTTTACGACTATTTCTCGACTATTTTTCGACTTTTCGATATTTATACTCGTCCCTCGGGTCAATCAACGGTCCGGAATGAATATACGATGTGATTCGGATAAGCTCGAAACAATCGGATAAACTCGTCGGAACCCGAAACTTCAAATAATCATAAAATATTCCTCGGTTATCGGAAAAATCTTCCAGAACCACCCACGAACTCGAAATCACGTACTCTACACTTTCCATGAAGACACCCAACTCAAATTCTCGACCAAAAACAAAGTCGCGAATCGAATCGGCAAACCACATAATATCGCAAAACTGCGACTAAAACCAAACCTCGAGAATCGTGCCAAACACACATCTGATTCTGGTTCGGGTCGTCACACTCGCTGCAAAGCTCGTCAACACTTTGTTGTAGCTGATTACCTCGACCAGCAAACTGGGACACAGGTACACCACGTAGATGGACAATCTCCGTCAAACACAGCTATACCAGCCTGCCACTAAAATCGTCACCGAAAGTATAAGGAAATGTACCGAGTTCGTCAAATGGTCCACAAAGGCCTAACAACTGGTATCACAAATCAAATGCGCACAAACACACACAAGATCACAGCGACAAACGCCACGTCCAACCGGAAATCTCGAATGGCTGACACTACTCGGCAAGTCTCTGCCTCCTAGCCATCTCTTGTCGACAAATGTGGCATCTGCACACACGAGCTGCTACATTGCTCTTCATGTTGTGTCACGAGTAGTAAACTCGAAGTGTCAGACACATTACCGCACCACTAGCACCAAACACGCGCAAAACTACGAGCCTCAACATCATCACACTTGAACTCAGCTCCCATAGCTCGCAACTCGGCTAACACGGAAACTCGAGCCACACACACATGAAACTCCGAAGCTCCCAACATCCAACTGTATGCATCAGCAACAACATCTCAAACAGATGGTCAAAGTATGATCTCTAGCCTTTCCCGAACAAACTCAAAGGTGCAGCCATAGTCGTTAGTCGACCTCATCCATCTACACTGCCTCAAGCCCAAATCTGGCCGAAATGCAAGTGGATGAAACCCAAGTGATCAGTATATGTCCTACACTGTGCTGCACACCATAGCTGTAGTGTCTCGAACTCTTTGATGCTAACATAAGAACAGCTACACCCAAATCATACATAGGATACGTAGCTACATAAGGTTTCCACTGCCTGAACCATGAGCCACCGCTCTGCTATACAGCATCAAAGCACAACCAAACCCAAACCTCGATGCATCGCCATAACCCACGAACTCGTCGCGGTCGTCAGGTAAGGTCAAAACCGAAGCAACGGTTAACCATCATGCAGGAGTAAGTAACTCTCTTCGCGTGCATCGAACCACTCGAACTTGACATCTTCCTCAACAATCCGGAAAGTAAAGTGGCAATCCGGGAAAATCCTGCACAAGCCGTCGATAATAGCCTGCCAAACCCAAGAGACTCCCGATCTCTGGTACTATGGTAGGGAAATCCCCAAACCAACTCGGCTTCTAATTGGTCAGGATCCACACCAATTCCCTCGGATAGCATCACATAGCTCAAAATCTTCACGCTAACCAACCAAATCCCACACTGGCTGTACTTCGCAAATAGTTTATCATCTCACGAAGTCCGCAAAACCGCTCACAATTGCTTCAGGTGCTGGCTCACACTCCTGGAGTACATCAGGATGTTGCTGACGAACATGACCGCAACTCGTCCAGAATCATCTGAACACATGGTCCATCAAGTCCGCACGATCTACGGGGGCATTGGTCAACCAAACAACGTGACCAAAAACTCATGATGCCCACACCAAGATCCGAAAGCTGTCCAAACCACATCTGACTCACCGATCCTCCACTGATGGTATCTGGACCCGAAATCAATCTTCGAAAAGACTGAAGCTCTCGCAAGCTAATCAAACCACTCATCAATCTGAAGCGGAGGATACTCGCTCTCCTCTGAAGCGAATCAGGCTTCCGGTAGTCAATGCACCACCACGTCGATTCATATAACATCCGTACCAACAATGCAAGAGCACACCACACAAATCCGCGGGGTCGCACGAAATCTCCTGAAACCTCCTCCAGCAACTCCTGGAGCCAAAACTGTAGCTCCATCAGCTCCACTGGCTCCGGACGATAAGATGCCGGTAAAATGAGTCCAGCGCTCGGTACAAACTCGATGGTGTAGTCGGTCTCCCGAACTGGAGGAACACCTGGTAACTCTTCCGAAACACACCTGGAGACTCGGGAACCACCTCAATGTCTCCAATGTCGGGTACAGCAACTGTAGTATCCACAACATGAGCTAATCAAGCCACACCACCCGTCTCCATCATCCGCTCAACCATCACCGCGAAACAGCATCTCGGGGAAACCTGGTCGTCGAAACACAACCTCCTTCTCGAGGTACTCGAACACAGCCAAAATGTGTCACCAACAGTTCATACTCATAGTCACATCAAAACCACGATGTCCAGCTATAACAAATCCGCGGCTAACCATATCCTCCAACAAGGATCTCGCAACCTCCGGATGGATATAATACTCTCCAACAGCTCGGAAATGGAGATACAGGTACAATTGCCATGGATATCAAACAACAGTAACCTCGAAGAAAAGTCTGTCCTCAAACAAGGTCATGGCACGAACTCCAACATGCCCAACTAGCCGCCCACTTTAATAGCGAGATTGCTGAATAATTCATCAAAAGGCTACATTGGTCAGACTTCAGGTACAACATGAGGATCTCCTCGCGAACTCTGAGCTGTCAAACCGCTAACACAGCTAGCTGAGGGCGCTCCCTCGTAATGTGACCCTCCTGGCTACCGAAACAGCAACTGAGAGTGCTCCACGAACACGAATCACCGCAACACCTGCTGCGTGATAGGATCACCAACGATCGCCCAAACTCATGCCACAGGGGCAAGTCCGCTACTCTGTGATCTCCGCCATCGTCAAACGGATCCTCTGCCTGATCTGATAACCCTCAACATAATCAAAAAGGCCACAGCCTGATGAATTCACTGATCCTGAAGTGTCGGAACTCAACCTCATCAAAGTCTCGACTAGGTCCACTTGCCTCAAATCATCACATCAAAAACCGTGTACACCTTTCCTTCTCAATAGCCTCGCCACTGAGTCCAGCACACTAAGCTCCTCACGGTTATCTCGAGGCACAACAATCAGACTCTCTCTGATGCTCAGGTTCAAACTCATCTCGAACCTCGTGCACTGCTTCCTCTGAAGCCACACAGCACGTGCAAATAGGAACAAACATGTGAACAATGCTTCTCTGCCTCAGGTGGGTAAACACTCCTCATTCGAATGCTGGGTAGCCTGATTAAACCATTACCGTAATAACAACACCCTGAATGTAGGCCATGAAGTCGCAACCGGAACTCACACAACATCAGCCCACCAAATACAATGATCTGACTCAGGCAAAAATCAACTGCCACAATTCTCAGCTCTGAGGCAACATGTAGACGCTCATACACACACAACCAGGCAAACCGTGCCACACGACTCACTGAACTCAGAATACTCATCCAAATCCGCAGTTCACTGGCAAATCGCGCGTCGAATGATCCTCGACAGGATCCACAACCGAAACGACACGGAAGGCACGTCAGGAGGCATCCTAATGAATAAAACATCGTTCACAACAAGTGGAACGTAATCATGGAACTTCAAATATTTGAAAGTATACAACACCCGGAATATTGATGAGTATCCGCCGGTCGGTCGGGTCACCATTCCAGATATGCTGTACATTCTCAAATATCCTTAGTAAACACGACTACAGAAGTCTATAGAACCTATAACCTAATGCTCTGATACCAAGCTGAAAGGACCCAACCCCGATTTAGCTCCCTAAACCGGAATCGAACCCCTTCGAAAACACGAACCAACAAAAATCGTAGAAATTTTGGCAGAGTTTCGTTACTAACGTGGAATTACCATTACCTGGACGCGGAAAATACACTTCATCTTATGCCACAAAAATCAAACCGTGGGCACCAATCCTATCCGGATTTCTCAATATATCAACAGTAAAGTAAAATAGTAAAATATATATGCACTTTACTGAAATCCGGAGTAAAATCGTACAACGTAAACAACAGATTTCTCAGAGCGACCTCTAATGCATAAACATATAAGTATACCATAGTAGGTAGAACAATAAACCTACTAGAAGAAACAAGGTAGCTCGAGCACTATGCCTCCGACCACGACGTGCGACACCAGAGCCTGAACTGCAAACTGGGCAAGAAAATCGAAAAGCCCAGGGGAAAGACATGAAACACGTTAGAGTGAGTGGACGAAAATAAATGTCTTTCACCAGTTAATATATATGTTTAAAATAACATATGCGAGTCCAGGTAAATAAAAATAACATAGTACACGAGGTAAAATCATACTCCTCCAGCGTACTGAGCATGCAAGTAAAAATCCCACGGGGTCACTCATGGACACACCCGTGCTAGTACAGTCAGAATCACGGAGTCCCTGACTTCCACGTGATTCTAGCCAGAAATGGCCTCGGTTCCGGGGAAACGCCCATCACCGGTCAGTCGGGGTAACGCCCCTCCTGGTAGCCTACCATTGGGGATCAGCCGAGAAGCAAGTGTATCGATACATCAACGTAACTGAGACTGTACTCTGTGTAAATCAAATCATAAATAGTTCGATGCAAATGCATGAAACAACATATAAGTGTATGTATATTCGTATACGTATATCCGTATATGTATAATCGTATATTCGTAAAAACACATGCTCATGTAATCCGAAATCTCATATGTATGCTCAAGTTCGTAAATCATATAAAAGACTCGCAAGGATTCCGTGAAAAGAAATTGTCCACTCACAGACTAGCGTAACGCGATATGCGTTAACCCGTGATCTGGCGGAAAGTCCCTCGCCAAAACAACGATCACGAACTCCTGAATAATCACAATAACCATCCCTCAAAATCATCATTCAACAATTCAAAATAAATCACGAGAAACCACCGTTCTCGGAAACACATAATCCGAATACGACGAATCGTCGAAAATCCGATATGTACATCTCAATACCTCGCTGTACTTTCGGACGCTCAACTCGAAAAACAAACCTCCCCACAGCGATCGGGGCGCGATTTCGAGTAAAATGACATGCAACTTGTCGAAAACCCCAAAAGTCAAAGTGACCGTTGACCGCCGCCGCCGCCGCCGCCACCACCAACCATGAAGTTTCTCGGCGGAGCAACCCCTATTCCACTCCAAATCACCCACTGAGCAACTTTGTCAACTACATCGAAGACCAATTCTCACTCTAACTAGTCCAATTTCATGTAAAACCGAATTGATACACAAATTTCAAATCCAAAATTCTCCATACACAAGCAAAATTAAAACTCCATACTTACATGGTTAGAAGCATGGTGATGAGAGCTTCAAAGCCCACTCCTTGTTTCAGCTCAATTCGGCCGGAATCGGTTCACCCAAAAACCCCAATTTTTACAAACTTGGCCGGAAAAATACTCCTCATCCGGCGTGCCTTGCCGTGGAGGGTGGCCGAAAATGAGACCGGGAGGCTGAGCCGAGCAGAACGGACCCTTCGCCGACCTCGGGGTGGCCGGACGGCATCTCACCGCCGGTGAGCCGTGGAGGACCGTCGTGCATCCCCTCCCAGCTGGGTTGACCGGTCAAGCACATTAAATTCCAGGTTTGACTTTCCCAAAGGGGAAAGTCACAATAAATAACTTGCCATTTAAGGAAACCCCCTTAATTAATTTCACGACAAACTTCAAACACACGTAACTTTCGCGTCGTAATCCCGATTTTGATAATTCTCGCGGCAACAAACTCGACTCAACATATTCTTCAATTATCACCTAAAGTCAAACACATCGACCAAACCAATAAAAAGTCAACGGTTCAGCCCAAACACATACTTAACCGACTAAATAATCAACAATCGGAAATATTCACAACTTAATCTTCGTAACTCAGAATAATGCTCCGGAAGTTCCCACAAACTCGAAATTAAATTCTCAACAACTTCCGTGAAGAATCTGAAACCAAATTCTCGTCCGGTAATTTAGTCGTTAAGAGAGCTACTAATTTAACCCAATTATATCGAAACTCCAAATATTCATAATTTATTCCTCGGTCGTCCAAATAACGATCCGGAATCGCCCACGAACTTGAAATCACACGTACAACGACTCTCGAGAAGAGACTCAGATCCAATTCTCGGCCAATAATTTAGTCGTTAACAAATCTGGCGATTCGAACAACTGTCGGCAATCTGTGACTACGCGTAAGCTCGTAGATTAAGCAGATTCTCATACTGATTCTGTTCCGGGTCGTCACACTTATTTCCGCTGCAAATATGTGTTGTTCATTATTTAATCTATTTCTTGACCTGTTGATCCTGGAAATCTTGAAGACCTGACCTTGTCTGCTGTGAAACTGTCCTTGTTTCTTGTCTTGTCTGAATCCGTCTTGTTCAACTAAAGAATTTGTCATGGCATTGGATATTTCGATGTTTGAAGAACCCGTTTTGTGTGGCATGGAGAGCCTAAACCATATGGAGAATAATGTTTCTCTCAATAAGAAACATCAAGGTAAAATTGGTATTGCTTTGAAAGTTTCTGACTTTACTGGTGGTGATACATGGATAATTGATTCTGGTGTGTCTGATCATATAACCTTTGATAAATCCTTGTTTTCGAGTCTGTCACCTTCTCCTATACCTAAAGTGTCTAATGTGAATGATGTGTCTTTTCCACTCTTAGGTATTTGGTCAATGCAAGTTACTCCATCTCTTGTGTTACATAAAGAAAAAGAAAAGAAAAGAAAAAGAAAGATGGTGAGGAGGAAGATGGCAAGAAAAAGGGACCTACAACCTTGACAAAGTTGACTACAGAGGAGGCTAAACACCGTGCTCTTCAACAATCAGTGCTTCAAGAATGGTATACATTGTCTAAAGATAGAGCTGCAAAAGTTAATTGATCTACATGTCTTCCGCCAGACTGTAACAGCTGGGGAATGATCTAGCATTTCATGTGTTCTGTTAGTATAGCACCATTAATTCGTTAATTAAACATACTTACCCAATTAAGCAGGTAATCAACACCTACCCGACCACCCGAAAGACCACCCAGCAAGCAACAACTTCACCCACAAGACCGGGCCCATCCGATCGGGCACGCGCCCGACAAACGCACATCCGAATACTCGGTCCATATGACAGCAAAACAGCTCCATCCCACATCGAAGAACACAAGCAAGCCACAATCCCAACCACCTATATAGGTAAGGCATTTACTACAGGTAAGAGGACAATTAATTTTCTAGCATTCAATACCCCAACCTACTTTCTTACACGTTCGCTTAACTGTTATATCTAATACATCTTCTAACTTAGGCATCGAAGCATTGAAGGCAGGTCACCCATGTCTCAACCATCTGACCGCGCGTTTGTTGTTGTATTCTTCTAACAGTATGAGCCGAACACCTGAATACCCAAACACCCGAAGAAAGAGAAGGCACCCGATCATCCGAACAACCCGAACGTTCGGACGCGAGGTTACTCGTACTTGCTTCTGCTTGATTACGTTCCGCGTAATCCGGTAGAAACATGTTCGGCACTCATGAGCTGAGATGACTAACAAACTTGGGTTTAGTTGATACCTCTCCACTCGCACCCTCATTCAAAGTGAGTTTGATGTGTCTGTTGAAGGCATCTGACAGTGTCTATAACAACTAACTGTGTAATACTTGAAGTTTTGACTTCGCTTGGCAGGGTGTTTGTGGCTCCACGAAGACTTGTAACTTGTCCACTTACAGGTGAATTTTACGCGAGAGAACCTTTGCTTCTGGAGCCTTGAATAGTCACTTGCCTTAGTCTTTTGTACTCACGTGTGCAGTTTCTTCGACACCTTCAAAAGTGTTGAGCAGGTCGATATCAGATTTGTGCAGCTGCAACAATAGCGTTAGGTTTCGGCTTTCTACAGTGTGAAGTTGTTTGGTTCTGTTTCAAGCGTGTGTTGTTAATCTGTTGCTCTTGTCCTACCATTCTTTTTGTATTATACAAATCTAGCTATAGGTCTGTTGTTCTTCATCGTTTCTTATATGAAAGATATTACTATGTACTTTATTCACTTGGGATTTTGTTTCATCCCAAGTTGCTTCTCGGATCAAAATTTACCCGGTAACACAAATAGTATACAATTTATGCACTTGCCTCTTCTTGATCTTTACTAGCATGGCGTCCACGTATACCTCCATTGTGTCTCTTTATTAGGGATTCAAATACCTTGTAGACCAATCTTTGATTCATTGCTCATGTATTCTTCAACCCAAAAAGCATCACTGAAAGGACTCAACCCCGATTTAGTTTCCTAAACCGGAATCAAACCCCTTCTGAAAACACGAACCAACAAAAACTATTAAAATTTCGGCAGAGTAACGCTACTAACGTGGAATTGCCTTTACCTGCACCCGGAAAATAACACTTCATCCTATGCCAAAAAAGTCAAACCGTGGGCACCAATCCCATCCGGATTTCTCAATATCAAAACAATAATAATAAGCAGTAAACATAACTGTATACTATAGAAAATCTCGGAAATTCACATAAAACATGTATCAGTATCGTATCAGAGTGACCTCTAGTGTATATATATACAAAATATACAACAGTAGGCGAAACAAAGAACCTACTGGAAAAGACAGGTAGCTTGAACAACTAGCCTCCGACCGCGACGTGAGACACCAGAATCCGAACTGCAAACTGGGCACGGAAACCGAAAAGCCCAGGGGAAAGGCGATAAAATGTTAGAGTGAGTGGACAAAAATAAACATATGCCTTTCACCAGTTTCATATACATTATCAATGTAAAACAATGCGAGTTCAGAAAATATATATGGAGGTGCCAGGCGAATCTCTCAACCCCGACGGTCAGGCGAATCGCTCAACCCCGACGGTGATAGGCCAGGGGAATCTCTCAACCCCGGCGGCATAACAGGGGAATCTCTCAACCTTGCCCAGAGGAATCTCTCAACTCTGGTCAGACTACCGGTGATCAGCCGAGTAGACGAAGCATCGATGCAAGTATGCCATCACCATAAAATATAAAATAATACCTCCAAAAATAATAAATAATCTCAACATCGTATATAAATAAATACGGAAAAATCACGAACTCGCAACGACTGTGAAAATATAAAAGTCCACTCACAGGTGAGCAAAGCGTGCACTCGCGTTAATCACGTGGTCCGGCGGAAGATCCCTCGCCCGAAGCACGATCTCGATCCCCTGAATAATCATAAAATATTTCTGATCAACACAATTCACAACACTGTACCACACGACGGAAACCAACCATTCTCGGAAATATATAACATAGTGCAAAATAATCGACGAAATTCTCGAAATCTCCACTCAAAACCCTCGACTGAAAATCCGATACCCAAATCAACTCGAAAACCTCAAGGCGATGATCGGGGCGCGAATACGAGCGAAACGACATATTAGTCGACACATTTCCAAAAAAGTCAACGGTCGCCGGAGCTCCGCCGGCGGCAGCGCGCCGTCAACCGGAGAGATTTTCCGGCGGCCCAGCTCACCATAGCTTCTCCTCCTCGAGCCCAACACATCTCTCAACTGTGGCTAAGTCCAATTCCGACGAGATTGACCGAAAATCAGCTCGAAACCTCCATGAACACAACCGGCCGGAAAACTTCCCGGCCCGATTCCGGCGCCGTCGCTCCACCTCGTCCCTCCAAACCAAAGGGGAAATGATCCTAAGCTAAAACCCAACAAAACCCAACACAAATCCACACCGGAAAGTTACCGAAACGCCACCCCCAAACGAGGCCAATTCCGGTCGGAAAACCCAAACTTCAACCTCACCGTTCTCCCTCAAATCGACACCAAATTAAGCAATTCCAAGTTCTAATCAATAGCAAATGAAAAGAGGAATCGAAATATACCAATATCTCGGCCAGAGGTGGCCGGAATCATGAAGTCCGATGGCGGCAGCGTGTTTCGCGCGGTGGAGAACCGGTCAACGGAAAGTCAACGGTCAACGCCGGTCAAACTTCCCAAACAGTGTTTTCGACAATTTTTCGACTATTTCTGATATTTATACTCGCGTCTTGGGGCGATCGATGGTCCAAAACGGATAACCATAACGATTCGGATAAACTCAATACGAACGGATAAACTCGACGATATTTTGAAACTTTAAATATTCATATTATATTCCTCGGTTGTCGAAATAATCATTTGTAACCGCCCACGAACTCGAAATCACATGTACAACAACTCTCAAGAAGAGACTCAACTCATATTCTCGGCCGATAATTAAGTCGTGATTAAAACCGACAAATCAATCAATTATCGGAAAACAGTGATTACGCGCTAACTCGTGAATTAAGCCGATTACTCTATTGATCATGTTCCAGGTCGTCACAATCACTTCATAAGCATAAACTCTTTCAACATTCCTTTGATGGTGAGGATTGTGCACAATCTTGCTACATCTCTGTCTCCTGTAATGGTAACTGGTCTATTGGGCATCAGGTACTTCACCACTTGGTGGTAGGTCGACGTAACTGCCTTCATTATGTGTAGACAAGGTCTCCCTAAGATGGCATTATGAGAGGAAGGGGCATCTACCACTGCAAACTAGGTGGTCGGGTTTGTGATCAAAGTTCCAACCTGAAGGGGTATGATCCCTAAGGTCCTCACCCTCAAGCCTTTGAATACTATGAGGGTTGTGCGGTGGTCCTAGATTGCCCCCATTAGCCCATACGCTCTACTGCATCCCTGAATATGACGTTCATCGCTGCTATGTTGTCCACGAAGACTCTTGACACCGTCATGTGGGCCATTCAGATATTAATAACCAAGGTGTCATCATGGTCTTCCTCCTCTGGCAGGTCTGCATCTGAGAACTCGAGTATGTTGGCCCTAGGTCTTACTTTGGATACCTCTCCAACTCGAGGTTTCTTCATAATTCGTTCCTTCTCCTTGAGGGTCGCCCCCAACTCTTCTACCTCTGCCATAATACAGTTCATGTTGGGGAAGATTGTATGCTCTAGGTACTCTAAGGCCAAGATGATATAGTTCAGCACTGGGTACTTCTCCTCCTGGCCCTTAGGTGGTGGCGGTAAGGTCTCATTATTTCTTTGATGCTTACCGCTACCTTGCAGCTTCAAAGAATCTTCAAGCTTTTTTATGTACACATCGATAAGGTATTTCCAGCAATACCCCTGGTTGACTAGCTCCGCAAAGTGCCTCTTGAGGACCCCACAGTTGATCGTCTTATGCCCATTCCCCCTGTGGTAGGCAGAAAAGTCTTTCGAATCATTCTTGCTCATCATAGGCGAGGGCCTCACAAGCCATGGCTCATTCTTGATATAGTGCAGTATGGTAGAGATCGGTATAGTTGTCAAGGGTACAAACAACTTCCCCACCCCCCCCCCCCCCCCGAGCCTGATGGCTGGTGGTCGGAGGCTTTCTTCTTGTTTTTGTAGCTTCCCCTGGATTGTAAGAAACAACCAGTGCTCATGCTTCCCTTCGTGGTGGTGGTACCCCTCAACACTTTCTCCCTTGGGGAGTCTCTGCTATAAGTTTATACGTCTTCCACACGAGCGTAGTCCAAGGCTTTATGGTAGTTCATGGACAGGTCCTTGGTCTTCTTTTTTATCAGCTTACTGGCCATTTTTGAGTCCATGTCCAGCTCGTTAATAAACGTCGTAGCAGCGACAGTGTCGTCCTTGTAGTCGACCATAGCGTACTCCTTTCTGAACCTGGTAACCCAGTCTCACAAGCTTTTCCCTTGCCTATTCTTGAGCGACGTGAGGTAGGTCACATCCTTGACTCCCTCTGCGTTGCTCTCGTACCTCTTGAAGATGAAGAACGCTGACTTCAAGCCTCTCCAATTCTCAATCGACCCTGGGGTAGGGTCTCGTACCATTGCAAAGCATGGTCCTTTAAGCTTGTCTGAAACATCTTGCACATCCAGGCATCGTTTGATTGGCTAATGGCCATAGCAGATTGATAGTTTCTCATGTGTTGGTAAGGATCCGACTCCCCCGAGTCCTTATCGAAACCTTGGGTGACTCCACTTCTTGGGAGGATCTACGTCCTAGATGAAATGTGCCAAGGGATTTTGGAACATCCTACGAGCTCACTGTTCTACTTCTATCTCCTATTTGGACATACCCTCCTTCCTCAGACGTTTCGTCTCCTAGTTTGTCTTGATGTTATTGGCTCGCTAGGCCTCTAAGAACTGCTCCATCATCCCTCTGAGAGCTGCTACTCCAGGTGCCTCCTGGTTTGCAGAAACTTACTCCACCAGGTCATTCTGACTCATTGGTTCTCAGGCATTAGTCGTCGGGATTACCGAGGTTTTACGTCCAACCTCTGCAGTAGAATTAGGCAAGACGACCTCCTGCCCATTCAACAGGCCTACCAAGTCCGTAAAAGTGGCTTGCATAGCGGCCACCGTACCCCGCCAGTTCAGTCATGCTTCTCATGGCTTCATCGGTGGACTGCTGCAACGTCGCCATGTCGAGCCTCATGGTCATATATCGTTCCTCACCCAGGTGGAAGTCTTGATCAACCTTGGCTCTCCACCCTTTGGATCCCCCGTTCTTCGGCTCTGAGGCCTCATCATCAGTGATGTGAATGTCGTCTGGGATATTTCTCGGTTGAACTTAATGCGAGATGGTGCTACCATACTTCGATGCCCCCGCGAGGGGTTATCTCATTGTCACACTGGTTGTTCATGTCGATGTTGCCCTCCATACTCCCCCGTTCACTAGAGTTAGCCTAGGGTTCTGCTCTCAATGAAATGACCAATTTGTGAGAGTAGATTTTGTCTCCCCTCTAGCTTGAATCCTCGTGAACCTGCAAAACAAGTTAGAAGACGATGTGGTATTGTGCTTAGACCCTCAAATGCTTAAGTCCAAACTTATATCAAGAATCAAATAGTGATTAAGGTATAATAATGTTACCTTCAACCATGCCGAGATGGTCTATATATAGATATCGTACTAGGTCTAAGCATAGTCCCTATCGAATTTGACTACTTTACATTCGGATATGAGGAATCCATTAAGGAATGGATCTCCATATCCAGGGCCAATCATACTTCATGATTACCACAGGCCCTTTGGCATAATCCATCTAAGATTCCTATAAATCTTTCCCTTTTCCTCAAAGATTCTAAAAATTCCCTGAGGTCTGGATCGCACCCTAGAATTGTCACACAATCTTACAAACATTTCAGAGGCTTCCACAACATTCTAGACACTTCTCAAAACCTTTAGTTAACTCAACCCCAACCTGAACTCTAATCGTACAAGCCCAGGTCCTTTATTCAACTTATCAAAACTCATCCCGGACCAGGTTCAAAAAGCCAATTTTCCTTCAGCTCAACGTAACCAAATCTGACTCCCACAAGTATCTCTCTCAATGACAACTCGAAGTGAGTTCTTAAATGGATGAATGATTTGACCAATTGGTGGGGGGGTTACCTACAAATAACTCTCCAACACTCAAATAAACAAGAGTTCAATGAAAGTATATTCTGAGTAAAATCTAACCATAGAACTTACTCTTTTCTCCTATTTGTACCCGTCGAATCCTACCAAAATAAGGGCCACTAACTTTGTAGCTGAAGTTCGAAGTTCGTGCACCGAATTTCAATCCTCGAACTTTGGCCTTAACCAACAACAATCCCTTATTTCGGTGCCACCTCCCTATGATTATGCTCCACTTCACCCATAACTCCCCAATTTTAGGGCAATGTGGGTAAGTGGACTTCTAGGGCCTATCCAAACCTTTCCCTAGACCTAGGCCTCCATTCCTCCACCTTGGGCCTTATGATCCATCTGATTCACGTGATGGATCATTCGTACTCTTAAACTTTAAGACTCATCTCGATCTGCAATACTCAACCAAAGGCTCAAAGCTCAAACCTCAATCTATAATCCCAGAATCGAATATCGACCTTCGAGGCACCTTTAGAGACTCAACTTTGGTGCTCCTATTCTTCGATCAACTTCAACTTTGCCTTTTCTAGTACTAAGTTCGAATCTAATTATTCTTGTTTCCACAATGCCCCCAGTTTCGTCTTTGGGCCACAACCTAGGCCCAATATAGGAAATTCAGCTTCGAACTGTAATTCGAACTTCTGTACACCAACCTTCAATTTTTCTCAAGCTACTAGCTTCGAGACTTTGATTATCCTTAAGCCTCTAGCTTTGAGATTCACCTTCGACGCGTACTTTCCGCGCTTCTCTAAGTTCATGCACCAGAAAACCCAAGAACTTCCCACTTAAACCACAACTCTTCCACTACTCCACTATTCACATTCTATCATTTTTTTTTCTCAATATATAAGTAGCCTCACACTCCTTATCTTTCCCATCTCACTTTCCCAATTCGAAAATCCTAAAATTAGAAAATCCTAAAATTTTCGATTTCCTCTGCACTTATGACCTACACTCACTCTTGATCCATAATGGCGAGAGATCCTTCTCCCCACCATTGGTGATGACCATGAGGAGGTAGGACCTCAACTCTCTGACTCCAAGATATGGAGGTCAACCGAAGCCCAGCTCAACCTTGAGCAGGCTCGTATCAACCCACCGAAGAGCATGACTATCCAGGGTCTCCCGGAAGGAAGTAACAGGTTCACAAGCGAAGGCATTCTGGTTGGCGCTCTCATCCTCGCCAAGCACCACCTCCGATTCCTGAGTGTTCCTCTCTACCCAGCTATTGTGATCCTCTGGATTTTACTAGGCTTGCACCTCATGCAACTTAGCTCCAACTCCTACTTCCTCCTATCGGCCTTCCTCGCCGTCGGTCAACAGTGGCGGGTCTCTCTTGGCCTCCTCGACTTCTTCTTCACCCACATGTGGGTGAAAGTTTGAGGCTTGGAGAGACAATCTCCAACCACAGCGCTTCAAGAAGTGTTTTGACCAGAAGTCTGCCAACTTTGCTCACTAGCACATCAACTCGGTCCTCGTCGAAGGCAATTGGATGCCTCCTGAGATCAAGGATCATGGGTTCGAAGTCCCCAAGTACTTTAATGATACCCCAGGTATCAATTCAATTTTCATTTTCCTTTTCTCAATTTGGAGTAAGTTTTCATGTTAATATCAGACTCAATTTTGATCTTCGTATGCAGCCTTCCTCACTCAAACTTAGCAAGGAGAGAATCTCCTAAATCTTGAACTTCCTTGCTGGCAAAGAGTGGCCACTTTCCCAAGTCACCTTGCAGTGCGCCACTCGATTCTTGGCTCTAAACAGGGATTTGAACTCGTTTACTCACTGTTTTCACCAACTTCGAGACAGAGAGGATCTCCTCGACTGGCTCATCGATACTAAATCCACTTTCATTGTCAGCCAAGAGTCTAAGGGACTTATCAAGGAAGCCATTCGGAAACGATAGAAGTACATAATCAAGAAACCCAACTTTCCAATCTCAGTATCAAGCTCCCAAGACGTCACTCCTGGGCCGAAGAGGACAAGGTGTTCTGAGGTTAGACTCCTCTCCGTTCCAGAGTTGCCCTAGGAAAAGAAGAGAAGAAGAAGAAGAAAATAGCCCCATCTTCGAACATGGAAGTCTTCGATCTCGAATCTCCCGTTATACCTCGAAGTTCATCTTCCAAACTTTGATCCTCTCGAGCTTCGAAAGAGCCACTCGAAGCCTCCAATGTTGTGCCCAACTCTCCCTCTCGTGATCAAACTCCCCCAAGAGGTACTTGTTCTTTCTCATTATTTTCTTCAATTCTTTCTTGTTGATGCCTTTACTTTAAATAATCGTTTCGATGCTTCCATGCTTAGACATTTCTGTGTCACCAAACCCCGCTCGTGGTATTTATCCTCACCAAGCTGAATCCTCTCAATGAACTCATTCTGTTGATGCTCCTCATGTTATGCCATCAGAGGACTTTCCCTTTCTCTATGACGGTCAAACCCTCCTTAGAAACTCCACCACTGCCTGTGACGACCCGGACCAGGATCAACAGTATGATCAGCTTGATTGATGAGTTACTGCATAGTCGCAGTTTGTCGGCAGTTATTTGAATCGCCAGGCTCGTTAATGACTAAATTATTGACCGAGAATTGGAGCTGGATCTCTTCTCGAGAGTCGTTCTACATGTGATTACGAGTTCGTGGGCGGTTCCGGATCGTTATTTGGACGACCAAGGAATTAGTTATGAATATTTGAACTTTCGACGGAAACGGATTTAAATGATAGGTTTGTTCGCGACTAAATTACCGGTCGAGAATTTGGTTTGGGCTTCTTCACGGAAGTTGTTCATAATTTAATTTCGAGCTCGTGGGAACTTCTGGAGCATGATTTTGAGTTACGAAGAATTAATTGCGAATATTTCTGTTTGTTGTTTATTTAGTTGATTAAATATGTGTTGGTTCGAATGGTTGAATTTTTACCCGTTTGGCCGATATGTTTGACTTCGGTTGTTTGTTGAAGAACATGTCGAGACGAGTTTGTGGCCGCGAGAATTATCGGAATCGGAATTACGACGAGGAAGTTACGGGTGTTCTAAGTTTGTCGAAAAGGATAATTATGAACTTTCTATTTTTGGAAGGTATTTAAACAGGTTTCCATTTAGGGAAGGTCAACATATTCACTATTGGGTTTAACCCGGTCAACGCGGGCTTGTTGGTGGCGTGCGACGGTGGATCGGTTACCGGCGGTGGAACTCCGTCCGGCCACCATAGACCACGGCGTTCGTCTCTTTTGACGCGCCCCGGCCACCTCAACCTACCTCCGGCCTTCCTTCACGGCCTAGCTCACCGGAAAAGGAGAAATTCCGACTTGAAAATGGGGAGATTTTGGTGAATTCGGGTTCATGGTTTTTGGCCGAATTGAGCTGAAATTTTTAGTGGGCTTTGAAGCTCTCCTCACCTACATGCTACCCTGTAAGTTTGGTGATCTAATTTTCCTTGAGCATGGAGAATTTTGGATTTGGAATTTTGTGTACAATTCGGTTTATCATGAAATTGGATGAGTTAGAGTGAGAATTGGCCTTTGTTGTAGTTGACAAAGTTGCTCAGTGGGTGATTTTGCATGGAATGGTGGTTGCTCCGCCGGAAAATTCTTCGTTTGGTGGTGGCGCCGCCGTGGGCGGCGGTCAACGCGGCGGTCAACGGTCAACGGCGGTCAAACTTTGACTTTTTGAGATTTTCCACAAGTTGCATGTCATTTCACTCGAAATCGCGCCCCGATCGCAGTGGGGAGGTTCATTTTTCGAGTCGAGCGTCCGAACGTAAAACGAGGTATTGAGGTGGTATATATGGTTTTTCGACGATTCGTCGTATTCGGATTTCGTATTTCCGAGGACGGTGGTTTCTCGTGATTTGTATTGTATTGTCGGATTATGACTTTGAATAATGGACTTTGTGAATAATCAGGGGTTCGTGATCGTTTGTTTGGCAAGGGACATTCCGCCGAATCACGGGTTAACGCGAACTGCATTACGCAAGCGTGTGAGTGGACAAGTTTCTATTTTCACTGTTGATTTTGCGAGTTCGTGGATTTATTGATTTCCGTATTTAATTATACGATGATTGTGATATATGTTATTTTCGGAGGTATGTTATTATGTGTTATTGGTGATTGGCATTTATTGCATCGATGCTACCAGAGTTGAGAGATTCCTCTGGCCCAGAGTTGAGAGATTCCTCTGAAGCAGGGTTGAGAGATTCCCCTGAGTGCCGCCGGGGTTGAGAGATTCCCCTGGCCTTTCACCGTCAGGTTTGAGCGATTCACCTGACGTCGGGCTTGAGAGATTCGCCCGACAACCTCCATATATATATATGTGTGTGTTGTGTTTTCCGAACTCGCATTATTTTATATTGAGTATGTTTATAAACTGGTGAAAGGCATATGTTATTTTCGTCCACTCACTCTAACGTTTATCGTTTTATTTGCCTTTCCCCTGGGCTTTTCGGTTTCCGTGCCCAGTTTGCAGTTCGGACTCTGGTGTCGCACGTCGTGGTCGGAGGCATAGTACTCGAGCTACCTTGTTTCTTCCAGTAGGTTTATTGTTCTACCTACTATGGTATATTTATGTGATTGCACATTAGAGGTCGCTCTGAGTTTCCTATTGTATATATTATACGATTTTACTCCGGATTTCAGTAAAGTATAGTTATATTTATTGTTTTACTTTACTGTTGATATATTGAGAAATCCGGATGGGATTGGTGCCCACGGTTTGCTTTTTGTGGCATAGGATGAAGTGTATTTTCCGCGTGCTGGTAATGGTAATTCCACGCTAGTAACGAAACTCTGCCAAAATTTCGAAAAGTTTTTGTTGGTTCGTGTTTTCGATAGGGTTTGATTCCGGTTTAGGCAACTAAACCGGGGTTGGGTCCTTTCAGCTTGGTATCAGAGCATTAGGTTATCAGATTCTGTAGATTCTTGTAGTTGTGACGCTTAGGGTATTTGAGTTTATACAGCATGACTGGAGTGATGACCCGACTGGCCAGCGGTACTCATCAATACTTCGGGTGTTGTGTGTCCTCAAATATCTGCGGTTTCATGATTACGTTCCACTTGTTGTGAACGATGTTTTATTCATTAGGATGCCTCCTGACGTGCTTTCCGTGTCGGTTCAGTTGTGGATCCTATTGAGGATCAATCGACGCGCGATTTGCGAGAGAACAGTGGATTGGGATGAGTATTCAGAGTTCAGTGAATTGTGTGGCACGGTTTGCCTGGTTGTGTGTGTATGGGCGTCTACATGTTGCCTCAGAGCTGAGAATTTTGGCTGTTGATGTTTGCCTGAGTCAGATTGTTGTATTTGGTGGGCTGTTATTGAGTGAGTATCGGTTGCGACTCCATGGCCTACATTCAGGGTGATGTTTACATGGTAATGGTTTTATCAGGCTATCCAGTGATCGAATGAGGAGTGGTTACCCACCTGAGGCAGAGATGCGTTGTTCACATGCTTGTTCCTATTTGCACGAGTTATGTGGCTTCAGAGGAAGCTGTGTACGAGGTTCGAGATGAGTTGAAACCTGAGCATCCGAGAGAGTCTGATTTTTGTGCCTCGAGACAACCATGAGGAGCTTAGTGTGCTGCACTCAGTGGCAAGGCTATTGCGAAGGAATGTTGTATGTGGTTTTCGATGCGATGGTTTGAGGAAAGTGGACTTAGTCAAGAATTTGATGAGGTTGAGTTCCGACACTTCAGGATCAGTGACTTCATCAGACTGTGGCCTTATCGATTATGTTGTAGACCATTATATCAAGCAGAGAATTCGTTTGACGATGGCGGAGATCACAGAGTAGCGGATTTGCTCCTGTGGCATGAGTTTGGGCGATCGTTGGTGATCCTTTCACGCAGCAGGTGTTGCAGTGACTTGTGTTCGTGGAGCACTTTCAGTTGCTGTTTCGGTGGCCAGGAGGGTCACGTTGTGAGGGAGTGTCCCAGCCAACTGTTTTAGCGGTTCGACAGTTCAGAGTTCGCGAGGAGATCCTCATGTTGTTCCTGCAGTCTGATCAATGTATCCTTTTGATGAGTTATTCAGCAAGTCGCGGTTGATGTGTGTGGCTAGTTGGGCATGTTGGAGTTCGTGCCATGACCTTGTTTGAGGACAGATTTTTCTCCGAGGTTACTGTTGTTTGATATCCATGGCTATTGTACATGTATCTCCACTTCCGAGGTCTTGGAGAGTGTTGCATCCATCCGGAGGTCGCGAGATCCTTGTTGGAGGTTATGACTTAGCCGCGGATCTGTTATAGCTGGATATTGTGGTTTTGGTATGTTTGTGAGTATGGACTTACCGACGATGCATTTGGTTGTGTTCGAGTACCTCGAGAAGGAGGTTGTGTTTCGACGACCAGATTTTCCCGAGATGCTGTTTCGCGGTGATGGTCGAGCGGATGGTGGAGACGAGTTATGTTGTTGTTTGGCTCATATTGTGGATACTACGGTTGCTGTACCCGACATTGGCGACATTGAGGTGGTTCCCGAGTTTCCAGGTGTGTTCCGAAGAAGTTACCAGCTGTTCCTCCAGTTCGGGAGATTGACTACACCATTGAGCTTGTACCGGGTACTGGACTCATTTTACTGATATTATGTCGTTCGATGCCAGCGGAGTTGATGGAGCTACAGTTTCGACTCCAGGAGTTCCTAGAGGAGATTTCAGGAGATTTCATGCGACCCCGCATATTTGCATGGTGTGCACTTGCATTGCTTGTACGGATGATGGATGATTCGACATGGTGGTGTATTGACTACCGGAAGCCTGATTTACTTCAGAGGAAAGTGAGTATCCTCCGCTTCGGATTGACGATTGGTTTGATCAGCTTGCGAGAGCTTCAGTCTGTTCGTGGAATGATTTCGGATCCGGATACCATCAGTTGTGGATCGGTGAGTCAGATGTGGCTACGTTGGCTTTCGGATCTCGGTGCGGGCATCAGGAGTTTTTGGTCACGCTGTTTGGTTGACCAATGCCCCCGTAGATCGTGTGGACTTGATGGACCATGTGTTCAGACGGTTTCTGGACGAGTTGCGGTCATGTTCGTTGGCAATGTCCTGATGTACTCTGAGAGTGTGGACCAGTACCTGAAGCAATTGTGAGCAGTTTTGCGGACTTCGCGAGATGATCAGCTGTTTGTGAAGTTCAGCCAGTGTGAGTTTTGGCCGATTAGCGTAAAGATTTTGAGTTGTGTGATGCTAGCCGAGGGAGTTGGCGTGGGTCCTGACCAGTTAGAAGCCGTGTTGATTAGGAGTTTGCCATACTATTGTACCAGAGATCAGGGGTCTCTTAATTTTGGCAGGCTTTTACCGACGGCTTGTGCAGGATTTTCCCGGATTGCCACTTCACTTTCCGGATTGACAAAGAAGGCGTCAAGTTCGAGTGGTTCGATGCACGCTAGGAGAGTTACTTACTCCTACAGGATGGTTGACCGTTGCTTCGGTTTTGACTTTACCTGACGATCGCGACAAGTTTGTGAGTTATGGCGATGCATCGAGTTTTAGATTTGAATTTTGTTGTGTTTTAATGCTGTGTAGCAGAGCGGTGGCTCATGGTTCCAGGCAGTGGAACTTTGTATAGCTACGTATCCTATATATGATTTGGGTGTAGCTGTCTTCGTGTTAGCACCAGAGAGTTGGAGATACTACTGCTATGGCGTGCAGCGTGGTGTAGGATGTACACTGATCACTTGAGTTTCATCCACTTGCATTCTCGACCAAATTTGGGCTTGAGGCAGTGTAGATGGATGGGGTCGACTCACGACTATGGCTGCACCTTTGAGTTTATTCGAAAAAGGCTAGAGATTATACTTTGATCGTCCGTTTGGGATGCTGTTGCTGATGCATTCAGTCGAGAATTGGGAGCTTCAGTGTTTCATGTCAGTATGGTTCGAGTTTCCGTGTTAGCCGGGTTATGCGCTATGGAGACTGAGTTCGTGTATAATGATGTTGAAGCTCATTGTTTTGCGTGTGTTTGGCACTAGTGATGCGGAGATGTATCTGATACTTCGAGTTTACTACTCGTGATGCTACATGAAGAACAATATAGCAGCTTGTTTGTGCAGATGCCATATTTGTCGACTGGCGATGGCTAGGAGGCAGAGACTTGCCGAGGAGTGTCAGCCATTTGAGATTTCCAGTTAGACGTGGCGATTGTTGCTATGATTATGTGTGTTTGTATGCGTTTTGGTTGTGATACCAGTTGTCAGGACATTGTGGATCGTTTGATGAACTCAGTACAGTTCCTTGTACTTTCGGAGATGATTCCAATGGTTGGCTGACATAGCTGTGTCTGACGGAGGTTGTCTATTCATGTGGTGTACCTGTGTTCCAGTTCGCTAGTCGAGGTAATCAGCTACAACTGTGTGTTGGCGAGCTTTGCAGCGAGCATGGGGACCAGATTACAAGTTAGTACCGGTTCTTATCCTCAGATTGGCGAGGGATCTTTGAGGACTATTCAGACCTTGGAGGGTATATTGTGGACCTCGGTATTGCAGTTTCGGAGGATTTGGAATCAGCAGTTTCAGCGATTTGAGATTGCATGCGGTACCGGTTTGTTGACCACTGTGATTTTGATGTTACGTGATGTTGAATTGAGGATGATGATGTACTCCATTGTGTTGGAGCAGGTTTGAGTTTGAGTTGATGTTTGATTCTGATTTTGTGGAATGTGCTACCACAGACTGTCAGATTAGCGGAAATGGGTTGATAATTGCCCGAGTTCGATGTTTGAGCTATGTTGATGTGAGTGTGTGAGTTATGTTGATGTGTGTAAACTGAGTTGTGCTTTGCCATATTGTTTTGATTCAGTTGTGGTCATTGGCGAGTTTGTATTGTGCCGTATAGTTCGGCATCGCCTATAGTGTTGGCTTTTGGTGTGTGAGTTGTGTTGTGTTCCGTGTGGCGAAACTGTGTTTCAGGGTTGCTACATGTTGTGTACCCTACCTGTTCCTTATGCGGGAACACTTGGCTATTGTTTGGAGCCAGTTCAGATTTGTGATTTGAGGGTACAGAGATTCCAGCACGGAATTATCTCCTATTGTGGAGTTTGTGATCAGAGTTGTTCAGTTGAGATTGTCGTTGGTGAGTTGAGCAGTATGCAGAGGCAGTGCTCTTACCTTGTAGTCGGCAGACTCGGAAATTTCGAGGTCTAAATTTTTCTAAGGGGGGTGGATTTGTGACGACCCGTACCAGGATCAACAGTATGATCAGCTTGATTGATGAGTTACTGCATAGTCGCAGTTTGTCGGCAGTTATTTGAATCGCCAGGCTCGTTAATGACTAAATTATTGACCAAAAATTGGAGCTGGATCTCTTCTCGAGAGTCGTTCTACATGTGATTACGAGTTCGTGGGCGGTTCCGGATCGTTATTTGGACGACCAAGGAATTAGTTATGAATATTTGAACTTTCGACGGAAACGGATTTAAATGATAGGTTTGTTCGCGACTAAATTACCAGTCGAGAATTTGGTTTGGGCTTCTTCACGGAAGTTGTTCAGAATTTAATTTCGAGCTCGTGGGAACTTCTGGAGCATGATTTTAAGTTACGAAGAATTAATTGCGAATATTTCTGTTTGTTGTTTATTTAGTTGATTAAATATGTGTTGGTTCGAATGGTTGACTTTTTACCCGTATGGCCGATATGTTTGACTTCGGTTGTTTGTTTAAGAACATGTCGAGACGAGTTTGTGGCGCGAGAATTATCGGAATCGGAATTACGACGAGGAAGTTACGGGTGTTCTAAGTTTGCCGAAAAGGATAATTATGAACTTTCTATTTTTGGAAGGTATTTAAACAGGTTTCCATTTAGGGAAGGTCAACATATTCACTATTGGGTTTAACCCGGTCAACGCGGGCTTGTTGGTGGCGTGCGACGGTGGATCAGTTGCCGGCGGTGGAACTCCGTCCGGCCACCATAGACCACGGCGTTGGTCTCTTTTGACGAGCCCCGGCCACCTCAACCTACCTCCGGCCTTCCTTCACGGCCTAGCTCACCGGAAAAGGAGAAATTCCGACTTGAAAATGGGGAGATTTTGGTGAATTCGGGTTCATGGTTTTTGGCCGAATTGAGCTGAAATTTTTAGTGGGCTTTGAAGCTCTCCTCACCTACATGCTACCCTGTAAGTTTGGTGATCTAATTTTGCTTGAGCATGGAGAATTTTGGATTTGGAATTTTGTGTACAATTCGGTTTATCATGAAATTGGATGAGTTAGAGTGAGAATTGGCCTTTGTTGTAGTTGACAAAGTTGCTCAGTGGGTGATTTTGCATGGAATGGTGGTTGCTCCGCCGGAAAATTCTTCGTTTGGTGGTGGCACCGCCGTGGGCGGCGGTCAACGCGGCGGTCAACGGTCAACGGCGGTCAAACTTTGACTTTTTGGGATTTTCGACAAGTTGCATGTCATTTCACTCGAAATCGCGCCCCGATCGCAGTGGGGAGGTTCGTTTTTCGAGTCGAGCGTCCGAACGTAAAACGAGGTATTGAGGTGGTATATATGGTTTTTCGACGATTCGTCGTATTCGGATTTCGTATTTCCGAGGACGGTGGTTTCTCGTGATTTGTATTGTATTGTCGGATTATGACTTTGAATAATGGACTTTGTGAATAATCAGGGGTTCGTGATCGTTTGTTTGGCGAGGGACATTCCGCCGGATCACGGGTTAACGCGAACTGCGTTACGCAAGCGTGTGAGTGGACAAGTTTCTATTTTCACTGTTGATTTTGCGAGTTCGTGGATTTATTGATTTCTGTATTTAATTATACGATGATTGTGATATATGTTATTTTTGGAGGTATGTTATTATGTGTTATTGGTGATTGGCATTTATTGCATCGATGCTACCAGAGTTGAGAGATTCCTCTGGCCCAGAGTTGAGAGATTCCTCTGAAGCAGGGTTCAGAGATTCCCCTGAGTGCCGCCGGGGTTGAGAGATTCCCCTGGCCTTTCACCGTCAGGTTTGAGCGATTCACCTGACGTCGGGCTTGAGAGATTCGCCCGACAACCTCCATATATATATGTGTGTTGTGTTTTCCGAACTCGCATTATTTTATATTGAGTATGTTTATAAACTGGTGAAAGGCATATGTTATTTTCGTCCACTCACTCTAACGTTTATCGTTTTATTTGCCTTTCCCCTGGGCTTTTCGGTTTCCGTGCCCAGTTTGTAGTTCGGACTCTGGTGTCGCACGTCGTGGTCGGAGGCATAGTACTCGAGCTACCTTGTTTCTTCCAGTAGGTTTATTGTTCTACCTACTGTGATATATTTATGTGATTGCACATTAGAGGTCGCTCTGAGTTTCCTATTGTATATATTATACGATTTTACTCCGGATTTCAGTAAAGTATAGTTATATTTATTGTTTTACTTTACTGTTGATATATTGAGAAATCCGGATGGGATTGGTGCCCACGGTTTGCTTTTTGTGGCATAGGATGAAGTGTATTTTCCGCGTGCAGGTAATGGTAATTCCACGCTAGTAACGAAACTCTGCCAAAATTTCGAAAAGTTTTTGTTGGTTCGTGTTTTCGATAGGGTTTGATTCCGGTTTAGGCAACTAAACCGGGGTTGGGTCCTTTCACTGCCACCATCATTGCCTAAATATCGGGCTGAAGGATCCTTAAAAGGGATCTGCTTCAACAAGGAGACTAGGCTGATAACCTTCGAGCTTCCTTTTCTTGCCAAATCGATGTAAGTACTATATTCATCAACATCTCGAGAAAGGAAAAGAGCTGCCTTTGAGCTGCCTTTTCTTGCCAAATCGATGTAAGTACTCTGCTCATTCGAAAGGCATCCCACTTAATCCTAAGGGGAAGGGAAAAGAGCTTTCCAACATGTCACTTGTTCTTTCTTCGCCCAAGTCCTTTGCTCGATAAAAATTACTTATGACCCATGCATGTTATATAGATAGCATAAAATGTAACATCACTTACTCATGTTCATTCTTTTGTAGGTCCCGCTCTCGATCTGATGAATCAATGTCTCCCTTTGCTCATTCTGACTCTTGCTGCCCTAGCACCGAGGGCATGACCCTGGAAAGCAGAGTTACTCGCCTAGAGAAGATGTTGTCTCCTCATTATCGCCATGATCTTTGCAAATCTAGCCTTTCTCGGCGTAGCTCTTCGTCTCCTCGTCACTACTTTGAGTCTACTACAGCACAAGATCACTTTTCACCTATCAGTAATGAGTCTCGTGATATCGAACTTGAACTTGAAGCCAGCAACCCTAGGGTTAATACTTTGGAGGAAACAGTTATACGCCTTTGAAGGGACATGGTCTGTAACGACGACACCGTCCATCACCTCTTGGTCACCATTCGGGGCTTTAGGGCTGATGTAGGTGCAGCCTATGCTCATGGCTTTAGTTCGGGAGTCAGATCTTACTGACTTGAACTTATCGAGAAAGGCATTTCTGCACACTTCCTTCCCTCTTACTAAGGTCTCCACACTCATCCCTGATTACCTCCACGCTTCCTCAAGCTTCGATAATTTTATTTCCTTATGCACATTTTGCTTTTTTCTTTTGGGTTTTTACTCATATTTTATAAAGTCGACTGTAGGTTTTGGTGGAACAATAATTTCTCTTTCATTACTTTAACATCATAAATTTATAACAAGTTTTATATATTCACATGTTTTCAATACTCTTTATACATACATACATGCCCCCAATAATTCCTCTCTTAGGATCCTCAAATTCGAAGAGAGGATTATTTACTCTTGTATGAAAGCTTTACCTATATACCTGCAATTTCTTTTCTTAGAAGCTCACTCTTCGAAGTTCATCTTTCGAAGTTTAGATCTTGAAGCACCAGCTTTGAAACTTCTCGTCTATCGTTAGAGATTCTATCAAAATCCTCATTCTCGGTGTTTATACTCTCATTCGAGGTTCTATCCATGACCTTCAAGCATTACGAAGTATTCTTTTCGGACTAATAATTCCGCACTTATTTACGTCTTTCTCTGGTAAAAAGGTTTTGCTCTTTAAGCTTTCTCAAACTTAACCAACATGCATATTTGTGTCAGAGGTTCAGCCCTAAGGCTCTCGAATATGACCAACATACATTTTTGGTTAAAGGTTTCTCTCTCATGCTTTCGAACTTGACCAACATACACTTCTGATCAGAGGTTCCGCCCTTAAAGCTTTCAAACTTAACCACCATACACATCTAGTCAAAGGGTTTGGCTCTAAAGTTCTCAAACTTGACCAATATACACTTTTACAGTCAAAGGTTTAGCTTTCAAGCTCTCGAACTTGACCAACATACATTCTCATTTTTGTCAGAGATTCATCTCTTGAGCCTTCGAACTTGACCAATGATTCATTTCTGGTCAGAGGTTCAGCTCTCAAGCTTTCAAACTTGACCAACATACACATTTGTTTTTATCAGAGATTCAGCTCTCAAGCCTTCAAACTTCACCAATAATACACTCATTTTTGTCAGAAGTTCAGCTCTCAAGCCTTCGAACTTAACTGTTATTTATATCTGGTCAGAGGTTCAGCTTTCGAGCTTTTTAAACTTGACCCTTCACATTTTTTAGTCAGAGGTTCAGCTCTCAAGCTTTTGAACTTGACCCTCATTCATTTTTGGTCAGAGGTTCAGCTCTCAATCTTTTCGAACTTGACTATATCTAGCCTCCTTTGTTTCATTCATTGTATTTCGTTATCCACCGACTAATCATTATAGCTATGGATATCAAAACAATCAAAATGTGCAAATTCTCGCTAGATTCAAAGATGCATGCTTAGTTTACTCATAACTTGAAGTTCAACAAACACCAAAAGAGCTCATTTCCCTCCCAAAAAGGGAGCTTACCCAAAACATAATAATTTGCACTTACTTAATCCCTGGTAAGTGTTTATTTGCAGAAAATAATAAAACCGAAAACGCGTACCTCCCAAGCTTTCACATGTAATAATTTTTCAAGTATACCGTGTTCCATGGCCTCGAGATTCGCTGCCTGGTTTTCACATCTTTCAACTGATATGCCCCTTACTATATGTCCAATACCAATAGAAATTTCATCGATCCATGTGCCTTAATGCTTTCCATGGTTCACTTTAGGACCCACCCTCCAAGTTCGAACAACCTTGGCCTCACCCCAGAATTAAAATATTTTTGAAGCTGATTTTGGTACTTTGCGAGGTGAGCTGTTGCAGCATCTCTCCTCTCATCTACAAAATCCAGCTCATGAACCATTTGATCTTCGTTCCCTCCCCTGCTCGATAGAAAGCATCCTAGCTGTCGGTATTATCTTTTCCATGGGGATGACAACCTCTGTTCCATATGCAAGAGCATAAGGCGTTTCGTTCTTTGGCATCCCTGGAGTGGTTCTATAATCCCACAACACACTCAGCAATTCCTGTGACCATCCTTCTTTCTTGGCCGCAAGCCTCTTCTTAACCTCATCGAATATAGTTTGATTTGTTATCTCGACCTACCCATTTCCTCTTGGATAACTTCTCGAAGCGAATCTCAATAGTATCTCATGCTTATCACAAAAGTTACCGAAGCCATTGTTATTAAATTGGGTCCCGTTATCACAAACAATCTCTCTCGAAATGCTAAACCTGCATATAATTTAGTTCTAGATGAAGTTCAAGACATCTGTGATAGCTAGGTAAGCTTGATCTTCAACCTACTTCGAAAAGTAGTCAGTCGCCACCAACACTTGTTTCAATCCTCCAAGTGCCACTGATAATGGACCTACTATATCCATACCCCACCGATTAAATGGCCATGGGCCCCACTTGATTTACTAGTTCCTAAGCTGGGATGTGACTCACCGGGGAATGGAATTGGCATCCCTTGCACTTCTTGGCATATTACTCTGCTTCTCTATGCATATACGGCCAAAAAGTAACATTCATCCATATCTTCCTTGCTAGGCTCCTTCCCCCAGCGTGTCCCCCACATATCCCTTCATGCATCTCAAGTAAAATAAATTTACCTTAGGCTGGATCGATGCACCTTATTAATGGCCCCATGAATGACCTTCAATAAAGCACGTCCCCAACCATGGAATACCTCACTGCTTTCGACCTGAGTTTCCTGGCCTCATGTGGATCTTCAGGATGGATATTGAACTCCAAATAATTGATTATTATACCTTGCCAATCGTTTAGGATTAACTTGACCAACATAGCTTGAAGTTCGAGTTATTCATCGATGCTCGCTCGTACAAGCACGTTGATCTTGATCTGCAATGCTTCTTCAACACAACCTAAATCCATCTTTGCCAGTTCGTCTACCCTATGATTTTGCTTCTTGTGGATCTTTACCAATGATAATTGAGAAAACTCGACAATCATTTTCCCTACCAACGCTTGATACTGAATCATCTTATCGTCTCAAGCCACGTAATCGTCGTTAGATTGCCCGACTATCAATTGAGAATCTGAGTGTATCTGTAGGCTCTTGATCCTTAATTTACGTGCAACACGCATCCTGATCAGTAAAGCCTCATACTTTACCACGGTATTCGAAGCTTCAAAGTCCAGCTTCATGGTGCAGTCTAACACGAAACCTTCTGAGCTCTTCAATACTATCCCCACTCTAACTCCTACGAAGTTTGAGGACCCATCGATGTTCATCTCCCATATGGTTCTTCCTATGGGACATCTGTAATCGCTAAAGGGATGTGACACGCGACACAGATGTCAGCCAGAACCTGTCCTTTCAGCATGACTCTGGGATTGTAGGTGATATCGAACTCACTTAACTCGATCGCCCACTTCATCATCCGCTCGGACATGTCCGGCTTTGTAAGTACACCCCTTATCAGAAAGTCAGTGTATACCACAATTTCTCTGCCCTCAAAGTACTGCATTAGCTTGCGCTTCACATGTATTAATGCCAATATCAGCTTTTCTGTTGGAGTGTACCTTGTTTTTGCTTCGAACAAACAATGGCTAGTGAAAGATATTAGCCATTGGTGCATTCACTCTTCGTGAAACTATGCCGCACTTGTAGCTACTCTAGATATGGTAAGGTAAATGCATAGCGGCTCCATGTCCCTCGGGACTACTAAATATTTCTTGTTATCCAAATACTGCTTCAAGCTTTTGAATGCATTGGACTGCTCGGAACTCCAGAAGTTCGAAGTCTTGACCTTCAGAGCTTTGAAGAATGACCTGCATCAATCGGTCATCCTCGAGATGAATCAGCTCAAAGCTGCTATCCTCCCAGTTAAGATTTGAATCTCCTTCTTTGAACTTGGATCTTCCATGCTGAGGATAGCTTCAACTTGCCGCGGATCTGCCTCGATCTCTCTTTTGTTCACAATGTATCCCAAGAATTTCCCAGAAGACATACCAAAGATGCGCTTCAAAGGATTGAGCCTCATCTTATACTTCCTCAAGATTTCGAATGTTCCTCTTGAGTCTTTGATGTGATCTTTCTTGCATTTACTCTTGACCACCATATCTTCGATATAGGCCTCCATTGTCTTGCCCAAACAATATTTGAATATAAGGTTTACTAACCTTTGATACGTCGCATCCACGTTCTTCAACCCAAATGACATGATTTTGTAACAAAAAGGCCTCTTGTTGACACAAATATGGTCTTGAGCTGATCTTCTGGTGCTAAGGGTATCTGGTTGTACCAAGAATAAGCATAAAAAAATGACAGCTTCTCAAAGCCCGCAATGGCATCCACCATCTGATCGATCTTTGGCAGTGGATAGTAATCTTTGGCACACGCCTTATTCAAATTGGAGAAATCCACACAAACTCTCAATTTCCTGTTCTTCTTCTTGACCACCACCACATTCGAGATCCAAGTTGAGCACCACACTTCTCTTATGTACCCAACTTCGAAGAGATGATCAATCTCCTCGCTAATAATCTGGTTGTACTCCAGTGTGAACCTTCTCGATTTCTATTTGTATGGTGGGAAGCTAGGATTAGTGTTGAGTTTATGGCAAGCTATCTTTAGATCTATACCCGGCATGTCTCTATGTGTCCATGCAAACACATCCTGAGTCTTTGCTAAGAATCTAACTAATTCTTGAGCTTCCTCTTCAGTTTGGAGGACTCTTATCAGAACTTTCTTCTTCTGGTCTTCGTCAAGGGACATCTCTTTAACCTCTTCCAAGGTTGGTGTAGCTTTATGCTCGACCTCTTCTTCTTCATTCTCGTCTGATAGGCCCTCCTTTAATTGTTATTTGATCAATTGCTTGTCCCCCTCGATCTTTTGCTTGGAGTTAGACTGCTGCGCATCCTTTAGCTTCAAACTCAAGGACGTGGCATTGAGCTTCTTCTCCTTCGAGCTGGATGGCTTTGCATTCATGAGATTCAGAACTCGAGGGTGCTACATTGAACTTCTTCTTGATTTCCCTGATGTATAAGTTCTTCGAGAGAGTTTGGTCTCCTCGAACTGAAAACACTCACCTCTTAACCTCCAAGTTGAATTTCAACACTTGGTATCGTGTCGAAACTTCGGCTTCCATTCGATGTAACCAATTTCTTCCCAACATAGCATTATAAGCCAAATGTTTATCTATGATGACTAATTTTACGTCCCTTTTCTTTCCAACAATGGTCACAGACAGGATAATTTCTTTGTACGACCATGTTTCTGCACTATCGAAGGCCATCACCGATGACTTGCTCCTCTTGACAAACTTCGAGTCTATCCCAAGTTTCTAGAAAACTTCAAAGTATAGGATGTCGACGTTACTTCCAGCATCAATCATCACTCTTCTCACTAAGAAATTGTCTATCTACGTCAAAATGACCAATGCATCTCGATAAAGGAACTGAATTCCCACTCAGTCTCTTGGTGAGAAACTGATCGCTAGCTCTTTGCTTACTTTCTCTTCCGAGATTTTTTTCCTCTCTGTGAAGCATACTCTCCTTATTTTCTCTGCTTGTCAAGTTTAACTTCTAATCATTCTCTCGTCCTCTTCTCGCGTGGACGGGATTCCATAGACAGTCAATATTTTCCCGAACGGGAGGGTCTTCATCCACCGCCTTCTACCCTTGGCTCCCACTGGCTTGCCCATCTCATATTGCTGTAACTTTCCTTTGCACCTTTGTAAGCTATGCCCCCATTCTTGGTAGTATGGGCAGTACCTTTTCTTTTCCGAGGGATCCTTGGCTTCGGCCTATGGTGGTAGTTTCTTGAATATCCCCTCCTTCTTGTGCTTATGGAATATGGCTGATGGGCTAATGGTGAACCATTTCTCCCGAGTCTTCTGACTGTATTTTTGATCATCAGGCTTCAATGGAAACTTTGATCTTTGATCTTCGATCTCGATCTTCAGTGACCTTCGAAGTTTCTAGCTTAACTTTGATATTCGTAGATACTCTGCTTTTTCGTGCCCCTTGACTCGTTCGAGGTGAATCTCGCCTTCTATATGATCCAGAATGTCGTCCATAGTCCTTGGCACCTTCTTGACAAGCTTTGCAAACAGAGGTGTTCCTTCTAGCAATCCTTTACGTAACACCATGATGGCAATCTTCAAGTTTTTCCTTGTTGTCGCCATCTCGTCTCCAAATCTCTCGAAGTACTCCAGCTTCTCACCAGGCTTTTGCTTAACATTGAATAGTGTAAAGAAGTCCTTCTTCTATCTCCTATAGAAGAACTACTAAGCGATGAACAACCGCGTAAGCTTCTCGAAACTAGAAATCAATCCTGGTTCAATCCTTGGAACCATGTGGCAGTTGGCCCGGAAAGGCTATTAGGAAACAATTTGCACATCAAGTTCTGATTTGTGGTCTCAATCCTCATTGCTTCCGTATACTCCTTCATATGGTCTTCCAGGTTAGATGTCTCAGTGAACTTTGTGAATGCCGGGACAGAGAATTGCTTCGGCTTCCTTGCTTGCAATATGGCTTAGAAGAAGGGAGAGTCAGCAATGTCCCTTGATACTTCTGTGGCAATGTCTCGATCCTCGAGCCTCCTTTACTGCCTTCACTACATATTCTTTCCATTCAAGACCTCTTAGAGGCGGTGCATAGTCCTCGTTCGTCTCACTTCCATCGTCCCGCCGATCGTCATCCCCATAAGTGTTTTATTCTACAAGTAGGGAGTCATCGTCTGGCGAAGGTGATCGGCTCTTCCTTAACTTTGATGTACTCCAGTTTTTAGACCTTTCTTCTCTCTTGTATCAAGCTAGCTCTGCCTGCAAGTTTCTGATTTCCCTGCTTGATAGTCCCTTGCTGCGGTGACTAGACTCTCCATTCTCTTTCACCACCTAGACTTCAGAAATAGATCCTTTTTGTTTCCTTTCACTTGCTTCATTGATTTTGCCATCTTCTAGCTCTTCTTCGGTTTGGTTGGAATCGTTGTGGTGCAACACCTCGTCATCGTTATTGGGGATACCCATTGCCATTGCTTCCCACGGACGGTGCCAACTTGTAGGAGCACGAAAAATGTAGTAGATTCTTCAAGCTTCCACAAGAAAATTCCAACGATCAACAGGTATCTCTCTCGATGACAACTTCGAGTGAGTTCTTGAATGGCCGAATGATTTGAACAATTGGGGGGGTACCTGCAAAAAAACTCTTCGACACTCAAATAAGCAAGAGTTCAATACAAGTGTAATATAAGTAAAATCTAACCAGAGAACTTACTTTTTTCTCCTATTTATACCAGTAGGATCCCATAAAAATAGGGGCTACTAACTTCCTGGCCGAAGTTTGAAGTTCATCTACCGAACTTCGATCCTCAAACTTCGGCCTCAACCAGCAACAGTCTTATTTCGGTGCCACCTCCCTAGGATTATGCTCCACTTCACCCATAACTCCCCTATTTCAGAGCAACGTAGGTAAATTGACTCCTAGGGCCTATTCGAACCTTTCCCTAGGCCTGGGCCTTCATTCCTCAGCCTTGGGCCTTATGATCCATCTGATTTACGTGATGGATCATTCGCATTCTTGAACTTTGAGACTCATCTCGATCTTCAATACTCAACCTGAGGCTCGAAACTCGAACTTCAGACTACATTCCCAAAATCGAATATCGATCTTCGAGGCACCTTTTGAAGACTCAACTTTGGTGCTCCCGTTCTCTGATCAACTTCGACTTAGCACTTGCTGGTCCTAAGTTTGAATCTAAAAATTCTTGTTCCCACAATCGACCACAAATCCGCGAGATCAATCAGTAGAAGATATTGCTTTTTTAGATATGGATGAATGTGCCTCCTCAAAAACATGAGGGCTTGAGCTTTTCAACTCAAAAGAAGCTGGAGTTGGTGGCATAACGTTTTTCAACAGGTAATTGTGTTGGTTGGATAGTATCAGTCAAATTTTTATCGAGAAGAGTATTCTCAAAATCTTATACCTAACGAGGTTATTATGCTCCTTGTGGATCAAGAATGTCAAAATCAGGCCTAGCCGGCTATGTTGGTGTCATCTACAAAAGAGATAAGAGATGTAATGAGTATCAATCGAAAAATCACAATCACTAATATCAAGTTTAGGGAACAAGAACCGTGATTAATGATATTTGTTCACAAAAATCAATGCAAAACGGTGGTTTCATACCACACCCAGAAACTGTGAATTTCACAATTAGTCACAAATATCGATTTCTTTTTTTTTCAATGTGACATCATAATTAACCGTGTTATTCACCAATAACCGTAACTCTCCCAATCATGTCACTACTATTAAACATTTTATAAATATGTATTATTAATCCATGGAAATTAGGGCATAAAAAGTAAATCACGGTATAATAAACCTAAATCCAGACCTAGATCTAAGGTGTTACGGTAATTAAGTTTTGCAACCTAATTTCTAAATCTAAGAAAGTTAGAAAATTTGCCTCGATGACGTTATGCTCGGTATGAAAACTTGTAAAAAGTTTGAAGAAAGAACCACAAAAATCTGACGATGATGGAGACGAATTTCGGCGCTAATTGACGGTGATTCTTCGGCGGTGATGAAAGTTAGGTGTTTAGGAGTTTAAGTATTTGTCTGTTTAGGATTCAGGTTGAGGGATATCAACTCAAGAGCTATTGATTACGGTTGTGACTTCCGAATCGAAAACCAATAAAAAAAACCAAGCCGAAAACGATCCGTAACCGAAAAAAAATTGAAGCGAACCGAATTTACCGATTTAGACTAAACGACGTCGTTTTGGGGTTTTTTTTTTCGTTTACCCTAAAATCTCAATTGTGTTTTGGTGCACAGCCCTCAACCCTCACTCGACTCCCTCACACTCTCACTCCTCAGTCCTTACAACGCATCCCTCATTCTCCCTCTGCCTTTAATCAAACCCTCGCCGTTGTCGGACTCGTCGCCGACCTCGGCATAATCCGCAGGCCGACCACGGCACAATCCCGCCGGCAAAAATCTTGGCGTATCTCTCCTGTTTCGCACCCCACACTGTAATCTCCAAACCCTCACCCCTAATTCCACAATCCACATTCAATCTCCAGCTCTCCGCTATCCCATTTCGGTAAGTATTTTCTATGGTTTGAAACTTTGAATGAACGTGTGATTTGTGACTAGTTAAGTAGTTATATTTGACAAATAGTTTGGAAAGAAAAGAAAATGAAGTTTCGATTAGTTTTGAAAGTGAAGAAAGTAACCGTTTGGATTATAAAAAATGCAGTTTACAAAGTATAAAATTGCAACTTTTTTTTTTGAAAAAAAAAACCGAACCAAACCGGTTCTAATCGGTTTTTCGTAAAAAAACGAAGATAACCAAACCGATAAAAAATTCGGTTCGGTTTCAGTTCGGCCTAATAACCAAACCGAATGTACCGATTAACAGTCATATTGTTGATAACGTGTTGAAGGAGAAAATAGACATACAATTAATATAGACTGAAACTATATTTTATTCATTAATAAATGACCATATCCCTATAAATTAGGATTAAGAGAATATATACTTCTACGGAACAAAACACACACTAAAATATTAAGAATATTTCTCATGAACAGATTTTTAAATAATATGCTCTATTTTATTTTCCTACTCCGTTTATAAAAACAAAACAAAAAATAATAATTGGATGAGTACTGCTACCTATACCAAAAGTTTATACAAAAACTTGATACCGAATGACGTGTCCTTTGTCATATAAATGCCACGTCAACATTCGTGCCCAATCATATTTTCTGACATGTATTTTTAAAACTAATCAAAAAAAATAAAAGAAAAAATATTTAATTAAATGGCCAGTGACCCTCTCTCCTCTCTCTCTTTCGGAGATACCTGCAATGATTCTCACCGGAGCTCGGCTCAGATCGGGTCTTTTCTTGTTGAACCAACAACCTTTTCTTGCTCTTCTCATAATTCAAATCGGGCCAAAGAGTTGCACTGGATCGTCACAGAGCACATTTAGAAGACAGAGCTTTGGAAAAATTGGAAGACAAAACCTTTGGAAGCATTCCCAAGTCCCAACCACTAACAAAGACTCAGCTCATGATTTGGGATACGGCTCCTCACTATGGGGGCAAGGAAGAGATTTGAGATGCTCTTGGAGCTATTGGTGAGGTAGATCTAAGTCTAGCACAAGCTATGTTGATAGTGCTAGAGTGGTTCTTGAAACTTGAAAGTGCTAATTTGACAGTTTGCCTTGATTCAAAAGAGGCGCATAGTAGGAACTACCCAAGTATGTCGTGCCTACCACTTCTGCTCCTGCTTGTCTCTACCGCTATTGACTGGAGCCATGGAATTGAATTAAGAGAGCGAGCCACGAGAGGTGCAGCGGCGGAGTCATTCTAGTTTGTTAGGAGTTTTTAGTTTTTAATTGAACTGAAAATAATTAAATAAATTAGAAAGTCCATGTCACTGATCAATATATTGATGACAAGATGGTTGCCACATCATTCGGTATAGATATTTGGTAAGAAGTTTTGGTATCCCAAGCATTTTCCAATCTTTCCGAGCTCTCCGAATCGAAATGGATGAGAATGACCCGTGGATAGCTCCAGACAAGCTCTACCACATTCTCTTCTGCTTCTCTCTAACCCTCATCTTCTCCGCATTAGCCACCCGAACCCCTTACCCGTATTTCCGCCGCCACTCCATTCGGGTCGGGTCACTCTTATCTCTCTCGGCCGGCGCCGCCAAGGAGTTCGCCGACGAGCTCGGCTTCTTCCGCTCCGCCGGAGCCTCCGCCAAGGACGCCGTTTCCAATCTCCTCGGCGTCGTGATCGCTTCGCTACTGCTTTATCTGGTCAAGCGCTTTGACCGATCCGATAAGGAGGCGGGTCGAGTCAAAGAGGCCTCCATGGTCTGACTCCGGCTTCGGGTTGTGACAGTGGTTGTTATGAAACCGGGAGATGATCGATCACTCCAGTAAATCACATTCATCTGGTGAGCAACTGTTTTTACTACAGAATTTGTTATGAATGTAGTAATGTGCATGCTGATTTGGTTAAAATTTTGAGAGAAAATGTGTTGCTGTAATCTGTGATAAACTATACCGGATTACAAGTCTAGGGGCTTGTGAAATTTGATGGCTAGCGCTAGTGTAATAGAATGTTGATTATAAGTTACATGATGGTCTGTGGTCATACAAATTGTGTGGCTGGACAATTGCTGATGCTGGAGTCAATACTTGTATGAGTTGTGTCATCATTCAAAGAAGGGGCCTATATATCTCTATGATATTTTCATCGGTGGGCTGCTTGTACACATTTGTTTATCGATTGTCAAAGAAAAGCTTAGTGCCTCCCCTGAAGCGTATTTATATCTATAGGCAAGTATGGATGTGAAAGTTATAGTTTTTTGTTGTAGAAAATTGTGAAGGCATGTCGTTCAGTTATTTGTGTTTGTCATGAACAGAGTCACCTTCAGAAGTCAGATGTACTTTGGTTCATACAGATAAACCTGGCATATGTTCAGTGCGTTGCATTTTCAAGATTCAACTTATGCCTTCAATACTTATTTGAAGGGCTAAATATTTATATATTAGTCATTACATAACTACTTTACAGTTATATACCAAAGTTTAATACTTTCAGGGAAAGTATTTTCTTTTTCAAAGTTGTAGCTTGATTCCGATTTGACAATACATAAGAATTCCAGTGGTATTTACTTATAAATACTGGGCTACTAAAAGTAAGCATTCAACATTTCAGTGCGAGAGCTGTAGTAAACGAGTCATCAGTGTAGGTAATTTTGTCAAAAATATAGTGTATGTTCACTTGTCATTATATTTAAATGTTGAGCAGAGTAGAATGGTGGATTATCATTAAGTGTGTGAATTACTACATGCAAATATATTAGTTTGATTACAAGTATGTACTTCTGTAGAAAAAAAGTTATAGTTAAGACGTAAGAATGGCACACTTTGGCCGACTTGTGTCTCTATATATACACTGATACTTTTCTGTTGGATTTCATCTTACATGGTAAAATTCAGCTTGTCTTGTCTAACCCATGTGATATTATGGTTGGAGCTATATGATAATTTACTGGTTTTTAATATTTTTATGAGGCACTTGGAACCTATGAACTATTGATATAACTAAAAGCAACTTTTTTTCCTCCATGCATGGTGCTTTTGTTACACACACGCAGAACAATATATTTATATATTTGCTTTTTTTTCCAAGCTCAGATTCTTTACTACTGAAATCGAATGGTGTGGGGAGGTGCTATATCTATACTATTTATTAAGAGAAGGGGTGTTGTTTCCCACTTTTTCCAATACTTCCAGAAAACCCCTTTTCAGTTAAGTAAAATTAAATGAATCAAGGGCAACATAGTCAATAACAAAATGGATATCTAAAAATTGAAAATTGAAAATAGCTCCTTATTTTTCTCCTGTGCAACAACTACTCCTCCACTGTTGTAAAAACTGTTTCACTAAATTCTCTTCTTCAACGTAAGATGCGGTAGTTACTATGTTAATATTAAAATTATTTATTTTCTACTTATTGATATTGCAAATCCCTCCTCAATTTTATTTTTAATTTCACACACATATGTGCTTTTTATCTAGTTGAAATTAACGTGATGTGTTCATTGATATAGGATAGCAAAGTATTTCAATAATCTTATTGAATTGGTGGGTATAATTGTTACATGACATGCTATTAATGCTAAAATCTGTACATGAAATTTAGGGAGTAAAAAGCTGCATTCTTGCAGAATGAGATGAGTGAAACTTTTTCTTAATAACCTGGGAAAAGACAGGAGAAAAATATGACGTATTTTTTGGATTCCTTCAGCACCATTCGAATTTAGGAAAGGAATAAACCATAAATAACTGTAGCTTGAACTCCTAGAGAGTTCTCTTCCCTTAATTTATTGATTATTGTTTTAAGATAGACTACACTCAGTACACTGTATGTTTGTAACTGGCAACTAACTGATTTAGTGATGGTTGTTAACAATAGTCAATCCACTACTGCCCCTCATTGTTAAAAAGATGACGAAAAAAAGACGGAGGGGCAAGTCCATACTATTTAAGCTGTCTTTTTTGAGAAGTGATAGGAGAGAACCCTACCTTTGCTAATTATTAAATACACAACTATATCAAATCTATTATGTACCCGCCATAGCTCATTCTATGTGTAATCGAGTCGTCATGGTATTTAATCTAGTTCCTCTTGTCATAAGTGCTGATGTGAGCTTCCGGATTCTGATGTAGGCCTGATGAAGGTGTTAATTATTCATCTCCTGAAACTCCTTGTTAAAGGCTTCTCTGGACTATCACCTACTTCCTCTGGCAGCTTGACGGCTGTATAGGTTCCCGCCCCACAGAGTGCCCCGAGAATTGGTGCAGTGAGGTATATCCATATGGCTTTGAAGTTGTTTGCAGCTATGGCTGGTCCTAATGTTCTCACTGGATTCATTGAAGCACCTGTTGTTTCCCTGCACAAGAGTGAAGGAAAGGTTTCAATATATGATTTAAATTTACCTGTCAATTTTTTGTTTACATAAAAGGTAGTCTCAAAATTCTGGTTATTAGACACACAAGCATAGATAGTTTATAGGTAGGAGTTCCGACTTACCCAGCTATGAGTATGTTAAGCATAACAGTTGCTCCCACTGCAATTCCCGCCAACTCCCCGACCTTCATGTTACAAATTTGATCACAAAAACTCATGTTACATAATATTTAGTTGAAGGTAAATTTACTATGATATATTTGAACTTAGTGGACTCAATTTATGACTGTCAACATATTTCTTAGATCTTTATATCATAATGATGTAACATTAGTGTTATAATTACTTCGATAGTCCCTCTTGCCACTGCTCTTACTCAGGTGGAACTGCTCTTACTCAGGTGGAAGATTTTTGCCCTTGCTTCTCTGTTGACCTTGATTTCAGAGACATGCATAACATATATACATATACAATTGACTCCTATCTTCTGGAAAATCCAGAGAAGGTAGGTGCTTGTCCGGTGTGGTGATTATTAAGAAACAAAAGGGGAAGAAAATAAATATTTTTCAGAATTTATTCATTCATAATGAGAGAGGATATTGAGTCTCACGCCCATTATTTGTACATGAGAAAGCTGTACTTACTGCTCTGGTGTCAGTGGCTACAGCAGTGACCACAAACATGAGGTTGAAGCTGATGATGACCTCCAAAGCAAAAGCCTGAACATAGTTTCCTGAAGGAACTGTAACTCCGCCACCCATTGTAGGGTGGAAAATCACCTTCAATGCAAAGGCAGCACACAAAGATGCCAACACTTGTGCTCCTATGTACAGCGGTACCTGCATAATGATATCAGTTACACTCGGCTTTGATTATCTTGTCACATAACTTTCAGCTATGTTATGTCTTGTTACTGGGCCTCCAATCTGAACCGTACATTCAAAAACGTAGTCTCTAAACATTCACAGCTTGGCAACTAACAGCTAGACTGTTTGGTAAGAAAAGTTTCTCACGTGTTTCCATGAGAAGTGCTTCAGTGCAGCAAAGGCAATGGTGACAGCAGGGTTGAGATGAGCTCCAGAGATGTGGCCTGTTGACAGAATCACAATCATAACAGCGAGTCCGGTGGAGGCAGCAAGGCCTAAAAGGCTCTCGGTGCCCTTTGTCTTTTCGTTCACGATGGCTGTTGCTGTCCCGGCAAAAATCAGTATAAAAGTGCCTAGGAACTCAGCTCCCACCTGGATTTCAACATCAAGTCATCAAAAGTGAGACCTCAAACATAATTGGGTAAGTCTGATGCTTCAGATTTTTTCGACATTATATAAGTACTAGTTTAAGCATATGTAAAGCGAAAATTGAAACTGAGTGTAGAACTCTGTCATTGAGCATGTGGTGTAAATGACTAAATGCTCTTTTCCACCAATGCTGCTGTTAAACTTTGACAATCAAAGTGAAACATAAGGGGGATTTTGAACTGCGGTATTGGGGTGCATACCTTTCTTGCTAGTGAGACAGGTGGGGGAGGTAAGGCACAGAAAGATTTAGGCAATGCTCCTTCTTCCAAACCCCAATCATCAACGGTAAAGCACTTACTGCAGCTTTTGAGAAGTGATTTCCTACCAATACCACTTGATCTATGATCTGGCTTGAACCCACCAAAGAGAGGAGCACCAGGAGTACCTGGTGTCACTGGAGTTGAAGGAGCTGAGGGGACTTCCTCAGTGTTAGGATTATTGTCCATTACTCCCAAAACAAAAACAGCAAAAACTAGATGAATTAAATAAAGCTTGAGGTAAAGAGAAGAGAAGGGAAACTTGTGTAGTTTTCAGCTTCACTACTTGTTTGTCTCTATATTTTGAAAACTGAGGTGATATATATAGTAATAATTAGTTGGGTTGACTTGGAGAATCTCAAGAACAAAAGTGGGGGTAGAAGTAAGTGGTTGGAACTGGTGATGAGGATTTTTGGAGAGTGGGACATTTCAGAGGACTTCCCCTTGCATTTTGGGTCTACGCATAGTACTGAGTGAGATCTGTTTTTGTTCCTGTTTCTGATTTCTTTTTCCTTCTTGAAAATATATAATCCAACATCTTTCAACTCAATTATTGTCTAAGCCACCCTCTCAATGAATTCCAATTTAATGGTGACCCCATATGGAATGCATGTGACATGTACTGTAGGGAAGGACAAAGATATGATGGGAAGTAAAAAGTAAAACTACAGGAAAGTGAGAACCGTCATTTGTCAATGTTTACTTGATTTCAGAACCAAAATCTATATTTGTGTTCAGGTAGTTTGTTTCATATGAATACCAAGGAGGCCTGTCCTCCTTTGGAAGATAGATGGCAACCATTTTTACTAGCTAGGCCTTGTGATCAAATTTCTTGGCTTCCTGTGGAAATATAGCCCTCACGGGATTTCAATAATGCACTTTTTCAGTTTCGCTACTATCTTATACATCCGGAAGGAGATAAAGTTGTTGATGTAATTTCCAGTTACAATCTATCCTATGACTTGATCGGAGTCACCCCCGGTATCTGTAACTTTTTTTTTACTTCAATTTACATCACACTTCTACGGTTTCACAGAAAAAGAGTCATAACTTGTAAGTAGCTGTCACTTTTGTTCTTTTACAAGTGAAAATTTACAGATGATAACATTTCACCCCACCACAATCTACATCAAGCCACCTGAACTAGCAGGTTCTTCATTCTTGGCAAACTTACAACATTCTAACTAACTAGCTCCGTACTGTAAAAAGAAACAATTAACTGGACCATTTTTATCTCTATTGTGAGTCTCTAAGGACCAGGTATAAAAGTGGGAATATATATCTGTAAGTAGAGACAGCTTGCATGCATGTTTCTCCTTCACTCCTTCAGTAATAGAATCTGTAACCTAATTAATTTAAAAGGTAATGTGTGTCACTATGTGTAGCATTATTATATGCTTAGACATGATTAAGCCGACGTATACATCAGTACATCTATGCATATTTGTCATTGTGTCAGATTAATCATGTAAAATTACTATTAGAATTTAGAAAGACAAAAGAATCCAAATTTTTTGCAGAGCATCTTTGAAAATGAGCAGCAATTATGTCTGTACGATTACACAGATTAATATAGCTATTACAAAATGCATGGTAGACAAATCACAAATGTAACTGGTCTGGTTTTGATTGCATTACAATTGTGAAGCTAGCTAGCTAGTGTGATTTCAGCTTTCAAAGGGAATGCAGAAAACCATTTTAGTCCAAAAAGAAAACTGTCGAATATCGATGAGATCGGACTGCTTGGTTCAATTGCTTCCCCTTGTTAGTTTATGTATAAAGAAAACTACCAATGAAGATCGATGTTCGATAGTCTGGCAGTTAAGAAGGCATTTCAGAGCACATTTATCTTTTTGTTAAAGAATGTTAGTTCTAGCTATAACAGCCTTACAATCTTCTTTACTTCTTTAGGTTTTTTTTTTCCAGTAAAGGATGGTGGTCTTACGAATACTTATTGGTTTGGCAAATTGGAATATGTTCTTCACTGATCAGATTTCAAAGTTGTAAAGATCGAAGAAGTAGAGGGAGATGTCTGGGGCGGTGCAGCCCGGAAAGCAAAATTTTATTTTTCATTCAAATTGTTGTTATTTCAAAGGATGTATGTATGGTCATCCAGGGCTGGGTTGGGTTGGGCTCGACTGGACCAAATTTAAGGTTTAAGGCTGGGTTGGACTGGACTTGATCAACGGTCAAACATAACGAGGCTGAGCTGGGCCGATGCCACAATTTAGAAGCCTTACCCAGCCCATTAAGGCTAGGTCAATGAGGCTAAAGAGGTCGGGCCGGGTCTCTATGGGCCGGGCCAAGATAGATCTTAAATTGAGAAAAATTAATATATAAAAATTCAATATATTGTTATTATTAATGTATGAATATATTTTGAATATATATTACTTTGAATATATATTTTTGTGCGTGGAGAACATCGAAATGAATAAGACAAGAAAATGAAAGTGTTGAGAAAAAACATAATAATAATAATCATAAATTATATTATATTATATTTTCTAATAAAAATGATCAAAATTGGTCAGATTAGGCTTGCATAGCTTCTAGGTCTTTAAAGTGATATTAATATATTTATATATTAATTAATTTCTTTATTTGAAAAGAGGTTGAGCTTGACAAGACTTATGAGACTGATGGTGGGCTACGCTAAAGAGACTCAAATGGGCTGGTCTGAGAGGCTAGGCTGGGCTTCCAATGTATAACGCAGACCCTACTATATTTCAAAACAGGCTGAGCTGTCCCGGCTTCGGTTAAGGCTAGGCTAGGTTTCGGCTCTAAAGGCTGAACGGATTAAAATGAGGCTCGAGACTGAAGGGCTAAATGATGAGACCTAGATATATGTGAAAATGGTTTGAATTTGTATATTGTGTGAAAATGTGACTAGCTGGTGGTGGAGTTCATGAAAGTACATATTTGTGTTAGTGTGACAAGGATGTGGAAATGAAATCTCCCTTGTCGGAAAAGAAACACAACGATCTATATAAATGTCATGAACGGTTTAAACTAATACAATGAAGGTGATTAATTACAATGAAAACAGCTAATACGGTCTAGGTCACGCGAATTCTCTTACTTAACAATTAATAAAATACGTAATAAGAATCTTCGTTACTATATTGTTGGAGATCTAACTAAATTGGTAATAACAATCATAAATTGAAAGAGTTTAAACCAGATCGCAAGTTAAATCTCCTGGAGGCATACGCCTTCTAGTTTGTGTTACAATGGCCATCTTTGAAAGTTGTGTTTGCCTCTCAAGTAAGATTAACTTCTGAAACCCAAAACAATGTTTGTTCCAAATGTGTGTGAGCAAGGTAGAGTTAGTGCTCTAAGGTTTCCTAAATGTCCTTGGAAAAGAAAATTCAATGATGTAAATAAATAATAACTTGTTACTGTCAAATTGTCAATGGTTCCAAAGCAAAGATTGCCTTTATGAGGTCGTGATTCTGATTAAGAGGAATCGAAAGGAAATGCTTGAACTTTGAACTATATTTAATTTGGATCAAGTGTGCCATCAAATCAACGAGAAGAATTCCAAGTGAGAAAAGCCTAAAAAGAAAATAGAGGAAGAATAACAATAGGGTAGGAGGGCACAGATTCTGGTTTTCTGGTGACCATCTATGAACGTATCTCCCTTCCCTCCCTCGCTTTATAATTCCTTTTTAACAGATTCGAGCGGCTGTCAACATGCATGTTCTCCGTTGTGTGTTTCTGTTGATGGACTCTATCTCTATCTTTGGTGATCTAGCTTAGTAGGAGTATTATGCAACTTATGTGGATAGCGGTGAATTTCTGCAGTTGAATGGAAGTCTGCAAAAGAAAAATATAGGGTATAATTGATGGAAGAGATGGTGATTGATTTGAGATAGAGATGTATATTACACGATTCCTGAGTGGAAGGCATTGATACATTAAAATTAGATGGACTACTACAATAAGGGAGATTGTTTCGTAAAATAAGTAGACTAATATCGTGAAATAAGTAACTACCTCGTAAAATTAGAAGACTGATCTTGTGAAACAAGTAGACTGCCTTGTAAAATTAGTATACTAATTTTGTGAAACATCTACTATAAAACCTCGATAAATGAATATTCGATAAATTAATAATCTCGCTAAAGTAATAATTTTTTTGTCCCGATTCGGGACCAGTTCATATTACTAGCGACCTCGTTAAATGTATAAGATAATAATTTTTCTGTAATTCTTTTAGGTTCCTATGAATATAGAGTAGAACCTCGATAATTTAATACTAGATTAATTAATAACCTCGCTAAAATAATATTTTTTTGCCGGTCGCGACTTAGGGACAACGTGCTAAATTAATATTTCGCTGAATTTATAAGATATATAATACGAATATGAGAATTTATATACACTCCATATGATATATAAAGTAATAACTCCTTAACATATAGAATCAATTATTCATTTATGAGGACTTCATTAAGAATGACTCACTTGTACATTTTTTTCTTTAAATTGCAGTCACATTGAATCCCATGTCGAATTTTTCTTAATATGGTAAGAACTTTTGGTAGGGTTTTCTCATCCATGCATGAATTTTATTTTATTTTAAATATGTTATCAAATGAAATAATATTGTACATCGAATAATATAATAGGTTGAGCAAATGGCATACGTCAAATAAAATAACACATATAGTAATGTAAACGTAATAAACTGAACAAAATAGTATATATATTGAACAAAGTACAACAATTTTTTAAAAAAAAAATTTTAAATAAAAAATATTGTGATAAATTAATAACTCGCTAAATTAATAAATTTTATCAGTCCTGATGTTATTAATTTATAGAGGTTTAACTGTATAAAATAATAATTTAAATAAAAACACAAAAATATGTATTGAAATTTATAAAAATACATAAAAATTAAATTTTTAGCTGAAAAATTCTATTTTCTCGATCAGTAAAGCTATTTCTTGACAAAAAAAAACTATTATAACATGTATTTTTTTCGCATCGATCTAGACCAATTTTAACTTTGTCTTTGATCTTTTGTAATGTGGACATCACATTTGATACATGTTTTTCATTTTGTAGCAGAAAGTTATTCATATATTTAATGCCTTAAATGTCTCTTTAGGAGAAATTAATAAACCTGTCATTTGAATCATGACCGTCTTCCTCATGCAGATTCATTGTTTCTCTTCATCAGTATGTGATTCTATCACATATCGTTATCTTTAGGATAATTCAAAAGTATTAATTTCGCTAAAGTCTTGATAAATTAATAAATTATTTATTATCGATAAAATATTAAGCTCGCTAAAGTAATTAATATTTTTATCTGATCTTGAGGTTATTCATTTATATAGATTTTATTGTAGACTGATTTATGAGGCAATCTACTTGTTTCACTAGGTCATTATTTATTACTTATTTCACGATATTAATTCACTTATTTTGCGAAGCAATCTACCTTATATTAAGTAAATCATTTAATTTTAATGCGTTGAATAATGTACTTAAGTTTTTATCTCTAATTGAGAATCCCAAAAGCTTTTTGGGTGTTATCTCAATCAAACTTAATTATGTAATGTTATATATGTGCATTACAACAGCAACATAATGCTCAACTACATTGACTGTTTCATAATTTCAAGTTTCAAATCAAAATGGAGTGTCGAAGGGCTTCTACTGAAAGTGATACTTCTTTTATTTGAATTACAATTTTTATGAAAATGTGTTAAACCTAGTTAGTATAACCAATTATAGTATCTTCTTCAATGAGCAGTGGAGCTACATGGAATACATAAGGAGAAATTTACAGTCTGACTACTATTCAATATCATTAATTTGATGCTCAAATCACTGATCGACATGTGATAGATGAAGTAACAACGACGTTTTGCCGACTTCTTCCATTTTCTTTCCGTCTTCTTTTTCCTTTTGTCTTCTTTCTCTTTTATTCTTCCTTTTAATTGGTCTATGATACTCCGGCCTCACAATTGACAGAGAAGAGACAATCAGAGTATACGAGGAGATGAGTATGCGGCGAGGGCTATTGATGAGAATGATATACAGGAAGGATCTAGGCTTTAATTTCAACCAATTTAGGAAACGTACTGGGTTTCATATGAATATTTATGGACTAATTCTTCTTAAGAAATCTTATTGGAAGTAATCCGGCAACAATAGTTCCTCGTCGACTATGATTGCAAAGCAATAGTTCGCAGTAAAGGTTCCTCGTTGGCTAAGAATGAGAAGGAGACGAATAAGAAATAAAGCAATAGTTCATCTTATTGCTCCTACTTGTACACCTCGTCCTAAATCAGCTCAAAATAACTCGCACAAATGATTTGAATCAAGATCTCAATCTCTGGCGCTTAAAACTGAAATCTGGGGTTCAATCTCAAGTTGTTGAATCTGGGTTCTTGTAATGACAGAGGGAATGACGTTGAAGAAGAAAACAAGTAGAGAGACACAATGACGTGAAGTCCCTTACCTAGACACAAGTTGTTGAATCTCAAGCCTGATATTGAATGTAGTAGACACGTGTCAAAAATTTATTAGAAGGTTAAAAATATGATATGGAATGACGGTCAGCTGGAAAAATTTCTCATACATAAGGGTACCACTCCACTATCTTCCCTCCTCAAATGAAAGAACGTATACTCTGATAATTGTTGAAATGGATTGAACACATTAGAGTATGATCACTAGCTATGATGAGCGAAGAGCAACTGATGCGACCTCTAAAGCATTTACTGCATGGATCATCAAAAGAGAGTGCAACCCTACTCACCGAACCAAATCACAAGTTTCTTGACTAGCTAGCCAACACTTAAACATATTCCGGATAGAATACATCCTCAAAATGACAAGACAAACCGGATGATGAAACACTACCACTTAACTCCGACGAGTTGGCCTAAGCCATTCATAAAACGACAGTACTATCCTACAAGAGGTCTTGTTTGTGTCGTTGGAACTTTCAGAAACCCAATCGATGGCCCATAAACCATCAGATAATGATCATTGATCAAACCACACATTTTCTGCACTCACACCTCCAGAGAATGATCTATGTCAAATTTGAGTACTACTATTAATGTTACTTTTTATCGTAACGCAGAATGCTCTTTACTTTTATTTTTTGTATATTACTAAGAGAAAAATATGACTTTAGTCACTGGACTATCATGTGTTCGACAATTTTAGGGACTGAATTTCATAGTATATATTTTAGTCAAAGAACTACTTAATTCTCTGTTAGCTACTTTCGGTATTCTATTTAATTTTGTGTGTGTTTTGTTCTAAGTTTTTAAGAACGATCGATAATTTTGAAAGTAACTCAAGAAACCAAGAATGAAATGAAAAGAAACATAATTGGACAAAAATTATCCTTGTGTCGATCTCAAAATGAACGTTTTGTTTAAGGAAATAATATTTCTGGTATCGCGGTGTATGTCTTGTCCTAACTAGCATAAAAATAGATATTCTCTTAATCCTTAATTTATAGGAATATTGATTATAATAGATCGTAATACCTATTTAAGGTCATCTATCAATGAATAAAGTATCGTTTCAGTTTATTGATTTAGAATTAGGTTGTAAAACTTAATTACTGCAACACCCTAGATCTAGGTATAGATTTAGGTTGAATTTTTATACCGTGATTTACTTTTTATGCCCGAGTTCCTATAGTACACATGAAAAGTTGATATCAGTAATGGCCCTGGGAAAGTCACGATTATTAGTGAATATCACGGGTTAATTGTGATTTCACATTGAAAAAAAAATTGATATTTGTGACTAATTGTGAAAGTCATGGTTTTTTGGGGTGTGGTATAAAGCTATCGTTTTTGCATTAATTTTTGTAACTATACATCATTGATCACATTTCTTTTTTCCTAAACTTGATATTAGTGATCGCGGTTCTTTTGATCGGATATGAATTACATCTCTTATCTTTTGTAGATGACTCAGCCAGCAAGGCTTGAATTTGACCTCCTTGATCCACAAGGACCTATATACCATCGTTGGGTATCAAATGTTGAGAATAATCTTCTCGGTAAAAATCTTTCTGATACTATCCAATCCTCACCACCACCTGGTGATAACGCTGAGACACCAAATCCAGCTCGCAAAACTCAAGCTCTTATGTTTTTGAGGCTGCATATACATCTAGTCCTGAAAAAACAGAACTTGCTACAGAATGACCCCGCAGTTTTGTGGCCGACTTTACAAGAAAGATTCAACAATGTGCATGACACACAACTTCCAGAACTACAAGAAAGATGAGATTCAATCTTGTTATTGGATTATCCAAAGATTAATAACTTTAATCAAGCTATGTTGGAGGTTCAATCTAAGTTGGCAGTTTATGGCGTGGTAAAGACCTATCAGGCTATGATCAAGAAGTCTTTAAGCACCTTCCCTACTTCCATGGATATGCCCGTACATCAATATTACAAAGATTATGAGCATGAAAGAATTAGATCTTTCAATGATCTCATGAATGTGTTGGCCAAAAAGGAGAGATATTGTGTGACACTTCTCAACAACAATGTTAGGCTAGCCGGTACAAAGAAAGCTCTTGAGACATATAAAAATGGTGGGAAGGCATGTAAGGAAAAGCAGAATGGTCGTTCTGAGCATTACAATAACCTGGTGGGAGAGGAGGACGAGGCAGAGGTCGTGGTAGAGGACATTGTCGAAATTTGACTTGGGCTCGCCAAGACGCTAGCCAAAGTAACTCCAACAAGAATTACTCCAATTTTGGTCCTAGGAATGTTGGAAATTCTTCTCATTCTGCTTTTACTTCTTACTTGCCACCTTACTATAGGTGTGGTTCTACCAAGCACATGCACGAATAATGGTGTGCACCTAAGAATGTTCAAAATACTTACAAAAGATGCAAGCAGTACTTGGCAAGAGAAACCAACTATACTGAAGATCAAGAGATTGATGATTGCAGTGAAGTCAATCTCATTGTAGCAGATGACATAAAAGTAAGTTTGGAGACTGCGGATTTTTAATTAATCTATGTATTAGACTCATATTTCTATTATGTAATCAAGTTGCTATATTTTGACTTGCTGTAGTCAGTTTTGTTTGGAATAAGACAATCTTTTTATGTAAGTTTTGGTGTTGGAAAAATAATAAATTTTTTCTTTTCGGTATTTGAAAGTATTAAAAATGGTTATTAAACTTCATTATGCATGAATGGTTCAAATTATACAATAGCCTATGGCAATATGACACCAAAATACTTTTAAAACAAGAAGAAAAAATGAGAGGATGGTTTCATATCAGGGAGTTTTTGACCCGTCGGGAATTCTCTAGACCCGTCAAAGACTACACTTTGTATCGGTTTATGCACATTTTTGACCCATCGAAAGATGGTCCTTGGTCATCTATTTTGCACCTTCAACACATCAAAGTACCATGTCGACCCGTCGAATGCTAGCCTCTGTCTCCAAAATTATCCAAATTCGACCCGTCGATGGACATTTTTGACGCGTCGAGAAAGATATCAAAAATTCATATCGGTTTTAGGATTTTTCTTCAACCTGTCGAGCCATTTCCTCGACCCGTTGAAGAGGTCTCCCTGGACACAATCTTCTTGATTTTTGACTAGTCGAAAATTATATTCGACCTGTCGAAAAATCGATATCGGAAATTCATATTGGTTTTTGGGTTTATTTCGACCCGTCGAAAATATAACCCAAAATTGGTATTTTTTTTATGTGTTTTAAATTAGTTTTATCGAAAAATGAAAGTTCAGAAAAAATATTCGTAAAATTGTTGGTCTACAACCAATACCTACTTCTGCTCCTGATAATCTACATCAGATGTGATTTACATCGATTTTGTCATACCATGTGACGTAATCTTCAAGGGTCCTTTCGACCGGTCAGATGGTGTCTTACATCTATTTTTGGATGTTACAAATGATCAGCATTATAATCGAATCTTGCTAAGTTTTAAAAATATTTGTGCCAATGGTTTTCAATTGGAACAACATTGTGAGAATGGAAAAGAGTTTTTTGTGCAATCTCCATAGATAGCTGCCAACGACGCAATCTGGAGAGGTTTATGAGGATTTGTAGTGGTTTATATTACTATGGTATGAATCATTTAATCCAATGCAGTCATTCATACTACTGTATGTGACCATGCCTCATATAAGCTTTTACATTATGATGATTTAATCCAATACAGTTATTCATACTTTTGTATGTGACTTTGCCTCATATAAGATTTCACATTATGATGATCAAAATATTGAGAAATTCTCATGGTTATTAGTTCTTAAGAGTAAAGAAGCATGTAGGAATACCTAAAACCAGCGGTTTAGATGCGGGGACTGAGATTACTCCACTCGGTCTAGGCTCGGTCTCCAAGACGAGCGCAGCACAATCCCTTGCGTTTATCCCACCGGATTTCTTTATGGAAAAATCTAATGCACATTGCTCGGTTTGCAAAGCTTGTTCATTGCCTATAATGTTGTTTACATGCATGATCTTCTTTTGCTGTAGACACAACTTCCATTTCTTCACAGATTTGAAGAATATATTTGTGGACCAATCAAACTGGTATGTGGACCATCTTATGGTTTTGATTGTTGCATCGACGCATTGGTTAAGCGTCGCTTTGCTATCCACATGGTATGCTACATTTGTGAAACTCATAAAACATATTATTAAGATTTGGGCTCACCACCAGAACAATCCAATGAGGTCTATTAGATTGGATATGTAGGAGAGTTTATATCAAAATCTTTTGATGATTACTACATGACAGTCGAGATTGAAGTTGAACATCTCATCCATCATGTTCATTCATGGTTTAGAATGGTGACCGCTTGTGGCTAGAGCTTTGGTAATGTATACTAATTATCAGTATTTGCTTGGGGATATGCTTATTCTCTAGAGACCCGTAAACATACCAACCATTTATTGGGTACCAGTCTGTAACTAGGTAAGAGCCTGACATTTCATATCTATGCATCTTGGTTGCACGGTATATGTGCCTCTTATGCCTTCACTGTGTACTCCAATGGGGTCTCAACGATGTTTAGGCATCTATGTTTGTTGTGAATCTCCAATAGTTGTCCGTTATTAAGAACCTTTGATAGATGATCTCTTTATTGCAAGATTTGCATAATGTCACTTTGATGAGGTATACTTCTTGCTGTTAGGGAAGATAGGAAATGTTCCATTCTGGTTAAACTTTGAAAATTGATGTGGTATGTCCTCACCATGTCTCATCATGATTCTCGCACATCTCAGTATGAGATTGAAGTGCAATGTATTCTGGATCTTCAGTAAGTAGCAGATTCGATGCCTGACTCCTTTATTAATATCATGAAAGTGACGAGATTGGTTTTACCTGCTAGAAACAATCCTGCAATGTTGAAAGTCCCTGGAATTGTGCAGGTTAATACAAAACCCATGCAAGGTAGCGCTTTCTCCTGCCTATAGTGGGGTGTAGTATCATCCAAAATTCATTGATGAGTGCCGGTGAAAAGGCAAGCCATCAAGGCACAAAATGACCATTCTATCATCAATGTATGAGATTGTTTCTGACTACAATCATATTCTAAAAGTCGATATTGACAAACAATAAGCTGAAGGGATGCCTCAGAGTCAATGACAATGTCGGTAAATAAGGAAATCTCACCAAGTTAAACAAGTGTTAGCGGTATTATGGATGGTTCTTCCATGTCCGTTGATGATGCATTTTCTGCTGCTTAGGAATTGACAACGATGAAATGGAATCTCGTTCTGTTGCAAATTTTCAACATAGAGCAAGTTGACCGATATAGAAAGTAGCAATCCAGGCTGAACTAAACTCTCTTACAAAAGATAAGTTTTCGATTAGATAATGCTATGACCACCGAATGGTAAGTCAGTTGGACATGAATGAGTTTTTATTTTGAAGCACAATGAGAAGAACTTATGGTTCAAGGTCTTCTCAACTCCATAATATTGATATGGACATCATTACTTTCCGCTATCTTATCAGTTTGTTAGTGTTCGAAAATACTGAGTATGCATCTTATGGATGTGGTTACAACATATCTCTATAGGGATCTTGATTCAAAGATATACATGAGAATGTCGGTTGGCATGGTTATACCCAATTCAAGTAACTCCAAACAAGGTCATGGCACGAACTCCAACATGCCCAACTAGCCACCCACATCAATCGCTACTTGCTGAATAACTCATCTAAAGAGTACGTTGGTCAAACTTCATAGACAACATGAGGGTCTCCTCGTGAACTCTGAGCTGTTGAACCGCTATAACAACTGGCTGAGGGCACCCCCTCGTAACGTGACCCTCCTGGCCACCGAAACAGCAACTGAAAGTGCTCCACGAACACAAATCACCGCAACACCTACTGCGTAAAAGGATCACCAACGATCGCCCAAACTCATGCCACATGAGCAAGTCCGCTCCTCCGTGATCTCCACCATCACCAAACGGATCCTCTGCTTAATCTGATGACCCTCAACATAATCGATAAGGCCACAGCCTGATGAAGTCACTGATCCCGAAGTGTCGGAACTCAACTTCATCAAAATCTCAACTAAATCCACTTTCCTCAAACCATCACATCGAAAACCGCGTACACCTTTTCTTCTCAATAGCCTCGCCACTGTGTGCAGCACACTAAGCTCCTTACGGTTATCTCGAGGCATAACAGTCAAACTCTCTCGGATGCTCAGGTTCAAACTCATCTCGAACCTCGTGCATAGCTCCCTCTGTAGCCACATAACATGTGCAAACAGGGACAAACATATGAACAACGCATCTCTGCCTCAGGTGGGTAAACACTCCACATAACGCTTGCTGGGTAGCTTGATAAAACCATTACCGTATAAACAACACCCTGAATGTAGGCCATGGAGTCGCAACCAGAACTCACACAATATCAGCCCATCAAATACAATAAACTGACTCAGGCAAACATCTCTGCCACAATTCTCAGCTCTGAGGCAACATATAGACGCTCATATACACACATCCCTAGGCAAACCGTGCCACACAATTCTCTGAACTCTGGATACTCATCCAAACCCACAGTTCTCTGGCAAATCGCGCGTCAATTGATCCTCAACAGGATCCACAACCGAAATAACACGGAAAGCACGTCAGGAGGCATCCTAATGAATACAATATCGTTCACAACAAGTGGAACGTAATCATGGAACTTCAAATATTTGAAAGTATACACACCAGGAATATTGATGATTATCCGCCGGCCGGTCGGGTCACCATTCCAGACATGCTGTACATTCTCAAATATCCTTAGTAAACACGACTACAGAAATCTACAGAACCTATAACCTAATGCTCTGATACCAAGCTGAAAGGACCCAACCCCGATTTAGCTCCCTAAACCGGAGTTAAACCCTTCCGAAAACACGAACCAACAAAAACCGTAGAAATTTTGGCAGAGTTTCGCTACTAACGTGGAATTACCATTACCTGCACGCGGAAAATACACTTCATCCTATGCCACAAAAAGCAAACCGTGGGCACCAATCCCATCCGGATTTCTCAATATATCAACAGTAAAGTAAAATAGTAAATATATATGCACTTTACTGAAATCCGGGGTAAAATCGTATAACATCAACAACAGATTACTCAGAGCGACCTCTAATGTATAAACATATCAGTATACCACAGTAGGTAGAACAATAAACCTACTGGAAGAAACAAGGTAGCTCGAGCACTATGCCTCCGACCATGACGTGCGACACCAGAGTCCGAACTGCAAACTGGGCACGGAAACCGAAAAGCCCAGGGGAAAGACATAAAACACGTTAGAGTGAGTGGATGAAAATAAATGTCTTTCACCAGTATATATATATATTTAAAATAACATATGCGAGTCCAGGTAAATAAATCAACATAGTACATGAGGTAAAACTCATACTCCTCCAGTGTACTGAGCATGCAAGTAAAAATCTCACGGGGTCACTTATGGACTCCTCCGTGCTAGTACAGTCCGAACCATGGAGTCCCTGACTTCCACGTGATTCTAAGCCAGAAATGGCCTCGGTTCCGGGGATACGCCCCTCACCAGTCTGGTTGGGGAAACCCCCCTCCAGGCGGCCCTCCGTCGGGGATCAGCCGACGAGGCAAGTGTATCGATACAACAACGTAACTGAGACTGTACTCTGTGTAAATCAAATCATAAACAGTTCGATGCAAATGCATGAAACAGCATATAAGTGTATGTATAGTCGTATACGTATATCCGTATAAATATAACCGTATAATCGTAAAACACATGCTCATAATAAACATAATCTCGTATGAAATCTCATGCTCGTAAAACCATAATCATGCTGCATGCTCAAGTTCGTAAAACCTATATAAAATACTCGCAATCAATCCGTGAAAATAAATTGTCCACTAACAGACTAGCGTAACGCGTATCGCGTTAACCCGTGATCCAGCGAAAAGTCTCTCGCCAAACAAACGATCACGAACACCTGAATATTCACAATGTCCATTACTCAAAGTCATAACTCGACAATACCAGACAGATCACGAGAAACCACCGTTCTCGGAAACACATAATTCAATGTCGACGAATCGTCGAAAATCCATATATAACACCTCAATACCTCGCTTTACTTTCGGTCGCTCAATTCGAAAAACGAACCTCCCCACTGCGATCGGGGCGCGATTTCGAGTGAAATGACATGCAACTTGTCGAAAGTCCCAAAAAGTCAAACTTTGACCTTTGACCGCCGCCCACGGCGGCGCCACCGCTGACCGGAGAATTTCACGGCGGAGCAACCCCTATTCCACTCAAAATCACCCACTGAGCAACTTTGTCAACTGCAACAAAGGCCAATTCTTACTCTAACCATGTCAATTTCATGAAAAACCAAATGTTCACACAAATTTCAATCCCAAAATTCTCCAAGCACACATCAAATTGAAACACCAAACTTACAGGGTATCATCAAGGGGATGAGAGCTTCAAAGCCCACTCAAAGTTGTAGCTCAATTCGGCCTAAATTGAGCAACCCGAAATCACCAAAAATTCACCAACTTTGGCCGGATTTTTCTCACTCTCCGGCGAGCCTCGCCGCAAACGGTGGCCGGCACCACCATGAGGGAACCACGCCAAGCATAACTAGCCCTAGGCCAAAGCCTAGGGTGGCCGGAATCGATCCACCACCGTGGAGCCACCATAAGCCGACGTGAAATCCTCCTCCACCGAGTTGACTCAGTCAACTCGGTCAAACCCCAAAATAGTAAGTCATTGACTTGCCAAGAATAGCAGATTACTATTTATAGCCTTTCCCAAAACGGAAACTTGTAATTATCCTTTTCGACAAACTTTGATTCTCCGTAACTCTCGCGTCGTAACTCCGATTCCGATAATTCTCGCGGCTACAAACTTGTCTTAACATATTCTACCAATATCACCCGAAGTCAAACACATCGGCCAAACAAATAAAAAGTCAACTGTTCAACCAAACACACTCTTTAATCGACTAAATAATCAACAAACGGAAATATTCACAACTAAATCTTCGTAACTCCGAATAATGCTCCGGAAGTTCCCACAAACTCAAAATTAAATTCTGAACAACTTCCGTGAAGAAGCCGAACCCAAATTCTCGTCCGGTAATTTAGTTGTTAAGAAGGCTGCCTTTAAAACCCGAACTTCAAATATTCATAATTAATTCCTCGGTCGTCCAAATAACAATCCGGAACCGCCCACGAACTCGAAATCACATGTACAACAACCTCTTGAGAAGAGACCCAGCTCCAATTCTCGGCCAATAATCAAGTCGTTAACGAACCCTGGCGAGTAAATCCATTATCGGAAATCCACGCTGATACGCTAACTCGCGAATTGAGCTGATTTCACTGCTGATTCTGTTCTGGGTCGTCACATCATTGGAATGGTGTAAAGCACATCTTTAGGTACCTGAAAAGATCTATTGACTTGAGCTTGTTCTTTCCCTATAAAGAGAATAGAGAGAATCCTGAAATTCCTAAAAAAGGGATGGTTGAATCGTAGCATGCAGGTCCTAGGATTTTCAACTCATTGTTGAGAAGAATTGTACCCCTACACTTTCTGAACTAAGAACTAACTTATAAGTACAAAGAATTCTTCCACCCGCAAGTATACGGGGTCAAGTTATAGTATTTATAAGAAAGTCGAGTGTCGAACCCACAATGATTGACCACTTAAACTCCTTAGCTTGACTTGATTAAGCACTCAAATTACGGATTAACTAAACACTAAACATGACACTAAAACTAAAATAAAACATGGAAATGTATCTCACAAGACTAAGTTCTTTGGAGAATTAGCATTGCAATGTGTGATTGAACTACAATGAGTGATTAAACGATAGGTTGATTGATTGATATATTTGTCTAATGCAAAGAGATTAAAATAGCAACAAATTCAGAATACAAAAGAATGGTTGATTAGGGAGATCCCCACTAACCATTTGATGCTTAAACAATGTCCAATTTATGTAGGTAGATTATTAAAATCTGTTTCACATAATTTATATCCAAATCGTCACCTTGTCAGTCATATTTAGTTTTGAACCCATGTTCCTAGGTCATTTTGGACTCGATCTAAACGACTTGAGCCCAACCTTGAAGTATTTAGTGAACCAGGATCAAGACCTAAGTCATTATGGACTTATGTCTTGACCATATGTCACATGAGTGAAGTTAACAAGCATACAATGTGATAATTGTGGAAGGTTTCCCTTCCCGAACCTCTATTGGAGGATCCAGGAGAAAGTCAAAGTGACTCTCTCAATCTGCACCTATATGGATACGAACCAAGAGAGCCAACGAGTAGCCACAATAACCTTGTCAATTCAATGTGTGCTTGACTAAAGCTCCTTAATTCTATTGAGACTTAAGGTGGCTCTAGTCCTTGCTTAGTGCTAAGGAGACTAAACCATAAGGTAAACCCTCTTGGAATAGACCTTAATCATGTTTACATGTTCATCTAGCCTTAGGGGAGTAGCTAATTTAACCAAAGTCTCATTTTTAATTTCTTTATACATACATTAACATAGCTAAGGTCAACACATGCATAGATGAAACAAATCACGAAGCTCAAGCATATAAAAATTTACAAACAAAAAGTAGCTCATTCACAAACACAACTTCACAAAATATACACTAGAAACATGAACCATATATAATTCAAGGCATCATTTGTTCACATCACATGGCTAGGGTTTAAACCCTAGCCTCCCAAATGGACTACTCGCTACTCATGACTAAAATCAAGTTTAGATATATAGATAAGAGTCAACAAGTGCAAGAAATAACTGAAGAGTTCCTTAAGCAAAGCCCTTCAAGCTCTTTCAAGTCCCTTCTTCACTTTCTGGCTCCAAATACACCCAAGCTTGTAGAAGAGGTAAGGAAGACCCCTAGAATCCCAAGAGGTAAGGAGAAGAAGGATTACTTCTCACTTCTTTGAACTCTATAAATCTCACCAAACCTTAAGAGACAAAGATGAGAGGATGAAGTGAGGGATAGTGGTGAGGGGGAGTGGAAGAGGTTCAGCCAAGGCTTGCAAGACTAAGTCTCTTAGATTTATAGAGGGTTGGAATAGAAGAATAGAGGAAGAGAAATATAGCTTCTCTCTAGAGAACTCTTTAAGAACCCTAGGGAGAAGCTAGAGAGAAAACTAGAGAGTAAAAAAAGCCCAAAACTAAGAAAAATGAGTAAAATAAAGTGTGTGTGTGTGGAATAAGTATGAGAACATGAGGTGTTTTGTGAGCCTTTAGATGTGCTAGAATGACCATGAAGTTTGATCTAATGGTTACAACTTGTGATCCCCTTTTCTTAACTTTAAGGCTAATAAAGTCCAAACCTTGCTTAATACTTCCAAAATTCAAATATGTGCTTCCCCTTTCAAATCAGCTAGGATTTTTATCTAGGTGGTTTGGGATTCACTTGGGCCTAGATAAGATTGTTTGGGCCTCACATGGTAGTCCGGCTAGCCATGGACAAATCCAGCGATTTTCTGGCAGTTTTTGAAAACTTCCTGCGACAACTTTTTGTCATTTTCCCAATGTTGCTCCAAATTCTCTCATGACTTCGAAAATGTGTTCGACTTCTCCAAAAGTGATTAATTTCCATCTTTAAGAGCGTTTCCATGCCAACTCCCAATTTCCTAGCATAAACACAAAAACGTTATAAAAATGATGCTTTATTCATTAAAGACAAGCAATAAACGTGAAGTTAGGACACAATTAGTACATAAATATGGACCTTAAAAGAAAGTAAGATAAGCTAGACTCAAAGTACAAGATCACACAAAAGTATGTAAGTGTCCCGAATTGTGAATATTTTCTCTCAAAAAAATATGGCTAATGGATTGAACTCCTCTTAAACACAATTAGAATATGAAATAAATGTATGTTTAATAGGCCAAACATGCTACATTTTAAACCAAATGCATGCATTGAGATGTATTTAAACTAACATGTTCCTAACCATCTAACTCACAAGATATCACACAATGCACTCAAGTGTTTAGATGGTTAGTGTTTGCACTCAACAATCAAATTCATCACATGTTTTCCATAAGCTTGATTTTCAACCAAATACTCCATCAATCTGCAAACACAAGCATTACAAATCTAGATGACTTATTAAGGGTTGTAATGGGGTTAGGGCTAAGGCATTCAAAATTTGGGTATGTGGTGCTAAAATATGTTCCAAAGACTTAGTTAAAGCACTAAAACTTGTCAATCCTACACTCTTCCCATTCCAAAGCATCACCATGGTCAACCTTTAGTACCAAGGGCCAGATTTCATTTTTTTGGACCCAAGCTTCATTCTAAACTATCTTTGGGCGTTGTAGATATGACAAAGGCTAAAATTCTTTACTCTTAAGCCTTCTTTTGGTGACAAACTTCATATCCACAAGTATGGGGACATTAATCCACAAATTTCATACACTAAGCTAAGTGTTTAGGTACGCACATGGAAATGCAATAAAGACTAAATGTGGGCTCAAAATGGCTATCTATAGGTGTTGCAACTTGTGAGCATTCAAGGGACACATGGCTATTTGGCAAAAGTGGTGATAGTCCTAAATGCCTCTATCATATTTGAAATAACTCATGATTAAAAAATGATTTACACGATTAAAGCAAGTTTTAGATCTCACATAACCAATTGACATCACACATGAAAGATTGGGTCCATTATATAATTAAGCTAGTCATGCACAAATTGGCTCAAAATCTCACATAACCAATGATAGCTTGAAACATGTTAATCCTTCTTTTTCTTAAATGCATACATTTTGAGGGACATATGCTTTTTAAACGATTAAAAATGCATTATTTCCATTTTTTGTTTGACGCATGCTTAAAATCATGTAATCCACTAGCCAATGATTCATTTTCATCGTTGAGAACCATTATTAAGATACAAACATACCAAAACAAGCATATTTTAGCGTTATATTTTCTCAAATATTTCAAATATTTATGGATTTTAGAATAAGGAGTGATACGACTTAGCCTTCTACCTCACACTTTAGAATCAAATTGTCCTCAATTTGCATTAAGCCACATAGTAAACAAAAGTGTATAAGAGATAACATAGGCATCATCATTTCACATTTTATTCTCCTAACACAAGTTCTTTTAGGCATAACAACTAGCATGCATTCACACTTAAAAAGTCATATAGTCTCTAAGAACTAATGAAGCTATTAGAGTTCTATCAACCACAATGGGAGCATGCATACTAATCATATTTCAAAGGAAAAAAATATTGTAATTAAGCACATAACATGAGGGCACCTCACACTTACACAAGACTACCACATTCTACATGACTTCAAACAATAAACTAATTAAGCATCATTCGCAAACATATCCATATCATGCAAAGAAGTAAATAGAGTAGGGATAAAGAGGGTTCAAATGCTTTGTCGACCAACTCCAAGCTCTATATGTGTTAGAATGTAAACCAACGAAGGTTAAGTTAGGCCTCGCCATCCAAGGTTGCATATGCTTGTTCATGATCCTCAAATTGTACTCTAGGAACTGTCTTGGCCTCAAGGAATACTCTATGCTCCATGCCTCAAAGCCACAAGCTCTTGGTCATCAAAAGTCAACTTTTCCAGGACACTCCTCGACGGGTCGAAAAGTTGACCCGGACTTGACAGTATCTTGTAGTCGACAGGTCGAGAAAGGCCTTCGACCCGTCAAGAATTCCAAATTAAGCTCTCCAAGTTCATGACCTCAATTCTCCATTCTTTATTCCTAATGCTCCTCCAACCTCACATTTATTCTTCTTGCATTCCAATGGTGTCTGGCCATCGAGGGTTATAGTTTAAGGACGTAAACATGGTTCGTTACTCCACCATCTTGTTATGGTAGATACTTCTTTAGTAGTACCACTCTACTGCTTAGAAATAGACACTACCACATTACGCACCATTGCCGGCGAGAAGGAAAAAAAAAGGCCGGCGACGGAGCAAGTCGCCGGCAATAATGAGCATTGCCGGCGATATGAACCGTCGCCGGCAATAAGATCAAAAAGTCGCCGGCAATGGTCAAAATTATTGCCGGCGACCTTCTCCGTCCCCGGCAATAATCTCTCCACCATTGCCGGCGAAATTCCTGCCCAAATATCGCTGGCAATGGTGAAAAATTATTGCCGGCGACGGAGAAAGTCGCCGACAATAAGTTTCCACCATTTCCGGCGATTTTTGGCCGGAATTTCGCCGGCAATAACTCCATTTCCGACGATTTAATGAATCGCCGGCAATACCTCTTATATCAGATCCAGATCGCAGCAGCTCATTCATTTAGGTAGAGAAAAATCCGGTGAAATCGAAAGAAGGAAAACGCTCTGAAATCCTTGGGTATTGTCAAAAGGCGTCGAAAACCCGCTCGGGAAGCTATATATATACGTAGCTATATATAGGTACGTATATACGTATGTATATATATGTATGTTGATTTAATTAGATCGATATATATATATATATATGCATGCATGTGTTGATTTAGAGTTGAGATATCGATTATTGGTTTGATATGCAAATAGAGTGGATATATTGTTGATTCCGAGTGATTGACTGTTGATTTTGAGTTGATTTGAGATTATTTCAATGAAAATATGTTAATTTGTGTATATATATATGTATGGATATAAAATTATTTTGTGAATATTAATTGTTAATATGTCTATTTATATACAGGCATGGTAATTTGTAATTGTGAATTGTTAGTAGATATATATTTTTTTTAATTTATATGCATTATGCATGGGTCGACTTTTGTTAATTAATCGGATGAATTCGAATGTAATTAATGATGATTTATTAATTAATTAGTAGTGAATGTGTGTATATATATATTTATAGTACGTAATGTTAGAATTTTCAGGATGGACAAGAGTTGGATGAGCCTCGAAAGATGGGATGTGAGATATCACCATGGAATTAGGAGTTTTGTGGATTTTATGAAGGCTAATTGTGGAGACACTATACTTCATTATTGCCCGTGTAAAGAATGTAAGTGTCGCAGCGATCGATTTCGTTTTTCCATTGATAAAGTCCAGAAGCACCTGAGTAAATACGGGTTTTGGGATAAGTACACTTGTTGGATTTATCACGGTGAAACATCGTTAGCAGGTCCGCATGATCATGGATAATTTGGTGAGAGGGCCAGTCCATCCTATGATCATGGACATTTTGCTGAGAGGTCCAGTCCATCCTAAGATCCAACATCGATGTTAATCAATGATATGTTTCCTCATGAGAGCGGTGTATTTGCTGATCAAGCACCAAATGTCCCTCCCGTCGTGCAGGGTTTCCCCCATATTGAGCCAGTCGAGCCATTACCTAGAGCTCATGTCAACACAAGCGGTATGGACAAGTACAACAACCTGATTGCATTGCAACAGACTCCGTTGTACGACAGTTGTAGTAAGACTGTTCTTGAAAGTATCATGGGAATGATGCAGCTCAAAATGGAGAACAAAATGTCTGTCAAAGCTGTTGATTCTTGGCTGAAGTGGACTGCTTCGCTACTACCACCCGGTCATCGTCTTCCTACCACTCATCATAAGATGCGACATATCCTGAAAGATCTTGGGCTTTCCTACATCAAAATCCATGCATGCAGATATGATTGTATTCTCTTCTGGGGAAAAGATCTTGAAGACCTTGAAGCCTGCTCGGTATGTTTTACAGAAAGGTATAAGTTGACTCCTGCAGGCAACAAGAAAGCTGTGAAGATACTTCGATATTTCCCGCTTATTGATAGGCTGGAGCGGTTGTTCATGTGTGGTTTCACGGCCGAAGCTATGAGATGGTGGGCTGAGAGGAATTTGCCTGACGATGACACCCTTATACACCCTTCCGACGGAGAGGCTTAGAAGCACATGGTCAGGGAGTTTGATCATTTTGCAGCAGAGGTCCGAAATGTTTGGCTAGGGCTCTCATCTGATAGATTCAACCCTTTTGGCAACATGAGTCTTCAATACAGTATATGGCCAGTTATTTTGGTACCGTACAACCTTCCACCATGGATGTGCATGAAGAAGGAATACAATATGCTGACTCTGTTAATTCCGGGCCCGAGTTATCCAGGAAAGTGTCTCGATCTGTATTTGAGGCCTTTGATTGAGGAGCTTAAGTACCTGAGTGAGTGTGGCCACCCCACTTACGATAGGTTCAAAAATGAGATGTTCCAGATGCATGCCATGCTTGTTGGCACCATCAGTGATTTTCCTGCCCGCGGTATGTTGTCGGGCAACGTTACCAGGGGTTACAGGGCTTGTTCAGAGTGCATGTCGGTTGATTGTTGCAGTCCTCATTGCAGTAAAATTGTTCTGATGCGTCACCGTTGTTGGCTTCCATATGATCACCCATTTAGGCAGGATCAAGACGCTTTTGATGGGACTGTGGAAATAGGTGTGTCACCCAAGCGATGGACAGGGGATGAAATTTTGGAAGTGTTGAATGAATATGATTTTGGGCAGCTGAGCAATCATCCTGAGATAGTGGCGTCCATTCCAGACAAACCCGAAAGGTATAAGTTTTGGACACACAAGAGCATATTCTGGGAACTCCCCTACTGGCCCAGGTTGCCTATCAGACACTACCTAGATGTCATGCACATAGAGAAGAATGTGTGTGAAAGTGTGGTGTGCACAGTTCTTAATTTGGAAGGGAAAACAAGAGACATCCCTAACGCACGCATTGATCTGAAAGCTATGGGACTGTGGAAACATTTGTGGTTAAGAGATGGTAAGAAAAAAATGCCGCAAGCTCCTTACACCGTCAAGCCGAAGCATAAGCATGAAATTTTTGGGTGGCTGAGTAATGTCAGGTATATATTCTTATGGCTATGCAGGAAATTAATATAATTTGTACTTATATATGGTTATATGCGAGAAATATAATTGTTGCTTATAGCTATATATGCGGGTATCCTTATGGCTATGCAGGAAATATAAGCAGGTGTGTTAACTTCCGGAACAATAAGATGTACGGATTAAAGAGTCATGACCGCCATGTACTGCTTCAACGCCTTTTCCCTATTTTCATTCGAGGGTACCTGCCCAAAGAGGTGGTGGAGCCGTTGGTGGCCTTGTCAAGATTCTTTCAGAAGTTATGCACCAGGGAAGTTAAAAAATCAGATCTCAGGGAGATACAAGATGACATCATTTTTATCATGTACAAGCTTGAGAGGATATTTCCCCCAAATTTTTTCGACATCATGCCTCATCTAATGATCCATCTTCCCGAACAATTATTGCTTACCGGTCCCGTACACTACACTTGGATGTATCCCATGGAAAGGTACAAATGATTCATTCATTTGGTTTGCCTCTGTTTTTATATGTAAATTCTTATTTTTTAAGTAAGTTAACATGCACTTGTTAACTTGTAGACAATTGGGAGCCTACAAAGACTATGTGAAGAATAAATATGCACCTGAAGGGTGTATCGCTGAAGCATATGTTGTGCACGAGTGTGTAACGTACACCAAAGTGTATTTGGGAGCGCTTGAGGACCCCCAACAACAGATGTCGATAGATGAACCCTAGTTCAACCTTTCTATCATCTCCAATGACGTCGTAGTACAGGGAAGCTTGCCAAAGTCGTACAAGTTGGATGGAAATGAGGTAGCCATTGCCCACTGGTCGGTACTGATTAACTATCCAGAAGTACAATATTGGAAAAATTATCATCTTCACTGCCCTGTTATTGCCGGAAATGTTGATTACCACAACAGGACGTTTGCAAACTACTTTGGTCAATGGGTAAGGGTATATGTGTATATATCTATTTTTTAGCTCCTTATATAGCATGTGTGTACGTGGTTTTCTTTTTCTATGTTCATAATTTATGGTGTACCTGGTTTCTTATCGTTTTCAGATGAACCATGTAGCAAATGATGGTTGCCCAGAGTGGTCAAACGAATTGAGGGTCTTGGCGATGAAACCGATAGCTTCAAAAGTTTACTCGATGTGTCAGGTCAATGGCGTGAAATTTATATGTGAAAATCGAGACTACCGACTGAAAACACAGAATTATGGGGTGATGGTCCATAGTGGGCAGGATGGCGTTGACTATTACAGTGTCCTTCATTCAGTTGTTGAACTAATTTATGGGACCCGCATGAAAGTGCACTTGTTCAAGTGTAGATGGTTTGATACTAGCTCGAAGAACACAAGGACCGATCAGTACGGAATATTTTCGGTGAATACTGCTACAAGCTGGTATAAAGAAGACCCTTTCGTTCTTGCCACATCAGTAAAACAAGTGTTTTACCTTGACGATCTTCTGAACAAAGTCCCATGGAAGATGGTTAACCATGTTGCTCATAGAAACATATACAGTGCTGCCACACTTGGTGAGACCGCAGATGATGAAGAAGTTACTGCATACCAAGAGTCGAACGCTTTTGACATTCTAGAATCATCTACGATTCGCCTTAATAATGTGAGATCTGGGAGTGTGGTTCGAATTACTGGAGCAGAACTTCTCGATGTTAATCCATATGAAGTTGACGCTGATTCAGATGACGAGAAGCGGCATATATTGCCAGAGGTTACCTATGAAACCGTGTCAGACTCAAGTGATGAAGATGATTACGATTATCATCCTTAGTACGTTAATGATGTACGTATTTTAGTATATATAAACGTGCATGTATGTTTGTTATATAAACGTGCATGTACGTATTTATAGTCGGAAATTCTAGTCGGAAATTCTTGTCGTAAATTATAGTCGGAAATTATAGTCGTAAATTATAGCTAGCTAGTCGGAAATTATATATAGTCGTAAATTATAGTCAGAAATTATAGTCGGAAATTATAGTCGTAAATTATAGTCGAAAATTATAGTCGTAAATTATAGTCGTACATTATAGTCGGAAATTATATATAGTCGTAAATTATAGTCGGAAATTATAGTCGTATTTATAGTCGGAAATTATATATAGTCGTAAATTCTAGTCGGAAATTATAAAAATTTCGCCATGCCAACGCTTGATATCGATCGGTCTTATTTATGAATTAATACTTGCCGGAAATTCTTGGCCGGGAATCACTATCATTACCAACGAGTTGATAACTCGTTGGTAATAGTATTACCCACGAGTTATCAACTCGTTGGTAATAGTATTGCCCGCGAGTTGATAAGTAACTCGCCGGCAATACTTGGTTGATTTCCAGCTTGCAGCTCGACCCCTCCCTCATTTCTTCACGGACTTCCATATATCCTAGCTTGAAAACCCTAAAACCCCTCCCCTCTTCCTCACCTCGCCGCCCTCTCCTCAAACCTCTCTTCCTCTCCTCCCCTCTCTCCTCCCCTCCCCTCATCCCCTCTCCCCTCTCCCCTCTCCCCTCTCCACACAAAATTACCTACCCCCAAAAACCCCAAATCTCCCCTATCTCTCCTCCCCTCCTCCTCTACCTCCTCCCCTCACCTCCGTCGCCGGAAGCCGATCGAGCTCGACCATGACAGGTCCTAGCTCCCTCTCTCTCTCTCTCTCTCAATTTTTGTTTTTTTTTTAATTATGTATATATATATATGCATTTTAATTATATTTGTATGCATTTTAATTAACTTGATTAATTAAGTTTTGGGTGATGTTTTAATTTTTGATAATTATTAGGCAAGTGTATGTATGTATATATGTGGAAAATATTTAGGTAATTTAAGGTGATTTAATTGGCATGGATTAATTGATATATATAGTTGATAATTATATTGTATTTTTAAGGTGTTGCATGGGCAAATTAAGGTGATTTGGATTCATTGATATAGGTAATTTAAGGTAATTTAAGGTGTTGGGCAAATTAAGGTGATTTGGATTAATTGATATAGTTGATAATTTAAGGTATATTTGTTAACTTAATTAATTGGTTAAATAAGCATTTGCGTAATAATTAATTGATATTTTGATAATTATATTCGTAATGATCGATATGATATGATGTAATTTAATTTAATGTTTAATGTTTAATTTAATGTACGATATCAAAACCGCTAGAACCGTTTGGAACCGGAACTGTTTGGAACCGGAACCATTTGGAACCGATAACCGCTAGAACCGAAATTGAAACCAAACGGTTCTGGTTCCAAACGGTCACGGTTCGAAACGGTTCCAGTTCGAAACGGTTATGGTTCCAAACGGATCCGGTTCCAAACGGTTCCGGTTCCGGTTTTTCATAGAACCGAATGCAGGACTAATTGTTGGAACTGATAACGGTTTGGAACCGGAACCGTTTGGAACCGATAACCTCTAGAACCGGAACTGGAACCGAATGGTTCCGGTTCCAAACGGTTCCGGTTCCGGTTTTTCATAGAACCGAATCCAGGACTAATTGTTGGAACCAGAACCGTTTGGAACCGGAACCGTTTGGAACCGGAGCCGTTTGGAACCAATAACCGCTAGAACCGGAACCGGAACCGAACGGTTTCTGTTCCAAACGGTTCCGGTTCCAAACGGATCCGGTTCCAAACGGTTCCAAACGGATCCGGTTCCAAACGGTTCCGGTTTTTCATAGAACCGAATCAAGGACTAATTGTTGGAACCAGAACCGTTTGGAACCGGAACCGTTTGGAACCGGAACCATTTGCAACCGATAACCGCTAGAATCGGAACTGGAATCGAACGGTTCCGGTTCCAAACAGTCCCGGTTTGAAACGGTTCTGGTTTGAAACGGTTCCGGTTCTAAACGGTTCTGGTTCCAGACGGATCGGGTTCCAAGCGGTTCCGGTTCCAGTTTTTCATAGAACTGAATGCAGGACTAATTGTTGGAACCGATAACAGTTTGGAACCGGAACCGTTTGGAACCGATAACCGCTAGAACCGGAACCGAACGGTTCCGGTTCCAAACGGTTCCATCCTTAATTTTCATAGAACCGAATCTAGGACTAATTGTTGGATGTGCAGGAGGTTTTGCGGCAAATTGGTTTGGAGGCATCAAACAGAAAGGGAGTAGATCCAATGGAGGGAGCAATAGTCAAGCTTCCTCAGCCGCAGTCAGCAACACGCGCAGTGGCCCAATGATGAATGCTCGCACACAAATATTGCTAGCTGCGCGAGGAGAGGAGGAAGCTGCACGATCCGGATCCGTGCAACCCCTAGTCCAGCCTCGAGCCTCAGTCACCAGACGCTCAGTCAGCAGACCCTCAGTCAGCAGACCCACAGACGAGCGACACTCAACGGGGGCATCAGAAACTCCTTCCATCCGAATGCCCCCTATTGGCCCAGTGCCTACTCCCGTTTCACGGGAATCATCTGAGGCAGATGGTGCTGGCGCCTCATCGTCCAGGCCTCGTCTATCTCCGCCGTCTGGTCTCTTCCTGCCCGACGAAATTCCTGTGATCCCTGAATTCGATGATAGGGGGAGGCCTATTTATATTGAAGGACGGCCGGAGTTCCTGAGCGTAGAGGAAGCGTACAACTTCATCCCGTTCGACCCCGTGTATCTTTGGAGTGCGAGGTGCACCAACCAGCAAACAGACGATGCAGGTAAATTTTATTTACCAAGATTGATTACTTAATTATTACTTACGACTATAAATAGTGTCAATTAATAATATCAATTTGTTGACATTTTATTATTAGGCAATTTCGTTAATGGCACTGGAAAACGAAAGACTAGAGGCCCCTGCACCGGGAAAAATCTTGAGCAGGCCACCGGGGGAAGGAAAACGCTCATTAGGGCCAATGAGCATGGTGAGGTCATCGAGACATTTGACACCACGCGAAAGTATGCCAGCATGGCCGGGGCCGTCGTGCGGGACAAGGTCCCAATGCTTTGGCCAGATTAAGAATCTGTGCCTCTCTACGTGAAGATGCAAGTGCAGAATGCACTGAGTGTGAGTTAAATCGTATTTTCATTACGTAAATTTTACATTTATTAATTAAGTCCGAATAAATATATAATTTTACCGTTTATATATTCATCTTGCAGGTGTAGTTTGACGTGGATGAATGCCTTATTCACACATGGGTAGAGCGTCAACTACATATCAGGTGATGTGATTCGAGTTATTTGAGTATATATCGAGTTAGATTTTTTTTTATCAAGTGTTTTAATATCTCTAACTTTTTTTTTCTAGTGTTAATATAGGTATAAAGAGTGGAAGAACGAGCTTTCAAAACATTACACACAGTACAAGGAGCTAGGCCGAGGTTCTACCCCTAGCGAATTTCGGTTTAGGGAGTACGAGTGGCTGTGGCTGGTAGCCCACTTCGAGCACCCCAAAGTGAAGGTATGCATCCTGAATATATTTTACAACCCTAATGTATCATATCACATTGAAATAGTTAGTTACTAATTTTTTTACATATGTTTATCAAACAAGGCGATTTCCAAGACGAACAGGGAGAACAGATTGAAAAACACCAAGGCCCATCATGCAGGTTCACTCAACTATTTGGGTTGGTCGAGTAAGGCCCAGCAACAACAAGAAGTCAACCCGTTGGTGTTTATTCATCAGAAGTTCTATCCGCAGTGCCCTGAAGAAGCGGTAAGTCTTTAGCCTCATTATTTTGTACTTCACATATGCATGTGTTAATAAAACTATTTTTCTCTATTAATTTTTTTTTTTTTAATAATACGTTATTCATATTCGCTTTTCAATTAGGCGAGAGTGGAGGAGGCGATCACAGAAGTCACCATGAATATAGCTCGAAACAACCATCATGACTGCTCGGAGGAAGAAGTGACCCAGTATGCCTCTCAGATCGATCCGCTTGATCGCCCTATAGCGGCTTAGATCATGGCAAAAGCGTGCGGGACTGGAAAGAATACCTACTACTACAGGGGAATGAGCTCGGCGGGCGAAGGAGTATTGAAGAACACTTCGGAATACTCTACCGGGTCAAGAACTTCAACTTCTAGGAACTCTAACCTAGCAGCGGAGCTTCTGAGGATGCAGAGGGAGTTGGAGGAGCAAAGGAGGCAGATGGAGGAGATGCGGCAATTGGCTGAGCAGCAGGCAGTCAGAGATGCCGAGTACCAGGTGATGGCCGAGAAACACCGAATTATGGTCCAGCAGCAGACACAAATGTTCACATGGATGCAGACAATGTACGCGTGCCAGACTACCGGACAACCGCTCCCCACACCTCCCCTGGTCCCTGTGTTCCACACTGATACACCACCGCAGCAATCACCGCCACAGCAAGACCAGGGTAGCCACCGGAGTTCAAATGATTACGTCCACATGGATTTCTTCGACCCTTAGTGTAGTTGTAGTTTATTTTTATATTGTTGCTGTTTGTACTGTACGTTGGATAATTATGTGTGTACTGTTGAACTTGTATTTGTACGGTTTCTGTTTTTCAGTGCAGGTTCTGGAATTGGGGCCAATCCAGAACTGGCTTTTTTTTTGAAAAATTTCTCCGAGTATTGCCGGCGACTTGGACCTAAGTCGCCGGTAATACCCCTCATTTTCCGGCCACGGCGGAGCAACATTGCCGGCGACTTGGTAATGCCCTAAATCATTGCCGGCGACATGAGTCGCCGGTGATATATACCTTTAGGCATTGCCGACGACTTGAAAAATAAGTCACCGGTAATACTTTCACCGGCGCCAAATTTCCGGCGAGAGTATTACCGGTGACTTGTCGCCAGTAATAGTCATTACCGGCGACTTTAAGTCGCCGGCAGTACCTCTTAGTGTGGTAGTGAGAGGACTTCTTGACTTGTTGTAGAGGCAAACATCAAAGTGATCCATGCATTTGCCAATGTTAGATCGAAATGGACACCTTCTTGATGTCTTCCTTTTCTTCTCGATCGCTCTTCCAAGTAGCATTCTAAACTCTTCCTTCAATATCAATGGGGACTTGATGTGTGGAAAAGAAGTAGGTGGTTGTGGTATCTCATGACAAGGTAGAGAGTCGGCAACATAACTTCCTTTCTGATCATTCACTTCTTCATAGAAACATTGGTTGCTAAATGGAGGATCAAGAGGTAAGAATGCCTTGGTCTCAATCCTATCTTCATGATCATAACTCAATACTTCTTCTTGCTCAATGAGGAGTTCTTGATGGTACTCTTTTAGTGGTGATGGAAGGAATGGTGATGTTTCTTCAACTTGGTCTTCAATTCTTGGCATAAACACATTCTCTTCACTTTGGGCATCCTTTTCATCTAGCTCCTTCATCAATTCGTTATGATAGCCCATAACCAGTCGTGTAGATCAGTTCAAAAGTATATTTAATCTCAACACTCAAAGCTTCATCATACATGGTTGAGTCTTCATCATCGGATGAGGAATCATTATACATGGCTCTTTGAGAAGTTTCCACCGAAGCTTCATGGTTGATGATAGATTCATGAGGTGTCACTTCTTTTTGATTAAACTCTTGTGCTCTCTCAGATAGTACACTCATTTGAGCTTCCAATCCTTGAATGTCCCTTTGAAATTCCTCTCTCGCCCATTGAAGTTCCTCTTGTATACATTGGAATTCATTCCTCATGCATTGCCTTGAAGCTTCTTGTTGAGCAAGCAAATTGGCAAGTATTTCCTCCAAATTCAGATTAGGGCTTTTTTCTTGATGTGAAGGGGGTGCCACCAATCGCCTAAAGTGTGTACGTGTCTCCTCTTGTCGAGCTATGTACTCTTCAACTCGGGCAAGGTGGGTGTGAATGAATGCTTCCAAATTTGAACTAGGGGCTTTTTCTTGAATATGTACTGAGTGTGCTTGACGCATTCTCATGTTGTACTCGTACTCTTGAACGTACTCATACTCTTGAACATACTCATACTCTTGAACGTACTCAGGATACTCATATCTCAAGTTGCACTCAAGAGGGTAATGCACTTGGGAACCACATAGAGCACAAGCCTCCACATAAGAATATGTCAGCTCCTTGGCTTGATAATTCCACTCTTGATAGCCTCTATTGTAGGGTACTTGTTGCCCATAACCACTTAAATTCTCCCAACCATTATACCATCTGTCCATGGTGAGTTCTTCCTCGAAAAAAGGATTCGAAGGCATGAAATCTGAAAACACACTATGCAACCTATAGATATTAGTCCTCTAAACTCCTAGAGTGACTCAAAGCCTTAAGGACCTTCCACAGTACTTCTTTGGCACCCCTCTCAAGGAAACATCAATTAGCAGTCTAAAAGTTTAAATATGATTCTGGTACGCGGCGCAGTGGAATTCACAGTGCTATGGAGACCATGGTGAACCGAGGTAAAGGCGTGCGTAATCCAATATACCGGAATCACCAAATAAAGTCCTAATAATCTAGGGTGTAGCAAAAATTAGGTTTGCTAGATCTAGGCTCTCTAACTACTATGCTTGAAAGTAAGAAACTACTTAGATATGCTCCCAAAAGTATGAATACTTAAGATAAAGAGGCAGAAGGTAAGTAAAACAACCTAAATCACAACACAACTTCAATGGGTTGAAGCAATAGGCTTCGATGGTTTGAAGCAATGCCCCTGGTTCAGAAATACAGGCTACACTTCAATGGATCAAAGGAATAGGCTTCAATGGATTGAAGTAATTGCTCTGGTCTCCACGCATAACAAGGCTTCGATGGATCAAAAGTATGTCCTACAAAAAGGTTACAAGCACAAATTCTAGCACAATTTTACCTCAAAGTACCTACCAAAGTATTCTAGAGATCAAAGAGAAGGAAAACAAAGTTCTAAGTAGTAAAAAGAAGAAAACTACAAAGCTAAGAAATAAATATTACACACATGTCCGGATACTCTGCAATCAAAGTCTAACTGAAGCTAAGAAATCAAAGTGAATTCAATCCCCGACATCGGCGCAAAAAAATTGTTGAGAAGAATTACACCCCTACACTTTGTGAACTAAGAACTAACTCATAAGTGCAAAAAATTCTTCCACCCACAAGTATACGGAGTCAAGTTATAGTATTTATAAGAAAGTCGAGTGTTAAAACAACGAGCATTGGCCACTTAAACTCCTTAGCTTGACTAAATTAAGCACTCAAATTATGGATTAATTAGACACTAAACATGACATTAAACAAAAATAAAACGTGGAAATGTATCTCTCAAGACTAAGTACTTTAGAGACATAGCATTATAAGAAGTGATTGAACTACAATGAGTGATTCAACAATACGTTGATTGATTGATGTATTAATTAGTCTAATACAAAGAGATTAAAATAGTAACAAATTCACAATAAAGAAGAATGGTTGACTAGAGAGTTCCCCACTGACCATTTGATGCTCAAACAATGTCCCAATTTACTTAGGTAGATTATTAAAATCTATTTCACAAAATTTATATCCAAATTGTGACTTTGTGAGTCACGTTTGGTTTTGAACCCAAGTTCCTAGGTCATTTTGGACTCTAGATGACTTGAGCCCAACCTTGAAGTATTTAGTGAACCAACATCAAGACCTAAGCCATTTCGAACTTATGTCTTGACTGTATGTCATGTGAGTGAAGTCAACAAGCATACAACGTGATAATTGTGGAAGGTTTCCCTTCTCGAACCTGTATTGGAAGACCCGGGAGAAAGTTTAAGTGACTCTCTTAATCAACACCTATTGGGATACCAACCAAGAGAGCCAATGAGTAGCCACAATAATCTTTTCAATTCAATGTGTGCTTGACTAAAGATTCTTAAGTATATTGAGACTCAACAATAATCTAGTCCTTGCTTAGTGCTAAGGAGACCAAACTTTAAGATAAACCCTCTTGGAATAGACCCTATTCATGTTTACATGCTCATCTAACTTTAGGTGAGTAGCTAATTCAAACAAGGTCCCATTTTTAGTTTCTTTATTCATACATTAACTTAGCTAAGGTCAACACATGTATAGATGAAACAAATCATAAAGCTCAAGCATATAAAAATTCATAAACACAAAGTAGCTCATTCACAAATACAACTTCACAAAATATACAATAGAAACATAAACCATACATAATTAAAGGCATCATTTGTTCACATCATATGGTTAGGGTTCAAACCCTAGCCTCTCAAATGGACTACTCGATACTCATGACTAAAATCAAGTTTAGATACATAGATAAGAGTCAACAAGTGCGAGAAATTACCGAAGAGTCCCTTAAGGCCCTTCAAGCTCTTTCAAGTCCCTTATTTACTTTTTGGCTCCAAATGCATCTAAACTTGTAGAGGAGTTAAGGAAAACCTCTAGAACTCTAAGAGGTAAGGAAAAGAAGGATTACTTCTCACATCTTTGAACTCTAGAAATATCACCAAACCTTAAGAAACAAAGATGAGAGGAGGAAGTGAGGGATTGTGGTGAGGGCGAGTGGAAGAAGTTTGGCGAAGGCTTACAATGCTAGGTCTCTTGGATTTATAGAAAGTTTAAAGAGAGGAAGAGAGGAAGAGAGGAAGAGAAATCTAGATTCTCTCTAGAGAGAAGCTAGAGAGAAAATTAGAGAGAAAAAAGTTTAAACTAGGAAAAATGAGTAAAATGAATTGTAGTGTGTATGGTGGTGTGGGGAGCAGAGGGGATAAGTATGAGAAAATGAGGTTTTTTGTGAGCTCTTATATGTGTTAGAGTGTCCTTGAAGTTTGATCTAAAGGCTACAGCTTGTGATCTCCTTTTCTTGACTTTTAGGCTAAAAAAGTCCAAACCTTGCCTATTAATTCCAAAATTTAAATATGTGCTTCCCCTTTCAAATCAGCTAGGATTTTTATCTTGGTGGTTTGGGCTTCATGTGGGCCTAGATAAGAGTGTTTGGGCCTCACATGGTGGTCCGGCTGGCCTTGGACAAATCCGGATGTTTCTGGCAGCTTCTGATAACTTCCAGCGATCAGTTTTTGTCCTTTTTCCCAAAGTTGCTCCCAATTCCCTCATGACTTCAGAAATATGCTCGACTTCTCCAAAAAGAGATCAATTTCCATATTTAAGAGCATTTCCGTGCCAACTCCCAATTTCCTAGCATAAACAGAAGACGTTAAAAGAACGATGCTTTATTCATTAAAGACAAGCAATAAGCATGAGATTAGGGACATAATTAGCACATAAATATGGACCTTACACTCGTTGAATAGATCTTTCGACCCGTCGAAAATTGCACCCTAGATGGACCCGAAGGTGTCAATCGACCAATCAAAAGGATTGCTCGACTCATCTAAGGATGCACCCTAGATCGACGCGAAGCTATCATTCGACCCGTCGAGTGAAATCTTCGACCCGTCGAATCCCCTCTGGTTGCGAGCACTATACCTCAATTTGGTGTGGTTCTCTACTCAGAGACATCTTGTGATGTCTTGGTTGGTTTTGCTAATGCTTGGTATCTCTCTGACCCACATAAAAGACGTTCCCAAATAGGTTATGTATTCACCATGTGAAACACGGTAATTTCTTGGAGATCAATAAAGCAAACCTTTGTTTCTACTTCCTCAAATCATCCTGAGATCATTGTTTTGCATGAAGTGGTTAAGGAGTGTGTATGACTTATGTCAATAGTACACCACATTCGAGGGTTTAGTGGATCATCATATACTACAATATGACCAACTTACATTGAACAAATGAAGTTGTGTTACATTAAGGGTGGTCATATTATATACATTTCACCGAAGTACTCTTTACAATCAGCAACAACAACGGTTATTGAATATCTGTGTGAACCGGATTAGTTCGATGGATAATGCTGCAGACTTGTTCATCAAGTTTTTACCAAAATTTACATTTGTGAAGCATGTGAGACACATTGGAATACAAATGTTATTTGAACTCCAAGATTGAGTTACTAGTCAAGGGGAGTTCATTTTGTAGATATCAGGGGGAGCCTACATCACATGTGACTGCTTTTGTAGTTGATACGTTGTACTCTGTTTCCCTTAGACCAAACTTTTATTTTACCCAATAGATTTTTGTTTGCTTGGCAAGGTTTTTAGAAAGGCAACATGTTATGTATCATCCATTAGGATTGTGATACAAGGGAAAGTATTTAAGGAAACAATATTCCTGGTATCTCAGTGTGCGTCTTGTCCTAAATAACATAGAAGTAGATATTTTCTCAATCCCTGATTTATAAGGATATTGATTGTAACAGATTGTAATGTCTATTTAAGGTCATCTATCAATGCATATAGTACAGTTTCAGATTATATCTTCTGTGTATCTATTTTCTCCTTCAACACGTTTTAATTAAAACAAAGGAAATATTACTCGGATGATCACTTATGTATGACACGTTCTAAACTTTGCTCATTCATGTATGACAAATATCACTAAGTTCACTATCGAACTACAACGTTACTCACTTTGATCACTCCATCCTAAACATACGTTTAAAAAAATATGATGTCGTTAAAAAAAGATCTCTTGTCATTCACGCGCAAATTTAAAAAAGGGTTTTGAGGGGCATTTATGTCTATTTTATATATTTTAATTAAGTTTTTTAAAAATTATTTGGATATTCATCAATGTTATCTGGGCACCTTGAATATTCGTATGGGCACCCAAAACGAGGTTGCGCGTCAAGATGCAACAAAGGTCTCTCTCTTTCTCTCATGCTGATTTCAACCCGCTTGGTATCCATGGTCGTCACACTCAAGGTCTCGGTTCTAGTACTAGTCGACTATGGACCTCGTGGTTACGAACTTACGATTCGAATGTGTTATTGATCGACTTATGCCCAATGAGATGAATTATTTCAATTTTGCCTTGCTCGTATCTCTGTGGATGAGAATTTGTTTATCTCGACCGTTAATTTCTGAAAACGTCGTCACCTCCTCGAATCCCACAACTCGTCGTTCAGTAGCAAGATATCTCGCAACTCCTCGGCTACTGCGTGTATGTTGCTTCGATCTCGGCTCCGCGACCTCACTTAGAGGCCACCGCTGCGTGATCCTTAGCCTCAGACCTATTCTAGAGTAGATCCGCTCTCTGTCAAGAGAGATAGAGAGAGGAAAAAAAATTAAAAATATATATTTTGTTCTTAAAGTGCCCCTCAAAACCCTTGCAAAATAGCACGTGAATGACACATAACTTGTTTTTAACGACGTCAATTAATTTTTAACGTCTGTTTGAAACAGAGTGATCGAAATGACTAACGGTGTAGTTCGATAGTGATTTTAATAATATTTGTTAGACATGAGTGAGTAAAATTTTGGACGTGTCATACATGAGTGATCATCCGAACAATTTTTTTAAAAACAAATACAACAAATTAACGGAATAATAAATGAAGATATGAAAGTGATCAAGAGAATTATTTCAACGACTAAAGCGTATCTTATAAAAGTTCGATTACCAAAATATTAGATGCGCTGATGTGCAATAGTCAATGGCTGAATTGGCCATTATGGATGGTTTATTAAAATATGAAAATATTTATTTTCAAATTTTTCTTGCCTCGTTTTAGTTTTTGGGCCCTGGACCCGCTTTTACAAAACCTCTTGTTGGGTGTTGGGCTCTCAGGTTCATGAAACTATCACCGTTGACCAGCACATCCGAAACTTAAACGACACCTGCACTTTTTAGGGCTCGCTCGCTCGCTTGTAACCATTTCACTCTTTCACCTCAACCAGTCCACCACCTACTCTCTCTCTCTCTCTCTCTCTCTCTCTACTGTAAGTTTCTCTCTCTCTACAATCTGCGCTCAATTACGATTAACTGTGTAGAAATTTGATGATTCCAACTGTTTGCATGCTGAATGTAGATTTGAATTTTCGATTATTGGAGTTTTATTTGTGTTTTCTTTAATTTGTTTAGGACGTGTGAATTTTAGTTACTTTGATTGAGAAATGTAGCGAAATTTAAGCCAAAGCTGTTTATAGATTGATGCGTAGAACAGTCATCACTATGTTCAGAACATGTTTATAGCCACCTGTATCATCACTGTTTAGAGTTTTAGGCGTATAAGAATCATCACCGTCAACATGAAATTATTGAATAGAAGAGCTTAATATTCTTCAATTGTAAATATAATCTTTTAACCATTTGTTGTTCAATTTTTATTTTGTTTGGGTAAAGTTTTAATGAAACTGAAACGGGATTGGCCAATACATTGTGTTTATTGCAAGTCATGTTTTGTGAATATGCACGTCTAGCTATCTAACAGCTACTTGTAATGTCTGTAGACAACTCAAATGGACCCAGAGTATAGTTCTGACGAAGAATCAGATATTAGTGAATCTGATATCAGTGACTACGTAGATAAACCATATGAGCAGTTACGAGATGGAAAGTATAAAGTAAGAGGACCTAATGGCACTCTCAGATGCCCCTTTTGTGCTGGGAAGAAGAAACAGGATTATAAATACAAGGATCTGCTTCAGCATGCTACAGGAGTGGGTAAAGGCTCTGCCAACAGAAGTGCCTTACAAAAGGCCAACCACCTTGCCTTAGCTAAGTATTTGGAGGAGCACTTAGCCAGTGAAGTGGATCAAGCCCAACTACCACCTCCGCCCAAGCCAGTTTTTAAAGAAGAGAAGCAAGAAGATCCGTATGTGTGGCCTTGGACTGGTGTCATTACCAACATAGCGAGCCAGTCAAAGGATGGAATAGACTTGCTTGATTCTGAATATTGGTTGAAAAAGTTTTCTAAATATAAACCAACAGAAGTTCATATTTTGTGCAATGAAGAACAACAGCAAGTGGGGGCTGTGATATTCTTTAGTAAAGATTGGAATGGTTTTGGGAATTGTACAGAGTTTGAAAAAATGTTCATAACCGAGTGTCAGGGGAAAGAGCACTGGAATGCACGAAAACAACAGCCTGGCCCAAGTATTTATGGGTGGTGTGCACGTTCGGATGACTATGAATCCCAAGAGCCAGTGGGGGAATTCCTTCGTGCAAGAGGACAACTTAGAACTTTTTCTGACATTGTCCAGGAAGCAGCTCAAAGCAAAATTGATGTCGTGGCAACTTTAGCCAATAAAATTGATATGACAAATGAAAATCTGGATGAACTACGGTATAAGTACAATGAGAATGCACTATCTTTAAGTAGGATGCTGGATGAAAAGGATAGGTTACATACAGCCTTTGTTGAAGGTTTTACTCTGTCCCTTGTTCTTTGCTTTTTTTGCTACTATGTGTTTCTGAGCATATATAGTTTTCTCATCTCCTTGTTTAGCCTATGTGTTTATAGTGTGCTTTATTATCAGCATTTGATTTTCTTATAAAATATGAGACACTCTAAGTTTATAACTACTAATTTTTATTTTTTTCAAACAAAATGATTTAATATATAGATTATACTAAATGCTAGATCAGACTACCCAGCTATATTTCTTTCACACGATTCAGGGCTTTTTGGAGTTTTTGCAATTAAGGTTTCTATTCAAAATCATTATATTCTTCACTGAACTTAGAAGTATGATTCACTCTTCCCACAAAGTTGTAATTACTGAGAACAATTATGTAGCATGTGATATAGCCTGACTTAGATATTTCTCTCTAATCAGAAACGAGGAGGATGCAGAATATGTCACGAGATAATGTTCGGAGAATATTAGATGAGCAAGAGAAACTGAATTATGAGCTGGAGTCTAAGAAAAGGAAACTTGATACCTGGAGAAAAGAATTGAACAAACGTGAAGCACTGACTGAACGTGATAGGCAAAAACTTGATGAGGACAAAAAGAAGGTAACGTGCCACATTCTTCTCCATCCAAACTATTGTTGGTTACTTGTTTAATCATCGAGCTACATTGTTCCTAGCAGTCTAAATTTTCTAGTTTTGTTAGCTATTCCATTATCTTATAAGGTATTTTGATTAAATAGGGTTTGATAAATTTCAAATTTAAACTTGATAATTAATTAGAGATCTAATTCAAAATTTCAAATGATTTAACTGTTTGAACTTAGAAGTCTCAACCTCATTCAGTATTATATTGAGTCATTCATTTGATTGTCCATATTATGGCATAACTAAGTCATCTGGAGTCTAGAAGAGTTCTGTACCTCTCTAAAAGTGGCTGATGTGCTCTTGTATTTTTTTTTTCCTGAAACTGTTCGCTTTCTCTATGTGGTGTGAGTCAGTCTCTTCTGTTTTGTACCATTTTTGTTTATTTTTTAGTTTTGTTCATGAGGAGACTAGAAGAGTTTCAGACCTAATCTAACAATCCATTGTGGCATAATTTTCATTTATTTTCTGGTGCATCAAAATACGCATGTCCTTGTTCATATATTTATTTAATTGGATTGCTCCATCCAGATAGCTTCACTTGATTCACAGTTCATCTGCAAAATCCAATGTTAAATTACACTTGTTCTTGTAAATGTAACATGCCTATATAGCTCTCTCTTTTTTGAAATATAATAAAATCTTACATTATAGCAGGTGAAGTTGCCGCTGGGGTTTTGCATACTGGGTACTGATTATCTATATTTACTGTTGATTTCAGAACGATGAGAGAAACAATTCACTTCAGTTGGCTTCTGCGGAGCAGAAAAAGGCTGATGAGAGTGTCTTGAGGCTGGTTGAACAGCAAAAGGTATCAATTCCTGGCTGATTAGAATGTGTAAAAATCTCATAACCTTGTGTTCCATTATATTCACTGACTCAGACTCTTTCACTTTCAGAGGGAAAAAGAGGATGCCTTAAATAAAATACTTCAGTTAGAAAAACAATTGAACGCCAAACAGAAGGTAGAAATGGAAATTGAAGAATTGAAAGGTAAGTTGGAGGTGATGAAGCATCTTGGGGATCAAGATGATGAGGCTGTTCAAAAGAAGATGCAAGACATGAAAACTGAATTGGCAGAAAAAATTGATGAGCTTGACGATTTGGAAACTCTGAATCAAACTCTAATCACCAAAGAGCGCCAGAGCAATGATGAGTTACAAGAAGCTCGGAAAGAATTAATAACGGTATGCACTTCATTTCCCCGTGGACTTGGGACTTTATCTATTCATATATTTTTCACAAACATATGTATGGATTTATGGACACACACACACACACACACACACACAGCAATCTCCATGTGGGTTCTTTGGCTGTCGAAGGACTGCTTATTTTCTTGTTTTACCCTCTTAAGTTTGTTCCCATCTTCCCAGTTTAGTACCTAAGGGTGTAGAGTTGGGTTTAGCTCTATCTGAAAATTGAACTTAAATTTCATAGGCCTTACGTTAGAATTTACTGAAGTCATACAAGAGTGGGGAATCATTAGTTACACCTCAGCCTTTATAGTGGTAGAAATAATAAGATTGTTTTGATTCTCATCTTAACATTTCATTTACTTGGAATTGACATAAAGTTCACAATCAGGAAAATAGAAGAAGTTACAACTGACGTGCTTCCGAGAGACACATTGAGTTTTCCAATCAAAATAGCAGTTAATTAAAAGAAAATTGTGATAGAAAAAAAATCCTACCTACCAAGTTATGATATAGTGCCAGACAATGCAGCTATTTATGATTTTGAATTACATATTTCACCGGTGTAAGTTCATAGATGTAAATTAAATGAAACAAAAATATCTCCACTGAAATTTGTTTTGTAAACCTTCATGATTATTATATTATATATTTCTCAAACTAAATGTTGATACTATCATGTAGGGATTGAGTGAGATGTTGAGTAACCGGGCACTTATTGTGATTAAGAGAATGGGAGACCTCGATCATAAGCCCTTCCTTGAAAGGTGCAAGAAAAAATATCCGCTAGAGGAAGCACTGGTTCAGGCGTCCACTCTATGCTCTATGTGGCAGGAAAATCTGAAAAATCCAGATTGGCATCCTTTCAAGGTTATAGAGAAAGAAGAAACCTGCGAGGTATGTCCTTTGAAGAACTCTTGTTATGTCTAAACTCATTTAGTATCAAATGTGCCTTTCGACTTTTCGTAATATGTGCTGTTATTTTTTTAAGTGTATTTTGGGGCTATTGCTATTTTTGTGATGCCAATAAATTAGTATGTGGATAGGAGTCAGTAGCTTTTCATTTCTCTCTTTGGATCCTTTATATTGTATGAGTTTAGAAAAACGTAAGAACTCTGGTTGATGTTGAAACTGATGAATTGGGGTCAGGCACTATATCTGGTGAAAGCATGCAGCCCAACTGATAATGGGTTGAGAGGTCCAGAATATTAGAAATTCTCATGTGGGGCTTAATCTTAACTCCTAAGTTAGAGCATTCAACCCAAAACCAAATGCCATAGGAGAAGAGCTGATAATATTGTTAGGCAAGACTTTGGTTTTGGACATGAAGTATATAACCAAAAAGTTCAGTACTTGGCACATCAATTTTAACGAAGTTCTAATAAGAGGGGAAGCAAAACCTTCAAAAATAAAGGGTTATTCCTAGGAATTAGATGGATTCACTTTCATGTATTCTCTTCTTTTTGTTTTTCACCTGAAAGAGCAGACAGGGAACATGGGGGTTTCGACTAGTATAGGTAGGGGAAGTTTAGGGAATTTTCTATTCTAGAATAGCAAAGGAGCAGTTATGCTTATCATATTTTAAGATGCCTTTGATACTTCTTTTGGTGTATGTATTGGAACTCTTCTGTGTGTTATGTGCTGCTTGGACATGTATTTGGATGACCTTGCAAGTGTATGGTCTATGGTTAAGATTTGCCGTAATGACTTGAACTCCTCTTTCTGTAATTTTGGTTTTAAGTGTTATGAAGCCCAACTACATCCCTGTCCAAACTAGTTATACTGTGGCAACAACACTAAATATAGTTGGAAAAAGAAATCTTGGTAAGAGGAATGAGATGAAATGAAGAAGGTCCAATGAAAAACTGTAGTTTTCAACTTATTTTGGGGATGCATGACAGGATATATGTGTATTTATGCTTGTAATTGTTTTCCTATTAGAATTTTCCAACAGCATTTGGGACATCGTTAGAAGATGATTAATTTGTTCCCATGAGGTGTGTGCAGGAATTTATCAATGAGCAAGATGAGAAGCTACAAAATCTAAAGGAAGAATGGGGTGTTGACGTACATGATTGTGTCGTTAAAGCTTTGAAAGAACTTAATGAGTACAATCCTAGTGGACGGTATGTTATCGCTGAGCTTTGGAACACAAAAGAAGATAGGAAAGCCACATTGAAGGAGGTTATCAGCTTTATCTTGAAGCAAATTAAGCCACTAAAGCGTAAGAGGACATGAGGCAAAGGTTAGTGTGCTAATTATTGACACTTAGTTTATACTGATCTTGCAGTTGTGATTCTCTGTGCTGATCATTGCTTCCAGTGTGTCTGGTTTCCGATGACATGGTCGAGTTCATCTACACAAATTCTATTTCTGGAACCCCTCTTTTGCTACACGTGCACATCTTTTAATGTTCACCTTGTTGTGCTTCTTAGGCAACACGGCATGCAAAACTGCAAGATGGAACTTGAAGCACGAAGTTTTATTTGATGTTTCAGTTTGCATATGACGATCATAAGATCTGAAAGGAACTATGAGGTTGAAAATCTGTACTTTGATTAATGTGGAGTTTCAGGGTGTATTATGTGACTGCAATTGTATTGCCCTGTAATCCCTGTATCTGTACTGTATTTGTGTCACTAGCTTCCACTATGTAGCACAATATCTGATGGCTACGCCACTTCAATTAGTTACAAAGTTATCTTATGGTGAAGGGCTTTTAGTCGGTGCAAAATGCCTTTCCTTGTGTCTAATCTTTTCCAGTGCTTAAATGTTTGAAATTTATTAGCATCTTGAGCGCCGACACTAGCCTTTTTGGTTATTAAAAGATGTTCTTTGATACGAAAAAAGTTTTTATTCTGACCTCTGAATCTGATAGACACTATTGCCATACCTTCGATACCATTTCTATTTCTTTATCAATTTCTCAAGTAGTAGATTTAGATACGCTATTAATTGATGCCTCACAAACGGTCCAAATCAAATAAAAGAATCATGTATGGCAGTACAGGATACAATTCGATTATTGAATGCTAGAAAAAAGAAGAAAACTGAGATTTAGAGTAGCATAGCAGCCTGGCCTCGTTTGGATACGTTGAAAGGAAAGTAATTTGCTCCTTTTTTTTCTTTTTCCCTTGGGCAGGGAAATTAAACCTTTGTTTTGTGTTTTCTTTCCCGCATGTAAGGACATGAAAGTAAAAATATATTAATTTTACAATATAATCCTCATGTACAATGATTTTAAATTTTTAAAATGGTTAATTTTGAAATTGCCAAGTTGTAATTATTGCTAGCATTTGGGAGGGAATTAAAATCCTAAGTTGGATGGAGGGAATCAAATTCCCCTCATTTTCCCCCTCCGGGGGATGCAAGGCCTGTACCAAAAGGAACTGAACAAACATCCTCAATCAGAACATCCTGTATACTAGCAGAAGTCTCACCTAACCACAACTCATGGAAACCACTCCTAGCAACTAGATATCTATTAGCAACAGAATTTGCTTCGCGAAAAATATGACGAACATTGACTGACTGAAAAGATTGCAAATAGCCTCGACAATCCTCCACTACTCGCCCTATCTCCGAAAAGTCCTTCTCCTTACTTTGCAGGGCCGCCACTAAAGTGACGCAATCGTTCTCAATATCTATTTCTGCCCAACCTTGGTGAATACCAAGTAAAAAACCAGCTTTACACGCCTTAGCTTTCATATGAAGTTCCAAGAGGGCATGAACAACAGGTCTAGCAAATGCAGCGATGCTGACACCCTGGTCATTCCGCACAATCATACCAATACCTCCGAAGCCCAAACTCACATCAAATGTACCATCCGTATTAATCTTGAGCCCGTCAGACGGTGGGCATTGCCACTTCGTAGCTATTCTATGCAGCCAAAATAAAGAGAGAGCCTTACAATTTGAAGACAAGATGCATCTCCGTTTCAGCCTTATCCCCACACAAGACACACTAAGCATCATTAATCTTCATTCTTCGTTGTTTGAGATTTACATGAGTAGGGAGAATACCCCTCAGTAATCTCCATACAAAATATTTAACTTTAAGAGGCACATTTGCACCCCACAACTTTTTCCAGTAGCGTACGTCGGTACGTGATAGGCCTCCAGTTGGCGAAGAGCTAGCACTTGAAGATCAAGATTTCATTTCACATATTACATGATAACCACTATGGACTAAGTACATACCTTTAGAGTCATGATGCCACATTAGATGATCTTCCCGGTTCCGAAGAGTCAAAGGTGTAGAGAAAATCAGGTCACACTAAACTTTAGTCACCAACTCCTCGATCATTGGGGTAATCCACTCTTGTTCTTCACTATTGAACACATCAACCACTGTTTAATCTTTAGTATGTTCCATAGGACTAGAAAATACCTTGAAAGAGTAGGGTTTGGCGAGCCATGGATCATTCCAAAATGAGATTGAAGTACCATCTCCAACCTGGTACCGAAGACCAAGCTCAAGAACCTTCCTGCCAGCAATCAAGCTACACCAAGTGAACGAGGCACCTGCTTTTAAATCAGTCTGTATAAAACTTTTGTTAGGAAAATACTTAGCCTTCAACAATCTCGCAATAAGAGATTCTTGGTGTTGAATGAGACGCCATCCTTGTTTTGCTTGTAAAGCAAGGTTAAACAAGTGCATGTCCCGGAAACCCATCACACCTTCATTCTTTGGAATGCATAAATGCTCCCATGACATCTAATGCATTTTACATCTAGCTTCACTTCCACCCCATCATAACCGAGTCATAATCTGATGCATCTCATTACACATACTTTGTGGAAGCTCAAAACAACTCATCACATAGGTCGGCAAAGCTTAAGCAACCATTTTAATTAAAACTTCATGCCCCGCCATACTCAATAACTTTCACTACCGAAAAAAGGGATTTAGACGACGAATCCTTAATTGGTTCGTTGTCTAAGTAACATTTAGAAGACAAAAATAGAAAGCATCGCCTAAGAGTATTTTGTTGTCTAAGAAAAACTTAGACAACGAAAACAGAAAGCATCGTCTGAGAGAAAATGTTTTGTCAGCTAAATAAAATTTAGACGACGAAGTCTAAAAGCGTCGCCTTAGAGAAAATTTCGTCGTCTAAGTGAGATTTAGACGAAGAATTAGGGACAATTTTGTCATCTAAGACCCCACTCTAACACTAACTCCTAAACCCTGAACACTTAGACAATGAATATATATGTATTCGCCGTTTTAGTCGTTCTTAGACGACGAAATGTTAACTAATTCGCTGTCTAAGATGAATTTCATTGTCTTAAATCAAAGAGCACAACCATGTATACAATCTCAAAATGCATATTTTTTTCATCGAGAGCAGAGAGTAAACAATTCTAAGATTGTGAGCATTAACGGTTTGAAAAACGGAGTTACAAAGATTTGTTAATGAACATTTCAGTTTCATTGAAATTTTGGTTTTATGTTTGACTATGCTAATCAAACCCTTAACAAACTTCATATTGATCAAAATTTTGTTGTCTTACATATTATGTTGTGATGAATATATCTAACAGTTGTTTTGTCTAAATTCCATTTCGTTAATATTTATGTAGAGTGAATATAGACATATATGCAAACATTAAGTTAAACAATATTAGTAGATGTACAACAAGTTACTCTTGATTTAACGTTTTATTTATAATTTTAATTAATTTCTATATAGTTGATAAATTTAGTTTATACGTCAGTGAAATACTTGTAACTTCGGAAACGGGTTTAGGAATTATATTTTACTATCGTTTCAGTCTTTTAACTATTTTTCGATATCACTAAATTCAATCGATCGAATCCTAAACTAATCCGAATTGGGTTGATTTTTTTTCTACAACATTGTATAAATGTAATGGTTACATCTGACAGTTGCTTTTTGATAATTTTTAAGCAACCACCCAAAATTAATTTTTTCAGATATTTAAAAAAAATAAAAAAACATTTACCCTTAGACGATGAAACTTTTAGGTTTTGTCATTTAAGGGTAAAATTTTTTGATTTTTTTTTAAATATCTAAAAAGTTTGTGGGTTAATTTATTAACCGCCAAAATATGGGAAAAATTTAAAAAACTTAGACGAGGAATCTTTTAGTTTTCGTCGCCTAAGTATTACTTCAGCGACGAAATCTAAATGATTCGTTGTCTACGTCATAAAAATTGGTAGGATTTTTGAAAATTTGTAGACGATGAATCTAGTAGGTTTCGTCGTCTAAATCATAAAAGTTGACGAGTTTTTTTTTTCGCCAAAATTTTGGGCAAAAATTCAATTCACTTAGACAACGAAATATTTCAGCTAGACAACGAAACCACTTCGTCGATTAAGTTGTTTTTATTAAAATCCAGATCGATCGATCAGTTTCTCAAATTCTCTCTCTCTCTCTCTCTCTCTCTCTCTCTCTCTCTCTCTCTCTCAATCAAATCAGACACCACCATCACCAGTGGCGGAGGCACGTTGGGGCCAGTAAGGGCCATGGCTGCCCCTGACTGATGAATAAGTAATATCAATCTTACATATACGCATAGATGTGAGAATAGTGTAGTGGTAAGCATGCAAAACTTGTTTTTAAAAAAAAAGCATCCAGAACTTCAATGGTTTTAGATTGGGTTCGAAACTCATCCATGTTAAAATGGCTATTTTTTCCGCAATTTTGTTTTCATTGAGTGTTTCTTTATTTTTTCTCCCATTCCTCCCCCCCCTATACCCCTTATATCCATTCCTAGCTCTGGCACTGACCACCACCACCACCACGCCACACGTCCACCATTCATTACCAGAATAAGTACTATAGCCAACAAAATGAAGAAAATATGCCGACGACTTTGCATGTCGTCGACAATATTAGAGTATAGCCGAAGACAAAAATGGTTTGTCATCTATAGTTTTTGGTCGTCGGTTATAATACTATAGTTTGTGAAGGAAAAATCACTGGCTATAGTTTCGACTAAAGCGAATGATATATTTGACTATAGCCGACGATATTATTAAGTCGTCGGCTATAGTTCTTTATTACAGATCTGGGCAGCAGTTCAATCATTCAAAAAAAAAATCGGTGAGAAAAACACAAAATCCTCTCAAATCATTGGGTGTTGTCGGAACCTTTCCAAAATGAGTTCGTGAAGCTATATCCCGCTACATACATATAGGTACATATTTATATGTAAGATACATGTGTGTTGATTATTGATTTAGAGTTGATTGTTGATTTTGAGTTGAATTCAATGAATATATATATAATTATATGTATATTGTTGATATATAGTATGCATATATATATATATGTATGTGTGTGTTAATTTGTAATTAAGAAGTAGAAGTTAATTAATGTAATTTGTAGTTTAAAGATCGATATAAATAGATATAATGATAAATTTTTAATTGGTGCATGCATGTGTATATATATATATAGTTGGAATTTTTAGGATGGACAAGAGTTGAATTTGCCTTCCAAAATGAGATCGAAGATATGATATTGGAATGTGGAGTTATATGGAATATGTGAAGGTTAATGCTAACGAGAAAATAATTCATTATTGTACGTGTACGAAATGTCAGTGTCGCAGTGCTGTGTATCATTTTTCCATTGATATATTATGGGAGCACCTGAAGAAAAATGGGTTTGGGATAAGTACACATGTTGAATTTATCACGGTGAAACATCATCAGCGAGTCAGCATGACCATGAGAAATTTCCTGAGACGGCCAATACATCCAATGATCCAACAACGAGGTTGATCAACGATGTATTTCTTTATGAGAGCGGTGTATTTGGTCAAGCACAAGATATCCCTTCTGCCGTTAAGGGTTTCCCTTATTGAGCCAGTCCAGCAATTACATAGAGTTGTCAACACTGCCGGTATTGACTAGTACAACAAGCTGAGTGCCTTCCAACATACCCCGTTGTACAACGGGTGTAATAAGACTGTTCTTGAAAGTGTCATGGGAGTACTGAAGGTCAAAGTGGAGAACAAATTGAGTGTCAAGGCTGTTAATGATTATCTTGCGTTGACTGCTTTGATACTGCCCCCCCGGTCATCACCTTCCTACCACTCAAAATCCATACATGCATATATGATTGAGTTCTCTTCTAGGGTGAAGATGCTGAAGAAAATGATCTTGAAAATCTTGATGCCTGTCCGGTATGTCACATGGATAGGTATAAGTTAACTGTTACAGAAAATAAGAAAGCTGTGAAGGTACTTCGGTATTTCTCACTGATTGATAGACTGGAACGGTTGTTCATGTCTGCACACACGGTCAAAGCTATGAGATTGCACACTGAGAGGGATTTGCCTGACGATGATACCCTTATACACCCTGCTGACGGAGAGGCTTGGAAGCACATGATTAAGGAGTTTTCTCATTTTACATCAGAGGTCGAAAATGTTTGGCTCGGGCTCTCATCTGACAGATTCAACCCTTTTTGCAACATGAGTCTTCAATACAATATATGACCAGTTATTTTGTTACCGTACAACCTTCCTCCATGGATGTGCACGAAGAAGGAATACAATATATTGACTATGTTAATTCCAGGGCTGGGTTATCTATGAAAGTGTCTCAATGTGTATTTGAGACCCTTGATTTAGGAGCTTAAGTACCTGAGTAACATTGGCCATCCTACTTATGACAAGTACAAAAATGATATATTCCAGATGCATGCCATGCTTGTTGGTACTATCAGTGATTTTCCTGCCCACGGGATGTTGTTGGGCAACGTTACTAGGGAATACAAGGCTTGTCCAAAGTGCATGACTTTTGATTGCGGCAGACTTCATTGCAGGAAGATTTGGCAGATGCGTCACCGTTGTTGGCTTGGACTTGATCACCCATGGCGGGAGGATGACCAGTCATTTGATGGGACTGTAGAAACTGATGTGCAACCCAGGAGATGGACGAGGGAGGAAATTTTTGAAGTGCTGAATGAATACGATTTTGGGTAGCTCAGCAATCATCCTGATATAGTGGCGGCAATACCTGACAGACTCGACAGGTATAAATTCTGAACACTACTTAGATGTCATGCACATAGAGAAGAATGTGTATACGGAAACATTTGTGGTTGAGAAAATGGAAGAAAAAAATGCCTCAAGCTCCTTACACCGTCAAACCTGACCAGAAGAATGAAATTTTTAGGTGGATGGGTAATGTTAGGTATCCTTCAGGCTATGCAGGAAATATAGGTCGGTGTGTTAACTTTCAGGATAATAAGATGTATGGATTAAAGTGTCATGACTGACATTGTGCCTTACCCGATGATCCATCTTCTCGAATTATTGTTGCTTACTAGTCCAGTACACTACACTTGGATGTATCCCATGGAATGGTACGTATGATCAAACATCTGAATTTTTAGTTAGTTTTTATATAATTATATTTTTTTAATAATCATCGCATGCACTTTGTAATTTGATAGACAACTGGGGGATTATAAAGACTATGTGGCTAATAAATCCGCATCTGAAGGGTGTATAGCTGAAGTATATCTTGCGCACGAGTGCGTGACGTACACTAAGTTGTATTTAGGAGCGTTGGAGGACCATCCATAACATATGCTGGTAGATAAACCACAGTTCAATCTTTCTATCCTCTCCAATGATGCTGAAGTATATGGACAATTGCCAAAGTCGTACCAGTTAGAACCATATGAGCTAGTCATTGCCCACTGATGGATATTGATTAACTGTCCAGAAGGTCAATACTGGAAAAGTATCCATCTTTACTGCCCTGCGGTTGCTGGTGATCTTGAGTACCACAGTAGGGAGTTTGTAAACTATTTTGGTGGCTGGGTACGTATATATATTTACTTCTATATGGATATAAATTAATTTCAATGTTCATATTCAAAGTTAATGCCCCAAGCGATTTTTTTTCTTCAGATGAATTATGTACAATGTGATGGTGACCCACACTGATTACACAAATTAAGGTTTTTTGCGATGAAGCCAATAACTTCAAGAGTTTACCTATGTGTAACATCAATGTCATGCAATTTATATGTCAACATAGAGACAACATGCGGAGAATACAGAATTATGGGGTAACGGTGTATGGTCGGCAAAATGGCATTGATTATTACGGTGGTCTCCATTCAGTGGTTGAAATAATTTATAGGGAAGGCATGACAGTGCACTTGTTTAATTGTAAATGGTTTGATATTAACCCTGGGAACATAAGGACCGATCAGTACGGTACTTTTTCGGTGAATACTGTTACTAGCTGGTATGAAGATGATCATTTTATTTTTGCCACATCGGTAAAACAAGTGTTTTATCTTGATGATCTTGTACATAAAGGCGCGTGGAAAGTAGTCAACCATGTTGTTTCTAGAAACATATACAGTGCTGCTACACTTGGTGAGGCCGCAGATAATGAAGAAGTTATTGCATACCAAGAGCCGAACGCAATTGATATTCCTGAATCGTCTACAATTCGCCTTAATAATGTGAGACCGGGTAGTGTGGTTCAACTTCCTCGAGCAGATGTAAGTCTTATTGATGTTAATCCAAATGAAGCCAACAAAGACTCCAGTGACGAAGAGAGGCACATATTACCAGAAATTAACTCGGATACCGAGAAAGACTCGAGTGATGATTCTGATTATGAGCCTTAGTTAAACATGAATTTATGTTAAACGTGTTTGTTGGTCATGAGTCTGTTTTTGTAAAGTTTTTTCACACTTTTGAATATAGCGATTAGTCTGATTATATTTTTTAATTAGTTAAATAAGTATTTTTGGGAAACGTGTTTTCACAAGATCCTAAGTATTTAAATTTTTTTTCACACTTTACCCGATGACATTGTCTTATGTCATCGGTCATAGTCACTATAGCCGACAAGTGTGACACGTGTCCTCAGCTATACTATAGCCGATGACCTATATAGTATAATGTCGTCGGCTATAATTTTTAGTTTATAATTCCTGAGTCACTCAGCCTGCGCTGCACAGCCAACCAAAACCCTAAAAACCTCTAAATTGCCGCCCAACTCATCGAGAGTCACCCAGCCCACCGCTACCGCGCGCCACCGCCGCCGCCCGACCGGTCCTTTCTCTCTCTCTATCAATTTTCGGGTTCTTTCTTTCTTTCTCTCTATAATTTGATTATGTGATTATGGGTTATTATTATGGGATTGATTTTGTGATTAATTATGAAATTTGATTATATGTGGGTTATGTGAATTTTATGAATTTTGTGAAATTTATGTGATTTTGTGAATTATATATGGGTTATATATGGATTTTGTGAATTATATATGGGTGAATTATATATGTTTAGGGTTTGAGATGTGAATTATATGGGTGAATTTTATATGAGTGAAATTTGATTATATATGGGTGAATTATATATGGGTTATATATGAATTTTGTGAATTATATATGGGTGAATTATATATGTTTAGGGTTTGAGGTGTGAATTATATGGGTGAATTTTAGGAATCATGAACTGGTTAAGCTGGAAGAATTTGAAGGGATCTAAGAAAGGAAACACGTCTAGCGGTGATAGTTCCTCGTCCGTCTCTATCAACAACACTTTTAGTGGCCCTAGGACTTCTCGACACCCTCAACTATTTCAGCAGACACCACAACAGAATGTAATGGCTCACTGACCTGCCGGCATGAGGCAGCTCTAGAACGAAGATGGCCCTCCACGCCTTCACCGGCCTGCTTAACATGTCCTGTTCCTTCGGGTGTCCGTATGTCACACATTCGCCGGTCAGAGCCTTTTCCCTCTACGGCCCAGTCTCCGCATTCCTATCAGGCTGAGGCTGGTGCTTCAGGTAGTTCCTCAGCGGGGGTACATGGTCTGCCGCCTCACCTCTTCTTGCCCCAGAAGATACCTTCCATACTTGCTCTCGATGATTGGGGAGTGCCTTTTCTATGACAGCTTGGTTTCACCACCCCAGAAGAAGCATACGTCTATGTGCCGTTTGATACACCTCTTGATAGTGCGAGGGTATCAAAAACATCGACGTTAGAATCAAGTAAATATTAAAAACCTTGGTTATTTAATTTCAAACTTATTAATAATTTGTATATTAAATTGGGTGCTTATGTTTTAATTTTTTTTGCCTCGTCTTAGCCGAAACAAACATCGGAGGTAACGAAAAAAAGACTAGAAGCCCCGTCATTGGCAAGCTACTTGAGAGGACGATTAATGATAGTGAAAAAGTGGTCATAGAGACCAGGCATGATGGATCAGTGATTTTGGGAAAGAATGCGCGCAGGTACTCCGGTCAAGTAGGAAGTATCATACGTGATAGAGTCCCAATTCTGTGGGCAGACTGGTCATCCGTGCCACAATATGTGAAGGACATGGTGAATAATGCAATGCTAGTGAGTTAATTATATATTCATTAATTACGTATGTCTACCTTTATTAATTAAGTCCGAATAAATATATAAATATTATCATTTATATATACATTTGCAGGTGTCGTTTATTGTGCCGGAGGAGCTCAAATGCACGTGGGCAAATGACGTGCAAAGAAAAAGGTGATGGGATCCGACTAATATGTTATATATCGAGTTATATTTTTTTGATCATTTATTGTCAATTTCTAAAATTTGTGTTGCATTAATATAGGTACAAGGAGTGGAAAAGTGAGTTCAAAAAGCACTGTAAGAACCACGACAACCTTCGTGGGGGTATCCCGAGCGAGTTTATGTATAAGGAGTACTAGTGGCACTGACTTCTAGCCCACTTCAACAACCCAAAATTTGAGGTATGCAACATCATATTTGTGTTTACTACTCGTATCGTATTTGGTGAAAATAATTTCTAATTAAAATTTTTTTGATATATGTCTATCCAACAAGGCTATTTCTGCAATAAACGCAGTAAACCGAAAAAAAAACACGAAGAACCATCATGCCGGCTCTAGATCCTTTGCGGGTTGGATGGAGGAGGCCGCCCAACACCCTGAAGTCCCCCGTTGGAGTATACTTTAGAGAAAGCGTATCCTCAGTGCCCCGAAGATATTGTAAGTCTTATGCCCTTATAACTTAATTAACATATTTGGTTATGTATGTATTTTTTCTTAAAAAAATTACGTATGTTTACTAATATGTTATTTTGTTTTCCTTGTCAATTAGGCAAGAGTGCAGGAGGTGACTTCGGAGGTGTTGACTCAGATCGTGAGAGAGCAATGGCCTGAGACCAAGGATGAGGACCTCCCCCGGGCCATCTCTCAGATTGATATATCTGACTTGATTGTAGCGACGAGGATAATGGCTCATGTTTTCTCACCACAAGGGAACACATACTACTGTAGGGGTCTAGGAAAGAACAGCGACATGGTCTTGAAGAACACACATGGTTTCTCATGCAAGTCGGGAACTTCCAGGGCTTCTCAGTTATAAGAAAAGCTTTAGAGGGAGGTGACGGAGCATCAGAGGGAGATGGAAGAGACTGGGAGACAGATGGAGGAGATGGAGTGGGTGAGATTAGCCGAGCTGACTATGTTGGCTTCCTGGTTTTAGGATTGGACTGCACAGCTTCAGACTTCTGGAATCCCGGTCCCGGTCCCATCTCCATTCTCTTTTCCTGCTCCATAGCAGCAGGAGGATCCGCAAGCTTCTGGTGGTAACGCCTCTATTTTCGATAACATAGATTTGGATAACCTTTAGTGTAGGTCTAATGTGGGTGAATATGTGTTTTGTTGGTGAGGATGTGTTTGTTGGTGAATATGTGTTGTTTGCTATTGTGTAAATAAAATGCTGTAATTACAGGTTCTGGGAATAGAAATCCACAATATGCATTTTTTTCTTCAGAAATCACCAACTATAGCCGATGACATAAGTCCCACTCGTCGGCTAAAGTGTATAGTAAAAATTATAGTTTCATACTATAGCCGACGATTTACAAGCTATAGTCGACGATGTTCAAATACTATAGCTGACGACCTGATTTCTACTCATCGACTATAGTTTTATTCGGATCAACCATTTTGACCACCGGGGAAGGTTTTGCCGACGACATTATCGTCATCAAAAGTTTTAACTTAGTGCCGATGACTTTTTTGTCGTCGGGTATAGTCTAAACTATACCTGACGACGGCCACAATATTCGTCGACTATACTTTCATCGACGACCCTTTCTCGACAAGGCTGGAAGTGTCGTCGGGGTTGACTATAACCGACAAATAATTCTAACAGGCCAATGACTTTTGGTCGTCGGCTATAGTCATTATTCTGGTAGTGACTGGCCTCGACACCACCACACCGCATGCCCACCTCCACGCCATCGTACTCCATCATGTGCCACCGCACGCCACTACACTCCACTGTATGGTAATTATTATTATTATTATTATTATTATTATTTTGAATTTAGGTTAGCTTAATTAGGTCCGTTTTATTTAGATTTGCTTAATTAGGTTAATTTTATTTAGGTTAGGTTAAGTTTTTCGTTATTTTTATTAATTGAGGTTAGCTAAATTAAGTTAGGTTAATTACATTAATTTGATTTAGGTTAGCTTGATTTGGTTTTTTTAGGTTAATTTGATTTAGGTTAGTTTATTTTATTTAGGTTTATTAATTGATAATTTTTGGTGAATTTGATGTGATAATTTTATGATAAAGTGTGTGATAATTGGTGTGATTTTTAGGTGAATTTTGTTAAATTTTGGGTGAATTAATTTTGTAATAATTGGTGTGGTAATTGATAATTAAATTGGTTTATTTGATAGGTAAAATAGAATTATCAATTTTTTTAAGGTGAATTTTGCTTAGGTGAAATTGATATTAGTTATAATAATTTTAATTTGTATTAAATAATAAAATAAAATAAATTTCAAAATAAATAAAATCCTAAAAAGTCTGGAAAACACAAAAACTCGATTTTAATAATTAACTAAATAATAATTATCATTTAAATTATAAATTTTGTATTTAAATATATTATAATTTTTAAATACAAAATAATTTATATTATTTATGAAATTTTTTCATTTAATTTAATAATTAGAATTTAATGAATTAATCAACATATACTGAATTTTGCAATTTATTTTTTTTAACAAAATTAATGCAACACCTGGACGACGAAACTACTTCAATTTCGTCGTCTAAGATGCAACACATACACGACGAAACCGACATTTTGTCGTCTATGATGCAACACCTAGAGTGCAATTTACCAGTTTTGTCGTCTAAGTGTTGCGTCTTAGACAACGAAATTGAAGTAGTTTCGTCATCTAAGTGTTGCATTTGCGACGGAACTTTTCATTATTTTAGTTCATCTTATTTCGTCGTCTAGAATCCTATATGACGAATTCTATTTCGTTATTTTAGTGAACACTAAGACGACGGAACTTTTTAATTTTGTCGTCTAAGTACTTAGTCCATGTCGGTTATACAACGAAATTTAAATGATGAATTTTTCGTCAAGTACCTAAACGACGGAAATTGGCACATAGACGGCGAAATTGCTTCGTCGTCTAAGTCAGTTCTTTTGGTAGTGTTCTCTTTCAAGCCCTTGGTCTTGTTCTTGAGTCTCTCATTCAAATAACTAAAGGCTGCTAATTTAGAGTAGCTTAAGAAGGTCGGCTGAAGCAAACTTTTTCGAAGAGAGCGTAATGAATAAATAAACTTTCTCTATAAGAAGATCGGCCGAAGCAATACATACGTTCCAAGAGAGCATAATGATCAAGCTATAACACTGACACTCTAAGGAATAAATACTACTTTTTAGAACAATGAGCTCAACAATTGCTAAGCTCATCTTGGGCAATAACCAGATATAAATTCAAACAAAGCGTTATAATTAAACACCTAAGCACATAATTATGGTATGGTTAATTAGAACCTCGAAAAAATATCTAGAGATCCCCAAAGATGAACTTACGCCTCTACTGCAACACCTAGTGAAAAGACCCAACCCCGATTTAGTTTCCTAAACCGGAATCGAACCCCTTCTGAAAACACGAACTTTCAAAAACCATAGAAATTTCGGCAGAGTTTCACTATATCGCGAAGTTACCATTAACATGCACCCGAAAATAAACTTCATTCTATGCCACAAAGCCAAACCATGGGCACCAATCCCATCCGGATTTCTCAAAATCATATCATAATATAAAATAATAAGCAAAATTGTAGCTTTATAGAAATTCAAGAAAATCATATGAAAATATAAACATCAGAGTATTTAGAGCGACCTCTAGTATATATATACATAAATATACAGCAGTAGGCTAAACAAGAAACCTATTGAGAAAGAAAAGTAGCTCGAATACTAAGCCTCCAACTGCGACGTGCGACACCAGAATCCGAACTGCAAACTGGGCATTGAAAACAAAGAGCCCAGGGAAAGACATATAAATCGTTAGAGTGAGTGGACGAAAATAAATGTCTTTCGCCGAATAATATATGTTATAAAAACATATGCGAGTCTAAATGCATGAAGATAAGATGGTACACGAGGGAGACTCTAACTCCTCACGCATATAGAGCATGCATCGTAAAATCCCGCGGGGTCACTCATGGACACATCCGCGCTAGTACAGTCTGAATCATGGGATTCCATATCCACACATGATTCTAGCCAGAAAGACCTCAGGTCAGGGTATCACCAACCAAACCACAACCAAAATACACCAAACGTACATCAATCGAAAGCCCACAAGACAAGCTTCAAAACCATACCTTAAACTCTGGCAACCGTGCCGTTTTTCGGCGATCACAACGATGGCGAGTTCACGGACTCAGTGAGTCAACGCGGCTGACTCGGTCAACTCGGCCCAACTCTGGTCAACTCGGTCAAACAGCCCATTTTTGAACTTTTTGATAACTTTATGACTATTCGACTATTTATACGTCGCGAATCAACTCTATCCGCAATTCGGATAATTCAAACTCAAACGGATAAACACGACTAACTCGACGATAATTTCAAATATTCTTTTTATATTCCTCGATTATCCGAAAAATCCCCGGAAAGCTCCTACGAACTCGAAATCGGATTCTCTACATTTCCCACGAACAAACCCAAATCAAATTCATGTCCGAAAATTAAGTCGTGAACTAACTCGCATATCCGATTAATTACGATAAACCACAATTACTCGTGAAACTCACAGATTAAGCTAATAATATACTAATTCTGGTTCGGGTCGTCACAAATCTACCCCCCATTACAAAAATTTTGACCTCGAAATTTACATACCTGCTAAGTGAACAGATGAGGATACTGCTCCCGCATATGCTGCTCGGTCTCCCAAGTGGCTTCGTCTACTGAATGATTCTGCCATAAGACCTTCACAAGCAGAATATCTCTGTGCCTAAACTCTTGTACACGTCTATCGAGAATCTACATTGGCTCCTACACATAAGTCAAATCTTTCCAGATAGGAAGCTGATATGGCGCTAAAACATGCGATGGATCTGGAATGTACTTTCGCAACATCGAAACATGGAAGACATCGTGCACTCGAGCCATCTCTGAGGGTAACTCCAATCTGTAAGCCACGACACCAACTCTTTCTGTGATCTCATATGGAGCAATATACCGTGGTCGAAGCTTAACACGCTTTTCGAAATGGACTACTCCTCTCCAAGGTGACAACTTCAGGAAGACCCAATCGCCCACCTCGAACTCAAGACTCTTTCTTCTCACATCTGCATAACTCTTTTGTCGATCTTGGGCAATCTTCAATCTGTCTTTGATAATCTGAATATCCTTTATGGTGCTTTTCACCAAATCAGGACCAATAAGCCATCGCTCACCCACCTCACTCCAACACAATGGAGTACGGCACTGCTTCCCGTATAAAGCCTCGTACGGTGCCATATCGATACTGGCCTGATAACTGTTGTTGTAAGCAAATTCAATCAAATGCAGTTGCTGGTCCCAATTCCCTCTAAACTGCAATACACAGGACCGCAACATATCCTCGAGGGTCTGAATAGTCCTCTCAGACTGCCCATCAGTCTGAGGATGGAAAGCTGTACTGAATGTAATCTAGTCCCCAAAGCTCGCTGCAATGCTTGCCAAAACTCTGAAGTGAACTGACTGTCTCAGTCAGAAACGATAGACACAGGCACACCATGCAAACGAACAATCTCAGCTAAATACAGCTTTGCTAACCTGCCCACTGAAATCTTCCCTGGAAGTGCAAGGAAATGAGCTGATTTCGTCAAACGGTCCACAATGACCCAAAAACACGTATTACCAGCAGAAGTATGTGGTAACTGATACACGAAATCCATAGTAATATGCTCCCACTTCCAAACCGGAATGTCCAAAGGCTGTAGCTTTCCCGCAGGTTTCTGTCTCTCTGCCTTCACTTGCTGACAAATGAGGCATCTGCTCACATATGCTGCGATTTCCCTCTTCATATTTCGCCACCAATAATAGGCTCGAAGGGTATGAAATATCTTTGTACCGCCTGGATGCATCGCGTAAGCAGAACAATGGGGTTCGTCTAAGATCTCCTTCTTGAAGCCCTCATTTCTGGGTACGCAAAGTCTGCCTCTAAACAGCAATATACCATCATCACTCAACTGAAACTCTATTGGTACACCATTCCGACTCATGGTCTTCTTGTCCAACAGATAGGAATCCGCATCCTGAGCTTCACGGACCTGGTCAACCAATACCAGTCGAACCTGGAAGCTAGCCAACAAGGCTCCTTCATCATCCCACACAAACTCAGCTCTCGTAGCTCGTAACTCTGCTAACATGGAAACTCTGGCCACATACACATGAAACAATGAAGCTCCAGATTTCTGACTGAGTGCATCAGCAACGACATTAGCCTTCCCTGGATGATACTCAAAGGTGCAATCATAGTCATTGATCAACTCCATCCATCTGCACTGCCACATGTTCAGATCTGGCTACGTGGACAAATAAGTGAGACTCTTGTGATCTGTATATATCTTGCACTGAGCTCCATACATGTAGTGTCTCCAACTCTTCAAGGCTAAAACAATAGTAGCCTTGTGTAAAACAAATCATGTATGCCTCCAAATACAAATGCATAAACGTAAATGCATAACTGTAAAATGCATAATTGTAAAATGCATAACATAAACTCGCAAACCGACAGTGAAAATAAAATGTCCACTCACAGCATTTTGCTGGGATAATTACAAAGCTGAAACCTGCCAAACGACACACTTATTCATCTCACACGCCCGCTAACTCAAGATCCTGAAACCACGATTAAAATTAATATTTGATCATCAGGATTCATACAAAATGACTAAGATCGTAATTTGGTGAGTAATAATAGCAAGAGTCTCGTAGACTCGAATAACGTAATATCTGTATAATTACTGACTCAACCAAATTCTGAATTCAATTCCCTATAATCCCTCATTTTTAAGAGTCACAAACAAACCTCGATTATCAAACGACTCACAATTAAACTGATAGTCAAAGCGTCCTTTAATATTGTTGTGAATTAAACTAATTATTGTTTGATTAAATACTTGTCAAAATTTATCAACTCAATCCCAAATATGGACCTCACCATTGCATTCGGCACATGAAAATGAGTGAAACGACATAAAACTTGTCGAAAATTCCACATTGTCGGAGCTCCGTCGCACACGGCGGAGCGTCGAGCCGCGGACCGCCGCTGCCGCAGGCCGGAATCCCATCGACACAAAAACCTATAAATGATACGTCATTGGAAAGCTCAAGACAAGCCCAACAACTTTGTAGTACATCACAAAACCAAAATCAAACCAGAAAACCTCCAATTTGCCAGAAAGCCGAATTACCCACCGGAAATTCTCTTCCTCCGTTTGCCGGAATCCGGCCACGTTAAGGGCCAAGACCACTTGAGATAGACTCACCATCTCAAGGGCTTCAAAACCCTTATGGATTCGACCCTCAAGACCGCTGTTTGTGCCGCCTCCATCTCTGATGAAATTCCACCAGTTTCGGCCGGTTTTCACCGCTGTCCACCGTCATCCTCTGGCCACCATCACCAGTGATGCACCCACAAAATGAAAGAGGAACTTGAGCCCATCATTTCCCACCAAGGAACATGGCCAAAGGTGGCTGGAATAGAGCTCGCCGCCGTTGAGAAGTGTCACGGCCAAAACGGGTCGGTTTGACCCGTGATCAATGCGGGTCAACAGGTATTTCCCAAAAATGGAAACTTTCCCTTAATTAACTCTTATTTATACCATATACATACCCATACACATACCAACCCAAATCAACGGTTTAGATCTGATCTGATCAAGATCGGACGATCATGATTAAATCAACAATTAAATCAACACATTTTAAATATTTTCACCTACCAACTTCAAAACTCGTTAAATAGTAGCTCGCTTATCTGAAAAATTCCCCAAAAATTCACATAATCTCAGAATTAAATACTTTACAATTCTTGTGAAGGAAGTCGATACAAATTCTCGCCTGATAGTCGTTAACAACCCATGTGATACCACTAATTTGTGATAATTCTATTTCGTGCTGACTTATACATAGATTTTGGTTCGGGTTGTTACACTCCGAATCTGATCAAATTCAAAATCCAATCCTCTAAAAAACATGTGAACTAAGAGCATAGACTTGTAGTTGTTGTCTTGGATAACTGGGTCACAGTATTAGAAAAGGAGGAAACACGTTGATCAAGTTCCTCGAGCCAAGCGACCAACTCATTGTAGTAGACAAAAAGGGGCCACCCTGCTTGTTTGGTGGTGAAGCAGAGGCGCTGCAACTCATAGATCTGGGTAAAGTCAGAATCATCGTAGTAGGTGTGGTGTAGGGCACTCCAAATTTTTGCGGCAGTCTTGAGGTGAAGATAGCGGTTGATGATGGATGAAGACATATTGTCTATCAACCAACTCTTCACCTTCTCATTGTCAGTAGCCCAAGTAAGATACTCAGGTGTGTTTGCAGGAGGAGCAGCCGAATCACCGGTAAGGAATCCAAGCTTGTTACGTCCTCCAATGCGCATTTTCATAAAAAGTGCCCAGGTAGAGTAATTGGAATATGCAAGAGAACTCCAATGGGAAAAGAGGAGTTTTCTTAGTGGTAGTGGATAGCAGATGGAATCTGAGGATGAGCTTAGGGAGAAGAAATCACAGTAGAGTCGGATCCTCTTTTCATGTGATGGGTGACAAAAATAGGATTTTTTATGTAGGTCTACAGGTTTGGCTCTTATACCAAGTAGAAAAGTATAGGTAAAGTGTTTAGGTTTAGAATGCTATATCTTCATTCACTCCTAAATTTGGTATATATCATCTTTACAAGGCATATTCCTAATAAGTAGAGAATATCTACAATAAATAAAGAATAAATCAATTCTAGTTACAATAGGAATCTGAAATATCTACAAAATTAATAGTTTCCAGCACCTAGCTTATCATTGCTTTTGAATTCCTATTGAAACAGTTACCAACCCAAGTCTAATTGGAGAAACATGCCATTACTGAAGGAAGATATATAACACTGCTGAGGGTTGAAAAACGAAATTTAATTTTCCACATCCCCAACCTTTCTGCACCATTCCCATTTATGAGAACTTGTTTCACATGGATGAAACACTACTGGATGCACCCCATATAACCATATACAGTATATATGGACAACAAGCATAAGACGTCGCAGATGCTTCGTCAACTGTCTCATATTTCAATGTCCAATTTATGGTGTGTAGTTGGTGATATCAACTAGATCTAGCGCCAATTTGAGAAGTCAAGATGTCCTTTATGTCCGGATGATTAGATGAAAGATATGAATGACTGATTGTGTGTTGGAAGACCTAGGGTGTACATGTCCTATTTTTACTTGGCATGATTCTACCACACAATGTCGATTGGATCGAGCCCTAGCTACGAGATCTTGGAGATTCCAATTTCAGGAAGCTCGGGTAATTAATCTCTCCCCCCCTCCCCCCGCCTTTTGTTTTAATCATGTTCCTATTTTGGTTCTTGGTGGCAAGGACACGAGATCCACTTCCCAAGTCCTCAGTATTTCTTTCGATTTGAAGCTATATGGGCCGATGATTAGAGTTGCTTGGAGGCTGTGTATAAGGTCACGCCCTACCACAGGCTATATTCAAGATCAGTTTGCCTCGAATGTGGTGAACACTAGGGGTTAATCTTCGTCAATGGGCACGGGTTACATTTGGTAGCCGAAAACAAGATTTGGAGAACATACAGAAGGAGCTTAATGATTTACTTAACAAGTCTTTGAATTAGCTAATGTACCACACCGTAAGGAACTGTATGCTAGGCAAAAGTTACTTACACAACAGGAGGCTACCTATTGGAAGCAACGTGCCAAGAATATGAAGCTGAAAAGTGGTGATAAGAATACTAAGTATATGCATCGGAAAGCCTCACATAGGCAACAAAAGAACTGGATCAATGGTTTATTTGATGATTAAGGTCATTGGCAAGATACTCCGAATGGAGTGGAGTCAGTGATGTTGAGCTACTACCAGTCCTTGTTCATGGCATGTACGATCTCTGAAGATGACATGGCGCTCATATTCACCTTTTTGGCTCCGGTAATATCCATGGAGATGGCAGAAAATTTATTAGCAGACTACACGACATAGGAGATTCGAGCAACCCTTTTCCGGATAGGTCCTCACAAAGCCCATGGACCTGATGGTATGCCTCATTTGTTTCATCAGAAGTACTGGGAAGTTCTCGGTCCAGATAGGGTGTCGACAGTCAATGAATTCCTCACATTAGGTCAGATGCTCCATAAATTAAACTTTACACATGTTTGTCTACTCTCGAAGGTTAAGAATCCTACTAGGATTACCGAATACCGTCTTATTACTTTGTCTAATGTCATTTTCAAGATTAGTACTAAGGTGATAGCTAACCGTCTCAAACAATGCCTCAATCAGATCACTCATCCATGTCGGAGTGCCTTCATCCCCGTGCGTTTGATCATGGATTATAAGCTCATTGCTACTGAAGTGGCAGATTACCTTTCGACGAAAACTCAGGGTAACTCGCGGCAGATAGCACTAAAACTGGATGTTAATAAGGACTATGATCGGTTAGAATGAACTTTCCTCCGAGCTGTATTGACCATACTCGGTTTCTTGGACAAATGGATTGACCTGGTTATGACCTGCATTACCATAGTCAAGTACTCTTTTATTATCAATGGCTCACTGTGTGGCTACCTCACTCTGACAAGAGGTATTCATCAAGATGATCCTCTCTCTCCATACCTATTTATTCTTTGAACGACTGGTCTGTCTGCACTTATTAAGCGAGTGATACGCGTAAAACATGCATTAAATAAGTATATAAAGTAAACACATAAAACATAATCAATCGTATGCAATTTAAAATCCTTTTGTTGTAGATGTAGCATTGGTAAATAGGGTATCGTTCAAAACCGAGGATTGAAGGGTGTGTGTAATTACTGTGTATAGAAAAAGGGGGGTAAAAAGTTGATTTTAATTAACTGATTTTTTTATATAAATTACTACCTAAAATGTCATAAACACAAACAAGAATTCCTAGGACTCTAACATGTATAAACTCATAGACAAGCAATACACAAAAGATCCCTAAAGACTCTAATTCATGTCATGACAAAAATAAACCTAATTACTATATACAAGTGATCATCCTATTCCTTTACCTATCTCATTTATTAATGCATGCAAATATCAACACTTAACGAAATCTCATAACCCTAAATTCCAATTAAACGTGCATAAATCATATTTTGTGCTCGGGATCTCCTATTCACTTTTTGACCTAGACTCGAGATACCCTATATCTAAAATAAAAGCATTAAGAACCAATTAAACACATGTATATCGAAATCTAGAATAAGGAACACATGAAATTTTTTTGAAATCCATATATGTATTAACACCAAACAAAATCATCCAACACACAAAAACAAGTTTCATAAACAAAGAGACACTACGGAGTAAAGAGATCATGGTTACACTTTATATCTTCAGGATCCCCTATGGATACTTAAGAGAACTAGACTTCTTTGGTGGTAGACGCTTAGGATCCTCGATACGTCGATGATGATGAAGATGCGGCGGTGTGATGGTGTAGTAGGTACTCTTGAGGACGAAGGTTTGATTTGTGGGAAGGAGAGAAGTATTTGGTAGAGCTTAGGTTATAGAATGAGTGATCCTCCAGATTTGGGACGAGCCTCTTGTATATATTGGCATTTACAAAATAGTTTTACTCCCAAAACAAGGTTTTTCTACTCTACTCGGGTAAGTCTTGCAGTCTGCAAATAATCATATTTTTTCGGAGTTGTATACCTCTAAAAATTATGATTTTTGGCTAGTTGAAAAGAACACTCAAAAATATTTTCAACCATAGGTCGATCGCTATCCAACTCTTTCTGAAGAACAAAGTGTCAGTCAGTGCTTTAGACGAAATTCAGGACCAAATATGAAAGTTGCTTCCTGATGATCATAATCTTCTTAAATCCCATCATAAGGTCAGAAATATCTTGAGCAGCCTCGGCCTAAAGTACAAGATAATTGATGCCTGTCCAAATGATTGTGTGCTGTTTTACAAAGAGTATGCAGATTTGGACTATTGTCCCGTATGTGGCCAGTCCAGATATGAACAGAATAGGAGGAGTTCGAAAAAGAAAATTCTTGTGAAGGTTCTTCTATATTTTCCATTGATTCCCAGATTACAGTGTCTGTACATGTATCTATACACAACAGAGGGGATGCGATGGTACACAGAAAAGCGAATAGATGATCATGTACTAAAACACGCCACAGATGGGGAGGCTTTCAAACATTTCAACAACGAATTTGGAGACTTTGCAGTAGAGGTTCGAAATGTTAGGCTCGGACTATCTATATACGGATTCAATCATTGAGGTAGTAATAGCTCTGCAGTCAGCACTTGACCAGTTATTCTGATGCCGTACAACCTGCCTATGTGGATGTGCATTAATAAGGAATTTAATTTCCTTACTCTGCTAATTCCAGGTCCTAAATCTCCAGGGAAGTGTTTAGATGTCTACCTCAGACCTTTGATCGACGAGCTGAAACTGTTCTGGGAAAATGGAGTCCCAATTTATGACAAATTCACTAACACGATGTTCATGATGAGGGCAGCCGTAATGTGGACGATCAATGATTTTCCAGCATATAGGATGTTGGCAGTCTGTAGGATGAAATGATACAATGGATGTCCTATATGTTTAGATGACGTGAACTCTAGTTGGCACGTGGGCAAGGTGTGTTACCTGGGTCACCATAGATGGCTTCCTGACGATCACCCGTGGTGACAGGATGAAGCTCATTTCGACGGGATGGTAGAGAATAATATTAAACCCCGTAGTTGGTCTGGCCAAGAGATTTTAGAGAGTTTGAGCTATTTCGACTTTGGTGTGTTGACCAATGACAAGGATGTACAGAAACTCAATCCAATACCTCCACTTGATATCAGCTATTGACATCACAAGAGTATATTCTTTGAACTCTCTTATTGGTCAAAGTTGAATTTGAGGAACAACTTGGATGCGATGCACATGGAAAAGAATGTGTGCGACAACATGGTAGGAACAATTCTCGATATTAAGTTCAAGACTAAAGATACTCCCAAAGCGCACAAAGATCTGGAATCTATGAATCTACGTCATCCCTTGTGGTTGAGGAGGGATACAAGAGGAGTGTACAACAAGATGCCAGCTACACCTTACACAGTGAAGCCGGCACTTAGAAGTTATGTATTCTACTGGTTTAAGAATGTTTGTTATCCAACTACGTATGCAGCTACTATAATTAGAGTAGTGAACGAGATGCAACACAAGTTTGTTGGTCTAAAGACATATGACTATCACATTATGCTGCAACGTCTGATTCCAGTGGTAATTCGGCCATACTTGCCTCGTGATGTCATAAAACCAATAGTGGAATTGTGCAGATGGTGGCAGAGGTTATGCGTCAGAGAGTTAAAGAAGTCAGATGTGGTGGAACTGCAACAAAAAATTGTGCATATCATTTGCAAACTAGAGATGATTTTTTTCCTCTGCTTTCTTTGACATCATGATTTACCTAATGATCTAGCTACCCTAGCAGGTGCTCATTTCTGGTCCGGTCCTGTACACTTGGATGTATCCTTAAGAAAGATATGTACAACTAATTAATTACACGTTTTTCGATTCATTATTTGTTCCACTCGAGATTACTAGCTATATGTACCTATTCTATAATTAATTAATTGAACGTTTGATTTTGTACACAGCTTAGACAGTATAAAAGATTCGTAAAAAATAGGTCGGGCCCGGATGGCTTCATAGTAGAGACATACCTAATGCATGAGTGTGTTACTTACTGCAACAGGTACCTCAAGGATCCACCACCTCTCACCACCTCCGATCCCAATGCCCGCATCAATCTTTCTGTCGTCATAAATGTCGTACGACCGTTTAGAAGAGTATTAAAGGAATTATTAACACGAGAAGAACTTACTAAGGCGCATTGGGTAGTGTTGCGATACTGTGACGAAGTTGAGTCTTACATGATTGTGTACAGGGAGAAGCTTCAGGCGTTAAATCCAGACAAGAGTTCGGCGTGGTTTGAAAAAGTGGTTAAGAAGAAGTTTCCCGATTATTTCTTCCAATGGGTACGTATGTTTACTTATTTAAGTTATATACATGTTTATAGAAATTAAACCTTTAATTATATATATATTGTTCCCATTTTTATAGATGATTGATCTACAAAAATCCGATAATCACGGGGGGTGGTGGTTCTGGCCAAAGCACTTGCTAGCAGGGAAGCCGATTAGACACTATATTTATCTCATATGTTTTGTAAACGGTGTAAAGTTTCATTCATTGTCCCGAGATGAAGGAAGAAGAACACAAAACAGTGGGGTAGCGGTTGGGAAAGACAATGATATATATTACGGAGCTCTTGTATATGTCGTTCAACTATGTTACGGGAATAATGTCAACATTTTCCTATTCAAGTGCAAATGGTTCAAGCGTACAAAGGAAGACCTGAGCCTTTTATCAGTCGATACAAACTCAAGATGGTATGAGGATGAGCCTTTTGCTCTTGCCACCTTAGTTAGGCAGGTGTTCTATCTTGATGATCTAAAAGCTGGTGAATGGTGGAAAATAGTGAACCATATCTCTCATCAAGGAATATGGAATACCATGACAGCTGAAGGGACGTCGGCGACTGGAGATGCTGAACTGCAAAGAAACATTACTGCATATCAAGAGCCTAATATTTATGTCATCCGCTTCGACATAATGGACCTGGTTCAAGCTGATAAACGCTTACCCATTTGATGGTTGTACAGATCTAACCGAAGATGAGATTATAGATGTAATTAATGAGGTTGATGAAGAAGAGGCGCAGGATGGCGACGAGGACTCAGGATATTCGTCAGACGATGTTGAGTATGATGATAAGGAGGAGTAATCGGATAACATTGGTGATGACAATTATGACGAGGAATATTAATTGGTAATTAATTATTGTAATTAAACTTTTTTGACGTAATGATGCAATTATATTATAAGGAAGAGTAGGTACAATTATTAATTTTGAACATTAATTAATTAATTATAACTCTTAACTTTTTTGCATAATTAACTTCAAATTAATTAAAGAGGTCACTTCGACGGAATACAAAAATCCTTACAACCAAGTGTCACATTTTTCCTAAATCCTAAAACCTAGACGTAGTCCATGGTAAACACAATTACCCTAAATCCTAAACGTAGTCCATGGTAAACACAATTACCCTAAATCCTAAACCTTTATCATAGACGACGAAAACGTAGTCCATGGTAAACCTAGACGTAGTCCATGGTAATCCTAAACGTAGTCCATGGTAAACCTAGACGTGTCCTTCCGTTTACCCTAACCCTAACCCTAACCCTAAACCCTAAACCCTAAACCCTAAACCCTAACCTTTTACCTTAGACGACGGAATGACACGTCTTCATCGTCCTAGTATTCATTAGACGACCCACATGTGGCCACTTCGTCATCTAAGTGATGTTATCGTAATTTCACATCTAAGATAATGACCATGTAAACCATGTCCTAATGCATATTGTTTTCGTCGAGAGCAGAGTAAACAATTCTTGAAGTGTGAGCGTTGAAGGTTCCAAAATAGGAGTTACGAATTTTCGTGTATCCACGTTTCTGGTTTGTAAAAATTTCGGTTTTACGGTTGACCATGCCAATGAAACCCTTAACGAACTTACTATTTACTGAAAATTATTCTACTTATATATTGTCTTATGGTGAATGTATTCAACGGTTGTTTTGTCCAAATTCAATTTCGTTAATATTGATGTACAGTGAGCCTATACTTAATTAATCACACTTAAGTTATACACATTAGTAAATACTTAATAAGTTTGAAGACGTAAATTAATTCGTCGTCTTAAATCCCACTTTTTATATATACAATTCTTTAATTGATATTTTACAACAAAAAAATCGAATGACAGATCGGAAACTTCCTTACCAATTATTTTTAAATATTATTTTTAGAGAAATTGTACTTAGACAACGAAGGAACGGTCAAATCCGTCATCCAGATGACCACTTAGACGACGGAAACGGCCAACTCCATCGTCTAAGTTCAAATTTTTAGCGGTCCAAATTCCACAACCATTTATTTTGGGAACCGCTCAAAATTTGAACTTAGACGACGGAAGCTGAATTTAAGTCGTCTAAGTCGTCACTTGGTTGATGGAAATGTCTCTTCCGTCGTCTAAGTTCAAATTTTGAACAGTTTCCCAAAATAAATGGAGGCCAACTCCCAAGATTCACTTAGATTCACTTACTCTAAGTGGCGACTTAGACGACATAACATAGGCTGCCATCGTGTAGGTGAGGTGGGTTTCACTTAGACAACGTAAAATCAGCTTCAGTCGTCTAAGTGAAACAGTATAATTCCAAATTCTAGACAGTTTCGATCAATCACTCTCTCACACACCATTCTCTCTCTCTCTCTCTCTCTCTCTCTCTCTCTCTCTCTCTCTCTCTCTCTCTCTCTCTCTCTCTCTCTCTCTCTCAAACTCCGGCTCCAGCGACACCTCACGTCTTCCTCCTGCGACTCCCATCGGTCGGCCTCCATCTCCTCCGTTACCTCCCACCTTTTCCACCGTCGACCTCCTCTCTCCTTCCGGCCATCTCGTACATACTCCTCGATTGCTCCCTCCACCGTACGGCCTCCTCCCTCTACCTCCGAAACCTTCCACCGGTAACGCCAGCGGCCGGCCCCCTCCCAACGCCGCCCCTCCACAGTCAGTAATTTATTTTTTTACGTACGTATGTATTTATAATTTTTTTAATATGTATTTAGATATAGTACTATGTATTTAGGTATAATACAGTGTATTTGTGTTTAATTATAAATAGGTAAATTGGTAAAAAAAAAATTACAAATAGATAAAAATTGTAAATTCGTAAAAATAATAAATTGGTAAATATTTTGTAAATTAAGTAAATAGTGATTGGTAATTATTGTAAATTAGTAAATATTAAAAAATGATAAAAATAATAAATTGCTAAATATATTATAAATTAAGTAAATATTATAAATTGGTAAATTTTGTGTATTTGTAATTATTGTAAATTGGTGAATATTGTAAATAGGGTAAAAATAATAAATTGATAAAAATGGTAAAAATATACAAATTGAAGGTAAATATTAAAAATGATAAAAATTAAAAATAGTAAATATGAAAAAATGGTAAATAGAAACATGATAAAACCAAATAGTAAATAATAAAACTTATAAATTGTTAAAGAAGGTAAAAATTAAAATTAGTAAATATTATAAATTGATCTATATTAAAAATTGATAAATATTAAAAATGGTAAATATTAAAAATAGAAAAATAGAAAAAATTGTGGTAAATATGATAAGAATAAATATTGTAAATTGTTAAAAATAGTAAATAGTAAAGTAGTTATAACTGATGGTAAAATATGTTTAATAGTTAATTTTTACAACTCCTAAGTTAAAATGGCCACTTGGAGTAAAAAGAAGGCACAAAAAGAGGTCGAAGATGCTCAGCTCCGATGCTTCGCAAAGCAAGTGGGTTGGCAAAGTTTGGAGGACAACGTCACGTCTCCTCTGAACCCTTCAGCTGTTCCCTCTGCTACGGCGACTGGAGAATTTCCTAATGCCCCAGTTATACAGAGCGATGACGATAACACCCATTCCGGCCAATCATCAATGTCTGAAGGTACCCAGGAGTCAGCCTCTGATTCTATTCTCTACAGCGCGTGGCGCAAGGTCAGGAGGGCCCCATCAGACCCTCAACCAAAAAGGACCTGAGGACTCGGAAAGGACAAAAAATCCGAGAAGTTGTTCAAGGCGACCGGGTAAAAGATGCAGTTATTTTACGACAATTTCACTGATGGCCCTCCCACCTCGCAGCTAGCTAGTCTCTCATCGTACAGCATCAGGGTAATTATTTGCAACAAGATTCGTATAGTTGCGCCTAGCTGGAAGGAGTTGACAGACTTGGAGAAGAGGAATGTGTTTAAAGAACTCTCGAAAATATAATTTTAAATTCATTTTTTAATAACCAATAAAAATCATAATTTAATAATATATACTATTTTAATTTTTTATTATTTTTTTGTAGGAACAATATGCTGTGGATGGCACACTAGAGATGCTTAGGCACATCAAAACCACCGCCAACTGCATCTACCGTGATTGAAAGTACAGACTTCACAAGTATTACCTCCAATTCGGCCGCTCGCCTACCCCTGTAGAGCTGCGTGGGGATAGGGAAGATGAGTGGAAGTGGTTGGTCAACCACTTCGAAGAAGAATTGTATCGAGTTCGTTTTTTATTTATTTAAATTGACAAAATCGAATAATTTATTTTTTAGTCATTTATTAGTTTTTTAATGATTTATGTTGTCAAACAGACGAAATCGGACGTAAACAAGCCCAATCGGGAGAAGAAGGATAAACATCATACCTTCGGCTCTAAGAAGATGATACAAATCGCCAAGGAGCACAGAGATAAGGCTCCAAACACCCTTATCTGGATGCTAGTGTCACCGCTCACGTGACGGCTGAGCTCGACAATGAAGCGAGTCAAAGTGGCGTAAGTGTCGTATATATTTCTTCTCAATTAACATAATAATTATTTATTAAACTCTCCTACAAATTTATAATTATTTAATTTTTGTTATTATTTTTAGGCGAGGTTGGTAGAACTGGCGCAACAAGAATTGGCCAACACGCAGCTTGTATACCCAGATTTGCCTCCGGAAGACCTGCCTCCTTTATCAAGGGAGAGCCAAATTGCAATCGCCGATGAGGTATACGGTCATAGAGCTGGCAAGGAGGTTAGCGGGTTGGGACGTAAGGTGCAGCGAGTTTTATCTTCTGACTCATCTACGACACGCTCGGCCAGGACAAGTGCTCGGGATGTTGCGGTCCAAGCAGCCCTTGAGGAGGCTGCACGGGCGGAAACGCTATCTATGAGTCAGAGGCTTGATGAGCAATAAGTGCAGATAGCCAACCTCCTCGCCCTCATGCAAAACAGGGTTCAACAAGATTGTCGTCCTGCTCCAACCCCTCACCTCGACAACAACGACATGGCTAGAGGCGGGGGACTCGGCGGTGCGTCTACTCCTGCCATATTTACTTAGTTTGTGCGTAGTTTTAAATATTTTATTTTTTTCGAACGATATCGATGTACGTATAATTTTTAATTATTTTAATATTTAAATTAAATTTATTATTTAAATTAATTTAATAATATTTTACTTTAAATTCAAATTTTAAGGAAAAAAACTTTAAAAAAAATTAAATTCAGTTAGACTACGAAAGCATATACGATTTCGTAGTCTAAGTGATTACTTAGACTACGAAATCATATATGCTTTCGTAGTCTAAGTGATGACTTAGACTACAAAACCATATATACAGTCGTGGTCAAAGTCCTCATTTAGACTTCGAAATAGTTTTGTGGTCAAACTCATCACTTAGACTACGAAATAGTTTCGTGGTCTAAGTCATCACTTAGATCACGCAATATTTTCATACTCTAAGTCGTACTTGGACGACGCAAATATTATTTGCATCGTCTAATCCTCACTTGGACGGCGGACCATTTGCATCGTTTAAGACGTTACTTGGACGACGTAATGATATATTTCTGTCTTCTAAGTACTTAGACTACAACACTTGAACAACGGACTTTAGATGACAGAGATTCTATAGTCTAAGTACTTAGACGTTTGAAACTCGAACCTAGACAACGGAATAACTTCGTGGTGTAAGTGAGTTTTTCTTGTAGTGACCTTCTTGAAGATTTCCAAGATCTCTTCATCCATTTTCTATTTCTTCTTACTCACTAAACGGCATGGAAATTGTGCTATGACAAATGGGGAATTAGCAAGAGTCAAACTTAAAGGAATTGAGCTCTTGCCTTGTGGCTTCGTGTCCACTTCTGGAAAAAAAGGTGCCTTGGTGACAGGTGGTGTTACCTTCATTCTCTCGGCCATAAGAGGGGTCGGATCAAGCTCAACGCCATCGAGAGAAATGTTATGGGACATTGGCCTCTTCTAATGATACTCATTGTACTGCTTCCAACTTCGAGTAGCTACTACATTTGCTGGTCTGAAATCACCTCCTTGATTTAGAACTGACTGAGTTGGCAATTTTCCAGATTCTCCTTTAATCTGGCCTATGAATTCAATAACCTAGCCCATTTTCTTCTTCACCTCGGCTATGTCATTTCCTTCTTCAGCTTAAGTGTTCAGAAAAACCTATGTTGACGATGAAAGTTGTGACAACATCTTTTCATAATCTAGATTGGTGAGAACAGGCTGAGCTGATCCATTATTGATGTTTGGAACTCTCTGCTGAGTCGATTGCTGTTGCTGAAATGGCTAAGGCCCAGGAGGGTTAAGGAAGCCATCATTGTTCCTCCACTAAAAACCGAGATGATTATTTCTGAACCCCTTATTGTAGTTTCTATAATTATTGAAGTGAGGGGTGCCATGGTTATTCGGAAATCCACCAATGGCGTTAACTTCTTCTGGTACTGGAGCTGGTAAATTTTGAGGACACTAATCATTGTAATGTCCATCAAGTAAGCAGATTCCACAAGAAGACGTTGCAGTAGAAGTAGCCTTCATACTCTTGTTCAATAATTTGATTTATTGAACTATTCTTTATTTTTCTTCTTGCTTTAGCTATGAAGCATTCTTTGTGATATGTCTTTCTTGACATTTCACAAAACATGGGAAGACCATCATTTTTGTAGCAATGGTAGTAGTCACAGACAAATGATCCGGGATTGACTTTGTAAGAAGAAATATTTTCTTTTTCAGTGCTCTCTTCCCAGTTTTTTATTTCAAGGACATTAATCCCCTCTAGGTTCATATTCCTCTTCAGAATCTGTTTTTGATTCTTCTGACGATTCATCTTCTGTCCAGGATGAATAGACTAATACATTATTGTCTTCATATTCTAAATAGACTACCTTGTAGCCTTTCATATTGGCCATCTCTATGACCTCTTCATATTCTCTCATAAGTGCTTTCAAACTTTGCTTATTTTTCTTAGAACATTCGTTAGCATAGTGTCATTCTGCCTTGCAGAACCAACATCTACATGTTCTCTTCTTTTCTGTTTCTTGAGAGAATCTTTTCTTTTTAAAGAATCTCTTTCTTAGGTTTTGTTTTTCTCTTCTGTAATTGTATATTTTCTTGAATCTCCAATTCCTTGTTTTGTTTCCTTTGAAATTATTATGGAAGGGCTTTCCTTTAGTTTTCTGCTAATGTTCATCGCATCCCCAGTTGGTCGGGATATCGACAATTCTAATGCATAAATTGTCAGATCCTTTAAGCTTCTTCTTTATAGCTTTTGTTTTTATGTTGGCTTTGCATTAATCTTGCATTAGCTGCCTAATTCTTTATGCAACTCCCTCTACTGAAAAACTTTCTAGGGCTCTTTCTTCTATACTTTCCCTCATGGCTATGTTCCAAGGTTCAAGAAGCGTTCTATGCAAAAAATGTATTAGATCCTTGATTTCCAACTGTCGTATTGTGCAGTAGTATTCTTGGAATTCATTTAAGTATTCCTCGAAATACTTCATATTGCATATCTTGAAAGCATATATATTAATTGTTGCTAATTCTTCAGCTTTGTCCCCAACATATAAGATATCTCCACAAAATTGTTCATAGATTGGTGTTGTAAAGGTGAATCGAGATTTATCACTTTTAATGTTCTCTAACCACTCTTGTGCCCTGGAAGTTTGTTTGAAAGCCAAATAGAACTTTTTTGTCATCCCTGTGAGGGTTGATTCGTATATTAGCTACAGGTTTGGTGCTTCAAACATCCCATAAGTAGTTCATGCATCCATAACTAGGCTAGCAGCCCATTCATCTATGGTTTTATTTTTGTCTAGAGATTTGTCTAGATCGAACCATACACCAAATTGTGTAATCGGCACTTTTGGTGTACTGCCTGTGGAATGAATTTATGAGAACTTCTTACTTCTTTCTTTCCAATAGGACCTTTCATTTTTGGAAGTCTTGGATCTCTATCAACCTTGATGATAATGATTCTTGAAGACTCTCTTTCTTCCAATTTTACTTCTTGATAAGGAAAGACTTTTCTTTCCTTTTTGAATGTGAAGTTTTCGATCTCTCTGATCAATTGTTCCAAGCGAGAAGGATCTTTGCAGTTTTTTGCTTCTTCATAAAGCTCAAAAGAGCTTTTTTGATTTTGGTATTTCAAATTTTAGCATGTTGATATCTCTTTCTAATTTAGCATCTAAATCTTCTTCCATCTCTGGGTTGGTTTCTTCCCTTATTGAAATTCTGGTACTTCTAGTATCTTTTTCTCTGGAAGAGTTGCATCTTATAAGTGATCTAGAGCTTCCAATTGATACATCACTGTTTCTGTGTCCTACAAATTTTAAGTTGATGCATCCAGTTCTTCTATTCTCATACGCTTTCTGGCTTTTCTTTTGAGCCAGACAATTTCCATTTCAGAGGAAATGTTACTTCATCCCATGTAACATATATTGTAACCTTATGGATTAATTTCGAATGATTTTTTAGATTTTGTGAAATCCAGTAGTAGGACCAGGAATATTTTTTATTTTGGTATTTGGTTCTACTATTGTGCTCAATAGTTTTTAGTAAACCCTATAAACCACATCAAGCTCTTGCATGTTGTCTTTCATTGAAGTGTCATCTTTTTTGACTCTTAGTCATAAACAGTGAGCTGCATTAGTTAGGCTGGTTGAAAATTTTGGGAAATAGTTGAAATATACAACTTGGTTGCACAACAATGCTTGGAGGGTTCCCAATAAACTTTTCTAAAAATCAATTAGTATTTTGTCTTGTAAGACACATAAGACTGAACAATTTATGCCTTTTGTGGCAAGTAATTTTATGCCAACTTGGACTGCTCCAATGTGCATAAATTTGAAGTTTCATTTTCTAGCTTTAGAAACTTCTTCAGGCGTTACCAAGAGGAAATCTGTTTCTCCTGTGGTTGCCAGAGTGATGAACTGATGGCTATCCAACATGTCAAAATTTTCTCTTTTGTAAATTTGATTGAATTCAAACTTTAGAATTGAAAATTTTCAAACATTTTCTTCAATTTCATTACATTCAAATTCTTCATAATTGACCAACTGTACTACCTTTTTCTTTCCAAAGATGTTTAACATATTCATGTTACTAACATCTTTAGTTTTGGATCATGGAAATCTTTTACTTGAGAGATTTTTTGTTGAATCAAAGAGAAACGGTATTGATGAAGGGTTACCCTTTGGAACGTCTAATGGTTTAAAGTCATTAGTTTTTCTTATGACTTTTCGAGGTGGACTTTCTCTTGACGTTTTGTGTTCTCGGGCTATCCTTTGAACATAGTCAAGAATTTTCATCTGTTGAAGATTTAGTCGCTCGATTTTACTATTAAATTTGTTAATAGTTCTTTCTTGTTTTTCAGGTGATTTTGGATATAATCCATTTTAGTTTCCAATTTTTGTAATTGGTTACTAATCACCTGAAGTATCTCTAGATATTCTCTGTTTCTAGAGATTTCTATTAGAGACTCTTGATGTGTTTCATCAGTCATCTTTAATACAGAGTAGTTTCTCTATTATTTTCTCATAATTTGTTCCCATCTGTGAGAATCTGGTGAGCAATAGCAAGCTCTGACACTAGTAACGAGCGCATCTAACCAAAAAGCTCAGATAGATAGTTGGTATAAAAGTTGTTTGAATTTAGCTTTATCTATTTGATAAGCAGCTAAATAAATTTGCTCATCAACAATTTTTTCTTTCGATTCTTGCTTTATTTTGAAGAGGAATTTGTGACGACCCGGAACAAAATCAGTAGTGTAATCGGCTTAATCCACGAGCTTGCGCGTAATCGCAGTTTTCCGTAAATTGATTGAATTGCCGGTTTTGATCACGACTTAATTATTGGCCGAGAATTTGAGTTGAGTCTCTTCTCGAGAGTTGTTATACGCGTGATTTCGAGTTCGTGGGCGGTTCCAGATTATTATTTCGACGACCGAGGAATATAATATGAATATTTGAAATTTGGGAATATCGTCGAGTTTATCCGTTCGTATTCGAGTTTATCTGAATCGTGATTGTGATCCGTTTTGGACCGTCGATTGACCCAAACCGAAATTGGAATGGTTATCGACTTGATTTGCGAGTTTCGCGATTAGTCGCGATTTTTATGTAATTGATTAATATGATGGCTTCGTTAACGACTAAATTATCGGGCAAGAATTTGATCTGAGATCCTTCACGAAAGTTGTAGAGAATTTAATTTCGAGCTCGTGGAAACTTTCGGAGGATTATTCCGAGTTACGAGGAATAAGTTGTGAATATTTTTGGCCGTTGGATTTTATCGTATTTATCCGTTTGGGATTCGATAAGTGTACGACATAAATATGGCCAAATACGTGACGAATTGGGAAACTTTCCATTTTGGGAAATCTGGCTCGTTGTCCAGTTTGACCCGTGGGTCAAAACTGACCCATTCCAGGCCAAGTTTTGTTTGCCTTCGTTGAGCTCGATTCCGGCCTCTTTTGGCCGTGGTGTCTTCATGAACGTTGTTGGCCTTGAGCTCCTCTTTCTTTTGATAGGTCATTCGTTCAATTTGGTTGTCGGACGAAGAAGTTATGGCTTGTTAAAGTTTGGGAATTTTGGGTGGTATTCCAGCAAGTTTTGGCGACGTTGGTGGCGGCGGAGGCGGCCGAGATGGAGCTCGGGGTTTGAGGAGTTCTGTTAGCTTTGGAGAGAGAAGGCTTTTAGAAGTGGTTTCAAGTCTTTCTGTGGCCGGAGGAGGGTGATCGGAGAACATGAAATTCCGATAAGGGTTTGTGACTTTGAGGTGAGTTTTGGACATTTTCCGGTCAAAATGGCCTTAAATTTGAACTGGAAAGTTGTTAGAAATGTCGAAATCTTCAAATCCATGTGTAGGTTGCATTTTTATGGGCCGGTGTGATTTTTCGGTGGCCGGCGGCAGCGGCGGCGGCGACTTTTCGTCCGACGTGTTTTTCGACGAGTTGTATGTCGCTTCGCTCGGAATCGTGCACCAATCGCAGTGGTGAGGTTTATTTTTCGAATTGAGCATCGGAAATTATAGCGAGATTTTATGGTGTGATTATCGAATTTTGACGATTTTGTCGATATTGAATTATATGTTTCCGGGAATGGTTGTTTCTCGTGATGTGATTCGAGGTTTTGAGTTATGATTTTGAGCAGTGGATTTTATAATTATCCAGGGGATCGTGACCGTTTGTTTGGCGAGAGATTTTCTGCCGGAGCACTGGATTAACGCATATTGCGTTATGCTCATCTGTGAGTGGACTTTTCTATTTTCACTGTCGTTGCGAGTTCGTGATTTTTCTTGATTTTTCATATTTATTTATATACGATATTGAGATTATTTATTACTTTTGGAGGCATTATTTTATATTTTATGGTGATGGCATTACTTGCATCGATGCTTCGGCTACTCGGTTGATCACTGGTAGTCTGACCAGAGTTGAGAGATTCCTCTGGACCAGTGTTGAGAGATTCCTCTTGGTAGGGTTGAGAGATTCCCCTGTCATGCTGCTGGGGTTGAGAGATTCCCTTAGCCTATCACCGTCGGGATTGAGAGATTCGCCTGACCGTCGGGCTTGAGTTATTCGCCTGGCACCTCCATATATATTTTCCGAACTCGCTATACTTTACATTGTTTATTGTATATGAAATTGGTGAAAGGCATATGTTTATTTTCGTCCACTCACTCTAATGATTTTATTTGCCTTTCCCCTGGGCTTTTCGGTTTTCGTGCCCAGTTTGCAGTTCGGATTCTGGAGTCGCACGTCGTAGTCGGAGGCTTAGTATTCGAACGATGTTTCTTTTATGGTAGGTTCTTAGTTTGGCCTACTATTTGTATATATATATACACACTAGAAGTCGCTCTGAGCATTCTGATGTTATACTTTCATACGATTTTCCCCGGATTTCTGTAAAGTATAGTTTTATTGATTACTTTACATTACTGTTATGATATTGAGAAATCCAGATGGGATTGGTGCCCACGGTTTGGTTTTTGTGGCATAGGATGAAGTGTATTTTCCGGGTGCAGGTTAATGGCAATTCCGCGTTAGTAACGACACTGCCGAAATTTTTATGGTTTTTGCTAGTTCGTGTTTTTAGAAGGGGTTTGATTCCGGTTTAGGAAACTAAATCGGGGTTGGGTCCTTTCAGCTTGGTATCAGAGCATTAGGTTTTAGGTTCTGTAGACTTCTGTAGTCGTGTTTACTAAGGATATTTGAGAATGTACAGCATGTCTGGAGTGATGACCCAACCGGCCGACGGATACTCATCAATGCTCCGGGTGTTATATGCTTTCAAATGTTTGAAGTTCCATGATTACGTCCAGTTTGTTGAGAACAATGTCTCATTCATTAGGATGCCTCCTTGATGTGCTTTCCGTGTTGGTATGGTTATGGATCTTATTGGGGATCAGTCGACGCGCGATTTGACTGTGAGTTGTGGGTTTGGATGAGCATTTTGGGTTCAGAGATATGTGTGGTATGGTTTGCCGGTTGGGCGCCTACATGTTGCTTTTGAGCAGAAAATTGTGGCAGTTGATGGTTTGCCTGAGTCAGATCATTGTATTTGATGGGTTGGTACTGTGTGAGTTTCTGTTGCGATTCCATGACCTACGTTCAGGGTATTGTTTATACGGAAATATGGCGTGTTTACCAACCTGAGGCAGGGATGCATCGTTCACATGTTTGTTCCAGTTTGCATGTGTTATGTGGTTTCAGAGGAAGCAATGCACGAGGTTCGAGATGAGTTTGAGCTTGAGCATCAGAGGGATTTTGATTGTTATGCCTCGAGACAACCGTGAGGATCTTGATGTGATGCACTCAGAGGCGAGGACATCTAGAAGGAAAGGCTTACGCCGTTTTCGACATGTCGTTTTGAGGAAAGTGAACTTAGTCGAGATTTTGATGAGGTTGAGTTCGGGCACCTCGGGATAAGTGACTTCATCAGGCTGTGGCCTTTTTGATTATGTTGGAGATCACAGAGTAGTGAACTTGTTCCTGTGACATGAGTTTGGGTGGTCGTCGGTGATCCTTCCACATAGCAGGTGTCGCTGTGATTTGTGTCCGAGGAGCACTCTCAGATGCTATTTTGGTGGCCAGGAGAGTCACGCTATGAGGGAACGTCCTCAGTCAGCTATTTTAGCTGTTCGGCAGCTCAGAGTTCAGGAAGAGGTCAAGATGCCATTTCTGGAGTTTGACCAACGCAGCCTTCTAGACGAGTCAATCAGCAAGTCGCAATCGACGTGAACGGCTAGTTGGGCATGCCAGAGTTCGTGCCACGACCCTGTGTGAGGACAGAGTTTCTCTGAGGTTACCGTTGCTTGACATCCATGGCTATTGTGCCTGCATCTCCACTTCCGGGGTTATGGAGAGTGTTGTATCCATCCGCAGAGGTTGTGAGATATTTGTTGGAGGTTTTGAGTTAGCCGCGGATATGTTATTGCAGGATATCGTCGATTTTGACGTGATTTTGGGTATAGACTTCCTGACGACACATTGGGCTATGTTCGATGGTTACAAGAAGGAGGTTGTGTTTCGACGACCAAGCTTTCCCCGAGATATTGTTTCGCAGTGAGAAGAATAGTTCATTGCCATGCGTGATTTCAGCGATGAAGGCCGAGCGGAAAATGAAAAGGGTTGTGTTGCTTACTTAGCTCGTGTTGTGGATATAACGGCTGCTGTACCAGACATTGGCAACATTGAGGTGGTTCCCGAGTTTCCCGATGTGTTTCCGGAGGAGCTACCAGGTATTCCTCCAGTGCGGGAAATCAATTTCACCATTGAGCTTCTACTGGGCACTGGACCCATATCACAGGCATCTTATCGTATGGCGCCAGCAACGTTGAAGGAGCTAAAGATCCAACTTCGAGTGTTGCTGGAGGAGGTTTCATATGACCTAGTGTATCACCGTGGGGTGCTCCTGTACAATTTGTGCGGAAGATGGTTGGTTCGACGAGGTTGTGCATCGACTACCGAAAGCTGAATCAGGCTTCGGAGAAGAGCATGTATCCGTTGCTTCGGATTGACGACTTGTTTGATCAGCTCACGGGAGCTTCAGTCTTTTCGAAGATTGATCTCGGGTCTGGATACCATCCGTTGAGGATAAGAGAGTCAGATGTGGCCAGGACAGCTTTCAGATCACGGTGCGGGCATTACGAGTTCTTGGTTATGCCGTTTGGGTTGACCAACGCCCCCGCAGCTTTTATGGACTTGGTGGACCAGGTGTTCAGACGGTTTTTGGACAAGTTTACGGTTGTGTTCAGCGGCAACATCCTGATTTACTCCAGGAGTGTGGGCTAGCACAAGAAACATTTGCGAGCGGTTTTTGGATAATCAGCTATTTGCGAAGTTTAGCAAGTGTGAGTTTTGGTTGATTAGCGTGAAGTTTTGGGTCACGTGATATCAGCTGAGGGAATCGGCGTGGATCCTGACCAGATAGAAGCCCTGTTGATTTGGAGTAGACCTACCACTGTACCAGAGATCGGGAGTTTCTTGGGTTTGGCAGGTTACTATCGGCGCTTTGTGCAGGATTTTTCTCGGATTGCCACTCCACCTACCAGATTGAGGAAGAAAGGCGTCAAGTTCGAGTAGTCCGATGCATGTGAGAAGAGTTATTTGCTCCTGAAGGAAAAGTTAACTACTACACCGATTCTGACTTTACCTGACGATAGTGACGAGTTCGTGGTTTATAGCGATGCATCAAGATTTGGATTTGGTTATGCTTTGATGCAGCATAGCAGAGCGGTGGCTCATGGTTTCAGGCAGTGGAAACTTTATGAAGCTACGTATCCTATGTATGATTTGGGAGTAGCTGTCTTTATGTTAGCATCGAAGAGTTCGAGACACTACTGCTGTGTCGTACAACGCAGTGTAGGATGTACACTAATCACTTGAGTTTCATCTACTTGCATATTCAGCCAGATTTGAGCTTGAGGCAGCTTAGATGGATGGGGTCGATTAACGACTATGGCTGCATCTTTGAGTTTATCCGAGAAAGGCTAGTGGTTGTACTTTGACTATCCATTTGGGATGTTGTTGCTGATGCATTCAATCGTAAATTGGGAGCTTCATTGTTTCATGTGTGTGTGGCTCGAGTTTCCGTGTTAGCCGAGTTGCGAGTTACGAGAGCTGAGTTAGAGTGTGATGATGTTGAAGCTCATTGTTTTACGTGCGTTATGCACTAGTGGTACGAAGATGTATCAGATACTTCGAGTTTACTACTCGTGACGCAACATGAAGAGGAATATAGCAGCTTGTGTGTGCAGATGCCACATTTGTCGGCAGGCGAGGGCAGAGAGGCAGAGACTTGCTGGGAAGTTACAGCCATTGGAGATTTCCGATTAGAAGTTGAAGCTTGTCACTATGGATTTTGTGTGTCAGTACGCACTTCGGTTAGTGATACCAGTTATCGGGTCATTGTGGACCATTCGATAAAGTCAGTTCTTTTCCTTGTACTTCCGGAAAAGATTTCAGTGGGCAGACTGACATAGCTGTATTTGACGGAGGTTGTCCATTTACGTGGTGCGTCTGTGTCCCAGATTGCTAATCGAGATAATCAATTACAACAGAGTGTTGGCAAGTATTGTAGTGAGCATTAGGGACCAGATTACAAGTTAGTACCGATTCTTATCCTCAGCTTGGTGGGCGATCTTTGAGGACTATTCAGACCTTGGAGGGCATATTGTGGTCTTGTGTATTGCAGTTCCGAGGGATTTGGGACCCGTAATTTCATTTGTTCGAGATTGACCTTCGGATTAGCAGAGACAGGTTGATAATTTCTCGAGTTCGACAGTAGAGTTATGTTGATGTGAGCAGGTTGAGTTATGAGTTTGCCACGTTATTTTGGTTCGTATGTGATCATGGGGCGAGTTTGTGTTTTGCCGTATAGTTTGGCATTGCCTATAGCGTTGGCTTTTGTGTGTGTGGTATTCCGTGTGGTGGAACTACATTTTAGATTTGTTGCGTGTTGTGTACCCTATTAGTTCCTTATACAGGAAGACTTGGCATTTGTGGGGAGCCAGTTCAGATTCGGGATCGAGGGTACAGAGATTACAGCACTGAGATATTACCTATTGTGAAGTCTGTTGACAGAGTCGTTCAGTTGAGGTTACCACTTGGGAGTTGAACTGTATGCAGAGGCAGTGTTCCTACTTTTCAGTTGGCAGACTTGGAAATTTCGAGGTCGAAAGTTTTTTTAAGGGGGGTAGATTTGTGACGACCCGGAACAGAATCAGTAGTGTAATCAGCTTAATCCACGAGCTTGCGAGTAATCGCAGTTTTCCGTAAATTGATTGAATTGCCGGTTTTGATCACGACTTAATTATTGGCCGAGAATTTGAGTTGAGTCTCTTCTCGAGAGTTGTTGTACGCGTGATTTCGAGTTCGTGGGCAGTTCCGAATTATTATTTCGACGACCGAGGAATATAATATGAATATTTGAAATTTTGGAATATCGTCGAGTTTATCCGTTCGTATTCGAGTTTATCCGAATCGTGATTGTGATCCGTTTTGGACCGTCGATCGACCCAAACCGAAATTGGAATGGTTATCGACTTGATCTGCGAGTTTCGCGATTAGTCGCGATTTTTACGTAATTGATTAATATGGCGGCTTCGTTAACGACTAAATTATCGGGCAAGAATTTGATTTGAGATCCTTCACGAAAGTTGTAGAGAATTTAATTTCGAGCTCGTAGGAACTTCCGGAGGATTATTCCGAGTTACGAGGAATAAGTTGTGAATATTTTCAGCCGTTGGATTTTATTGTATTTATCCGTTTGGGATTCAATACGTGTACGATATAAATACGGGCGAATACGTGACGAATTGGGAAACTTTCCATTTTGGGAAATCTGGCCCGTTGACCAGTTTGACCCGTGGGTCAAAACTGACCCATTCCAGGCCGAGTTTTGTTTGCGTTCGTTGAGCTTGATTCTTGCCTCATTTGGCCGTGGTGTCTTCATGAAAGTTGTTGGGCTTGAGCTCTTCTTTCTTTTGATAGGTCATTCGTTCGATCAATTTGGTTGCTGGATGAAGAAGTTATGGCTTGTCAAAGTTTGGGAATTTTGGGTGGTATTCCGGCGAGTTTTGGCGACATTGGTGGCGGCGGAGGCGGCCGAGATGGAGCTCGGGGTTTGAGGAGTTCTGTTAGCCTTGGAGAGAGGAAGCTTTTAGAAGTGGTTTCAAGTCTTTCCGTGGCCGGAGGAGGGAGATCGGAGAACTTGAAATTTCGGTTAGGGTTTGTGACTTTGAGGTGAGTTTTGGACCTTTTCCGGTCAAAATTGGCCTTAACTTTGAACTGCAAAGTTGTTGGAAATGTCGTGATCTTCAAATCCATGTGTAGGTTGCATTTTTTTTGCCTGTGTGATTTTCCGGCGGCCGGCGGCGGCAACTTTTCGTCCGACATGTTTTTCGACGAGTTGTATGTCGTTTCGCTCGGAATCGCGCACCGATCGCAGTGGTGAGGTTTATTTTTCGAATTAAGCATCGGAAATTATAGCGAGATTTTATGGTGTGATTATCGAATTTTGACGATTTCGTCGATATTGAATTATATGTTTCCGGGAACGGTTGTTTCTCGTGATGTGATTCCAGGTTTTGAGTTATGATTTTGAGCAGTAGATTTTATGATTATCTAGGGGATCATGACCGTTCGTTTGGTGAGGAATTTTCCGCCGGATCACTAGATTAACGCGTATTGCGTTATGCTCATCTGGGAGTGGACTTTTCTAGTTTCACTGTCGTTGCAAGTTCGTGATTTTTCATATTTATTGATATACGATATTGAGATTATTTATTACTTTTGGAGGCATTATTTTATATTTTATGGTGATGGCATTACTTGCATCGATGTTTCGGCTATTCAGCTGATCACCGGTAGTCTGACCAGAGTTGAGAGATTCCTTTGGACCAGAGTTGAAAGATTCCTCTGGGCAGCGTTGAGAGATTCCCCTGTTTTGCTGCTGGGGTTGAGAGATTCCCCTAGCCCATCACCGTCGGGCTTGAGAGATTCGCCTGGCACCTCCATATATATTTTCCGAACTCGCTATACTTTACATTGTTTATTGTATATGAAATTGGTTAAAGGCATATGTTTATTTTCATCCACTCACTCTAACGATTTTATTTGCCTTTCCCCTGGGCTTTTCGGTTTCCGTGCCCAGTTTGCAGTTCGGATTCTGGTGTCGCACATCGCAGTCGGAGGCTTAGTATTCGAGCGATGTTTCTTTTATGGTAGGTTCTTAGTTTGGTCTATTATTTGTGTGTGTATATATATATATATACTAGAAGTCGCTCTGAGCATTCTGATGTTATACTTTCATACGAGTTTTTCCCGGATTTCTGTAAAGTATAGTTTTATTGATTACTTTACATTACTGTTATGATATTGAGAAATCTGGATGGGATTGGTGCCCACAGTTTGGTTTTTGTGGCATAGGATGAAGTGTATTTTCCGGGTGCAGGTTAATGACAATTCCGCGTTAGTAACGAAACTCTGCCGAAATTTTTATGGTTTTTGCTGGTTCGTGTTTTCAGAAGGGGTTTGATTCCGGTTTAGGAAACTAAATCGGGGTTGAGTCCTTTCAGAATTTCTCTTCGTATTTTTTCTAAATGTCTAATTTTTTGTTTGCAGTTGTCAATAAAGTCTTGAATTATTTTAAAATTTCTACTTAGTTTACAAGTGACTTGACAATGAGAAATTTTTATAATAAAATATAATTGTTTACCTTCGTGTATCGAGAATAGAACTTTAGCTGCAAGTGTTAGAAAAAATAAATTATGGATCCACTACGCTTTCAAAAACACATAGGTAAGTTAAGAGTACACATCACTATTCACTAGGAACTTGGTGATCTTTTTGTCTCCCCGCACATTTCTGCGCATCACACCGTAGAACTATTCTCTATTGAGTCCCTTTAATGATCGACATTATTCCTCACTCTTACTAACATGATTCACAATTCCTTTTCAAAAGAGCAACAATAATTACAGAGAATAGAGCAACCATGTATGTTCCTCTATATATCAAAAAAAAAACTATGTATGTTTGTCACTTCGGATTGGTCCCTTCGTTACTAACCTAATCCTCTTCTTTTCCTCCACGTTTAACTATGTTTATCAGTTTGATATAGTATTGAACAATAGTTGCGTGAAAGACTTTCCAGTTTAAATTTTTTTTGTGACGACCCGAAACAGAATTAGCAGTTAAGTCGCATAGTCGCAGAGTTACGACAGTGTTGAAACCGCCAGCTTTCTTAACGACTAAATTATTGGCCGAGAATTGGAGCTGGGTCTCTTCTCTGGAGTCGTTGTATGTGTAATTATGAGTTCGTGGGCGGTTCCGGATCATTATTTGGACGACCGAGGAATTAGTTATGAATATTTGAAGTTTCGACGGAAACGGATTTAAATGGCAGGTTTGTTCGCGACAAAATTATCGGACGAGATTTTGGTTTCGGATTATTCACGGAAGTTGTTCAGAATTTAATTTCGAGTTCGTGGGAACTTCCGGAGCATGATTTTGAGTTACGAAGATTTAATTGTGAATATTTCCGATTATTGATTGTTTAGTCGATTTAATGTGTGTTTGGTTGAATGGTTGACTTTTTATCCGATTGGTCGATATGTTTGACTTCGGGTGATTATTGAAGAATATGTCGAGATGAGTATGTGGCCGCGAGAATTATCAGAATCGGAATTACGACGAGAAAGTTACGGGTGTTCAAAGTTCGACGAAAAGGATAAGCATGAAGTTTCCATTTTGGGAAAGAGTATAAATAGTAACTTACTAAAAGGGGAAAGTCAACCTGGAAATTAGTGGAGCTTTGACCGAGTCAAGCTCGGTGGTTATGGGTGGCGCGACACCATTCGGCCTCGCCGGCGACGTGATTTTTCCGGCCACCCCAGAGGGCGGGGCTAGTCCCGTTTGACTCGTCTCGGTGCCCCCGTCCCCGTGTCGGCCTCCTCTCGTGGTGGAGCTCACGGTGGAGAGAGGAATTTGAAACCAAAGTTTGGGATTTTTGGGGTTAATGGTGACTTTCGTTTCGGGCCGAGTTGAGCTCAAACAAGGACTGTAGCCCTCATCTCCATGATTCTAACCATATAGGTATGGTGTTCCAATTTTATTTGTGTGTGGAGAATTTTGGGTTTGAAATTTGTGAAACAATTCGGTTTTACATGAAATTGGATGAGTTAGAGTTTGAATTGGACTTTGTTGCAGTTATGAAAGTTGCTCAGTGGGTGATTTTGAGTGGAATAAGGGTTGCTCAGCCGTGAAATTCTTCGGTCGGCGGCGCCGCCGCCTTGGGCGGCGGTCAACGGTCAAACTTTGACTTTTTTTTGACTTTCGACAAGTTGCATGTCATTTGACTCAAAATCGCACCCCGATCGCAGTGGGGAGGTTCATTTTTCGAGTTGAGCGTCCGAACGTAAAGCGAGGTATTGAGGTGTTATATACGGATTTTCGACGATTCGTCGACTTTGAATTACCTATTTCCGAGAACGGTGGTTTCTCGTGGTTTGATTTGTATTGTCGAGATATGACTTTGAATATTGGACTTTGTGAATATTCAGGGGTTTCGTGATCGTTCGTTTGGCGAGAGACATTCCGCCGGATCACGGGTTAACGCGATACGCGTTACGCCAGTCTGTGAGTGGACAGTTTATTTTCACGGAATTATTGCGAGTCCTTTATATACATTTAATGAACTTGAGCATGCAGTATGATTATGGTTTTACGAGTATGAGTTTTCGTACGAGATTATGTTTTATTGAGCATGAGTTATACGATTATACTTATATGTTATTATGTGTCCACGAGTGGCCCCGTGTGATTTTTACACATGCTCTGAACGCGTGAGGAGTTAGAGTCTCCCTTGTGTTTATGTACGTGAGGAGTTAGAGTCTCCCTCATACATGTAGGCGTGAGGAGTTAGAGTCTCCCTCGTGTACTCGGACGCGTGAGGAGTTAGAGTCTCCCTCGCGTACCCTTTGATTATTTATACTTTCGACTCGCATATGGTTTTATTATGTATATTACTTGGTGAAAGACATTTATTTTCGTCCACTCACTCTAACGTGTTTCATGTCTTTCCCTGGGCTTTTCGGTTTCCGTGCCCAGTTTGCAGTTCGGACTCTGGTGTCGCACGTCGTGGTCGGAGGCATAGTACTCGAGCTACCTTATTTCTTCCAGTAGGTTTATTGTTCTACCTACTGTGATATACTTATATGATTATGTATTAGAGGTCGCTCTGAGTTTTCTGTTGAATATGTTAATTCGATTTTAAACCCGGATTTCAGTAAAGTACTATTATATGTATTGTTTACTTTACTGTGGAGATATTGAGAAATCCGGATGGGATTGGTGCCCACGGTTTGCTTTTTGTGGCATAGGATGAAGTGTATTTTCCGCGTGCAGGTAATGGTAATTCCACGTTAGTAACGAAACTCTGCCAAAATTTCTGCGGTTTTTGTTGGTTCGTGTTTTCGAAGGGGTTTGATTCTGGTTTAGGCAACTAAATCGGGGTTGGGTCCTTTCATTGTTATTCTTGTTTTGTAATAGAAAAAAAAATCTTTGTTTACTATATATTAAGAAAACTTAGCTAAAAAGACAATACCATAATCAATAAGAATTAGCATTTTATGAACGCGCCTCACGCGCGATATAAAAACCCTCTCTCTCGAAAACCTTTGTCTCGTCCGGCTGTCTTGCGGCTAACGTTGGCTTCGGCCTCGTCAGCGTGTGCGGGTGCGGGTGCAGTCGGACGAGGCTGGTGGAGCTATGTTCGATGGTGTTGCCTAGTAACGGCGGAGGTTGCCTCGGTCTCGAGTATGGAGATCTGAGGTGTTGGGAAAACATAGGAGGTTTCGTACGTAGTTGGCATCACGTTTGAGGCTGGAGTAGTGGTTATGTTACGCGAGTTAGTGCCAGGGACAATAATCGAGGTGGGTAGTGGTGTGGATGACAGAGTGCTAAAGATGGAGATTTCAGATCGATCCCAATATCTGAGTGATGGGTTGGTGCAGGTTAGCGATGACGGGCTTTTCATGATCCATGATCGGCATCTCGCTATGGTTTTGAACGTATGTATTCCTTCTAGGCATCGCGTGGCTAGTCGTCAGTCGTGGGCGGCTTAGTTGGAGCGTGGACGATGGTGCAATGGCAAAGGCTTTAGCCATTGTTGGGGCCTAGTGTCTGAGCCGAGTTCTTCTCTGGTTTGCCCTAACAATGATTTAGGTTTAGGCTCAATTTAGTGGGCTGACTCAGACCCTATTTAATAATTTTATACATAGTTATTTTTATTTTCTGTCTTTATTTTTTTTGTCAAAAATAAACCTACACATGTATGTAGTAGGCATAAAAGGGCTTTGTCCCGGGATGTGCACCTTTGATGCCTTGTCTGCTCTAGGTCAGGGCATTCACTGGTTCATCGTATGAGCGCATCCTCCTAGTGACAGGATGAGATGTAGTGCCAACAGTAATTCTTGTCGGCAACATAGTTGGTGTAATAACATGTTCCTACTTAAATATTGTAAATTTAATTACCCTTTTACATATATCCAGTAAATAATCGACCCAGATTAAACTTTGTAAATTGAGTCAAAAACCTTTTTGACTAACCCGTTACGACAATACAATAACAATGACATAAAACACACTAAATTATTTTGTCGACCGCACACCACTGACAGCGACACATGACCTCACGCGTCACCACCCTCCACCCACTGGGTCCATGAGATCTAAACACGAATAAAACCTTACATCTATAATTGTGACATCATTACGATTCTATTGACATATAACTTGGATTGGCTAATTACCATACCTTTTTCCGGCCAGCCACGTGTGACGACCCGGACCAGAATTAGCAGTATGATCAGCTGTATATATGAGTTACTGCGTAGCCGCAGATTGACGACAAAGTTTGAACCGCCAGGGATTGTTAACGACTAAATTATTGGCCGAGAATTGGAGCTGGGTCTCTTCTCGAGAGTCGTTGTACGTGTGATTACGAGTTCGTGGGCGGTTCCGGATCGTTATTTGGACTACCGAGGAATTAATTATGAATATTTGAAGTTCAGATTTAAATGGTGGGCTACTTAACGACTAAATTACTGGACGAGAATTTGGTTTCAGCTTCTTCACGGAAGTTGTTCAGAATTTAATTTCGAGTTCGTGGGAACTTCCGGAGCATGATTTGGAGTTACGAGGAATTAGTTGCGAATTTTGCCGTTTGTTGATTATTTAGTCGATTTAATGTGTGTTGCTTTGAAGGGTTGACTTTTTATTCGGTTGGCCAATGTGTTTGACTTTGAGTGATTATTGAAGAATATGTCGAGACGAGTTTGTGGCCGCGAGAATTATCGGAATCGGAATTACGACGAGAAAGTTACGCGCGTTTGAAGTTCGTCGAAATGGATAAACATGAAGTTTCCGTTTTGGGAAAGGCTATATATAGTAATCTGCTATTTTGGGCAAGGGGAAGACTTTCCAGATTGGGTGTTGACCGAGTTGACTCGGTCAACTCGGTGGAGAGAGGGAGAGTTCGACGGAGCCACGGTGCTCCACGGTGGCGCGACGTTTCCGGCCACCTCCGGCCTTGAGTCCGGTCTTGTTCGAAGCGTCTCGGTCTCCCGTGTCTACCCATGGTCACCGTTGACGGCGAGGCTCGCCGGAAATGGAGGAGGAATCCGGCCAAAAATGGAAGGAAATTTGATGTTTCGGGTTGCATGAATTAGACCGAATTGAGCTGCAATTTTTACTGGGCTTTGTAGCTCTCATCACTAGCAAGCTACCATGTAAGTTTGGGATCCTAATTTTGTTTGTGGAAGGAGAATTTTGGATTTGAAATTTGTGTTTCAATTCGGGTTTTCATGAAATTGACCTAGTTAGAGTGAGAATTGGCCTTTGTTGTAGTTGACAAAGTTGCTCAGTAGGTGATTTTGAGTGGAACAAGGGTAGCTCCGCCGTGAAATTTTCCGGTCAACAGTGGCGCCGCCGTGGACGGCGGTCAACGGTCAACGAGTTGACTTTTTGACTTTCGGCAAGTTGCATGTCATTTGACTCGAAATCGCGCCCCGATCGCAGTGGGGAGGTTCGTTTTTTGAATTGAGGGTCCGAACGTAAAACGAGGTATTGAGGTGATATATATATGGTTTTTCGACGATTCGTCGTATTCGGATTTCGTATTTCCGAGGACGGTGGTTTCTCGTGATTTGTTGTGTATTGTCGAGATATGAGTTTGAGATATGGATTTTGTGAATATTCAGGTGTTCGTGATCGTTCGTTTGGCGAGGGACTTTCCGCCGGATCACGGGTTAACGCGATATGCGTTACAAAAGTTTGTGAGTGGATATTTCTTTTCACAGATTGATTGCGAGTCTTTATTTATGATTTACGAACTTGAGCATGCGGATTGAATATGATTTTACGAGCATGTGTTTTACGATTATGCTTATACGGATATACGTATACGAATATATTCATATGTACATATTATGTTTTAAGCATGTGCATAGAAAAGATTTATGATTTGGTTTACACAGAGTACAGTCTCAGTATATGTTATGGTATCGATACACATTGGCTTCTTGGCTGATCCCCGAGTACGCTCCGGGAAGGACAGATATCCTGACCCGAGGCCTTTCTGGCTAGGAATCACGTGTGGGTCTGGGATCCCGTGGTTCAGACTGTGCTATCGCGTGGTAGTTCATGAGTGATTCCGCGATATGTTTACGTTGCATGCTCTGTACGTGAGTAGTAGCCGATGTCTCCTCACGTACCATTTGATTTTCGTGCATTTGACTCGCATATGATTTTTATATGTACATATTACTTGGTGAAAGACATTTATTTTCGTCCACTCACTCTAACGTGTTTATTGTCTTTCACCTGGGATTTTCAGTTTCCGTGCCCAGTTTGCAGTTCAGGCTCTGGTGTCGCACGTCGTGGTCGGAGGCATAGTGCTCGAGCTACTTTGTTTCATCCAGTAGGTTTATTGTTCTACCTACTGTGGTATGCGTATACGATTATGTATTAGATGTCGCTCTGAGCTTCCTATTGAATACGTTATACGATTTTACACTGGATTTCGGTAAAGTGCATATATATTTACTACTTTACTTTACTGTTGATATATTGAGAAATCCGGATGGGATTGGTGCCCACGGTTTGCGTTTTGTGGCATAGGATGAAGTGTATTTTCCGCGTGCAGATTAAGGTAATTCCACGTTAGTAACGAAACTCTGCCCAAATTTCGAAAAGTTTTTGTTGGTTCGTGTTTTCGAAGGGGTTTGATTCCGATTTAGGAAGCTAAATCGGGGTTGGGTCCTTTCAGCTTGGTATCAGAGCATTAGGTTATAGGTTCTGTAGACTTCTGTAGTCGTGTTTACTAAGGATATTTGAGAATGTACAGCATGTCTGGAATGGTGACCCGACCGGCCGGCGGATAATCATCAAATTCCGGGTGTTGTATGCTTTCAAATATTTGAAGTTCCATGATTACGTTCCACTTGTTGTGAACGATATTGTATTCATTAGGATGCCTCCTGACGTGCTTTCCGTGTCATTTCGGTTGTGGATCCTGTTGAGGATCATTCGACGCGTGAATTGCCAGAGAACAGTGGATTCAGATGAGTATTCAGAGTTAAGAGATATGTGTGGCACGGTTTGCCTGGGGATGTGTATATGAGCGTCTATACGTTGCCTTAGAGCTGAGATTTGTGGCAGTGATGTTTGCCTGAGTCAGATTGTTGTGTTTGGTGGGCTGATATTGTGTGAGTTCCGGTTGCGACTCCATGGCCTACATTCAGAGTGTTGTGTATACGGTAATGGTTTATCAGGCTATCCAGCATTCGAATGTGGAGTGTTTACCCACCTGAGGCAGAGATGCATTGTCCACGTGTTTGTTCTTGTTTGCACGTGTTATGTGGCTTCAGAGGGAGCTATGCACGAGGTTCGAGATGAGTTTGAACCTGAGTATCAGAGAGAGTCTGATTGATGTGCCTCGAGATATCCGTGAGGAGCTTAGTGTGTTGCACTCAGCGGCGAGGTTATTGTGAGGGAAAGATGTGTACGGTTTTCGATGTGATGGTTTGAGGAAAGTGGACTTAGTCGAGATGTTGTGATGAGGTTGAGTTCCGGCACCTTGGGATCAGTGACTTCATCAGGTTATGGTCTCTTCGATATTGTTGAGGGCCTTCAGATCAGGATCCGTTTGACGATGGCGGAGATCACAGTGTAGCGGACTTGCTCCTGTGGCATGAGTTTGGGCGATCATTGGTGATCCTTTCACGCAGCAGGTGTTGCGGTGATATGTGTTCGAGGAGCACTTTTAGTTGCTGTTTCGGTGGCCAGGAGGGTCACGTTGCGAGGGAGCGCCTCAGCCAGCTGTTGTAGCGGTTTGACGGCTCAGAGTTTACAGGGAGATCCTCATGTTGTTCCTGCAATCTGATCAGTGTATCCTTTTGACGAGCCATTCTGAAGTCGCAATTGATGTGGGCGACTAGTTGGGCATGTTGGAGTTCGTGCCATGACCTTGCTTGAGGACAGACTTTTCTTCGAGGTTACTGTTGCTTGATGTCCATGGCGATTGTACCTGCATCTCCACTTCCGAGGTCTTGGAGAGTGTTGTATCCATCCGGAGGTTGCGAGATCCTTGTTGGAGGATATGGGTTAGCCGCGGATCTGTTATAGCTGGACATTGTGGTTTTGGTGTGATTGTGAGTATGGACTTACTGACGATGCAATTGATTGTGTTCGAGTACCTCGAGAAGGAGGTTGTGTTTCGACGACCAGATTTCCCCGAGATGCTGTTTCGTGGTGATGGTCGAGCGGATGATGGAGACGAGTTGTGTTATTTGCTTAGCTCATGTTGTGGATACTGTGGTTGCTGTGTCCGACATTGGTGATATTGAGGTGGTTCCTGAGTTTCCTGGCGTGTTCCGGAGGAGTTATCAGATATTCCTCCAGTTCGGGAGACTGACTACACCATTGAGCTTGTACCAGGCGCTGGACTCATTTTATCGACACCTTGTCGTTCTGAGCCAGCGGAGCTGATGGAGCTACAGTTTCGACTCCAGGAGTTGTTGGAGGAGGTTTCAGGAGATTTCATGTGACCCAGCGTATTTGCGTGGTGTACTTTTGCATTGTGTGTACGGATGATGGGTGGTTCGACGAGATGGTGCATTGACTACCGAAGCTCGATTTGCTTCAGAGGAGAGCGAGTATCCTCCGTTTCGGACTGACGATTGGTTTGATCAGCTCGTGAGAGCTACAGTCTTGTTGAGGATTGATTTCGGGATTGGAGATTATCAGTTGAGGACCGATGATTCAGATGTGGTTTGGACAGCTTTCGGATCTCGGAGCGAGCATTTGGAGTTCTTGGTCACTTCATTGGTTGACCAATGCTCTGTAGATCGTGTGGACTTGATGGACCAGGTGTTCAGACGGTTTCTGGACGAGTTGCGGTCATGTTCGTTGACAATGTCCTGATGTACTCAAGGAGTGAGGACCAGTACCTGAAATAGTTGCAAGCGGTGTTGCGGATTTCGCGACATGATCAGCTGTTTGCGAGATTCAACCAGTGTGAGTTTTGGCCGATTAGCGTGAAGATGTTGGGCTGTGTGATGCTAGCCGAGGAAGTCGGCGTGGATCCTGACCGGTTCGAAGCCGTGTGGATTTGGAGTTGCCCTACTATTGTACCAGAGATCAGGGGTCTCTTGGGTTTGGCAAGCTTTTACCGACTGCTTTGTGCAGGATTTTCCCGGATTGCTACTCTACTTTCCGGATTGACGAAGAAGGCGTCAAGTTCATGTGGTTCGATGCACGCGAGGAGAGTTGCTTACTCCTGCAGGTTGGTGACCGTTACTGCGGTTTTGACCTTACCTGACGATCGTGACGAGTTCATGGGTTATGGCGATGCTTCGAGGTATAGATTTGGTTATGTTTGATGCTGTGTAGCAGAGCAGTGGCTCATGATTCCAGGCAGTGGAACTTTGTATAGCTACATATCCTATGTATGATTTGGGTGTAGCTGCCCTTGTGTTAGCACCAGAGAGTTGGAGATACTATTGCTATGGCGTGCAGCGTGGTGTAGGGTGTACACTGACCACTGAGTTTTATCCACTTGCATTTTCGGCCAGATTTGAGCTTGAGGCAGTGTCGATAGATGGAGTCGACTGACGACTATGGCTGCACCTTTGAGTTGCTCGAGAAAGGCTAGAAGTTGTACTTTGACCATCTGTTTGGGATGATGTTGATGCTGATGCATTCAGTTGAGAGTCAGGAGTTTCAGTATTGCATGTGTGTACGTGTGGCTTGAGTTTTCGTGTTAGCCGAGTTATGGGCTACGAGAGCTGAGTTTGAGTATGATGGTGTTGAGGCTCGTGGTTTTGCGCGCATTTGACGCTAATGGTACAGAGATGTGTCTGATATTTCGAGTTACTACTCGTGACACAACATGAAGAACGATATAGCAGCTTGTGCGAGCGCAGCTTGTGTGTGCTGATGCCACATTCGTCGACTGGCGATGGCTAGGAGGCAGAGACTTGCCGAGATGTATTAGCCATTTGAGATTTCCGGTTAGACGTGACGGTTGCTGCTGTGATTGTGTGTGTATGTGTACACTTTGGTTGTGATACCAGTTGTCGGGCCTTTGTGGATCATTTGACGAACTCAGTACAGTTCCTTGTACTTTCGGAGATGATTCCAGTGGTTGGCTGGCATAGTTGTGTTTGACGAAGATTGGCCATCTACGTGGTGTACCTGTGTCCCAGTTCGCCGATCGAGGTAATCAACTACGACTAAGTGTTGGTGAGCTTTGCAGCGAGCATTGGAGACCAAATTACGAGCTAGTACCGGTTCTTATCCTCAGATTGGCGAGCGATCTTCGAGGAGTATTCAGGCCTTGGAGGGCATGTTGTGGACCTCGGTGTTGCAGTTCCGGAGGATTCGGAACCAGCAGTTTCAGCGGTTTGAGTTTGCTTGCAGTACCAGTTTGAGAACCACTGTGGTTTTGAGGTTGTTTGATGTTGATTTGAGATTGTCAGATTAGCGGAAATGGGTTGATAATTGCCCGAGTCCGATGTTTGAGTTATGTTGATGTGTGCAGATTGAGTTGTGATTTGCCTTGATGTTTTGATCCATATATGGCCATAGGCGAGTTTGTGTTATGCCGTATGGTTCGGCATCGCCTATAGTGTTGGCTTTGTGTGTTGTGTTCCGCGTGGCGGAACTATGTTTCAGGTTGTTGCGTGTTGTGTACCCTGTCTGTTCCTTATGTAGGAACACTTGGCGATTGTGTGAGCCAGTTCAGATTTGTGATTTGAGGGTACAGGGATTTCGGCACGGCATTATCTCCTATTGTGGAGTTTATGATCAGAGTTGTTCAGTTGAGATTGCCGTTAGTGAGTTGAGCAGTATGCAGAGGCAGTGCTCCTACCTTGTAGTACGCAGACTTAGAAATTTCGAGGTCGAAATTTTTCTAAGGGGGGTGGATTTGTGACGACCCGGACCAGAATTAGCAGTATGATCAGCTGTATATATGAGTTACTGCGTAGCCGCAGATTGACGACAAGGTTTGAACCACCAAGGATTGTTAACGACTAAATTATTGGCCGAGAATTGGAGCTGGGTCTCTTCTCGAGAGTCGTTGTACGTGTGATTACGAGTTCGTGGGAGGTTCCGGATCGTTATTTGGATGACCGAGGAATTAATTATGAATATTTGAAGTTCAGATTTAAATGGTGGGCTACTTAACGACTAAATTACCGGACGAGAATTTGGTTTCAGCTTCTTCACGGAAGTTGTTCAGAATTTAATTTCGAGTTCGTGGGAACTTCTGGAGCATGATTTGGAGTTACGAGGAATTAGTTGCGAATTTTGCCGTTTGTTGATTATTTAGTCGATTTAATGTGTATTGCTTTGAAGGGTTGACTTTTTATTCAGTTGGCCGATGTGTTTGACTTTGAGTGATTATTGAAGAATATGTCGAGACGAGTTTGTGGCCGCGAGAATTATCGGAATCGGAATTACGACGAGAAAGTTACGCGCGTTTGAAGTTCGTCGAAATGGATAAACATGAAGTTTCCGTTTTGGGAAAGGCTATATATAGTAATCTGCTATTTTGGGCAAGGGGAAGACTTTCCAGATTGGGTGTTGACCGAGTTGACTCGGTCAACTCGGTGGAGAGAGGGAGAGTTCGACGGAGCCACGGTGCTCCACGATGGCGCGACGTTTCCGGCCACCTCCGGCCTTGAGTCCGGTCTTGTTCGAAGCGTCTCGGTCTCCCGAGTCTACCCATGGTCACCGTTGACGGCGAGGTCGCCGGAAATGGAGGAGGAATCCGGCCAAAAATGGAAGGAAACTTGATGTTTCGGGTTGCATGAATTAGACCGAATTGAGCTGCAATTTTTACTGGGCTTTGTAGCTCTCATCACTAGCAAGCTACCATGTAAGTTTGGGATCCTAATTTTGTTTGTGGAAGGAGAATTTTGGATTTGAAATTTGTGTTTCAATTCGGGTTTTCATGAAATTGACATAGTTAGAGTGAGAATTGGCCTTTGTTGTAGTTGACAAAGTTGCTCAGTGGGTGATTTTGAGTGGAACAAGGGTAGCTCCGCCGTGAAATTTTCCGGTCAACAGTGGCGCCGCCGTGGACGGCGGTCAACGGCGGTCAACGGTCAACGAGTTGACTTTTTGACTTTCGGCAAGTTGCATGTCATTTGACTCGAAATCGCGCCCCGATCGTAGTGGGGAGGTTCGTTTTTCGAATTGAGCGTCCGAACGTAAAACGAGATATTGAGGTGATATATATATGGTTTTTCGACGATTCGTCGTATTCGGATTTCGTATTTCCGAGGACGGTGGTTTCTCGTGATTTGTTGTGTATTGTCGAGATATGAGTTTGAGATATGGATTTTGTGAATATTCAGGTGTTCGTGATCGTTCGTTTGGCGAGGGACTTTCCGCCGGATCACGGGTTAACGCGATATGCGTTACGCAAGTTTGTGAGTGGACATTTCTTTTCACAGATTGATTGCGAGTCTTTATTTATGATTTACGAACTTGAGCATGCGGATTGAATATGATTTTACGAGCATGTGTTTTACGATTATGCTTATACGGATATACGTATACGAATATATTCATACGTACATATTATGTTTTAAGCATGTGCATAGAAAAGATTTATGATTTGGTTTACACAGAGTACAGTCTCAGTATATGTTGTGGTATCGATACACATTGGCTTCTCGGCTGATCCCTGAGTACGCTCCGGGAAGGACAGATATCCTGACCCGAGGCCTTTCTGGCTAGGAATCACGTGTGGGTCTGGGATCCCGTGGTTCAGACTGTGCTATCGCGTGGTAGTCCATGAGTGATTCCGCGATATGTTTACGTTGCATGCTCTGTACGTGAGTGGTAGCCGATGTCTCCTCACGTACCATTTGATTTTCGTGCATTTGACTCGCATATGATTTTTATATGTACATATTACTTGGTGAAAGACATTTATTTTCGTCCACTCACTCTAACGTGTTTATTGTCTTTCACCTGGGCTTTTCGATTTCCGTGCCCAGTTTGCAGTTTAGGCTCTGGTGTCGCACGTCGTGGTCGGAGGCATAGTGCTCGAGCTACTTTGTTTCATCCAGTAGGTTTATTGTTCTACCTACTGTGGTATGCGTATACGATTATGTATTAGATGTCGCTCTGAGCTTCCTATTGAATACGTTATACGATTTTACACTGGATTTCGGTAAAGTGCATATATATTTACTACTTTACTTTACTGTTGATATATTGAGAAATCTGGATGGGATTGGTGCCCACGGTTTGCTTTTTGTGGCATAGGATGAAGTGTATTTTCCGCGTGCAGGTTAAGGTAATTCCACGTTAGTAACGAAACTCTGCCCAAATTTCGAAAAGTTTTTGTTGGTTCATGTTTTCGAAGGGGTTTGATTCCGATTTAGGAAGCTAAATTGGGGTTGGGTCCTTTCACCAAGCGACTCCACTAGAAATCACCGTCGGCGTCAGAGTTTGACCCACCAAACGAAATGTCTCAAAAAGCCCAACAACTTTCCTCAAACGACCTATACCTGATTCCGGCTCATTTGGCCAGAATCTGCCCCAAAACATGATCGGCCAAAAACCAAGTGACGATGCAGCGTCTCCGTCAAGCCACCGCGGGGCTCGACAGAGGCTGCATTCGACTTGCTGTGACGAGGAAAATAAAAGCCCCCAACTCTCGCCGACCAGAACTACCAGGACCGTTGACCACGGCGGCGCCCAATTCCAGTTTGACAGAGATCAATCGATCTCCTTGAATCCCACCTACAAACATAAAATTCACAGCCAAAACATAGCAACACATGGAGGAGAAAGAGAGGAGCTAAACCATACTAATATCGGCAACCAAATCGGCCAAAAAATCATAGACACTAAAAGCTAGGTTTTCATTGTACTTCTTCTCAAAATTCTGGCTTTCTACGGAAAAATCGGCGACAGAGAACATTGGGGAAAGAGAGAGGGGATCGAGCCGATCATTTTGATACCAAGAACTTCCAATTTGGTGGCAAAAACCGTCACACCTCAGACTGACATCTCGGTGGCATTTTTCGCTAGAGCCTGGTCAATGGCTCGAAATGGAAAGTCTCATTTTCTATATTTGGAAAACTCTATTTATATTTGGAAAATTGGACAGAATTTCTCCTAAAAGTAGGATGCCCAAAACCTGGAAAGTGTTAACACACTTCAATAACATAGGTTCCAACCTATACCGTGAGCCATCGATGCCCATCCGAATTTTTTCAACTATCAAATAGGATTTCGATAAATAAAATATTCAACCTATCGTCGATATCTATCCACATATCATAAATAAAATTCACAAATTTGCACCCGCCGAAAAATTTACTGCAACGAGATATCTAACAACATATAACCTCAAAATCAAACAATAAAGATTACAAGAATAAGAGAATCACTAAATCGAAGCAGTTAATGCTATAATCGTACAATTCATACTCACATATGCATCGACATAATTGATATTCACAATCTAAACATTTGAATTCCACATTATTGTGAAAACACGAATAATCATGTATATAGTCACATACTCATGCTAATTTCACGAATTCACATACTGAAATCATAAAAGTTCTCATTCACATGTGTAAATATTGATCAATCAGTTCTAGCTGATATGAAGAATCATAGCCAATAAAATTTATTATCGAATCATAATCAATAAGTTACGTACCTTTGCTCATTAAGTCATCTCATGTCATTCCAATCCCGTGAACTCATCAAACCTATTCTTTTCCAATGTTTACGACTAGGTAGAATTGACAATTCAATGCATACCCTGTATCAATCTCACAAACCCGGTACGATTGACAACTCAATGTGTACCCATAATCAATGACATGGGCCCCATGCTCAGTATCATAGCTGCTTCCAGGGCTAGCCATCTTTTGTATCCATTTCTTATTTGTCTTCACCCTCATCTGTTAGAATCGATATCCACGCCTAATAATCAGGTCCCGATCAGGTTTTGGGTCTCTTCACCCCAGGGAGGCACAATCCCTACTTCAGTTAGATACCGGCGCCTAATTGACTCTCTCGATCATCCCTCTATCCACTCATTTACACAAGCTCCTAATCAGATTTTAGGTCTATGCACCCCAGGGAGTCACAATCCCTTAATAATGGATATCCGACATCTAACAGAATCGAGATCCAATATCTTGTTGTACATAATATCAACAAAATCAGTTGAATACAACAAGTTAATCAAATTAGCTCGGGTATGTATCATACCTGCATTTAAGGCCTACCGCCGCCACTGTTTTCGAATTAACAACCAAAATCGCTTGTGTACAATTTAGATTTACAAAGTATTTTACAAGAAAAAACTGTAGTAACATGCTTATGTATACGAATATCTACTATCTAAATTCATATTTGTTAACTCATATCGGATTATATAGCACTTAACGAACAATCTTTTAGTACAAGTAATTTACTATTATTTTATTCTCAATACGTCGATAAATGCACGGCTTATGATCACAAAAGAAAGTTTTATTTAATAATAAGTATCACAAAATGAATGGAACTTCTATCAAACATAGGGGTGGGACATTGGAACCGAAAATAAAAAAAAAACGATCCAAACCGAGCCGCGACCGAAAAAAACCGCACCTGATAAAAACCAAACAGAAAAAAACTGAAACCGAAAAAAACCGAAATATTTTGTTCGGTTATGGTTTTTAATTTATAAAAACTGAACAGAACCGAAAAACCGAAGTATGTATAAAAAGATATCGTTTTGGAAATTTTGTAGTATATTATATAAATATATGCAAAACAAAAACCTTAAACTCCTAAAATCCTAATTTCTTTATGCACAATTTTTCTCAATTTCTCTCATAGAATCTAATTAAAATCTTAGACAACTCAAAAATAGAAATTTTATAGATAATTTTTTAATTAATTATTCAAAAGTTGTTTTTTATGCATTATGTAAAAAACTGAAAGAAACCGAAAAAATCCGGAAAAAAAACGAATCAAACCGAACCGAATAATCATAGTTTTTCTTTTAAAAACTGAAAAACCGAACCGAAAAAAATATTTCGGTTTGGTTATGGTTTTTAGCAAAAGTCGAACCAAACCGCTCGAATCCCACCCCTAATCAAACATAATGTCCAAAAACAATACTAAATGCCATGTTTCGAAAGCAACACTACACATCTTTGATTACCATCTCGATTGTCGATTTTAATTTTATATTATTTTCAACCTAACATAAACAATCAATATCACATATTTGAGATTCAAATATATCACAACATCGTGAAAACACAAATTATCTAACAAGCACATACTAATATTCAATTCATCAAATCATAGAACACATTGAATATGCGGCCAATACCAATAATTAAGTTACTACCATTTATTCTTAACACCAGTCTAATTGCAATTTATAACGATGCATATCCGAACTTTTATTGAATCATAATAGCCGAAAGCAATGTCAATCATGTTCAATTCATGGAATTTCATTTTATGTCTAAATTCGCATGAAATATCGATATCAATGTCACATATTCAATATCGAACAAGCATTGATCATGCAATTCTGCATAAGTCAAAAAAACGTACCTCATTTACGTCGGAAATATTTATTCTGAATCGGTACCTTTAATTTCCTTGTTTTCCTTAACTTTTCGTCATTCACATCGATTCTCCCTCCTCTAGATGATCATAGAAGTATAGATTCACAAGTGTACCGAAAAAAATCAAACACAAATCATCAATATTGGTAATCACAATACAATGTGTACACAATCATCAATTTAAATTCCACTATGATATATTCACGATTTACGAGAGAACTGCAAATACAAAATACGCAACAAGTGCTTGGTCCGAGTGTTGAACCGCGCTCTGATACCATTTGTAACGACTCGATCCTGCTCAAATATATAAATTTAATTAACCATTTTTATATATCCAGTAAATAATCGACCCGGATTAATTTCTGTCAATCTACTCAAAAAACTTTTTGACTAACCTGTTACGACAATACAATCACAATGATATAGAACACACTAAATTATTTTGTCTACCACACCGCCACTGGAAGTGACAGGTAACCTCACGTGTCACCACCACCCGTTCATTAGGTCGATGACATCTAAGAGTGAATTAAACCTCACAGCTATACTCGTGACATTGTTATGATTCTATTGACATATAACTTGATTGATTCCAGATACCTTTTTCTAGCTAGACCCTCCACCACAGATGGCGCGCATAGCTGTTGGCGGTGGAGGTTGACCTACCAAACGAAAGCTCTCAAAGAGCCTAAAAACTTTCCTCAAATGACATATACCTGGTTCTGGCTCATTTGGCAAAAATTGGCCCCGAAACATAATCGGCCAAAAGCCAAACGATGAAACAGGGCTGCTGTCAACTCACTGTGGGGATCGAGATGGGCTGTCTTTGACTCCCTTTGACAAGGGGAGAAAAAAGGCTCCAACCCTCGCTAGCCATAACCATCGTGACCACCGACCACAGCGGCGCCCTATTCCTGTTCGACGAAGATCGATCAATCGATCTCCTCAAATCCCACCTACAAACATGAAATTCACTGCTCAAAACACAGCATCACATAGAGGAGAAAGATAGGAGCTAACCATACCAATATTGGCGACCAAATTGGCCGAAAAATCATCAATTTCAAAACCTAGGTTTTCACCGTCCTTCTCAAAATTTTGGATTTCTTCGACAAAATTGACAATGTAGACCATAGGGGAAAGAGAGAAGGGATTGAGTCGATCATTTTGATACCAAGAACATCCAATTTGGTGGCCAAAAGTTGTTGCACCGTCGGCCTACAGCTCGACGACAATTTTCGTACCCAGAGCCCAGTCAACAGGGGTCACAGGCCCAAAATGGAAAGTCTCCCTTTCTATCTCTGACAAACTCTATTTATAGTTCCGTACTTTCATTTCCATAATTCATGAAAAACTTTTACGGCGTTACTCCGATTACGACAATCTATGCATCGACGAACTCGTCTCACTGAATCCTACGACATCCTTCCAAAGTAAACCAACATAACCTATCCAATAAAAAGTCAACAAATAATGCTCGACTATTTATCAACAGTGAAATCATCTTACCGCGCCCGGTAAATAAGAATCGGGAATATCCATAAAAATTAACAATTATATAAAATGGTTGAGATACTACAATTGGAAAGCTGTTAAAAGCGAACTGATGCGTCGCCTTAGCCGTGTTGTCTTTCCGATACTATGTCACATTTATTATAAATCAAATGGAGTAGTTAATGTTGCACTCTTTTCTAAATTGTGCAATTTAGGATATACAATGTATTAGTCGAGTCTTCTGATAGTATTTTGAGTGTTTATCCTCTTACGGGGGTTTAGGGTTTATGTCGATATTCTATCATTTCATCAATCGAGGCTTAAGAGTAGCCATAAGCCCTTTCCTAAAAAATAAAAAGCCCTACCTTAAGTATTATTATTATTATTGACACTTTTCGTGTGGCTTCTCAATTAGTAAAAGTGTCTAAGGTTTTTTTTTTCTTTCTCAAAAGAAAATAATAGGGATAATAATAAAAGACCCTTAACTGTGGACCACATTCAAGGCACTCAGTATGGTGGAGCTACATCAAAAGTTGTGGTAATTCATCTCACGCCAGATGAGTGATTAGGCAGCCATTCTCCACTATGGCATGAAGCGCCTTATGGCACCAAGAAGTGAGCGAGTTGTGAGGGCAAGTATGGGTTGTCTGAGGATGGAGATCAAGGACATAATGAGGAGCGTCGAGGGGTTTCGACACATGAATCCTCGAAGAAGAAGATTGACATGGATCTAGTGGCAATGGCAAGGGCTAAGGCAGAGGAGTGACGACTCTGTCTACTATAGTTTAGGGTACATAGTTAGATAGTGTGTGAGACTTTGAAAATTTACTATTTATCTTACGCATAGGTCGTCTAGCTATGTTAGGTACTTGTTTGAACTATTTTAGTGTAGTGTACTCTAAGGAATTCGTTTCTATCTGGCCAGAACACCGATGGATTTCTAATATTCTACCACTTTCATCAATGGACTATTGTTTACCTAAAATAAAAAATAAAATAAAAAAATAGTCACACTATATTATCATGCCACAACAAAATTAATATAGTCGTTCAAATGACCAAAATTTAGATTAATTTCAAGCTAGATTGAACATTTAAGGTACAAAGAGTGTATTATACTTATTCAACTATTCGTCTTTAAGAATTACTACATACCAACCAATGTTTTTTTTTTGAAGGGTTTGTGGTGACCCTTAAGCCCCGATTGGGGGGGGGGGGGGGGGGGGGGGGGGTGGTGGAGGACATATAGCCTAAACTTCATACGAAGAGAAACACCTGAAATACTATAAAGCGACTAGACTAATTTATTGTATCTTAAACTGTACCATTTAGAAAAGAGTGTATCATTGGTTACTCTATTTGCTATACAATTAAGGTGACACAGTATTTAGAAAGATATGCGACTATTGTGACGCATCAATTCACTCTGAAAAATTTCTCAACTATGTTGCTGAAAAGATATTAATGTTGGCATTATATCTTATCCTTCCACTAGGAGGGTACACCCATGCAACGAAGCAATGAGCGCCCTAACCTAGAGCAATCAGTGCTCCCAAAGGTGCACAACACAGAACAAAGCGCACTTCTGCCCACCTCATATGGAACTAGGCTTATTTTTAATAAAAAAAGACAGCCAAGGACAATTATAGTATCAATAATACAAAAAACTTAACCATTGTAAGATTTAGACAACCCATGACATGGGTCCAAAGGCCCAAAATATAGTAGCACAAGCTCAGACCAATAAGCAAACAAAAAATATAATTTTGCCCGCGTTTTTATACAAAAACCCTAGCCATTAAAATCATTTTGAGCCTCACTCACACTTCTCTCTCTCTTTCTCTACTGCTGGTGGAACGACATAGTAGCAGCAGCTGAACATTTTTCCACCAAGCCCCACCGTCCCACCCGACGCCGCTTTACCTTCCAAGTCTCGTTCACCGCCGAGCATCCACAACCTCGTAACTTCTGTCATGGTACTCAGGCTAACTCAAGCCCTCCGGTGTCACGTCTGAGATCTGTGCCACCACAATGACCTCGGCCTCCGTCGGCCTTATACTCTCGTGTAATTATCTTATCTTTGCTTTAGTCTGTGCTCCACCTTGAGCAGCGTCGGTTCGTTTGGTTCCATCACCACCAGCCTTGACTGTAACAACATTAAAAGCAGATCTCGCCTCGCACCGCTAGTCCTACTTAGTCGCTGTGAAAATATGACCCCAGTTTAACAGGCTAAGCTAGGATTAGGCCCTAATGACGCTACTAATTGACGTGTTTAATAAAATTATAAGAAATTCTAAAAACTTAATTTCAAAAAAATTACAAAAGTCGATTAATGTATAACCAATACTATGTTCCTAAAGGATAAAATAATTTTCTGATACCATAGCGACTAGACACTTCTAACACAACTAAAATAATTTTCTGACACTAGAGTGATTAGACATTTCTAACACAACTAACCTAATTGGCTACTGCTTGGAGGATCAACCGTGGATCATGTCGAAGGAAACTGTTATGCCTCAAACTCTGTGGTGCCTGACCTCCACTGAAACTCTGCAACCTGTGCATTTGAAACAAAAGGGCCCAGGGAAGGACATTCCAAAAACAAAAACTGTTAGTGCGAGTGAACAAAATAATATAACGTAAGAAAACGTGTGAAGATAAAAGTTAGGTCATTCCACTGAAATTTATGTGAAAAATTGTATGCGAGTGGTGCAAAAACTCATGTTGTACTCAACAAATAAATAAAACCAACAACTGGCTTTAAAGATGACAAAACTGACGGAATTGAAATCTAGCTGAAGTGTGCCAACACAAAAAACTAAATATTTGAAACTGAAATAAACCTATTATTGTAAAGACACAGGGACCCAACATCACAAGTTGTCCAATGTCGGTTAGGAGCCTAGCATGCATGACGACATGTGACTAACGTGACACACTAAAACATCTGGGATAACTGTGAAATCAATCCGGCACTCTAGTAACTGATGGCTCAAACAATATGGGTGTATCTAGGGAGGCGATGATCAAGCGGTCTAGCTAGCGCCTGCCACCTAATGTCGTTTAGGGTCTAGCTAGCCTACATGACATAAGTTATTCGATCATCAGTCGAGTGACTTGTATGAGCATACGTAACTGATCTGAACTGAACCTCCAAGGTAACAGCTATAAGAGCCATAAATTGAAATACTGTAAACTAAGATCTATCTGAGCTAAACGTCTAGCTGGGGGCGTTAAACACTAAGACATAACTAAACTGGATGCAAATCTAAATGCGTCATATGCTAGAAAAAACTAAAATCAAAATTGAACTAGCTAGACTGTAATCGTGAAAACATAGGCACTAAAGAGATTTAATATTTATAACCAAGATGAATTGAAAGCAACATGCATTAAGAGTTAGCTGGACTAAAATCATAAAATCATAAACACTAAATTATCTAGAAACCAAGCTGAGCTAAACTGATTACATGCAACGCAAAGAACTAGTTGAACTGAAAACTAAATGCTAATAACTTGAACGTAACTGATTGAAATCATGAACGTAATCGTTAAAACAAAGTAAATTACACAATATTTTGGATTAATACACTCGTATTCACAATTGTGAAAAGCTAGGGTCCACTCACCTAAATTCCCTGAAGAATTATACTCGATCAAATAGCTCACAAATTGTACTCGGCCCTCTTAAGCCAAATCGAAGATCTCAATTAATCAATGGAAGTTCTATCTTGCGACTAAATGGATAAAGTAATTCGAGATGGAATGTCGATTGGAAACTCACATTAAAATTTCGATAATGGGAGATGCTACCCCAAACTCCTAAAATAGATGAACCCTAAGCTCGATCTAGTTGTCATGTCTTGCAAACTAAACTTGACCAAATATGAGCTTCAAATCCTGTGTAGGAGCTAAAACATAACCAAATATGTTGAGCGACATAGAACTACATGAAAATCAACTACATAAAGGTTTAGAAAACTTCCCGTGAAAATTTTGGTTTCTTGTCGCCGGAGCTTCGCCGTGCACGGCTGTGCATGGGGCACACGCGCTGCCGAAATCCAGTTACCTCTGGTTTCTGCAATCGACATATCAATGGAAAGTTCAAAGCAAGCCCAATAATTCATTCAACTACACCTAAATAAGAAAATAGACGAAAATCATCGAAATCTAGCTTTGAAAACTAGAAATTACAACGGATTCCGATGTCGTCCATTCGCTGTTCTCCGGCCGAGATAGGCCACAGGGTTGGTGGTGTTCGCCTTCCGAAAGGACAGGGGTGAAAACCTAATGGTCTTGTCGGCGATAACTAGCTGAAACATCGCCGTCGGCGACGAGGCCGAACTGGGAAAGTCAAGAAACTTCTTGGCCTCAATTCTCCCTTGAGCAGTGATGTATGGAGGTTTTGAGGGGAGACGAAGGTCAAGGAGGAGAAGAGGAACAAATTCTAGGTAGTGCAGTGAGCCATGGTGGCCAAGTGGCGAGGATCCGACCGGGATAAGATTTCGGGTTGCGTTGCGTCACGGGTCACAGATTTCGGTTGCGTAAATGAAGTTTTACCCATCTAGGTAGAAATTTTGAATTTATACCCCAAGGTTGATATAAATCGATGGGCCAGAATGAACAACCATCAAATCTGACGGCCGAGATTTAACTTCCATTAATTGATTTTGAAAATTTAATTTTATGTTACAACAACTTCAAAATTTCATTACAATTTGCTCGGACCTCTGAAAATACAAATAAAAATATGCATAAACCCGCGATAAAATCCTCTACAACTTCCGTGAAGAAAATGAGTCCAAAATTCTAACTTAAAAAAAAGTCAACTTTTAGTCGAGACGAATTTCGATAACCATAACTTATTCATCGTAACTCCGATTTCTATGTTTGACGTGGTCTCGAACTTATCTAGGTGAACTCTATGACTACTTTGAAGAAACTAAAACCAAAATCGTAACTTATAGAATATCAATTTTTAAATCATGACTATCGACAAATCCTTGATAAACATGATATATGCTGATTAGCTCAATAATTATACGACTAATGACGATTAAGTCACTAATTAGGATTCAGGTCATTATAACCGCACCCTCATAAAATCAGATCTCAATGCCGTCTTAGCGCGAGTATCTAATAGGAGAGCAGCCTCAAGTAGTGGCTCGCCTCCGCGTCGAGCTCCTCATAAAAGACTATTCGCGATCTTGCTTTTCTATATGGTCTTTTTTTTTCCTGTCAATATTGATGGATTTGTGGGAGTGATTCGAGAGATCTGAAGTTTTTTTTTTAAACACAGAGATCTGAAGTTTAGTTAGGGGAGTATGAATGTGTGGTACTGTTGGGAAGAAGATGTTCCAGATTTTTGAATTAGAAATTTCAGTAGCAGCTTTGAATTTACACTGCTACTAGACATTTTTTGTGATTTGCTTATATTTTTATTTCAAAAAAAATATATATTTTTGAATTAGGACTAGATTTCTACAACTATGAAAATGATATTACTATTCAGTTTTTTAAGTTATTGATACTATGTTTTGTGTGTGTGTGTCTTTTCAACATTTGAAATCAACATTTGTATCAAAGTTGTTACTACAGTTCTCAAATTGATGCTACTATGTTATTTCAATTGACGCTACATTACTTTTCAAATTGTTAAGTCTCTTTTAGGAACTTTATTACATTTTCTGAATTTGATATTACGTTTTTCGTAACGATGCTGCTACTGAATTTTTTTCGATGTTACTACTAAAGTTTTTCTGTTGCTGCTGCTCAAGTACTATTTTAGATCGGGTATGTTTTTTAGAATTTTCTAGTAACAACTATATTCATATTTTTGGTTGTTGATTTTCAGTAGCAGTGTCATATTTTTCAGTAGCAATGTTATTTGATTATTCAGTAGCATTATTATTTTATTTTCAGTAGCAGTGTTTTTGATGTTTTTGTTGCAGTGTCATATTTTTTTAATTTTCAGTAACAGTGTTTTCGAGACTGTTAATGCGTTCGGGGACTGCTACTGCATTTTCGGTTTGAGGACCGCTACTACGTTTTTGGGACTGTTACTGCATTTTCAGCTTGAGAACTGCTACTGTATTTTTGGGATTGATATTGTATTTTCGGTTCGAGGACTGCTTCTATATTATAGGGGATTGCTACTATTATTTCAAGGAATGAATTGTATTACTAAATGTTATGGAATGGCTACCAAAATTGCTATTGAGTTTGTATTGAAGTTGTTACTCAATTTGTATAGGAATCTCTAGTGAATTTGTATCGAAAATACTATTAAATTTATGATTGAATTGATATTGAATTTTTATTGATAGTGCTAATAAATGGATATTGAAACTTGCCCTTATTTGTAAAATTTTGTATTTTATTGTCTAAAATAAGGAACGTTATTCCCACAACACCTACCACCGGGCTGAGGACAAATTCTATTCAGCAGCACCTTGGGATGTCGACGAGGCCAGAGGCCACCTAACGAGTGAACGGGTCAAAGAAAATATTGATATCCGGTGTGGTGCTTTTCTCCACTGCTAGAGTTTTTTTCACTTTCACCTAACCATACATTTCTTAAATTGAGAGCATCAATTCTTGTCAAAAAAAAATTGAAAGCAATTAAAGCATCACTTGAACATACAAGAATGTCATGTGAGCCTTAAATGTCAAGTGAAAAATGTTGCTAGAAGAAACGTGCTTTTCATACATGTGGACTCCGAAGTCCCAAGTCCCAGCTGCGCAAGAGAACCCGATCTAGAGGGTCTCAGCGCCAGTTGCCACTATTCCAACCAAAACAATATTCGCCAATTTTGTAGAGAAAAAGAAAGATCATTTCCGACAAATAATATTAGCTCTTTTTCCTGGTTTTTCTGAGGAATTTTTTGTTTATTTTTGTAGTATCATATATTATCGATTACGCTCTGGGCATCCTTGTTTGTTCTTTGTTTCTCATTCTGTGCCTCTAGTTCATGAGAACAAGAACAAACCAAACAGACACAAAGCTCAATTAGGAAAAAAAAAATCAATTTTGACCTTTAGAAGAAAATTATTCATAAAACTTCTCGATCATCTTTTTGCAGACCTCGCAAGACATCTATCCCTCCTTTTCTTTTTTGATTTTGCAATTCTTTCGCTAAAGAATTTACTATCAATCTCATGATCTGCAGCTCCACGCGGATGTTCATCTCATTCCAGGTTGGTCTCAGATCCTTGGCTTATTTATTTCAATCAATTCCAGTTTTTTTTAGGTGTGATGTATATGTGATTGGATTGTGATGGTTGGTTCTTTATAATTTGTGTAGCAAAACTGATTGGGATTTATACGGATCAAGTGGGATTCAATGGTCTGTTTCATGCGCATTTGGGGCTAAATTGAATTGGTGACTTTACGTCATCAAAATCTCTCTTTGGTGGTTTTTGTTTCCAATCGGAGATTGTTTTGTGGGATTTGGAATGCCGCTCTTTCCGAATAGTGGATCGATCCAAATTCGGGAAGTATGGAACGACAATCTCGAGCAAGAATTCGTTTTGATAAGAAATATTGTTGATGACTATCCTTATGTGGCCATGGACACCGAGTTTCCGGGCATCGTTCTTCGTCCCGTGGGCAACTTCAAGAACAGTTGTGACTACCATTACCAGACCTTGAAAGACAATGTGGACTTGCTCAAGTTGATTCAGCTCGGTTTGACGTTTTCAGATGAGCAAGGGAACTTGCCCACTTGTGGAACCACTGACCAACAATGCATTTGGCAATTCAACTTCCGCGAGTTCAGTCTCAACGAGGATGTCTTCGCGAGTGACTCCGTCGAGCTGTTGTGCCAGAGCGGCATTGATTTCGACAAGAACAATGATAAGGGTATTGACGCAAAGCGGTTCGGGGAGCTGTTGATGTCGTCAGGGATAGTTTTGAATGACAATGTGCATTGGGTCACTTTCCATAGTGGTTATGATTTCGGATACTTGCTCAAGGTTTTGACGTGCAAGAACTTGCCGGATACGCAGGTGGGCTTCTTTAAGTTGATCAATACTTATTTCCCAACGGTATATGATATCAAGCATATGATGAAGTTTTGCAATAGTCTCCACGGAGGATTGAACAAGCTCGCAGAGTTGTTGGAAGTTGACAGAGTTGGTATTTGTCACCAGGCAGGGTCCGATAGTTTGCTCACATCTTGTACATTCAGAAAATTGAAAGAGAGTTTCTTTAGTGGTTCTTTGGAGAAATATGCTGGTGTCTTATATGGTTTAAGTGTTGAGAATTCAGAGAGTGCTTAATGAAACAGAACATATTAGGCAAAAACAAACTTAGAAGCCTGGTTTTACTGTATATATGTGCATGATGCCTTCATGTACAATTTTTGGCTGCAGGTTAATTGGTTGATGCTATATACTTTTATTGATAATCCCTCTTGATTTGAACTTAATATCTGTCTGTGTAATACTATTTGTGTTGCTCTGGAATTTTGAAAGAATCAACGTATTAAGCCTATGAAATAAAATATATATTTTTTCAGTTTGATGCATTTTACAACACAAAAACAACTCAAAGTTGGGTGTACAAGTGGTATTGAAACGCAGGTTCATAAACCAAAGACAGTTACTTAGACAGCTATCCAGAAAGTTATATCTATGATACTATTTGTATTGCTCTGGAATTTTGAATGAATAAATCGATGTATTAAGCCAATGAAATAAAATATATTTTTCACTCTGATGCATTTTACAACACAAAAGCAACTTAAAGTTAGGTGTACAGTTGGTACTTAAATACAGTTCATAAACCAAAGAAAATTACTTAGACAGTTACTTAGTCAGCTCTCTAAACTTCTATCCATGATAGTTAAGAAACGACATGTTTTATGTCGCGTCTGTTCATTTTAGGGTTATTGAGCCGTCATTCTCCTTATAAATACCTAGACAAATTAAGCCTTCATTTTAGGGTTCTATTCGTCTGTTTGGTTATCTCTTTCCAGATCTGTGAAGATGGTGGGTAAGAAGAAGGAGATTGCAGTGACTGCACCCCTGAGGCAATCTCCCCAATTGAACCCTCAATCCCCCCAATTTTGTCTCAGGAACATGCTTCTACCTTTGGTTTCCCAAACCCTACACAATATTCTGTTCATTACCGTCTAGGCTAGTTGGAGAATCGTGTCATGGACCGAATCCTTTTCCTGAAGGCAAACTTGAATAATCGTCTTTATTCGATGGAGGAACATATTCAATCCTTTCGACAACGATTGAATGAGCTTTATGTTTACCTCTAGAATGCTGGAGTGAGGCAGGGTGGTGGTGCAGGTAAGGATGTGCCAGAGGTTGTAGATTAGGGTCCGTTTTCAGGGTTTATGTTTAGTGATCAGGATCCATTTTGCTTACTCCAGATCATCCATTGTGTGTGGATGTTTATGGATGATTTGGAGAAAGGCTTTTTATAATGATCTTGTTCAGGAATTGGATATTATGTTGTTATCGTGTCCTTTGATTTATTTTCTCATTTGTTCTTCTTTCTCTGCATTTTGTTGTCTCATTTTTGAATGAATGTATGAATCCATTGAATCATAGCTTATCAGCAGCCTAGTTCAGACAGCTATTCACACAGCTATTTAGACAGTTATTCATATGGATAAGCAGAAACTTTACCAGATAGATAGACAACAATTGAGACAGAGTATATAAATATTTCATAATGCTGGGGTGATGATATTCGCTCTTCAGAAGATTGACCATGCCACATTGAAGATTGACAAGGACACTGAGAAGATTAAGAAATTGGAAGAGATGATGGAAGAATTGAAAGACGTTTTTAAGGAGTACCCTATGTAATCAGAGATTTGTGATGATTAGAGCATCTGCACCGGCGAGCAAAAGGTCGGATCTTGCTTGAGCAGGTGGTGGGTCAGCCGCCAAGGTGCTCGAGCACCAGAAAATAGAGTGCGCAGCGGTTGACGGAGGCCGGCATTTGCTCGAGCAAACGGCTGCTCGATCATTCGCTCGAGCTAATTTTGCTCGATCGATTGCTTCACCGTCTGGCGGAGCCCACCTCACGTGGGTGACGTCAGGCCCAACCTTTTTTTTTTTAATTGGGCTTGCGCTGCTTTTGGCGGCTATGGTGTTGGTGGTGCTTCATCGGAGGAGAGAGGAGACCTTGACGAGTAGGGTCCTTGAAGCAATCGTGAGGACGGAGAACTTCAACTACCATGGTAATACTCTGATCTTAACTTATGGAAATCCCAAATCCGAGAATTTCTGAGTTTCTCCGAAGCTTGAAAAAGCTTTTGCTGTGAGAAGAGAAGGAGAATTATTGGGGCTTTTTCTGAAGCCTGAATAGGGAATAGAATTAGGTAAGCAAAATCAATTTCCATTATTCATTCTTTTCAATTTTTTAGCTTATGGTTTGAATTTTTTAATTAATTGTTCGTTTATTCTTCAGGTGGATTTGACACTGCACATTCTGCAGCTAGGTGAGAACTTGAAATCGGATAAGTGATCACTAATGACAATGTAATAGTGATGATGATTTTTGATGTTTTATATTTTCTGTGTGTTTGGTGATTTTGATTTTTCTAGAGCCTATGATCGAGCTGCGATCAAGTTCCGTGGAACCGAAGCTGATATTAATTTCAGTGTTAGTGATTATGATGATAATGTTAAGCAGGTAAAGTGTGCTGTGTCTGTGTTCTTGTGAGCATTTTTTTAGTGATAAGTTTGATTGGTTTGCACAATGTGGTGGAATTTGACTGTGAAGTTGTAATGTATGTAGATGAGTCATTTTACAAAGGAAGAGTTTGTGCATATCCTCCGTCGCCACAGCACCGGATTTTCTAGAGGAAGCTCAAAATTCAGGGGAGTCACGCTGCACAAATGTGGCCGTTGGGAGGCTCGTATGGGCCAGTTGCTGGGAAAGAAGTGAGAAACTCTTTCATATATACTTCTTGTCTGTAAAGTTTTTGAATGATGGTATTAACATTCTTCTATGGTTTAAGACTCAATGTGATATATTATATCGTCTTCAGAAAGGACCTAATGAAAATTTGGGATTTGTTTTTTGTAAAACTTTCGAATTAGTTCAGAAGCTGGTTTTCATTGGGTATTACTTGCCTGCAGGTATATACCTTGGCCTATTTGATAGCGAGATTGAAGCAGCAAGGTCTTTTACGTTAATTTATAGGCACTAATTTACGTGATGTTTAAATAATAATGAGATTTAGTTTATAAATCTTTATGGCGTTCTTTTGAATCAGAGCATATGACAAGGCTGCCATCAGAAGTCATGGAAGGGATGTCGTCACTAACTTTAATCCGAGCTTATATGAAGCGGAGATGATGGCCGAGACCAACAATGCAGGTACTTGCTGTTACAATTTTGTATGAGGCGCAGCTTAATTTTTCCTATCACAAAATTTTCTATATTTTCTTAATGCTACAACTATTTTTGGTACAGGCACAAGCAGTCTTGACCTAAACTTGGGCATTGCTCCGCCTTTGGCATCTCGCTGCCGTAATGAGAATGTCAACTTCGGCAGCTTTCCTTTTCACATGGGAGCTAGGGTAATCCTCAAATTAACTGAAACTTACTCCTAGCTCTAATTCAGAACTTATTGGTTAAGTAACTGTATCATACCTCACAATTTGACGACTTGAGTAATGAAGTTACTCACTTTATAACAGCCTTCTCTTCACAGAATGAGAACTCTGTTGCAGCACCTATGAGGACTCAACTGCCTCACGGCTCAATGGTGTCTTATGCAGAACGTCCTATGATAAGCAGCATGAACTCTAACTTCTTTCCCATCCATCTGGTAATTAATTTCTTCAGTTTTACCCATGTAATATACTAATTGGCATATATATATATCATTTCAACGTTGATCTCATAACCTTTGTATTGATTTGATGCTGTATAGTCAAGCACTTAAAATTGAATGCAGGACGTTTGTCAGGATCATAGTATTAACTAAGTTGTCTCTTGTGATGATAGTTTGGTGCAGAGGGACTCGCTACCTCTTTTAACACCAATAAACATCGAAACTCCACTTTTCATGTGCCATGTTAATAATGTCAATTGTCTTCGCTGTTTCCTTGCATCAGTTAATTACATTGTTTTTGCTGTTTCCAGGAAAGAGCAATGAAGAGGAATATGAATGCTAATTCCTACTCTAACAGTGCATGGCAAATGCAAGGCCCTGATGTCGTAGCAACTCCAGTGCCACTCTTCTCTGATGCAGCATCATCAGGATTCCCTTGTTCAGCAACACCTTCATCATCAGCTGCCGTCCCTCTGCTTCATCATCCCAGCACTGCGTCATATAACCGTCCCCACATTTCACCATCGTTCACCAACAACGCACCCGAATTTTACTGCAGGAGCTGAAGAAACCAATGCTTGTTTCTTTCATGATGTAAAGCTTATGAAACTCTGAAGCATCTTAGTTAGTCTAACAGCATGGGAAGAACTCCTGGTAGTTTAGTCTTGATCCTGTTATTTTACACAGCCTCTTTAATGGCAGTGAAGCTTCTGGTAATATACATTGCCTCTATGTTGCCATATATCTTGTTCAAGATTGGCAAGACACTAATTAGGAAATGATTTATCGACAATGACACATGGTGGTGACACGTGTCAATTTTTAATTAGTCGGAAATCTTGTATAATTACTACTGATAAAGACACGTGTCACATTATTATTGGTAGTAAATCTATCCGGTAAATTATTTTTAAACATTTCACAACATGACAAAACTGATTTGTTTGACTGGATGTGTGCAAAACTTGATTTGCTTGAGCAAATTTTGGATATATTTTGCTTGAAGCAAAATTTGCTCTTGCTTTGCTTCTTGCTTTGCTCATGGGTGCGGATGCTCTTAGTAGTTCTGGTTTCTAGTGTTGTTCTGGTTTGGAGTTCATACTGAAACTTCCTTTTGTAATCATGTATGTGGAACTGTAAAAGAAGGAACTACTATTTTTGCTGCTCCTGTTCATTTGTTATAGGTCTATGTTGTTCTAGTTTGGAGTACGGGCCATTGGAGTAACTTTTGTTTGAGTGTCTGTGTGTGTATTTATCTGTGTAATACTATTTATGTTGCTTTGGAACTTTGAATGAATGAATCAATATATTAAGCCTATGGAATTTGTGTCACTCTCTGATGCATTTTACAACACAAAAATAACTAAAATTTAGGTGTACAGTTAGTACTTAAACCCAGTTCATAAACCAAACACAGCTCTCCAGTTACTACTTAGACAGCTCTCTAGAAAGCTATCCATGATGGTTAAGAAACAATATGTCATTTTATGTTGCGTCGGTTCATTTTCACCTAGCAGAGATCATTTCCTTTGGCAATTCATACACAAGGCTAAGCACAAAACAATCCATAGTAGTAGCCCTAGTGATAATTCCTAATGCATTTTACATAAGATCGATAAGTTGAGTTATCTATTACAATCCAAAATCATCAACCTAAAATTTATACAAAAACCAGCAGCAACAACAAACATCTTTTCCCCCTATCTGCATTCATCCAGAACATCCCCAAAAAGTTTGTGCTGGTCTCCCCTTTGTCTACAATTGCCAAACACTAGCCTCCTCGACGCCTCTTCCTCTCGGACTGCTCAGCAGCATACTTTTCCAAACCCTTCTCACTGAGGTGGATTGTGTTCGTGGAGATGAGATCTATAACCATTCCCATAAGGCATGAGACATTTTGTCGAAGAAGTTCGACATGTGTAAAGACCTCCGAAACATCCTCCGTGAGTAGCTCTACTTCCTCTATGAGTAACTCTACGTCTTCTGTGAATGAGTCTACGTCCTCCATGCGTAACTCTATGTTGTGCTCAATGTTGATCAGCCTTTGCCGCTTGATAAGGCGAGGAGGAACCACTGGAGCTTCATTGGCGGGTGGAGGAGTAGAAAGGGGTTGGTTGGAGGCAAAATTAGAGTGCTGGGTCATTTGATTCTGAAGGCGCCGATGAAGAATATCTTGATGGCGACGAAGGTCAGAGTCAATAAGACGTTGAATGACGTGGATGCAGCGAACCATCTTGCTATACACTTTGAGCAGAAGATGAAAAGTAGTGGTGATGATGATGATCAAGACACGTCTCGAAAAACAGGCAAGGAAACAGAAGGATTTATCGAAAGAGGGAAAGATTTTGGGCTTAGTAGATACGCAATCGAGTCGGGCCTTTAATTTCTAAAACCCATATGGGAGTCCAGTAGAGCTTCTGATCAAGTCTTTTGAACAGAACAAACATTTGAGTAGCAACAAATGAACATATAGTTGAACAGATAGATACTTGAATAGATAGATAGGCAGATACTTAAACAGATAGGCAGATAGACTTTGAAAATGATAGAATTGATGGAAAGAAATGAAACAACACTATTCATTATTTAAAGTAAGATAGATTCATTGATAATAGGAAACAAAATACAATAATAGAAAAGTGACAAAAATTGAAATGTACATAATAAACTACAAAATCAAATAGAATTATAATTTTGTAGTTGTTCAATGCTTCTTGTTCTTACTGTTGCTTGCTCCCGTGGATCCTGGCGATGGAGGAGGGAGCGTCTCAAAGATTTGGCAAAGCAGTTGAAGGATTGTCTCATCATTCTTTTGGATGAGTTTATACTTTTTCTTGAGGTTCTTCAGGCAATCCTCAAGGTTAGTTATCCTTGTGGATATTGTTGGAGTGTAGGTGGAGGTGAAGTAGTTTTTTGATAACGGTGACGGCGACGACGTTCTTTTTCCTTGCATTCTTGGACCATTTCTTCAATAGAGTCCTCTAGTTCTTGCTTGAATTTTTTTGTGGGGAGGAGATGCCTGAGATGAGTTGTTAGAGGAATAGGCCTGGCTTGAGTTCATCTTATATAGGACTGGCTTTGCATATTATCCATAACGTGTTAGTGCTTCATTTTCAACTCTTACTCCTTTTGCTTGAGTTCATCTTCTTCTCCAACAAACCAATGGCTCCAAGGAAGAGGAATCCAAATAATTCAGACACAGGTGGTCATTTCATAGATGAGGACTTTGATACATCTAAGTCCAAGTCCTCCTCTTCCAAGTCATCTTCCTCAGAAGACTGTTTTTGGTTCTCCTCCTCCTCCTCCTCCTGCTGCTCGACCTCATGTAGATCTTGTTCCTGATGGCCCACTTCAACATATAGTCTAGAAGATGAGTCGTATGAAGCGTCAAATGGAGAAGATGAATGAGGATATGGACCTGGTCCTTGCTGAACAGGACTGGATGTTTGATTTGCTTATGGGCATCATATCTCATCTACCTCGTCTACCATAACGTTTTGAAGAGGGAAGTAGCAGTGGCACCAAGAACAATGGCAACAAGAAGAGGAAGATGTGAAGCACAAGATTAATATTTTTCAGTTTTTTTAATGTTTTTAGTTTCAACTTTATGTTTGTTTTTATGTTTTTTGTTGTTGCTTGTAATTGAATTAGTAATGTTAATAAAGTTTATATTTCTGTATCTTTGATTTATTTTTGTTCTTCATTTTATGTTTTGGAATGGACTTGATGAATAAATGTATTTATGAAGTCATTTAATGATACAACATTATTAGCCAGGTCCTTTCAGATATCCAAAGAGATTTACAAACAACTTTACAGACAGCTTTGCAACAAAATGTATTATTTCTCTATCTTTGATTTATTTTTGTCCTTCATTTTATATTTTGGAATGGACTTGATGAATAAATTTATTTATGAAGCCATTGAATGATACAACATTATTAGCCAGGTCCTTTCAGATATCCAAAGAGATTTACAAACAGCTTTACAGATAGCTTTGCAACAAAATGTATTATTTCTCTATCTTTGATTTATTTTTGTCCTTCATTTTATGTTTTGGAATGGACTTGATGAATGAGTGTATGTATGTAGCCATTGAATGATACAACATCATAAGCTAGGTCCAGTCAGATATGCAAACAACTTTCAGACAACTTATCCATGAATTTTAGTAAATCAATGTATTAATCTATGCAACAAAATGTCTATTTTTACCCTTCTTTATGATGCAATATAAAACACAAGAACAAAGGACCCAAAACAACCTCAAATTTATTTTTGTATTTCACGTAACAAGTCGCAGATCTGAAATTCGTATACAGATATCCAAACAGCTATCCAGACATGTAGCTTAACAAGTATTCAAAGTCTTAGAAAACTATTCAACAACATATTTTTGATATTACAGACATACATGTATTTTTCAATTGATAGGGTTATTGCAGGTTCTCCTGTTGTGGCCAGTTTAGCTATATCTTGAGAACTCTGTCGGCATTATTTTTTTTCACCCTTCTTCTTTATTCTCTTTTTCTTTGGTCTTCTGGGTTGCTTCTTTATTAATGGAGGCCTGACGTCCAGTCCATACTGTGACATGTCCTGAAGCAATTTCTCAATGTTTGCCACTGGATTGATTGTGAAGGAGTAGGCTAGCTTGTTTGTAATATGAAACTTTGTACAAGTTGTCCATGTAATCGTAAGGATCTTTTCTTATCTCTTGAATGACAACAAGAGCATGGGAGCACAAAAACCTGAGCAACTGCCACTGTTCACATGAGCAGGTCCATGTTTATATGTTGACTGCACTACTGTATTTGTCAACCTGAATTTCGTAGACAAGACCATTGGAGTTCCTCACTCTCCAATGCCTTCATATATTAAGTATTTCAATGTGCTTTCCTTTCATCCTCGCTCCCATTATAGTGTGTAATTTTTCAGATTCTTCTTTTTCGCGTGTAATCATTTCCATCATTTTTCTCCTAGAAGAGTAGTAACAGAAAAAAGAAATGAAACAATGCAGTTTACAGATATCCTAAAAATAATATAATGAAACAATGTCGGGTGTAATGGATGGCCTGATTTCATCAGCAAGATAGAAGACATGCAGTGTGCGGAGATGTAGTATCCAACTATTGAAGCACTCATAGATGTTATTTGTCATTTTGTCATACCTATCTTTTCCAAAGAATGTAGGATACCATTTTCCTTTGGTAGATCCTTCAAGAATTTATTGATGGATCCATATCCACCTTCTAACTTCATCTGGTTAAGAAGGAACTCATATTGTCTTTCACTTCTTGCATATGCACATTGCATGAAGAGTTCAGAAATTCTATCCTTCAAGAGTCCACTGAAGTTATCTTTGAGGCTAGAAACCAAGTGCAGAAAAAGTAGCCATTGTCATCATTGGAGAACACTTATGGAAGAGAACTATTAATTCCATTATGATGATCTGAGAGGAATGTTATTTTCCTTCGAGTATTAGTTTCCTTGTTGATGTTGTTTCTATCTATCTCATTTCTTAAGTTCATAAAGATCCATCTCTAGTTGCTGTCATTTTTTGCATCAACTATCGCAAATTCAATTGGATACAGTCCTACAAAGAACAAAAAGGGTGAGGTTCCTAGTTGTATAGTAAGTATTGAGGTGTAGTTTATAAACAAAAAACAGATATGTAGACAGATACTCAGTCAGCTACCTAGACAGCTACTCATATAGTCTTTTCTTTCATATGTCTACGTTACCTTGATTTGCATCTTTTGCAGAGGCCCCATGATTTGTCCTTTATATTTATTTTTGAGAAAACTTGCATTAACGAAAATCATTGGTCTGCAGTATTGGAATCCTTGCATGCAAGACCGAATGACACAAAAGGCGCTTAAACTTGTGTGTTTCTAGATCAATATCGACAAAAAATCTGGAGCTAGGATTTGTTTTCATAAATTCGTCTCAAAACCAGAGAAGGTTTGCGTAGGTTTTATCTTCTTTTCCATGCAGTGAATTCATTGCTAATTCCTTGCCATACTACACCATCTTGTAAGGGACTTTCAGGCCAAAACTCTCTATGATTTCTGTCTGTAATGTAAAGTCTTGGCTCCCTTATTAGGATCAATGCACAGTTTGTCCTTAATGATTGAGCTGAGTTTTGAAGAAATGATAAGTTTCAAGTATAGAAAATAATTGGCGCAAAAGAAGAACTCTTCAGACAGATATTTCATCAGCTAGTTATGTTAGAAAATGGTCTCATACCTGACAATAGAAGATCTCATCATCTCACTAGCTTATTTTCTGACATTCTCTTTGCATGTATGCTTATTGCTGATTTCAATGATGTAAAATGATCCATTCTATGCTTGTAAAACCAGCCCAGAACCCTTCGGCCCACTCTAGTCCAACCCCGTTTTTTGGGCTTTAGGCCGGCCCTGCCCAACCTAACGGGCGGGCTTAGCCCTACCCATTTTCAGAAGGGCATGATATGAGTCATACTTCTGAAGCCCTGTGCATGCCCAAAGCCCTACCCATATAAGTAATATTAGGGCCGGGCCGGTCCAAAAATACATGAGAAATTTATAACTTTGTATATCAAATACAAATATTTATGATAAGTGATGATTAAAATGATATACAAAAGTCAACTAAACAATAATGGATATCATTAGATTGACAAAATAATCTTATTTTTTTTGTAAAAAGAATTTTATTTCAAACGATATGAGTGAAAAATTAAGGCGGGTTATATGTGGGCTTTTCAGGCCAGAACTTTATTGGCCATTGGGCAAGACTTGGGCTTCACAAATTAATAAAAGAGTCGGCCCTGCCCTGCCTATTTTATACTTAGGGCTTAAAAAACTTAGGGCCGAGCAATACATGGGCAACATCTCACAGGGCTGAGCTGGGTCGGGCATGCCTATTTTACAGGCCTAATCCATTCGCCTGATATAGTTTTGCCTACACAGACCATTCGTATTTATCGTGCCTTTTGTATTTGCAATGTACACTTACACGTGTCGGCTCATTCTTCACATATGTAAACTTGAATCCATTTTCAATTGAGTATTTTTTGAGTTTCAGCCTAAATTCAGTCACACTACCTAAGAATTTCAGCTCCTTTTCTTGTATCAGTTTTGCCCATGGTTTTGTCATGTAATCATTTGTCTACTCTTCTCAAAAGCATCCAAAACCAACGTCAGCAGCATTACTAGTTTCCATGTAGCCATCCATCTACACATCTTGCCCTGAGTTTTCATTCAGCGTGCTACAAACTGACTGGTTGAAACTCACATTTGCAGTTTGCTGGAAAGAGAAAAATATGCAAATCGATATTCAAATAGAAATTCAAGCTGATATGCAAACAGATATTCAAATGAGTTTTGGATGTTCTACCTCATTCAGGTCAGTGATTCAGATCACAATATATTTTGAATTGAGCCTTTGGAGAGAGCATCATCAAAAACATGTCACGATCAATTTCCAGAAAAATTTGTTCATCCTCTGGCGGGATACAATACTTATACGTCAAGTTTGAGTTGTTGAGTGTTTTGAATGGTTGATGGACAGTATCCACAATGTCATTAAGTGCGATATCAACATTTAAAATATCCATCACACCTTCTCGACCGTGAATATATTTCACAATGATTGGAGATGGTACTGTTGTTATTGAATATACTGCAGAAAAACATTAAAAAGTTGTTAAAGAGTTGAAGAAACACATTGTAGATGCTTTGGTGAACTAACAAATTATGTCTGATACTTTTAACAAATAGGTTAACAAAACAGATAAACAAACAAATAGCTAGAGAGATACTCTAACAAATATCTAAACAAATCTTCAGAACCAAATCAGATCCAGACCTAATTGAGGAGTAAATTGATTATACAAACAATACTTTCATGATGAAATCGAGTAATACAACTACGAACGGAAATAGTTTCGTGCAACATCAATTTAAATCATCTATCATATATAAAAACATACTGAAATTGGAAGTACAACAAAATTCAACATATGAAATCATCAATTTATTTTGAAAAATATTGTAGCTGCTTTGATTAACTAATAGTTAGGTCTGATACTCCCCACATATAGGTTAACAGAACAAATAGACAAACAGATAGCCAGATAGATATTCTAAAAGATATCCAAACAGATCGTTAGAACCAAAATCAGATCTAGACCTAATTGAGGAGCAAATTGATACAAGTCAATACTTTCATGAAATTGAGTAATACAACTACAAACGGAAACAGTTTCATGCAACATAAAATCAAATAATCTATCATATTAAAAAAAAGAGTGAAATTAGATGTGGAACAGGATTTAACATATGAAATCATCAATTATGTTGAATAAATTACAATATAGAGATTGCATGAAGGAAGAGAGAGAGAGAGAGAGAGAGAGAGAGAGAGAGAGAGAGAGAGAGAGAGAGAGAGAGAGAGAGAGAGAGAGAGAGAGAGAGAGAGAGATAGAGAGAGAGAGAGAGATAGAGAGAGAGATAGAGAGAGAGAGAGAGTTTTTCCCGGCAAAAATTAATGAGGGAAGAAAGAGCTGCTTCATAGCTATCTCTTAAAGACAATATCACCGAGAATTCAAATTAGGAAAGGAAAGGAAAAATGGTCAGATGAAAAATAAGTTTTATAACTTTTTTGAGTTTTTTTTGGAGAAAATGATATCAGCTGGATTTTTTTTTAAGAAATATGGGTCATAAGTTGGACATTTTTTACTATGGTGTAATAATTTGTGTTTTTTTTGGAAATCATATGTATTTTTGAGCTTTTAAACAATTTCTCCCTTTTTTTAAGAAGCAACTAAATAAAAGGCACATCTGATAGATGTGCATAAAACTGGTAATTATTGTTTTTTTAAAATAAAACTTAAAAAGAAAGAAAAAAAAAGAAATGACATAATTTTAGCAATTAGATGGTTTAATTGATAATGATAGAAGAAGTTGAGGAGGAAGTTTTTCTCATCCTAAATATTAGTTTTTTTTTTCATTTATTAATTTTATATATTTGTCCTTATAAAATTAAATTTTTTGAAAGTCAAATTATTGATAAAGAGGATAAAATTTAACATTGCGAAAATTTGACCCTTAATAACTGTCAAATGTCATTCTCTTTTAATATATAGAGATATATAGAGATTTATAGGTGTTTCTTCGTTTAAGTGCTCCAAAAACTAAAAGCGCTAGCGATGGAAACAATCGTAAATAGGCATATTTCGAGCAAAAAATAATGTGAAAAAAGGACTACTAGTGAGCCAATGGGTAGCGATCCATTTTAGTGTTTGGCAAGCCTAAACTAAGCGGCAGGCCCTACACATCTACAGGCCCAAGAATGGGTTTTAGATTTTAGGGTTTGCCCTAATAAAGTCCTCAATTTCCAATGAGTTCTCATTTTGCTCAACGCCTCCACACACGCATCGGCTGCCTCATCTCGTCTCATCTCAATTCATCTTCAAGGTCAGTCTCACTCTCCCTTTATTTTTCATCACAAAGTGATATCGATTATTTTTTGCCCTCCATTTTTAATACGTGTTATTCGGTCTTTTGATTTTGCAGTTTGATCATCTAGAGCAAAGATGTCAGGGTAAGTAAAACCCTGCTTTCATTTCACTGATACATGCGTCTATTTTTTTTTTCTGATATTTATGTTCTTCTTTTACTTCTGTATTTGATACTGTGAACTAGTGAATTCTCATGTTTATGTAATCGATTTTAATTCTTAAAGCTTTGATTTTAGTTTTTTACACCAGTTTTGTATAGCCCAAAGATATGTAGAACTTGTTTCCAAGAAGTTAAATCGGTTAATGATTTTTGTTGCGGGGGTGCTGTAGTGGTCTCGTAGAGCGTTGTGTTTGTGTTGATGATTTAGATGAATTAGTTGATTTATTCAAAGCTGGGTGATGAGTTCGGTGCATGTGATCTGATTCGGGATTGAGGATAAATTCTTTATGAATGATACTGTAAAGTTGTGAAATTGTCTTCTAGAATAAAGTTTTGAAGTGTAATATATTGAGTTTCATTGGGGATATTTTTTGAAACCCAATACCTCAACAAAAGATGCTGGTGTTGTAATCTATGTACTGCTTCTGACATGGATTATGTTTGGCTTCCATCATTTTGTAGTGATGAAGCTCCCACACCGGTTGTAGCTGAAGCACCTGCTCCAACCCTCGGTGAGCCTATGGATGTTATGATGGCTGTGCAGCTTGTTCTCAGAAAATCACTGGCTCATGGTGGGCTTGTTCGAGGTCTTCATGAGGCTGCAAAGGTTGTTGAGAAGCATGCTGCTCAGCTTTGTGTACTAGCTGAGGACTGTGACCAGCAAGACTATGTTAAACTAGTCAAAGGTCTTTGTGCTGAGCACAATGTCAACATGTTGACTGTTCCCAATGCCAAGACCCTAGGAGAGTGGGCTGGTGTAAGTGATTCCCTCTATTCTGGCACTCTGTTAGTAAAGTGAATATGGCTAGCATTTGTATTGATTGTATGGTTCTGTACAGTTGTGCAAGATTGATTCTGAGGGCAAGGCTAGGAAGGTTGTGGGTTGCTCTTGTGTTGTTGTGAAGGTAATCCAAAAAGTTCTTCAAATGTTAAGAAATAATTATAGCTAATATGATTCTAAAGGAAACTGCTTTCTGCTATAGGATTTTGGAGAGGATCACGAAGCTCTTCATGTTGTTCAGCAGCATGTGAAGGCTCAATGAGTCTGAATTTTAGAGGGAAAATGTCGGAATATCATTAGGAAGCTTTTTTGAGCTTTGGCTTTTTTTTAATGAATTGTCACAGTATTTTGACTCTGCTAGTTTCTGTTGTCATGGTTTTCAATTTTGTTCTTGGACATTGGTTTTATTATATGCTATTTTTTGTGGACATTCAATGTAAAAATATATATCACCCCCTTCTTTTTTTCACACAAGAGGCTTAGAATTGACCTGTGAACCGATGTCAATGAACTGAATGAAGCCTTATATTGTTGAATGCTGAATTTTTTCTACAAGTATATTTACATGACCCCGCCAAAGTTTCAAGTTGATATATATTTCCTCGCCACCATTGCGCAGAAGTCACTATTTCTCATTGTAGAGGGCTTTTCGAATGTATCAGTTTGAATTTGCCATTTAAATTATGTAATGAGCCATGTAGCAAGTTTGGGAAAAGGAGTCGTCGGATTTTTTGAAAAAGGTGGCAGTGGTATTACGAGAGCATCTTTTAAGTCTTGCTGCTTGAGCTACCACTTCATAAAATTAGTTAACTTTATAGCATATGAAGCAGATTGTGCTGCTTAACTTCAAATATAAGTTTGATGTCTGCACGACTTATAGAAGTTTTTTTTTTGATAGGAAATAAACAAATTACAACGAAAACCCCCTTGGACATCTACTTCTTTCAAGATCGAATTTAAGAGCTAAGCTAACAGTTCCTGGTACCATGTTGTCGCAAATATGGAGTGTGACTTGTGACCAAGGTTTGCTAATGGTACCTACGAAGTTTGCTTCCTTGTAGATGTGATGAAATTGTATGACATTGAATGTGTTAGCCATGTTGATTATGTCTTGGATTGTTGTTTTGAGGTGGCATGGGATCTTTACTCTCCATTGATGCAATTGATGACCAAAAAAGAGTCACCCTCAACAACTATATTGTTCAGACCCTTTCTCCTTGCTTGGATGAGAGCTTCCTTGAGGGCAAGAGCTTCGGCTAGGGAAATAGCAGTTTAGCCATTAGCCTTATTCCCACAGATGATACGAAATCCCTTACGAACTCTAATGTTGAAGCTTCCTGCAGCACTTCCTAAACCACCATCAAAAACTGAGCCACCAAAATTGATTTTAACAAGGCAAGTAGATGGAGGAGTCCACTTGATGAAGGTAGGAGGGGTTGGGGAAATAGCAGCTCTCTGATTGTTATTACCAGAAAAATTCACTTAGGCGACGAAACATTCCTTTAAGGTTTCGTCGCCTAAGTGAGGCTTAGACAATGAAAGTTTTTTTCATCTGCCAAAAAACTAAACATGATATTCGTCGTCTAAGAAATGATATTCATCGTCTAAGAAATATCTCAGACGACGAATTACATAATTTTTCGTCTGAGTGTGTACTCAGACGACGAATATCATGTTTCGTCTAAGATTTACACTAAGATGACATATTATATATTTCGTCTTCTAAGTATGATACACTTAGACGACGAATTATGTAATTTTTTGTCTTAAATTTAACAACGTAGACGACAAAAAAGACTATCCATTGTCTAGGCACACACTTAGACGAAGAATTTTTACACTTAGACCGACGAATTATTTCGTCGTCTAAGAAAACTCATTTATTTAAATCAGATTTCTTTTTCAGATCGGGCTATCTGCTCTCTCAACTTCTCTCTCTCTCTCTCTCTCTCTCTCTCTCTCTCTCTCTCTCTCTCTCTCTCTCTCTCTCTCTCTCAATGTACACCCACCTTCGGCCGGCCACAATTCAAATATCATCGATTTTTCAGCTGGAGTTCTAGTTTATCCACTTATCTCCTTATCGGTGAAAGTATTAACTCGTTTCTCTCGATTAATTTTTTTTGAATTTAATTACGTATGTAATTACATACAGTGATGAATTTTTCTTATGAAATATTCCGGCGAATATATAGTTTTCGGTTACCTTAGTTTAATTACTTGTTTTATTGCATTGTTAATCTAATTGTAAGCTAATTAGTATGTTTAATTTGATTAATTAGTTAAATAATTAATTGGTTCTTTAATTGTTAAGCTAATGGTTTAAGCTAGCTAGTTAAGCTTAATTAATTGCATGTATGTTTAATACATTTTTAATTAAGTTATTTGTTTAATTAATAAGGTAATTGTATGTTTAATTAATTGTTAATTAAGCTAGTTGCATGTTTAATATATGTTAGAATAGTTATGAGAAATTTTTTATATATATAATATGTAAATGTATTTATATTAAGTTAATAATATAATATAATATTAGCAAGATTAATTATAGTATAAGATTGATTATATCATATTAACTTAATTAATTGTGTTATGTAATTGATAATATATATAGTATATTAGATTAATTAATTATTGGTTAAAAATTATATAATATGATAATTATTAACTTACGCAGAAATATGGACAAGATTTGGATACAGGTAGCGAATAGAAGTGATATGCGGTATATGGACGGAATCAAAAAGTTTATGGTGTTTACGCTGGAATATGGTCAGGGAAAGAAGCGTTACAGGTGTCCGTGCAGAAAATATCTTAACCATCAGTTTGTGGAGATTAATGTTATGTCTCAACACCTATATGATCACGGTATCATGTGGAGTTACACTACATGGAGTGAGCACGGTGAAGTAGTAGACTTCAGCTCAGGGTACAGTTACCATGGTGCCTCATCCAGCGGTAGTGGTGCCCCTTCTTGGAACCCCACTGTGGATTTGGTCCATGATGTTTTTCTGGGATTTAGTCATGGTGGACACCAACACGGAGAGGGAGGTTACAATACCACTCATATGACACAATGTCCGCTTCCTTGGCCAGTGACACTACTGAGATGGATAAGTACAACATGATACTACTTGAAGCCTAGACCCCGGCGTACCTTGGATGTCCAGAGAATGTGTTGCGATATATGATGGAGGAAATTTAGATAAAAGTGAAGAACAAAATTTCAGACTAAGCTTTTGATGAAATGCAGGAGCATATATGGAAGTTACTTCCTGATTATCACAAACTTCCTGAAACTCATTATAAGGATCTTGAGCAGCCTCGGCCTATAGTACAAGAAAATTCACGCATACATAAATGATTGTGTGCTGTTTTACAAAAAGTATGCACATTTGGACTACTGTCCTGTATGCAGATATGTGAACCGGAATAGGAGGAGTTCGAAGAAGCAAATTCCTGTGAAGGTGCTTCGCTATTTTCCGTTGATTCCTACACTGCAGTATTTGTACATGTCTCTATACACAGTCGAGGTGATGAGATGGTACAAAAAATAGAAAATAGATGACGATGTGCTCAGACACGTGGCATATGGAGAGGCTTTTAAACATTTAAACAGGGAATTTCAAGGCTTTGCAGCAAATGTTCGAAATGTTAGATTCAGACTTTCTACAGATGGATTCAATCCTTAGGGTAGTAATAGCACTGCCTTCAACACTTGTCCAGCTATTCTCATGCCATAGAACCTGGCTCTGTGGATGTGCATGAATAAGGAATTTAATTTCCTTACTCTGCATGGGAAATGCATAGAAAATAATAAAAATTGTTAGAGTGAGTGGACGAAAAGTAAAAGTTCCTAAAAAAAATGAACAACATAACTATTATGCCTTTCTGAGAATAAAAATACGAAAATTGGTAGCGAGCCAAAGATACTGTAAAAATAGTATAAATGATACGTCAAGGGGGACACCTGACCTTTCCAAAGTATCATGTGCTAGTGGAGGCGGTGACAAGAGTCATAGAACCTCTAGCCATCTAAAGTCGTCCAGTCACTCCTGACACAAAGACGACGTGAATTCTATGGGCGAAAGACTGATCCTTCCCTGGAGCCACTCGGGGATTAGCAGAGTAACCAATGCATCGATGCAAGACTAACTAAAAACTATACTGAATCTAGCCCCCAAAATTATAAACTGAATACTGAAATTTCAAACTGAGCTAAATATAAATAATAAATAGACTCGCTATTCAACTGCGAAACTAAAAGTGTCCACTCACCTAGATCGTATGAAAACCAATTAATAGTCGATCCACTAACTTTTAATTTGAATTTAGCGTTCCTAGGCCAATCAAATGAGTAGTTTAATTAATATAGTATTCTAATTGAGTACAACTAGAGCATAAAAGGAATCTAATACGAATTGTATCCCAAATACTCACATTTCATTTTTGATGCCCTAAGCGTCACTACTCCGCCGCATCGTGATAAAAAAAATATCTGTCGATCTATGATCCCAAACTCCATAGAAAGGTGGGCATCAACTCGACATACGACGAAATATAGCGTCGAAAGTGTCGAATCGCACCCGAATCCTAAACATACATAGAAACATTACACAAGTTCCCTAAACTTTATGAAATTACTAAAAATCTAATACAAATCAACTAACGAAACTTCTCGTAAAAGTTTGCTCTTCGCGGTTGCCAGAGCTCCACCGCGCACGACAGTGCGTGGGACCGACACGCCATTGCTGATGGCGGCCAGAATCTAACCATAACGAATGCCTACAAATTATACATCAACCGAAAGCTCAATCCAAGCCCAACAACATTCATGTACAACACTAAGTCAAAATCTAACCGGAAAGCGTTGATATTCACCTCGAAAGCTCGAAACCCTCTTCGGAAAATTAATTCGATTGGCCGGCGTCATCAGGTCATGGTGTGACCTGATATTGATCGCAATTGAATCTTGAGGCAAAGGAAATTCAAAACCCAATTCTTCGGTCTTTTCTCCATGCGTCATACATGGTTCAATCGAGCATGGAGAAGGAAAGAGGTGAGGAGAGCAGTCACACCCAATCGATCAGGTGGCCAACGATGGTAGTTCGTCGAAGAACAAACAACGACGCCGTTACTGCTCTCTCGGCCGGTCGAGAGAGAAAATAGGATTTTTACCCAGAGGGGTAAATATTTCAATCTATATAAAACAAATCAATGTTCGAGATATTTACCACACAAGATCTAACGGCTCAGAAAGAACAACTTCCAATAGAAAATTGTTTTACTAAATAAATAGTTACTTTATCCTCAAAACTTAAAAAATTCGTAGTAATTAGTTTGAGTATTGAAAAAATCTAATAAAAGTATTGACGAACTCGAATAATCTTCTGTACAAATTTCGTAAAAAAGGTGAATCCAAAATCATAACGTACCAAAAGTCAATATTTAAGTCGCGACAAATGACGAATCCCAAAAAATGTGACGTATGATGATTAGCTTGCTAAAAAAAACACGACTAAGGATGATTAACTCACCAATTTAGGTTTGGGTCGTTACATGTTCCTAACCATCTAACTCACAAGATATCATTCAATACACTTGTTTAGAGGGTTAGTATTTGCACTCAAAAATTAGATTGGACACATATTTTCCATGAGCTTGATTTTCAGCCAAATACTCTAACAATTCAAAACACAAAAGTTTCAAATCAAGAGAACTTTTATTTAGATTGTGATGAGGCTTAAGGAAGGGGGGTTCATTGAAAGAAATGGATAGGATAATCAAAGATCAAGCAACCTAGCAACCAATTCACATGTTGAAATTCCTCTAAACTTCTTCTAGGTGTTCTATTTCCCTTTTTCAAATCAAACTACTTCACAAAAAACTTATTCTTTATGTATATCACACTATTTTTTTTCTGTATTACCTTTGTTTTTCAGACACAACTCTTTTTTCTTTGTAGAACTCTTTTCTATTATTCTCTTTGCTTTTCTTTGATACTTTTTTTTTCATTTTTTTTGAATTACTTAAAAAACTAAATAAGCATAAGACCATCACAAGACTTCCTCTACTTAATACTTATCTCTTAACATTATTTGCAACACGCACAACACTAAAACCGCATCCTAATGAGAATTCATCATCGCTTGCTAGTTTGCAGAGTTAAGGAGTAGGATAAGTGTTTATACAAGGTAGGTATTTGAGGAATTGATGAAAGAAAAGGCTAAGTATTTACAAGGCTCAAATTGGCTCACTAAATGATATGTGCATCATAGGTTCATAAGCTATTTGACCATGGTTGTGTTTCTAATGCCTCTATCATCTTTGAAAACTACTCATGATTTGGAAAATGCTTTACACGATTTCAAGGAAGTTCTAGATCACACATAACCAATTGATATCACAAAACAACGAAAATGAGGAATTATATAAGCTAGTCATGCACAATTTGGCTCAAAGTCTCACATAGGCATTGATAGCTTTGAAACATGTTAATCTTTTTTTTTCTTTCAAATGAACACATTTTGAGTGACATGATTTTCAACCGATTAAAAATGCATTGTTTTCACTTTTTCACACATGCTTAAAATCATGCAATCCACTAAATATTAACCCAATTTTATCATCAAGAATCATTATTAGAACATAAACACACCAAAACACACAACTTTTGGCGTTACATTTTCTCAAATTATTTAATTTTTTTTTATGGATTATAGAATAAGGAGTGCTAATGACTTAGCATACTACATTACACCTTTAAACCAAATTTTCCTCAATTTGCATCAAGACATACATCACACACAAGTGCACAAGAGGTACATAAGCATCATCACTTCACATATTATTCCACTAACACATGTTCTTCTAAGCATAACAACTAGCATGTATTCACACCTAAAGAGTCATATAGTCTCTAAAAAGTAATGAAGCTATTAGAGTCCTATCAACCATAATGAGGGCATGCATACTAACCATATTTCAAGGGAAAATAATATCGTAATCAAGCATATACATGAGGGGACCTCACACTATGAACTCAAAATACCTAGGAATTGAATAATAAAAAATGTAGATAAGAATCAAGTGTCACACGTGTATTACTCAAGATCACCACAAGCTAACATAGCATCATTCGTAAAACATGTCCAAATCAAAGCTACAGAGTAAAGAGAGTATGGAGAAAGAGAATGCAAATACTTTGTAGACCGCTTCCAAGCTCCATATGCATGATCAAGTACACCAAAGAAGGCTAAGTTAGGCCTTGCCACCCAAGGTTGTATAAGGGTTGGTCATGATCCTTTAATGGTGCCCCCAAGATTTTCGTTTCTTCAATGTATTGCTTTATGACCCGTGCCTCCAAGCCCCAAGCTCTTGGTCTTCACAAGCCAACTTTGGCAGAACAGTCTTCAACGGATTGAGAGATTATCTCGACTGGACAAAAATGTGACTCAGTCTGGGTAGTGGCTTCTCTTCGATTGGTCGAGCATTTATCTCGACAAGCAGAAAATATGGCCCAAGCTGGATAGTAGCTTCTCTTCGAAAGGTCGAAAAGAACCTTTGACTGGTAAAAAATTCCCAAAATTTGATCCTCAATAGTTTGGCCTGCATGCTTCAATTCCATGTCCATATCTCCCAATCCCTAGCTTTCCAAATCAACGCACTCATTATACACAACTAACACTAAAACCACAAGCAAAGAAAGTGGTAAAACACTCATCCAAATTCTCATTGAAGCATCACATAAACACATGAATTTAATCAAGACAAGTATCACCACTAAAAGCAAAACATAGCTTGTAACATCATTGATATAAAACTAAATTTGTCCAAAATGTTCAAACGAAGTTACCAAAGCATTAACATCTTACAAAGTTTTGAAATCAAATGGTAGACACAAGCTACATCAAATAAGAAAAACACAAACAAAGCAAACACTAAAGGTCTTCATCCATCCATCCCATCATCATCCTCCACATCATCATTGTCGGTACCAGATTTTCCTACATTCCTACCGGAGTATCGAAGGTCCAAGCTACTTGTCCGATCACCAAGGGTGTGCACAATTTGTTCCGCTCAAAATATGCATACATATTCGAGGTCATGCCTTGTGGAAGACCTTATGATTGAGAGGTGGAGGCACCCTCAGCTTAAGGAAGTTGGGGAACCACTCCAAGGCTTTTGGCCACCGCAACATCACGAATGCAACCCTTAGGAGAAGTCCAAGAGTTGGTATGTCCTTGATTCCCTTAAATTGGCAAAAACGGCTAATCAAGCATGTAAACACATAGGCACCTTTACCCTCGGTGCAAGCAACAATCAAGTAATAGATGAGCTTCCCATACTCAACCTTCATCCTATCCCACATCATCATCATCATTGTCCAATAGCCCTTGATGGGGATCTCACTATTGTGCATGTGTGGCTTGACATATTACTTCACAAACATCCATATTACTCGATAGATGGGGTTCAAGTCACCAATTTGGAAGCATCCGTTTCTATGGACGAGGATATCTTCACCCATGCACGCCGTTTGTGCAAAGTGCTCCGCTTCAACTTTATCAAACTCCTCCCTAAAGGTCATTATCTCCCTCCCCTTAAGAGATGGCAACCCAAGATATTCCTCTATTGTCTTGGGATTGAGTAAGAGATTCTTCTTCAACATGATGGCTCTCGCTTCACCATCCGTGAATGGGGTGGCCGTAAATGCATCATAGAACTCCCCCACCACCTTCTCCTCAAACCCTTTTTCATCAATCTTGGGTAAGTGTTTAAGCCAATGATAATCGACTAGCTCTTGAAGATGATAGATCTCGGACCTTTGGGCAAAGAGGTCAATGCTCTGCTCCGAGTGGAAGGAGAGGTCACCCGTCTTGAATGGCTTAGCTCTCTTGAACTTGATGGGCAAAGAAGAAGAAGAAGAAGAGCTGGCATTGTTATGCTTGGGAGGCATACTGGATTTGATGGAGATGACTTGGAAACCTAGGACATATCATGTACAAAAACTTAGAACTGACAACAAACAAAAATGTAATTCTCACACCCAAGAAACCAAATCATTGTCATAGACCATATATCTCAATGCAATTCATAAAAAAGACAACAATCTAGTATTCAAGAACGAAAATCACACACATTGATCACACGACAATCATCGATTCAAAACTTCTTATAGATTCCATCATCTCAATTTCATAAATTCTAATTCAAAAGCAACATACTAGAATCTCAAAGCATAATTGCACAAAACCAACACACAATGTACCCTGATTGCCACATTAAACACATCAAGTTCGTGGTCCAATCACACATTCGATTATCAATTCTATCCCAATTTGAACCTAAGCCTTGATAATCCTCATATAGACAAGTGCATTACGACTAAAACAACCAAAACAAACCACTACAACAGATGCTTGCTTCACAATTTTTGAGCTATACTTATGGATGTAAAATTTTCACCAAATTTTTTTCAACAAAGCCTAGACAAATTGGCATCAATTCTCAACAACCCATTAATTCTAGATCATGAATTCAAGTACATATTTACTCAATTAACACTAAACAAAAACCAATTCAAATTTTTTGAAATTAGGGTTCATGCAAATTTCAACTCAATCAATTTTACCAATTTCATGCATATAGAAGCTAAAATCACACAACCCATACATCAAAATCAAAGGAAATATGCATATACTAAGAAAAAACACACAAAGAAACAACAAATTCTCATAAATCTTCAAATTTGAAGAAATAGGGTTTAAAGAACAATACCTCTTGAAGATAGCTCAAAATCACTCTAATCACCAACAAGCAACATCAACAAGCAAGAATAATATGATAGTAAGTTGAGTTGTTAAGAGGGAGATGGAGTTTCGAAAAAGAGTTAGAGAGTTCAAAAAATATGAGAGGGAGCTGAGACGGAGTGAAAGAAAGAAATGAGAGAAAAGAGGTGGTATTTTTTAAGTAAAAATTGGGTTAATCTCAGCCCAAACTAGTCTTCAGCGGGTCGAAGATATTTCTCGACCCGTCGAAGAGACGCTATTGTCTCCCCCTGTGCACTTTTTTGACGGGTCGAAGAGGAAGAATTATCATTCTTTAACCTGCTGAAGACATGCTACAGTCACAATTTTTGCACTTTTTCTACGCGTCGAAGGGATAAAATTATTATCCTTCGATCCGCCAAAAATTCCTAGGTTTTTTACTCCCAAACATGCACCAATTTCCACACAAAAATGTCTCACAACCTACCAAATTTCCTACCACAAATCACACATATTGAAAGTTAAAACTATAAACACCCAAGCAAGCAAACTAGCATAGAAAATTAAAGTGAGATGAGAGGTTAGAAATTCTCCTCCTTGAAGACCGATATGCTCCACCATAGTCACTAACAATCACCAACTTGCAAGACTAATTTAGTCTTGCCTTACATGTTAGTTCCTTGGGAATTTTGTCATGATTGCTTCTTGGGATTTGTAATTTCGTGATTTCTACCACATCACACTTATTCCTTTTGCCAAATCAATAGTGTTCGACCATCCCGGGTTCAAGTTTAACGACGTTAACACGGTCGGGTGAAGCACAAGCTACCATAACTTCTTTGTGTGTGGGAGAACCTCAAAGTTGTAACTTTCTTAATCATAGTGCTTTGCCTCAATTCCTTTCCAAGGCTTTATCCGGTGTCCATTTACTTTGAAAATGCTCCCATCTTTCAAATTTCTCAAGGTCACCGGTCCATGAGGAAAGACCTCTACAAGCTCAAATGGACCAATCCACCTTAACCTTAGCTTCCCCAAATAGAGTGAAATTCGAGAGTTGTATAAAAGCACCTTTTTTCCCACGACAAGCTCCTTATGCCTCAAACGGTTGTCATGATATCACTTTATCTTTCCTTATAGATTCTTGTGCTCTCATAAGCTTCAAGTTTCATTTCTTAAAGCTCCATCACATCAAGCTTATTTTTCTCTCCATAAACATCCGAGGTCATATTCAATATCTTGCTTTATTCTCTACTTCCACCGATAAGTGACAAGCCTTCCCATAAACAAGTCTATAGGGTGACATGCCTATGGGAGTTTTGTAGGCGGTACGATATGCCCAAAGTGCATCTTCAAGTTTAAGGCTCCAATCTTTTCGGTTGGCACTCATGGTCTTCTCCAAAATACTCTAGAGTTCCTAGTTGCTAATCTCACCTTGGCCACTTGTTTGAGGGTGATAAGATGTAGCTACCTTGTAACTAACCCCATACTTCTTCAACAAGGACTTGAACTTTTGGTTGATGAATTGGGAGCCTCCATTACTTATGATGGCTCTTAGAATCCCATGCCTTGTGAAGATGTAGCTTTTTAGAAACTTGGTGACCACTTTGGCTTCATTTGTTGGAGATGCGATGACCGCTACAAAGATATAATACATGCCATGTGAGCAAAGGAAAGGTCCCATGAAGTCAATTCCACATAGATCAAAAATATTCATCTCTATGATAGAAGTCAATGACATTTGATCCCTAGAATTCATTCTCCTCACTCGTTGGCAACGATCACATACTTGAACGAATAAGAATCTTGGAATAGATTGGGCCACCATAAACTGGCTTGAAGAACCTTGTATGCCATTTTGGATGGACCATGATGTCCACCACACTCTAAAGCACGAAAAAATTTAATCACACTAATGATCACCTTTTCCAGAATGCACCTTCTTATAATTCCATCACTTCCTTCCTTGTAGAGATAGGGGTCATCCCACAAGAATTGTCAGCTCATCTTTCGCAATCTCTTCCGTTGATTACTATTGAAGTAGGAAGTTCTGTATGTCTCCTTGCTTCCCAAATAGTTTGCATTGTCCACACACCATGGTTGATCATTGGTAGTGAACACCTCTTGAATAGAAAGGAGTTGCTCATCCAGGAACTCATCACTCAAGTCATCTTCTACATCCTTGATTTGGAGGCATGAAAGATGATCCGCAACCCAAGTTGTCCTTGCTTGGCTTGTCCATAATGTCTAAATCAAACTCTTGAAGAAGTAGCGTCCATCTCAACAATATTTCCTTGGACTCGAACTTAGTAAGGAGACACGTGATGAAAGGACCCAACCCCGATTTAGTTGCCTAAACCGGAATCAAACCCCTTCTGAAAACGTGAACCAACAAAAATCATTAAAATTTCGGCAGAGAAACGTTACTAACGTGGAATTGCCATTACCTGCACCCGGAAAATAACACTTCATCCTATGCCACAAAAGCCAAACCGTGGGCACCAATCCCATCCGGATTTCTCAATATCATTTCAATATCAATAAACAGTAAACAAAACTGTAATATATAATATATCCGAGAAAATCCGTATAAAACATGTATCAGAATGTATCAGAGTGACCTCTAGTGTAAATATATACAGTATAAACATCAGTAGGCGAAACAAGAAACCTACTGGAAAACACAGGTGGCTCGAACAACTAGTCTCCAACCACGACGTGAAACACCTGAACCTGAACTGCAAACTGGGCACGGAAACCGAAAAGCCCAGGGGAAAGACATGAAAACTGTTAGAGTGAGTGGACGAAAATAAATGTCTTTCGCCAAATAATATACGTTATAAAAACATATGCGAGTCAATACATGAAAATCAAATCGTACGTGAGGTGATGCTGGCTCCGATCCACGTACAAAGCATGCATAGAAAATCCCATGGGGTCACTCATGGACACATCCGTGCTAGTACAGTCTGAATCACGGGATCCCAGACCCACACGTGATTCTAGCCAGAAAGGCCTCAGTTCCGGGGTACTGCCCCTCGCCGGTCAGGTCAGGGTACTGCCCCTCCTGGTAGGCATCCATCGGGGATCAGCCGAGATGCAAGTGTATCGATACAACAACATATACTGAGACTGTACTCTGTGTAAACCAAATCGTAAATAGGTCGATGTAAATGCATAAAGCAATATATAAATGCATATACGTAATATATAATGATTTAAGCATAATCGTATAACACATGCTCATACTAAACATAATCTAGTATGCCTGTTCATGCTCATAAAACGTATATAATGACTCGCGATTAACACTGAAAAGAAGTTGTCCACTCACAGGTGAGCAAAACGCGCACTCGCGTTAATCTCGTGGTCCGGTAGACGATCCCTCGCCCTAAGCACGATCTCGATCCCCTGAATAATCATAAAACATATCTGATCAAAATCATAGCCCACAACTCAGTACTTAACCACGGAAACCAACCGTTCCCGGAAACATATAAAACTGAATAAAACAAACAACTGAATTTCTGAAATCTCCACTCGAAACCCTCGACTGAAAATCCGATATCCAAATCAATTCGAAAATCTCAAGGCTATAATCGGGGCATGATTACGAGAAAAATGACATTAAAATCATCGAAAACTGAAAAGTCAACTTTCTCGCCGGAGCGCCGCCGGCAGCGGTGCGCCGTCAACGGAGAGTTTCTCCGGCGAGGAAGCTCCAGTTCTCAAGATCTCTTCAAGCCCAACCATTTCTTCAACTAGGATAACACCCAATTCAAACTCTAACACCACCAAATCAGCTCGAAACCGAAACGGATCCAAACTCCGGCAACCACCACGGGTTCACCGGAATCCACCTCCTCGTTCAAAACCAAGTACCTAGGAAGCATCCATGGGGCAAGGGGAGTCGAAACCTCCACTCCCCCGCCACCGTAGCTCGCCGGAAGTCCACCCCCCGTCACCGGCAAACTCCGGCAACCTAACCCGATTCGAACTCAACCAATTCTCCATCAATTTTCATGATTCCAACTACAAAACAACTTAGAAACTCAAGGGAAAAGAGATTATATCCTTCACGTGGCCGGAGGTGGCCGGAAAATCCAAGTCGGCCAGCGAAAATCCAAACGGGAAAGTCTCCCTCTCGGTCAACGGTCAAACTGCCCAAAATGGAAAGTCAACGTCTGGTCAAACCTCAAACAGTGTTTTCGACAATTTTTCGACTATTTCCGATATTTATACTCGCGTTTCGGGACGATCAACGGTCCAAAACGAATAACCAAAACAATTCGGATAAATACGAAATAAACGGATAAACTCGTCGATAAACTGAAACTTTAAATAATCATATTATATTCCTCGGTTATCGGAAAAACCATCCGGAATCGCCCTCGAGCTCGAAATCACGTGCTCTACAACTTCCGTGAAGAAACTTAATTCAAATTCTTGACCGATATTTAAGTCGCGAGCTAATCCATCAAATCACACAATTAATGATAAACCGCGATTATACGCTACCTCATGAATCATACGGATTACACTACTGATTCTGGTTCGGGTTGTCACAAATCTACCCCCCTTAAAAAAATTTCGACCTCGAAATTTACATACCTTTCAAGTGAACAGATGAGGATACTGCTCCCGCATACGCTGCTCAGTCTCCCAGGTGGCCTCCTCAACTGAGTGATTCTGCCACAAGACCTTCACTAGCGGGATCACACGGTGTCTCAACTCCTGCTCACGACGATCGAGAATCTGCACAGGCTCCTCCACGTACGTCAAATCCTCTTGGATCGGTAACTGCTGTGGGGCTAACACATGGGAAGGATCTGAGATGTACTTCCGCAACATCGAAACGTGGAAAACATCATGAACACGAGCCATCTCAGCTGGCAACTCAAGTCTGTAAGCAACAGCTCCAATCCTCTCCGTGATCTCGTACGGACCAATGTACCGTGGTCGAAGCTTGCCACGCTTCCCGAAACACACAACATCCCTCTATGGAGATATTTTTAGGAAGACCCAATCACCTACATCAAACTCGAGATTTTGCCTCCTCACATCCGCATAACTCTTCTGACGATCCTGAGCGACCTCCATGGTGCTCTTCACCAGATCAGGGCCAATAAGCCATTGCTCGCTCACCTCACTCCAACACAACGGAGTGCGACACTGCTTCCCATACAGGGCCTCGTACGGTGCCATCTCAATACTGGCCTGGTAGCTGTTGTTGTAGGCGAACTCTATCAAATGTAGCTGCTAGTCCCAATTCCCATGGAACTGCAACACACATGACCGTAACATATCCTTAAGTGTCTGTATAGTCCGCTCGGACTGCCCATCGGTCTGAGGATGAAAAGCTGTACTAAATCGCAACTTTGTACCCATTGCTCGCTGCAACGCCTGCCAGAACTCAGAAGTAAACTGACTATCTCGGTCAGAAACAATCGATACAGGCACACCATGTAGATGAACAATCTCGGATAAATACAACTTGGCCAATCTGCCCACTGATATCTTCCCTGGAAGTGTGAGAAAATGAGCGGATTTCGTCAGTCGATCCACAATAACCCAAATACCAGTGTTTCCAGCCGAAGTACGCGGCAACTGATAAACGAAATCCATGGTAATGTGCTCCCACTTACAAACCAGAATCTCTAGTGGCTGTAGCTTCCCTGCAGGTTTCTGCCTCTCCGCTTTAACCTGCTGACAGATCAAACATCGGCTCACATACGCGACAATCTCCCGCTTCATGTTGCACCACCAGTAATACGCTCGAAGTGTACGGAACATCTTCGTACCTCCGGGATGCATCACAACAACGTACCGTCATCACTCAATCGAAACTTTGTAGGTACACCATTCCGTATCATGGTCTTCTTGCTCAATAAGTAGGAATCTGAATCCTGAGCCTCCCGTACCTGATCAACCAATACAGGTCGAACCTGAAAACTAGCCAACAAAGCTCCCTCATCATCCCACTCAAGCTCAGCACCCGTAGCCCGAAGCTTGGCTAACATCGACACTCTGGCCACACACACATGAAACAACGAAGCTCCAGATTTCTGGCTAAGTGCATCAGCTACAACATTGGCCTTCCCTAGATGGTATTCGAACGTGCAATCGTAGTCGTTGATCAACTCCATCCATCGACGCTGCCTCATGTTCAGATCTGGCTGCGTCCGCAAGTAGGTAAGACTTTTATGGTCGGTATAGATCTTACATTGGGCTCCATACAGGTAATGTCTCCAACTCTTCAACGTTAATACAATAGTGGCTAACTCCAAATCATGCGTCGGATAGTTGACCTTATGTGGTTTCAGCTGCCTGGAACCGTAGGCCACAACTCTACCATGCTGCATCAACACACAGCCAAGCCCCAACATCGACGCATCACTATATACTACGAACTCACCGCTGTCATCTGGTAATGTCAGAACCGGTGTAGTAGTCAACTTCTCTTTCAGAAGCAAATAACTCTCCTCACATGCATCGGACCACTCAAACTTGATGCCCTTCTTCGTCAACCTAGTCAGTGGTGTAGCAATCCGAGAGAAATCCTGTACAAACCGCCGGTAATAACCTGCCAAACCCAAGAAACTCCGGATTTTCGGTACAGTGGTAGGTCTGCTCCAATTCAGCACGGCTTCGATCTTGTCAGGATCAACACTGACTCCCTCTGCCGAGATCACGTGGCCCAAGAACTTCACACTGTCCAACCAGAACTCGCACTTGTTAAACTTTGCAAACAACTGATGATCCCGCAAAGTCCGCAATACCACTCGCAAGTGTTTCTTATGCTGGCCCGCACTCCTGGAATAGATCAAAATATCATCAAATACAATCACAAACTTGTCCAGAAACCGTCTAAATACCCGATTCATAAAGTCCATGAAAGCTGCGGGGGCATTGGTCAACCCAAACGGCATAACCAGAAACTCATAATGCCCATACCGCGACCTGAAAGCTGTCTTGGCCATATCCGAGTCCCGAATCCTCAATTGGTGATATCCAGATCGAAGGTCAATCTTCGAAAAGACTGATGCTCCCTTAAGCTGATCGAACAAATCATCAATCCGTGGAAACGGATACTTGTTCTTTATCGTAACCTGATTCACCTTCCGGTAGTTGATGCACAAACGCATAGATCCATTCTTCTTTCACACAAATAACACAGGAGCACCCCATGGTGAAACACTGGGTCGAATAAAACCCTTTTCCAGCAACTCCTGGAGCTGAACCTGCAACTCTTTCAACTCCACCGGCGCCATACGATACGGTGTCTGTGAAATCGGTCCTGTACCCGGTAACAGCTCAATAGTGAAATCAATCTCCCGAACAGGGGGTATACCAGGTAACTCTACTGGAAACACATCCGAAAACTCAGAAACCACCTCAATACTACCAAGATCTGGCACAACTGCTGTAGTGTCCACAACATGGGCTAAATAAGCAACACAGCCCTTCTTCATCAATCGATCCGCCCTCATCGCGGAAATCAAACATGGTAGTGAAGTGTTCTTCTCGCAGCGAAACAGTATCTCGGGAAAGCCTGGTCGTAGAAACGCGACTTGCTTCTAGTGACAGTCAAACATGGCCCAATGCGTCTCCAAGAAGTCCATACCCAATATCAGATCAAAATCAATGATATCAAGCAACAAAAAATATGCGGCTAAACCATGGCCTCCAATAAAAATCTCATAGTCTCTGTACACCCAACCGATACTCACAATCTCGCCTGACGGATATAACACTCTCCACAACCCCGGAAGTAGAGATGTTGATACCGTAGCTAATGATGATAGTCTATACGACATGAATGAATGTGTGGCACCTGGATCTAACAATGTAAGTACTGGAATACCAAAGACATGTAACGTACCGATAACGACCTCTGGTGAAGCTCGGCCCTCTCGTAGAGTCATGGCATGAACCCTCGCCTGTCCGGCTGGTCGTCCACGCTGAGGCTGTCCCTGCTGTCCGCCCTGGGCCGCATACTGTACTGGTCGTGCTCCCGAAGTGGCACCTCGCTCTCCTCCGGAACTCTGGGCTGCCCGATCATCAGCACCAACCAACTGAGCACACGCCCTCGCATAGTGACCCACCTGGCCACAATGATAACAGTTGAGGGTACCTCGCTGACATGAACCAAGATGATATTTATTGCACAAGTTGCACAATGGATACTCCCTCGGTACCGGAAACGTGCCACCAGTACGCCGAGGATAACTAGAACCGTTGGAACCCCCACTAGCCTGTGGTCGCTGCGGTCGATCTCTCCTCCATCTCGATCTCTGTCTCGGTACACTAACTGGTGGCCGATAGGATCCACTGCCTGAGGATGAAGCCGAACCGGAAGTATCAAAACTCTGCCTCTTTGAAGGCCCCTGACTCGGTCCCCCCTCCTCAAACCGTCTAGGCTGGTACCTCTGCTGCCTCTCCTTCTCGATATCCTCACCTCGGAGTGCTGCACTGACAAACTCATCGAAGTTGTTCCGAGGCATCGTAGTCAGAGTCTCCTTGATGTTCAAGTTCAAACCCAACTCAAACCTGCGACACTTGGCTTCCTCAGTAGCCACCATATCACGCGCAAAACGAGATAAGCGGGTAAACCTGTCCCGGTACTCAAGCACAGACATACTGCCCTGTCTCAAGTTTGTAAACTCCTCATACTTGCGCTGCTGGGTAGCCTGATTAAAGTATCTCCGCATAAACAAATCACGGAACAAAGTCCACGGAGTATCAACTAGAACACTGTCGGTGCTAACCCACCAAAAGTATGCATCAGACTCAAGTAATCCGACTGCTGCCACTGTCATCTGCTCAGGAGTAAACCACAGACGCTCACATACACGTTCAACCTGAAGCACCCATGCCTCACATATCTCTGGATCAGCTGAACCCGAAAACACAGTCGCACCAGCAGTTGAGCTTTGACCACAAAGTCAAAACGCTCTTCCAAACGCAGCACTCGCATCAGCAAGTCGTGCGTCTGGCAATCCTCATCAGGATCCGCTTCCCAATCAACACGGGGACCACGTCGAGGAGGCATCCTACTAATACAAGACAAGCATTAGGTACAAGCAGAAAGAACATAATCATGAGACCGTAGATACTTGAGAACACACAACACCCAAAGTATTGATGAGTACCGTTGGCCAGTCGGGTCATCACTCCAGTCATGCTGTATAAACTCAAATACCCTAAGCGTCACAACTACAAGAGTCTACAGAATCTAACAACCTAATGCTCTGATACCAAGCTGAAAGGACCCAACCCCGATTTAGTTGCCTAAACCAGAATCGAACCCCTTCTGAAAACGTGAACCAACAAAAATCATTAAAATTTCGGCAGAGTAACGTTACTAACGTGGAATTGCCATTACCTGCACTCGGAAAATAACACTTCATCCTATGCCACAAAAGCCAAACCGTGGGCACCAATCTCATCCGGATTTCTCAATATCATTTAAATATCAATAAACAGTAAAAAAAACTATAATATATAATATATCCGAGAAAATCCGTATAAAACATGTATCAGAATGTATCAGAGCGACCTCTAGTGTAAATATATACAGTATATATATCAGTAGGCGAAACAAGAAACCTACTGGAAAACACAGGTGGCTCGAACAACTAGCATCCAACCACGACGTGAAACACCTGAACCTGAAAATCAAATGGTACGTGAGGAGATGCTGGCTCCGACCCACGTACAAAGTATGCATAGAAAATCCCACGGGGTCACTCATGGACACATCCGTGCTAGTACAGTCCGAATCACGGGATCCCAGACCCACACGTGATTCTAGCCAGAAAGGCCTCGGTTCCGGGGTACTGCCCCTCGCCGGTCAGGTCGGGGTACTGCCCTTCCTGGTAGGCATCCATCGGGGATCAGCCGAGATGCAAGTGTATCGATACAACAACATATACTGAGACTATACTCTGTGTAAACCAAATAGTATATAGGTCGATGCATTGCATAAAGCAATATATAAATGCATATACGTAATATATAATGATTTAAGCATAATCGTATAACACATGCTCATACTAAACATAATCTCGTATGCCTGTTCATGCTCATAAAACGTTTATAATGACTCACGATTAACAGTGAAAAGAAGTTGTCCACTCACAGGTGAGCAAAACGCGCACTCGCGCTAATCTCGTGGTCCGGTAGACGATCCCTAGCCCGAAGCACGATCTCGATCCCCTGAATAATCATAAAACATATCTGATCAAAATCATAGCCCACAACTCAGTACTTAACCACGGAAACGCACCGTTCCCGGAAACATATAAAACTGAATAAAAAAAACGACTGAATTTCCGAAATCTCCACTCGAAACCCTCGACTGAAAATCCGATACCCAAATCAATTCAAAAACCTCAAGGCTATAATCGTGGCGTGATTACAAGAAAAATGGCATTAAAATCATTGAAAACTGAAAAGTCAACTTTCTCGTCGGAGCGCCGCCGTTGACCGCCGCCGGCGGCGGCGGCGCGCTGTCAACGGAGAGTTTCTCCGGCGAGGAAGCTCCAGTTCTCAAGATCTCTTCAATCCCAACCATTTCTTCAACTAGGGCAACACCCAATTCAAACCGTAACACCTCCAAATCAGCTCGAAACCGAAACGGATCCAAACTCCGGCAACCACCACGGGTTCACCGGAATCCACCTCCTCGTTCAAAACCAAGTACCTAGGAAGCATCCATGGGGCAAGGGGAGACGAAACCCCCACTCCCCCGCCACCGTAGCTTGCCGGAAGTCCACCCCCCGTCACCGGCGAACTCCGGCAACCTAACCCGATTCGAACTCAACCAATTCTCCATCAATTTTCATGATTCCAACTACAAAACAACTTAGAAACTCAAGGGAAAAGAGATTATACCCTTCACGTGGCCGGAGGTGGCCGAAAAATCCAAGTCGGCCGGCAAAAATCCAAACGGGAAAGTCTCCCTCTCGGTCAACAGTCAAACTGCCCAAAATGGAAAGTCAACGTCTGGTCAAACCTCAAACAGTGTTTTCGAAAAATTTTCGACTATTTCGGATATTTATACTCGCGTTTCGGGACGATCAACGGTCCAAAATGAATAACCAAAACAATTCGGATAAATACGAAACAAACGGATAAACTCGTCGATAAACCGAAACTTCAAATAATCATATTATATTCCTCGGTTATCGGAAAAATCATCCGGAACCACCCTTGAGCTCGAAATCACGTGCTCTACAACTTCCGTGAAGAAACTCAATTCAAATTCTCGACCGATATTTAAGTCGCGAGCTAATCCATCAAATCACAGAATTAACGATAAACCGCGATTATACGCTACCTCATGAATCGTACGGATTACACTACTGATTCTGGTTCGGGTCGTCACACGTGAGGGCACTATAATCCGTATGCATAATGACCTTGGATCCTACAATATAGCTTCTAAACTTCTCAAGGGAGAACACAATAGCTAGCATCTATTTTTTGATTATGGTGTAGTCCCTTTGAGCTGGATTCAAAATACGAGAAGCGTATTGAATGACCCCAAGAACATTGTCTCTTCTTTTCCAAAGTGTGGTTCCCAAAGAGTAGTCACTAGCATCACACATAATCTTAAATGGTAAGCTTCAATCCAACTTCATGATGATGAGAGTCATAGTAAGTGCTTGCTTAAACTTCTTAAAAGCTTCTTCACACTCCTTGGTGATCGTGTAATAGGCATCTTATTTTGCAAGCATATCTGTTAAAGGCTACGCAATCTTGCTAAAATAATTGATGAACCTAAGATAAAAACCCGCATGCCCTAAAAATCTTTGTAGCCCCTTCACATTGTGTGGTATTGGCAACCTCTCAATCATTTCTACCTTTGCTTTGTCGACTTCCATACCTATTATCGAAATTGTGTGACTGAGAACTATGCCATCTTGCACCATGAAGTGACACTTCTCCCAATTGAGCACCAAGTCTTTATCGTAACATCTTTCCAACACTAACTTAAGGTGATGTAGGCACTCATCAAAATTATCCATGAAGAATTTTACAAATTCCCCTATCATACCCAAGAAGATTGCTTGCATACATCCTTGAAAGGTGGTCGGTGCATTGCATCACTCAAATGGCATTCTTCGAAAATCAAAAACCCCTTGAGGACAAGTTTTGCTGTTTTCTCTTGATACTCAAGGTTCATAAGGGAGTTGAGACCATAGCATGTCACACGAAAGCGTCGCTTTCTCTGGAGTGTTGTCACACAACTGCCTGCCTAGAAGAGCCACTCGTTCTGTAGTGTTGTCACACAAGATAAGCACGCCAAGCTATTTGATTCTATCCACTATACTCGTCCAAGAAACAATAGAAAGCATGCCTGACTAACTTCTCCAACATTTGGTCAATAAATAGAAAAGGGAAATGATCCTTATGGGTGACCGCATTTTGCTTCCTACAGTCAATGTAAAATCTCAAACTATTGACAATTTGTTGAGGGATAAGCTCACCATTAGCATTAGGAACCACGGTCATACCACCCTTTTTCGACACTTCTTGAGTAGGAGAGATCTAATGACTATTTGAAATAGCGTAAATGATCCTATTAGCTTTGAGCTTCAACAACTCTTTCTGCACCACTTCTTGCATATTTGGGTTGAGCCGCATTTATGCCTGTCGAATTGGGTGGGCATCCATATCGGTGTAATTTTGATGCTCACAAATAGTTTGGCATATCCCCTTGATATCATTCAATATTCACCCAAAGGGTCTCTTGTATCTCCTCAACACTTCAACCAACCGGCGTTCTTGGTCCTCATCTTGTAGGGATGAGATAATCACCGGCTTGTTGCACCTCTCCTCTAAGAATACATGGCATAATTGCCAATTTTCTACCCTAGGAATGACCCTTGTGCCAATTTGCTACCATGGAAATTTTTCCTGCCATTTTGCTAACCTAGGTTTTGGAAACTAGCCAATTTGCTACCATTGGTTTTGGAAACTAGCAAATTTGCTACCTATACATCAAATTAGGCAAAATATTTAGCCAATTTACTACCCTAAGTTTAAATTTTTTGATAGTTTTTCATGTTTTTTTCATTCAAATCAATATAATAGAGGATTTAAAGAACTAAAGTGCTTCATGTTTATGATTTGATGAATAAGGTGACAAAATTCAAGTAATTAGACAACAAGGTAGCAAATTGGCAAGTTCAAAAATCATACGGTAGCAAATTGGCAGGAAAAACTCCTAGGTAGCTAATTGACACTAAGGTTTAGCTAATTGACACTAAGGTAGCTAATTTACATCAAGGGTAGCAAATTGGCAACTAAGCTAGAACACGTATTTGAGTGTTGCTAGTAGTTTCTTGAGCTCAAGGTCCGGAAGTATTGGCCCTAGTTAGATGGTAAGCATGATATCATGCACATTCACCCTATCCACAGAGTTCCTTGAGTAGTAGTTCTCTTCATGTGACTTTGGCCCTAAATTGGTGAATGAGAATCACTTGTGGGAGATCCTTGGCCCATACATGGCTTGTGAAGTCATGACACAATTAAAATCCGCATGCCCTAAAATAGTAGATCGTAGAAAGGATTCTTCATATCTCACTACTAATGCCGCATCAACCGCTTCGTCGGACCATCCCTAAACATAAACTTGATTGGCCATATCCTCGCCTTCCTCATTAATCTCATTCTCAATAACTTTGAGGACAAATGCTTGCAATTAAGGAATGGAGTTTGCATCATGGAAGATCTTGAATGTCTCGGTCCTCTCAAATAACAGTCATAGTGAGTACCCTGACCTGCACATCTATCTTTGTAACGTCCGTATCTATGAATACCCTTCCGAATATAATTGGAAGATCCTCATGACCCCTTAGTTCTTCCATGTCTAGGATGACAAAATCTGTCGGTATCACTAATGTACCAATGTTAACCAACACATCTTCCACAACACCCAGCAAATGCACCACACTTCTATCGACTAATTGAAGAGACATGTTCACTTGTTTGATCTTCCCCAAGCCGATGCTCTTATAAACTGAATATGGCATCAAATTAATTGAAGCTCTAAGCTCTAAGGTCTATCAATTCTTTTTTAAAGTAGTGCTTCCCAACGGTGCACGAAACTATAAAACTTCACTGATCCACTAACTTCTTTGGAACCTTCCTTTGTAAAATTGTCAAGACCGTAGCATTAAGTTTGATCTTATCGGATCCTTTCACCCCCTCTTGGACCTTGTTCTCATATTTTTGGTTCGTGCAAAGGTTCTTAAGGAACATAAAGTACATCAGAATAGTTTGGATAATATCAGAGAGGGGGATATTGATTTACACTCTCTTAAATATGTCCAAGCATTTCTTGGACTTCTTATCCATGTTAGCTTCGACTCTGTACTTTTTCTTCACTTCAGGGAAGGGTAGGTATTCATCTTCACCTTGTTAAGCTCTTTTAGAATGCCTCTTTGACTTGTCCTGACTCTATTTTTCAATGGGTCGAGACTTCTTCTCGACTGGTCGAAGATCTGTAATTTTCCAGACAGTAGCTTCGTCTCGATGGGTAGACTGTGAGTTTTGAACCGTCAAAGTCTAGGAATTTTCCAGACAGTAGCTTCGTCTCGATGGGTAGACTGTGAGTTTTGAACCGTCAAAGTCTAGGCAGCTTTTCTTCCCCTGTTCTTCTCCAAATCTGTCCCCGTATGCTCTCTATCCATGTCTATACCTTTCAAATCTTTTCCAGTAACCTCATGCTGACCTATCTCAGCATCAGAGTCGCAATCTTCAATCTTAACTACGGAATCATCAACACTTCCATCATTCCCTTCTTCGACTTGGTCTTTAACATCGTTATTTGGTAAGCTTCTCAAATATGGGAGGAATCCTAGGCACAAGAGGCATGTCTAGGTCCTCCTCATCATTGCTTTCCACCACCGAGGCATCTTCATAGTTGACAAAGTTCTTTTTGGATCTCAAGACCGCCTTCACCACATTAACTTAGTGATAGGGGTTCTTCTTGGTGGTGGAAGGAAAATCATGTACCTTGCCACCTCCTTGTGTGGTTAATGCCTTCGCCAATTTGATCACTTGAGTCTCCAACTTGTGGATTGGACTTTGACGCTCATTGCGAAGTGTTTGATTCTCACTCTTCATGCTCATGAAAATTTCAAGATACATCTTCTTGTCCTCCTCTCGATTCTTGACAAGTTTGGCAAGCAAGTCATCCATGTTGAATTTCGGCGCCTTCAATTGAGGTGGTGGGCATGATGCTTGATGTAGTGGTGGTATTTGAGCTCTAGGCACAAAGGGTGCTCTTGGTTGGTAAGTGATACCGGTTCTACGCTTATCTTTGAGACTTGGTTGACTTGGCCTCCACTTCGGTATTGCTTCATCAAGAGGTTGAATTTCTTGTTCATTGAATCCTCAAGCCGCTTAATGACTTCGTCATGTGCATGGGTGTCCGCCTTAACTTCATAAATGCTGCCACGGTTAGTTTGGGTAGCCTCCCTCATAGAAACCTTCGGCTTCCTCACACTCAGCTTTACATCCCATAAGGCAGACCTTTTCGACAACTTTTCTGGAGAAATGTGTGCTTTCTCTACGGTCTTATCCATGAAGTCACAGCCACAATCACTATCCACCTTTCTCCTCTTTTCCGTACTCAATCCTTCGTAGAATAAAGACATAAGCAGTCTTGGGTTTGCCTATGGTTTGGACAACCAACCTCTAGAACTTTAAAACGTTCCCATTCTTTGTAAAACAACTCTCCGTCTTCCTCCCGAAAAGTCATTAGGCTTGTTCTTCTCTTATTGATCTTCCTCAGCGGAAAGTACGTTGTGGTGAACTTTTTTGAAAGGTCTTCCAAGAATTGATCGAATTTGGTGGGAGCTTGTGGAGCCATACTTTGGCCTTGTCTCTCAAGCTTGATAGGAAGACCTTTAGCCGTAGTTGCCCCGCATCCATGTTTCTTATATTTAACCTTGTACATACTTCCTTAAACTACAAAAGCTGAGAGTATGGGTCAGAATTAGCATGCCCCAGGAAAATGGGGAGAGTTTGAAGAAAACTCGGCTTGATCTCAAACAACTCTCCCACCAACAGTTCAAGAACTATACACCCGGTGTGCGTGGCCAATGAGGGCAAGGCACACTCCCTCAATGCACGTTCTTCCAAGATCTCCTCCTCCATAGGTACATCTTCAATAGGTACTTCCCACTACCAGAAAAATCAACTTAGGCGGCGAAACCTTTAAGGTTTCGTCGCCTACATCAAAAATTTCGTCCTATAAGTGTTAGACAACGAAATGGAAAGCGTCACCTAAGAGAGAAAATTCGTCGTCTAAGTCACACTTAGACAACAAAACAAAAAGTGTCGTCTAAGAGAAAAAAATTCGTCGTCTAAGAAATACTTAGACGACGAAATCTATAATTCGTCATCTAAGTGAAACTTAAAATGACGAAATTTTTTGTCGTTGTAGTAATCGTACTTAGACAACGAAATGGTTACTAATTCATCCTCTAATTCCATACCTTAACACTAACCCTAACCCTAATCACATTCACATAGATGACGAAATGGGTAACATTCGTCGTCTAAGTGGTACTTAGACGACGAATGTTACCCATTTTGTTGTCTAAGATGAATTTCATTAATTACCTCCGATCAAAGAGCACAACCATGTATACCATCTGAAAATGTATATTTTTTTCGTTGAGGGCATAGAGTAAACAATTCTTGGACTATGAGTGTCGACGGTTCAAAAATCGGACTTACGAAGATTCATATATCAACTTTTCCGTTTTGTTGAAATTTCAATTTTATGTTTGAGTAGGCCAATCAAACCTTTAATGAACTTCGTATTTACTGAAAATTCCTCTACTTACATATTATGTTATAATGAATATCTCCAATGGTTGTAATTCAATTTCGTTAATATTGATGTGGAGTGATTATAGATATACGAAGATTTAAGTTATACAACATTAGTAGATATATAACAAGTTTTTAGTCTTAAATATATTTTTTATGTCAAATTTCAATTGATTTATATTTAGTTGATAAATTAAGTTTTTATGACAATACCAACACCCGTAACTTCGAAAATGGGTTTACTAATTATTTTTTATGAGAGTTCTTGTCTTTTAACTAATTTTCGATAATCAGTAAATTCATTCTATCGAATCCTAAACTAATCCGAATTAGGTTGAATTTTTTTCTACAATATTATATAAATATAATGGTTACATCTGACAGTTAATTTTTGATGATTTTTAAGCAACTACCCAAAATTAATTTTAATATATTTTTTAAAAATAATTCACTTAGGCAACGAAACCTATTAATTTCATCGCCTAAGTGAATTTTTAAAAAATAAAATTAAATAGAAAATTAAAAAATTTAACTTAGGTGAAGAGATTATATATTTTGGTCTCCTAAGTAAAATTTACTTAATTTTTTTAAATAAAATTAAATTAAAATTAAAAAAATTCAGTTAGGTGACAAAACTAATAAGTTTCGTTACCTAAACCCAAAATTTTGGCGATTTCTTTTGCGCCAAATTTTTTACCAAAATTTTAAAATCACTTAGGCGACGAAACTTGTTGGTTTCATCGCCTAAGTTCAAATTTTTTGCGGTAATTTTTTCCGCCAAATTATTTTTTCCAAAAATTTAAATCACTTAGGCAATAAAACTTGTTGGTGTTGTCGCTTAAGTAGTCGCCTATATAAAAAAAATTTCATCTACTATTTTTCACAATCTCTCTCTCTCTCTCTCTCTCTCAAACCTTACACACCACCACCACCTCCACCACCACCTCGGCACCACCACCACCACACAAACGCCGTCGCCACCACAACCACCACCATCATTAAATAAACACCACCATCATTAAATAATTTATTAATTATAAATTTTGTATTAATTAACAATTAAAATTTAATTATTTAATTAATTTTTATTTTAAAAAACATCCACTTAGACGACGAAACAAACAGTTTCCTCGTCTAAGTGGTTTAACTTAGGCGACGAATAGTTGGTTTCGTCGTCAAATTTGTCACTAAAAAGACAAAAAAATTTGTCGTTTTTTCATTAATTTTTTGTCGTCTAAGTTGTTACATAAACGTCGAAACAAAAAAGTTTTGTCGCCTAAGTACTTAGACTACATCACTTAGACAACAAACCTTAGGCGACAAAAAAAGCCACTTAAGTGATGAAACTGCTTCGTCGCCTAAGTTTGTTTCTATGGTAGTGTCCGTAGCACTAAGAGGGACTTCGCTTCCTTCCTTCCGAGTAAGAGGATCTATTTCAATGTAGAAAATTTGAGGTCCAAGAGTCGGATCATCCTCACTTGTTGTTTTTGCAATGTCAAAAAGATGCCCAAGTTGTTCCCAGTCACTTACTTTCAGCAACGACATAACACTCAAGCCAAAACTTGTATCAAAACTCGATGTTAATAACCTGAATGATTGAAGAGTAGAAGAAGATGGTTGTAGAATAAGCTTTAAGCCGTGACTCAATGTGTCACAACCGAAGGACATAAAACCTGAAAGACACACTCAAGCAAACAATATGTATTAGGGCTTCAAACTTCTAGAATGACTCAAACCCTTGAGGGTCTTCCACGGTACTTCTTTAACACTCCCCTCAAGGAAACATCAATGAGCACTCTAAAGTATGATTTCGCACGCGGCATAGTGGCCAAAATCTGCAATGGGCGCCCGAAGAAACCCTGGATGTAGGTTTACGTTTATCTTATATACCAAAATCACAAATACAAAGTCCTAATGCTCTAGGAATTTTCCATAAGTAACTTTGCTAGGTGTAGACTTTCTAACTAAAAATGCTTTAAACAAATAAACTAACTTATATATGTTTTCCAAGGATATTAATAACTTCGAAACAATTGAATTGAATTGAACAAGCAACAATTAAACAAGCTCAAACACAGGAAAATTTCAACGGGTTAATGGGTTGCTTTGACTTGTCGAACGAGTGCTACTGTCCTGAAAACGCACAAAATTTGACGGGTCAAAATTGCTTCTCAACTTGTAGAATGAAATGCCCTGAAAACAATTTTTCACAAGTTCAATCAAGCAAGTTCACACTCCAAGCTATCAACCAAAGTATCCAAGAGAGCAAGACAATCAAAAACAAGTTTCTAAGTGATAAAAGAAAACATAAACTACAAATCAAAGAGCAATTGTCGCATCAATGTTCGGATTCCTCCGCAAGCTACAGAATTAAGATTAAGTTGAATCCCCGGCAACGACGCCAATAACTTGTTGTGCATATCGGTGTGACCCTTTTACACTTTCGGAAGTATACAAAGTCCTGTTATAGTATACATTATTGGAAATTGGATGTTGAACCCATGCCACAAGGATTGATCACCCTAATTCTATATCTCTTAATGCAAGACTCGATTACACAAGACACACAAACACTAAATGCAACAAAAGATGAGATGTAAGAATGTATCTAGTGATTCTAGGTCCCTTGGAAATCATACATCATGATGGGTGGTGTCACTATGATGATGAATGCAATTTTGATTGATTGATTGTTTTGATTAGGTGAGAAATACAAAGTAAAAGTAAGCAAATTCATGAGGTCAATTCAAAGGAAAGAAATGGATAGCTAGATGTGTTACCACTAACCACTCGAAATGTAAACAATGTCCAATTTATGATTAAGTTGATCTAGTCCGATTTACCCAACTTTTGTCCAAATCGTAATCTTTTAGGTTACGTTTGGTTGTGATCTAAAGCTCCTAAACCTCAAGATAAGTTGGAAGAATTCAAGCAAACATTAGCACACATGGCAAACCAAAGCCAAAGTCTAGATTTTTGGTGCCTAAACTCTAACCATATGAAAGGACCCAACCCCGATTTAGCTCTCTAAACCGGAATCAAACCCTTTCGAAAACACGAACCAACAAAAACCAACAAAATTTTTGCAGAGTTTCGCTACTAACGTGGAATTACCATTACCTGCACGCGGAAAATACACTTCATCCTATGTCACAAAAAGCAAACCTTGGGCACCAATCCCATCCGGATTTCTCAACATATCAACAGTAAAGTAAAACAATAAATATATCTATACTTTACTGAAATCCGGAGTAAAATCGTATAATATATACAACAGAATACTCAGAGCGACCTCTAATGTATAATCATATACGTATACCACAGTAGGTAGAACAATAAACCTACTGGAAGAAACAAGGTAGCTCGAGCACTATGCCTCCGACCACGACGTGCGACACCAGAGTCCGAACTGCAAACTGGGCACGGAAACCGAAAAGCCCAGGGGAAAGACATGAAAGCCGTTAGAGTGAGTGGATGAAAATAAATGTCTTTCACCAGTTGATATATATGTTTAAAATAACATATGCGAGTCCAGGTAAATAAAAATACAAAGTACACGAGGTAAACCATACTCCTCCAGCGTACTGAGCATGCAAGTAAAAATTCCACGGGGTCACTCATGGACACCTCTGTGCTAGTACAATCTGAATCACGGGATCCCAGACCCACACGTGACTCTAGCCAGAAAGGCCTCAGGTCAGAGGTCTGCCTCCCCCCGGTAAAGGCCTCGGGTCAGGAGTCACAGCCTCCCCTGGCACACATCCTCGGGGATCAGCCGGGATGCGAGTGTATCGATACAACATTATATGTAAACTGTACTCTGTGTAAACCAAATCATGAACAGTTCGATGCAAATGCAATAAACAGCATATAAATGCATATACGTAATATATAATGATATAAGCATAATCGTCTAACACATGCTCGTATAAATCGTAATCTCGTACGCATGCTCAAGTTCGAAAATCGTATAAAAAGACTCGCAAACAATCCGTGAAAAGAAATTGTCCACTCATAGACTAGCGTAACGCGATATGCGTTAACCTGTGATCCGGCGGAAAGTCCCTCGCCAAAAGAACGATCACGAACCCCTGAATAATCAAAATAACCATTTCTCAAAATCATAATTCGACAATTCAAGACAAATCACGAGAAACCACCGTTCTCGGAAACACGTAATCCAATTACGACAAACAGTCGGAAATCCGGAAATCACACCTCAATACCTCGCTGTAAGTTCGGATGCTCAATTCGAAAAACGAACCTCCCCACTGCGATCGGGGCACGATTTCGAGTGAAATGACATGCATCTTGTCAAAAACCCCAAAAGTCAAACTGTTGACCGCCGTTGACCACCGCCAACAGCGGCGCCGCCACCAAATTGAAATTTTCCCAGCGGAGCAACCACCATTCCATGCAAAATCACCCACTGAGCAACTTTGTCAACTACAACAAAGGCCAATTCAATCTCTAACTAGCTCAATTTTATGCAAAACCGAATTATTCCCAAAATTTCAAATCCAAAATTCTCCATGTACAAGATGAATTGGAACACCAAACTTACATGGTAGCTTCATGGTGATGAGGGCTACATAGTCCACTCCAAATTGTAGCTCGAATCGGTCTAAATCAATGAACCCGAATTCACTCAAAACTTCCTCAATTTTGGCCGGAAATTCCTCCTCCTCCGGCGTCCCACGCCGTGAAAGGAGGCCAGAATCCACAAGAGGGAACCAAGGCGAGTTGATGGCGTCCTTTCCTGAAGCCGGAAATGGCCGGAATCCAAACACCGCCGTGGAGCACGTCGGCCACCGTCGCTTCTCTCCTCCACTCAACTCGGTCAACTCCCATAATGGTAACTGTTGACTTGCCCAAAATAGCAACCTTCTATTTTTAGGCCTTCCAAAAATGGAAACTTCGTAATTATCTTTTCGGCAAATTTCAAATACCCGTAACTTTCTCGTCGTAATTTCGATTCCAATAATTCTCGCGGCAACAAACTCGACTCGACGTATTCTTCAATTATCACCCAAAGTCAAACACATCGACCAAACTGATAAAAAGTCAACCATTCAACCCAAACACATGCATAATCCGACTAAACAATCAACAATCGGAAATATTCATAACTTAATCTCCGTAACTCAAAATAATGCTCCGGAAGTTCCCACCACCTCGAAATTAAATTCTCAACAACTTTCATGAAGAAGACAAAACCAAATTCTCGACCGGTAATTTAGTCGTTAAGAAATCCACTAATTTAACCCGATTCCGTCGAAACTTCAAATAATCATAACTTATTCCTCGGTCGTCCAAATAACGATCCGGAACTGCCCACGAACTCGAAATAACACATACAACGACTCTCGAGAAGAGACTCAGCTCCAATTCTCGGTCAATGATTAAGTTGTTAACAAACCTGGCGATTCAATCATCAGTCGGAAATCTGCGATTACGCAGTAACTCACGAATCAAGCTGATTATACTTCTGATTCTGTTCTGGGTCGTCACACCATATGTTGCGAAAGAATGAGTGCGGATAGTTAATATGTGTTCAATGTGGAAGGTTTCCTTCCCGAGCCTCTATAAGAGGACCTGAGATACGTGGCTCTTGTGATTCTCTCAATCCATACCCACTTAGATATGAACCGAAAGAACCAACTAGTACCCATATGAATCTTGGCCTATATGAGCTTGACCCAAGCCTCTTATGCCCATTGGGACTCAAGTATACTTGGGTTCTTGCTATTGTTCAAGAGGAAACCAACCAATAGAGCCTAACTTTGTTAGAGTCAAACTCTAGTCATGTTTAGATGCTCATCTAACTCAAAGTGATTAGCTATTTCAACCAAAGTTCCTGTTTAAGATTTCCAATACCCACATCAACTTAGCTAAGGTTAACACAAGTACATAGAAGCCATTCAATAAGCACAAGCATATAATCAAGGTACAACCACATAATAGATTCATCACACTCCATTCACATCACACATATACTAAAACATGAATCATAACATAAATCAAACTATTGTTTAACACATCAAGTGGCTAGGGTTTGACCTCTAACCTCCCATAAGAGTACTACTCACTATACATGTCTAGAAACAAGCTTAGATACATAAGTAGAGTAACCAAATAGAAGAAGTAACTAAGGAAATCCTCAAAGCTAGCCAAAGCCTGTTCAAGCCCTCATTTTGCTCCAAACTCCTCTTCTTTTGCTCCAAGAGTATCCAAACTTTTGAGGAGAGGAATACCAAACTAGCCCTAGGAATAACTATTATGCCAATTTGTGACCCTAAAAATTTTTCCTCCATTTTGCTACCCTAGGTTTTGGAAACTAGCCAATTTGCTACAAAATTGTACATCAGTATATGAAATAAAAATGATGTAGATGAATACCACTGACATTGGTTGTTGGGAGAAGAATGACGTATAAGAGCTACTTACACATGAGTTCATGCAAATTAACTGATGTGTTAGAAATACTAACACATCGGTATTTCTTAGAAATCGATGTTAAATTACATAATTTTGTTGTAGGACTTTGATTCCATTAACCACCTAAACCCAAATACATGAAGTTTTGATGATAGATAGACAAACAAGATGATGAAAATATAAGGTCTAGTACATCGGTTTTGGTAAAATAAGCGATGTCTTATAAGTAAATAAACATCGGTTTGGCGACCGATGTCTATTTTTTTTTACAATAGACATCGCCCACATAGACATTGATTTGGATTAGACCTCGGTCCATAACTGATATCTATGACCCTCTTTATAGTAGTGACATCAAATTAGGTAATATATTTAGCCAATTTGCTACTCTAAATTTAAATTCTTTGATAGTTTTTCATGTTTTTTTCATTCAGATAAATAAAATAGAGGAATTAGAGTACTAAATTGCTTTCCAATGTTTAATTTGATGAATAAATTAAAAAAATTCAAGTAATTAGACAACAATGTAGCAAATTGGCAAGTTAATAAATCATAGGGTAGCAAATTGGCAGAAAAAATTCCTAGGGTAGCAAATTGACACCGAAGTGATTTTTAGGGTAGAAAATTGGCAATTAAGCCAAAATACGTACTTGAGTGTTGCTGGTAATTTCTTGAGCTCAAGGTCCGGAAGTATTGACCCTTGTTAGATTGTAAGCATGATATCGTGCACATTCACCCTATCCACAGAGTTCCTTTAGTAAAAGTTCCCCTCAAGTGACCTTGGCCCCAAACCGGTGAATGAGAATGACTTGTAGGAGATCCTTGGCCAATACATGGATTGTGAATTCATGATACAATTTAAGTCCACATACCCCGAAATAGTAGATCGTAACAAGGATACTTCATAGCTCACTACTAATGCCGCATAACCTGCTTCGTCGGACATTCCCTCAACATAAACTTGATTGGCCATGTCCTCAACTTCCTCATCAATCTCATTCTCAATAACTTTGATGACAAATATATAATGCCTGCTTTATCCTCCTTGCTTAAATGAAATTCTGAGATTCAAATTGAATGCCTAGATGAAGTTCCTTATTTCAAATCTATGGTTTTAAGAGAAACATTTTTAGTTTTAAGGTTCTAATCTAGAATCAATATCTCAGTTCCTCTGGCTTGGTTTCACCACAGTTGTCATCTTTAGATGCCCCAAATTTATTTACTATGATACCCAATATGTGAAGCCATTTTCAACTTATTGTTAGAATGGAGATGGTGATGAGGTTCTGGATGATTTTATTTGATGATTTTGATATTTTTAGTTGATGATTTTACTAGCCTAATTTTAGTTGATAATTTTGATGAATATGTGTGCCAAATTGTTGTGGTTGAGAACCCGAATGAGGATGATAAAGCTTTAGTTGATGATTGATTTGTTGATTTGTATAGAATTAGTGATATCAGTAATTGATGAGAAAAGCTAGAAGCATGATAGGCAGTTTAGTGATTGTTGGTATGAGGCATGATAAATGTTGTGTATTCAGTTGTTGTTTTTTATTTTCAGTTCTAGCGATAAAAAATGTCTGGCGGGAATAAGAGGCTAACCCAAAAAGAGAAGGATGATGAATATCAAATATTGAGTCGGGATATGCATTGGGTTTCCATGTTACATGTCATTGTTACTGTGTATTAGAAGGCAAGGATTCTTTCTCATGCTTCCTTTGAAGCGACGACAACCTCAACAGAAGCGCCAGTGACATCCTTGAATGTTGTCCCAGTCAACTCCTCTTTGGAACCTAGGTAGTCATAAACTTTGACATCTACTAACGAATCTATGTGCTTTAGCGCCTGACACAAAGTGAATAAGAACACCTCAGGACTGCCCCTGAAACGCTCTCAGGGGTTGGTGAAGGGGGCTAAAGTTGATACGATGGTAAAGTCCACGAGGGAGAAGATCAATATGCCATACGATTACTGGACTAGAGGCCCTTCAAGGAAGGAGATCAACAGTTTGTTTACAAAAAGCATCAGGTCTATCATATGGAATAAGATACCTATAAAGGCGGAGACTTGGAAAGAACTGGAGCTGAATGATATGTTCATAGTATACTACAAACTCACGGTAAGAGTCTCGGTCTATTTAATTTTTTTAAATTTTTTTTAATAATTTAATCTTAGTAAGAACTAATAAATTATTTTTAACTATTTTTAATTATTTTTCGTAACTTGCATATGTGATTGGTCAAACTCAGGTGATGCATGACTACATACAGTCAGAAGCACATAAGATTTTCAGGGACTGGAAGTACTCGTTACATAAGCACTGCATTGTGCATGGCTCCGCAAGTATCCCACTGGAGTTGTTGGAAAGGCTTGAAGAGTGGGATTGGTAGATCCCCCACTTCGAGTCTGATGTGTATAATGTAATAATATTTTTGAAGGTAATAAATTACTAGTTTTAAAATAATATATTATTATTTAATTTCTTTTGTAGTGAAAAAGAAAAACTCGGCGGCCAACAAGTGTAACAGTGATAAGAAGACGTTGTCGCATCAGACCGTTTGCCTATGTGACGAAGGTTCACAAAGAGAAGGGTTCGAAGCATGCACTGTTATGTTGATGGCTACGAGACTGTGTACATGAGGCCCGGACAACACGATATTGCTAGTCAAAATGCTGTAAGTAACCCATTTTTTAGAAGTTTATGAAACTGATTCAATTGAAGTTTAAAAAACTATATCAGCTTTCGGTTCAAACCAACCAATTAATTAATCCAACTACAATATCCAACACAATACTAAAATAGATTATCATTGAGAAAGTGAAAATTTTCTAACAAAATAGTACTTTTTTATTATTCTGAACTTGAGAAATTCAGATGGGAATCAGTGCCCATGGTTTATTATTTTAGAATTTGGTTATTTGAAGTGACTTTTTTCGTGCTGATTTTTGGTTTCCTCTCGTTTTGAGGGAAACTATGTCAAATTTTTGCTAGAAATTAACATTCATATCTTGTCATTTTTGGTAGAAATTGACATTCATATATTATTTTAATGCAGGAGAAGATGAAACAATTGGCCTGGGAGGAAATGATGCGCAGACAGGCAGAGAACCCAGATATGATGCCTGATGAGCTACCTCCTCTACCCTTCGAGACTTAAATCGAGCTTTATGATAAAATACTCGGTCGCTGACTAGGAAATGAGATTCATGACCTTAGACAGGTAGGCGTGTGAGATTTGAGCCAGTATTCGCCGTCAGTTTCGTAGAGTTGGCTTTCGAGTGCAATGGTTGTCCAGGAGCGGGTCCGAGCAACCGAGGACGAGGCTTAAGCAGCCCAAGAGAAGGTTCGAGCGGCCCAAGATAAGACTCAAGCACTCAAGCATCTAGTTAAAGGAATGTACAATTTCCTCAGGGGGGATGGGCTGGAATCCTCCTCCTCCCACTTGTCATCCGATTGTCAAGTCTCGAGATCCGAGACATCATAACCATGATCCAAGCAGCGAGTGAATCGATGAGATCGCAACTCCCGATGCGGATTATTTAATTCCATAGATTAGATTTCGAAATACTTTTTATGTACAAATTAAATATTTATTATTTTTAATACATATTTTCTTAATTAGATATTTTTAACAAATTTCTTTATATTTTTAATTATGCAATTATACTATTTTTGGGGAAAAAATTAATACAACGAATGACAAAAATTCGTCGTCTAAATGGATCATTTTCAGATGACGAAGACAGTATTTTTCGTCATCTATGAGGAAAAACATTAGATGATGAAAGAGCTGGTTTGTCATCTCCAAGAAATAGTTAGACTACGAAAATCATACGTTTCGTTGTCTTAGTGGAACCACGTACTTAAACAATAAAAATAAAATTTGTTCATTGTTTAAGTGTTTAAACCTAGAAGACGAATCCTTTATGTTCGTTGTCTAAGTGAAAATACTTATGACAAACAAAATTTTTTGTCGTCTCAGAATTATTATGCGACGAACATTTTCGTCGTTTTAGGATTCAATGTTAGACGACATAACATATTTTCTCGTCTTAGAGCTGACTTAAACGACGAATCATTCATCTTTCGTCGTCTAAGTACCTAGACCACGACACTTATACGAGGAAAATTAAATGACGAATATTTCGCCGTCTAAGTTTTTAGACTATGAAAAATATCTTTTAGGCGATGAATTTTTGTTCGTTGTGTAAGTCAATTATTTTGGTAGTGAGTGTAGTGTTGCTATAGGGGTTCGTTTTATCAGACCGGATAATACAGTTAAGTCTTTTAATATATGATACCATATCAACAATATAATTATCGACACCGAAAAAAAAGGATATAACAAAACACAATATAGGGAACTGACATACAAAATAAAGGCAATATCCTCAATGGTACTTCATTAATGAGTCATTCATTACTTCAGTACCTCACATTCAAGTTACTACCTAAGATCGGTACCTGCCGTTAGTAACACCGTTAACTTATTGAAAAATTATTGAAGAAATGTCAATTTATAAGGAGAAGGAAAAAGAAATCAAAAAAGAATACGAAAACAAAAACTAGAAAGAAAAAAATTGGAATTGAAAATTTACCCTTTTAAATTTGACATTTTTAAAAAAAAAAATCAATAAATTGACTGTGTTAGTAACGGCAGATTTTGATCCTTAGCAAAGAGTTGAATGTGAGGTACTAAAGTGATAATTTTTAAAAATGAAATATTAAATTGATGAATGACTCATTTGTGAAGTACCATTGAAAATAAAAACTTAATATTGTTTTAATTTTGACCAATTAATACCTCAATAAGTAACAAATTTCAAGTCATTAACTCCCCTGATAGAACGTACTCTTTGTTGATCTCCAAAGTTTTATAGGTAACAAGAGTAAAATGCATGCATGGTAGTTGACTCTTGACGTTGTTCGATCCTCGACCTAATTTCTAATTTCTAAGCTGTGTACGGGGTACTTGTGAAAATCTCAAATCTTACCGACCAAGTACTGGATCTACGTACGTACTCCGATCTAGGGTGGTGGTTGCAGTACGTGAACCATAAAATTGGAAACGATCGAGTGGGAAGCTATTGTCGGCACCAATTAATTTGGGATAATTAGCAGCTTTAAGAGTTGTGGTTGAGACTTTTCAATTGTTGTAATATCATATATATTATCCTACTTTGAAAACTTGATTTAATCTCATTGATCGCAGACTGATAACATGATTAATAATTTTCATACGTACTCATATCCACGTAAATACAAAGACGTATATGCATGATAATGGATAATATCTTTCTCTATCACCAAAATTAGAACTCAACAAAAACTTTTCGAATGAAAAATGAGTGAAGAATGAGGAGCACTACCAAAAAAAAATAATTTACCCGACGAAAAAAATTCATCGACCTGTTAGAAATTTTCATCAGCTAAAGTAAAAGCCGACGAACATTCGTCAGCTATAGTGTCGTCGGCAAAAATTCGTCGGTGATACTTTAGCCGACGACAATAGTAGCAATCGTCGGTTTAAGTGTGGACTTTAGCTGATGACAAATTTAGTCGTCGGCATAAAGTTTGGACTTTAACTGACGACTTTGTACACTTTTTCCGACAAAATATCTTCGGCCAAAACTTCCCCGTACGTTGGTCAAAATGCTTGCCCCGAACTGGACTTCAGCCGATGACTGGTAAAGAATTTCATCAGCTAAAGTTTTTACTCATCATCGGCTTACGTTTGAAACTTGTTGATTAAAGTATGAAACTCGTCGGCTTAAGTTTGCACTTTAGCCGAAAACTTTGACTATTATCGTCAGCTAAGGTTGCTGATTTCTGAAGGAAAAAACTGTATATTCTAGTTTCTATTCCCAGAACTTGTCAATTCCACAATTTTATTTCCACAATAGCCAACAACACAAAAAAATGAAAACAAAACACATATTCACCAATAAATCCACATAACATCTAAACTAAGGATTATCCAAATCCATGTTCCGGAAAACAGATGAGGTACTACCATCATCATGCGGATCCTCTTGATGATGTGGAGCATCAAAAGGGAGCTGGATTGATGGCAACGGAGGTGGAGCCGGGAGTCCAGAAGTCTAAAATTGTTCACACCACGCCTGATACCAGGAAGACATCTGATCTTGTTGGGCAGCCACGATAACACGGGTCTTAGCCTCCTGCAGTAATCTCACCTACTCCTGCCTATGCAGTTGCTTCTATAGTTAAGCAGCTTTGGAAGATGCTGACTTGCGTGAGAAACATGGAGTGTTCTTCAAGACCCCATCACCCTGCTGTCCTAAACCCCTACAGTAGTAATTGTTCCCTCGCGGTTGGAAAGCGTGACTCATGATCCTTGCCCCTACCGTCACATCAGATTGATCAATCTGAGAGATGGCCTGGTCCTCATCTTGCGTCTTTGGCCATTGCTCCCTCACCATCTAAGTCAACACCACTTCAGTCCATTCCCTCAATCTCGCCTAATTGACAAGGAAAAAAAAAATATTAGTACACATAAATAAAAAAATGAGCAAAAATACAACTATAAGTAAATATGTTAATTAAATTATAAGAGCATAAGACTTACAACATCTTCGGTGGACTGAGGATACACTTTCTCGTACGTATACACGTACGAGTTGACTTCAAGGTGTTCGATCGCCTCTTCCATCAAACTCACAAACAGTTTAGACCCGGCATGATGGTTACTCGTGTTGTGCCTTCGGTTCGCCACGTTTATTGCAGAAATGGCCTTGTTGGATAAACATATATTAAAAAAATATTAGGAAACTAATTTCGCTAAATTGGATACAAGTAAACACAAATATGATGTTACTTACCTCATATTTTGGGTTGTTGAAGTGGACTAGAAGCCACTGCCCCTCGTACTCCCTATACATAAACTCGATAGGGGTACCCAAACGGTTGTTACCATGCGTCTTCCAGTGGTTATGAAGCTCATTTTTCCACTCATTATACCTATATATGCAACACAAATGTTAGAAAGTGACAATACATAATCAACAAAATATCTCAATATATAAAATATAACTCCCACTACCTTTTCCCTTGCATGTCATTTGCCTACGTAGATTTAACGTGCTCCGGAACAACAAACCACACCTGCAATGTACCTATTTATAGTAGTATATATATATATTTGGGCTTAATTAATATAGGTAGACATACATAATGAATATCTAACATACTCACCAACATAGCATTGTTGACCATGTCCTTCACACATTGTGGCACCGAGAACCACTCTCCCCACAGAAAAGGGACTTTGTCCTGTATGATACATCCTACTTGGCTAGAGTACTTGCGCATCTTGCCCCCTAACTTCACCGATCTATCCTCTATGGTCTCTATGACCACTGCCCCGTTGTTCTTGACAATCTTGTCAAGACCCTTGCCAGTGACGGTGCCTCTGATCTTTTTTTTGTTACCTCCGGCGTTTGTCACAAAAAACAAAGTAAAAATAAAATAAAACATAAGCACCAAATATAATATAAAAAGTATTAATACATTATAAATAAAATAATCAAGGTATTTAATATTTACCCGATTCTGACATCGATGTGTTTGTTACCCTTGCAGTAACAAGTGGTGTATCAAACGGCACATAGACGTATGCTTGTTGCGGGGTAATGTAACTAAGCTGTCTTGAAATAGGCACTCCCCGCTCAACAACAGCAGGTATACTCTGGGGCGTGAAGAGGTGAGGCGACGACATTTGTACCCCCGACGACGAGCTACCTGAAGCACTAGCCTAAGAGGTAGAAAGAGCTTGAGCCGTAGAAGGAGAAGGCTCTGACCGGTTAATGGGAGGCATACAGACACCCGAAGGAGTAGGACCCGTAGAGTTAGCCGGTGAGGGCATGGGGGAGCGGTCTTGCGTGAAAAGCTACCTTATGCTCTGTGGTCGGTGGTGGCGGCCCATTACATCCTGTTGTAGTGGTTGATCAAGTAGTTGACGGTGTCAAGAGTTCAGAGGGGCTGCGAAATGTGGTGTGAGGGGGTTGTTGTGCACAGAGTTAGCCTCGGAACTATCGAGGCTAGATTGTTGTCCCTTAGATCCCTTCTTGGACTTGAAGATATTTATGATGCCTACAATAAAAACTACCTATAAATCACGCAAATACATATAATATGTAATTACCAATACCAATCTGTTTATCCAATATGCAATACTAATACCAATATGCAATACATATAATCTGTCTACCAATACCAATCTGCAATACATATAATCTGCAATACCAATACCAATATCATAACCAATCATACACAATACATATCCAATTTGCAATACCACAACAATATCATACCAATACCATTATAATCTGCAAGCCATTGTTTATCCACCAACAAAAAAAATCATAACCTAATATGAAATTGTCATAATCTAATCCATACCAATCAATTACCATAATCATTCAATATAAACATAAACAATTACCATGTATCGTTCAGCATAAACATAAGCTAAACCATTACCAATACATGTACATTAATCTGTTTATCCAAAAAAAAATCACAACCTAATCTAAAATTGCAGGTGAGAGAGAGAGAGAGAGAGAGAGAGAGATGGGTAAAACCTGAAATGAAGTAAAGGAGAGAGAGGTGGTGGTTTGGGCGACTCGGTCTGGGCGGCAGCGGGCGGCGAGCAGCAACAGTCTGGGTGAGCGGCACAGAGAGAGAGAGAGAGAGAGAGAGAGAGAGAGAGAGAGAGAGAGAGAGAGAGAGAGAGAGAGAGAGAGAAATTAAGGTTTCTAAGTGAGAGGAGCAGTGGTCTGGGGGAACCAATGATATAAATCCGATAACTTAAACCCGATGACGTAAAAATATCGACGACTAAAGTATGAAACTTGTCGGCTAATATATAGCCGACGAAAATACTATTTATTAGCGTCGGTTATACTTTGGCCGATAACACATGTCACAGTTGTCTCTAAAGTAACTATAGCCGACGACTTTTATCTATTTCGTCAGGTAAAGTGTGAAAATACTTTTAAAAATTAGGCTCATGTGAAAACACGTTTCACACAAATTCTTTTTTAACTAAGGCGCATAATCATAATCATATCAATCATGTGAAGTGTGAAAATACTTTTAAAAATTAGGCTCATTTGAAAACACATTTAACACAAATTCTTGTTTAACTAAGGCTCATATTCAGAATCATCGCTTGAGTCTTTCTCGATGTCTGAGTTAATTTCTGGTAATATGTGCCACTCCTTGTCACCGGAGTCTTCGTCGGTGACATTTGGATCAACATCAATAAGCCTTACATTTTTGTTACAAATTAGAACCACACGACCCAGTCTGAAATTATTAAACCGAATTGTAGAGGATTCAAGAATACCAATTGCGTTCGGCTCTTGGTATCTAGTATCTTCTTCATTATCCGTTGCCTCTCCAAGTGTAGCAGCACTGTATACGTTTCTAGAAATAACATGGTTGACTACTTTCCACTAGTCTTTGTGCACAAGATCATCAAGATCAAACACTTATTTTACCACTGTGGCCAAAACAAAAAGGTCATCTTCATACTAGCTTCTTGCAGTATTCACCGAAAATATTCTAAACTGATCAATCCTATTGTTCCCACGGTTTGTATCAAATCATCTACACTTAAACAAGTGCATTGTCATGCCTTCCCCACAAATTAGTTCAACCACTGAATGGAGAACACAATAATAGTCAATGCTATTTTGCCCACCATGCACCATTACCCTAGAATTCTGTGTTTTCCATCTGCCATCTCTATGTTCACATAAGCCTTCACATATTTTGTACACGGACAATAATGAATTGTATTTCGGTTAGCATTAGCTTTCACATATTTTACAAAATTCCACATTCCAACGGCATATCTTCGATCCCATTTTGGAAGGCAAATTCAACTCTTGTCCATCCTGAATATATATATATATATATATACATGCACTAATTAAAAATTCATAATTATTTTTATATTATCTTCAAACTACAAATTACGTTAATTATTTTACTATTTAATTACAAATTAACACATACTATATATATGCATAATATCAATTAACAATTAACATATAATTATATATATTGATATATTTTCATCGAAATCAACTCAAAATCAACAATTAATATATATAATAATTCAACTCAAAATTAACAATCAACACACACATATATATGCACCTATATATATGTAGCGTAATATAGCTTCACGAACTCATTTTGGACAGCTTCCGACAACACCCAACGATTTGAGAGTGATTTGTGTTTTTCTCACCATTTTTTTTGGAATGAATGAGCTGCTGCCCAGATCTGTAAACATTAAGAGCTTTAGCCGACGATATGATTATTTCGTCGGCTAAAAGACATAAGTTTTGTCAGGTAAAGACAAAATTTGTTGGCTAAAGTCAAACTTTAGCCGACGATTATTTTCGGTAAAGCCGACGACATTTTTTTCCTCGTCGACTAAAATACTTTAGCCGACAAGTAAAAATTTTAGACGATGACGCAAAGTTGTCATCGGCTAAAGTGTAGTATAGCTAACGAAAAAAAAGTCGTCGGCCTGTTTTGCTTACTTTCGTCGGCTAAAGTGTTTTTTCTGGTAGTGGAGGAAACCACATTTTAAACATGAAGAAGATGAGTATGAGCATAAGTGCCAGCAAACAAATTTTTTTTTAACTTTGCACAATTAACTAACCAAATTAATTTCGGTAATAAGTTTATAACCGAAATAATGTGAAAGGACAAAAGTTTGTAACCAAAAGAATGTAGAAAGCCAAAGGTCAGTATTCCCAAGTGCAAAAGGAAACTTGTGCGAGCCAGCCCAAATCAAGCGCACTTAAGTCTATATCGCAAGCCTGGTCCAACTGAGTCTCTTTACTTACTTACTCAAAGTATAGAAAAGTGAAATATTATTTAAAGGCCTTCACATTTCTAATTTCTCATATATAGGACAAACTATTTTTCTTATCGTTTAAGTGGCCAACTTTGGGTGACAATTTCTCATTCACCTCCTAACCAATTTAAACAAATGAATACATAATCTTTATGCACTCTTGTAGGAGAACACAAATTCATGTTTCTCTCCCATTAATATTAAGTGCATGTCACTTAATTTTCTTATTTAAATTGTTCCAATAAAATGGTGGTCTTCCACCGTTTTTCCTACAATTCCCCACATGAATGAAATTGTCGACCAATGACTATATAGACTTAGTGATAGATTATGCAATTGAAAACCTGCATAGGATAGGTAGGGGTGAAACTTTTAACCTTCCCTTGTGAAAATATTCTTACTTTACTGACTAAACAATAGACGCGATGTCTTTGATCTATTTTTCGTTTGTGTGAATGATATCATACCTCACACAGATATCTCCCTGATATTTTTAATTCTCATTATTGTGTCCATATTGACCCTGGACACGTGCCTGGTTCTGTAAGAGTTTAATAAGAATTGAACCTTGAACAATTCCTTTAGAAGTGGCCCCACTTCTCTCTTACATAGGTGATTTCTTAATTAAGAGTAACCCGCATTACTCCGCTCTGATTTCCGACGCATAAGAATCATTAAAACTATTAAGCTTAATCTCATTCCTTACGGGCATCATTTTTTCATCATATGAATGAACTTGGGGTAGATCCCCACAATGATCTGACACAGTCTCTACAATTTATTTGTCACTTTTGAACCTAGACCTTGAGATCTCTAGTCAACTAGGTTGGGTATTTATTGTAAAGATTTTAACTCATGGACTTTAGTCTCATTACCCTCGATGATTTGTCAACTAACTCTCTATTTAACCATTTAGTTAGCGGATCCGCTATGTTATCTTTTGACTTTACGTAGTCAATGGAGATAACTCTAATAGACAGTAGTAGTCTAATGGTATTATGTCTAGACTTACCGTTGTACATATTGCTTTATGTCTTGCCAATTGCATTGTAGTACATGAAATTTGCAATCAAATTCTTTGTTCATTTTGGACTATTCTCCATGAAATGGCGTATCCATTTTGCCTCATCCCTACATTTGTCTATGACAACAAACTCAGATTCCATCAGGAATCTGGTTATAACAATATTTTTTAGGATTTCCAAGACATTGTTGCACCCATTAGTGTATCCACTAGTAGACATTGCATCTTTTGTGTCAAATATCAAGTTTGCATTATTGTATCCTTATAGGACAGCTGAATATCTCATATAGTGCAGCCCATAAGTATGAGTATACATTAAGTACTTACGTACTCTTACAACTATTTTCCAATACATTCCTCTAGAATTACTCATGCACCTACTTAGCTTATTCATAGCGTAAGCTAAATCTAACCTTGTACAACTCGTTAATGAGTCATATCTATAAGAGTTTTGGAAACTCCATAATTCACTTTGTCATATTTTGCAAGGACATTCTCCAGGTAATTTGTCTGATTAAATATCAGCCCTTTTAGCATTCTTGTAATAGTTTTTCAAGGATTACAACACTTTGCAATCCAACATAATACGTGAATGATTTTGCTAGCAATTATAATTTCTATAGTCGTTTGGGTAACTTGTTTCACTCATAACTAGTGTTTTTGGTCAAATTCTGAGCAAAAATTGATCAGTACATAGAAGTGGATAGATGAAGAAGTGATAGCTAGAGTAGAATTTTCTGATAGTGTTATGCTCTCTCAACCCAGTAATTAAAGCTTAAATTTATACTTTCTTGTGAAGATGTCCTTTAGTCATTTTTCGATGTAGGACTCGGTATCCATTTTTTGGACCTAGTGTATACAAAGCAGCGAGTATAAGTGTTTATGCTAACAAGTTCCCCAAGTCCCCGTGTCAAGATTATTCTTGTTTGGCGAGTTGAAAGTAAATACGATCGCTTTGTATACACTTGATGTCATTCATTAAGTATCAGAGCATACCCCGTAGTCCCCTTCAACTCCACAATGAAGAATGATCAACATATATGAATTACATAGATGGGCAGGTCACCAAGATACCAATGTTCGGATAAATGTATCCGGCGTAATCTGTGTGCTCATATGTGTACGCATGGATATATAGAATCAAACAAGAGAATCTGAGCGGTACGCTGCATGTGTATGCGCTCGGACTAATCGCATTAACTGGGAGTATCACTTATGGGCGATGTCGAGAATCTGAGCGGTATGCTTCAAATGTATGCGCTCGGACCAATCGAACAAACAGGGAGTATCACTTGTGAGCGATGTATGGTGCCGAAGTTCACAAAATTTCGCTAAGGAAAACATAACTCATGATGATTAGTCATAGGTGTCTTTTAAGAATGATGGTGTTGTATCTCTACACCCATCAAGATAGTATGGCGTAGCATTATAGAACTCGCCCGCATGTCTAAGTGTGATCCCTTTGTGGCCCACACTTAGCTATGCAATGAAGAAACCATAGCGTTGCCTATTTTTGGCTCATGCTTAGGTGAAAAGTGACAATGATGTATCATGAATGCGAAGTGATGCGTAACGATCATGTCATGTGTTATGCTGTATAAAGCACATAATATAATGGACAAACACCAAGTGAGCATGATGCATAAAAGAGTGTAACATGATGCACATTATGGTTAACCTGCCTAATCCCCCAGTTCTCATGTATATGTGTATATATGATTGCACATAAATGAGCAAGTGGACATTATGTGATGTAATTACTGTAGACATGTGTGATGTATTGAATGTGAGCGGTAATATTTGGCAGTGAACAAAAGAAGAGAGGAAGAAAACTTATCTCGTGACGGATTTCTTCAGAATACAATAGCTAATTGTATGAGGATGGGCGGAATGTTTAGGGCTAAGTCCCCGCCCTCTTCTTTTTGACGTTTACACTTATTGGTGGAGCAAAGTAACCAAATTCTTGGTTCCGCTTACTTCTTTCAGTGAGAAATTATAAGGTGGCCCGGACCATCCCGCTTGTTTCCCTTAGTACACCTCGCTTCCTTTCTTTTTTTTGTTGGGTTTCCAACGGTTGTATGTAACTCGATAAGCGAACGTTTGTAGCAAGGGATGAGCGCTCGACTATGGGCGTACTAGCTGCTCCCCTTGGACCAACGAGGAGGTGGGCGTAGTTGAGGTGGTGAGTCCCCTTCACTTGTATTTGCTTTTTTTGACGTATGTACCTATATTGACAGTGCTACCGGCAAGTGATATATATATATATATATATATATATATTACCTTCGCCTGACATGGAATCATCAACATGCAAGTTAACAATATTCAGTACAAGTTTGGACGTCAAACGTGCATGCATGGTGTGTGCATCCAATCAAAACAAGGGATGAATAAAATAGAGTATTTTGAAATAAATGGTATGTTTGAATGGATACTTATCTCGTTTATTTTGGCGATAAGCTGAGCGAGTTTGTTCATGCGGTGAGCCGGGCGGGATGAGATGATTGTTCACCGTTTAATTATGTGAGCTGGCTGTCACTGGCCGCCCATTTTTAACCGTTTTTTTAGTCTTTACAAGGCAAGCATAGCTCAAATAAGGTTTTGGAGCATTCCGTAAACATCTGGAATGTCATAGAAACCCGCGGAACAATACGGAAGGTCGCGGGAATCTTCGGAATATTTGAGAGGTAACCGGATAACTCGAGAACTCTTTAGAGTCCTAGTGAGGTTCAAGGCTCAAGAGCACTCCGAAAGCCCCTAGAACCATCAAGGTAGTACTTAGACTTGTATATATTTCTTTAGGACTTTCTATACATGTACATACCTAGAATAGTCTAAAACACTTAGGCATAAAGGAGGAGGCTATAAATAGGGAACCACCCCTCCCATTTGAGGCATCTAAGCAACAAGCAACCAAGTACCCTTGTAAATATTTCTTTCAGCAATACAAGTTCTTACTTGCAAAGTTTTTCTCCCTTCAAACTTTCAGTTGTTCTAGCCAAGCATCGTGAGAATTAGGCTGACTTAGCATACGGAAAGAGCTAAGACCGCACCAGTGCTAGCTGAAATATAAGCTCGTGACAGTTGGTATCAGAGCCGAAGTTCCTTCGGAGCCTCATTCAACGATGGTGAAGCAAACAGCCAGCAAAGCTGCGTCGCTTGGTATCGCCAAAGGTGCATCGGTGTCCAGCCCTTCCGACGTGGTGACGCACGAGGAAGTTTGCGAAGAGCTTGCTAACCCAAAGAGGTTTACAAAGGACATGCTTTCTTCTCTCGACTCACGCCTAGCTCAGGTGGAGGAGGCCGTGAGTGGCATGGGCCCAGGTGGACGACCTAAGCCAACAAGTGGAGAGCTTAGAGGCGGAGGATGCAGCCATCCATACTGCGATCAAGGGAATGGTAGTCCAATTGGAGGAAACCTTGCGAGGCGAGATGGGCAAGATTCGCGAGGAGTTCATGGGGGAACTCGCAAAGATGCGTCAAGTCTACGAGAAGGAGTCAAACAACACGCTTGCTCGCATGGATAAGATGCATGGGGACTTGACCCTATGCAAGCACACATCTGCATCGGCAGGGACAAGCACCATAGGGTCTGTGGAGGCTAAACGCATCGACGTGCCAAAGTCGAAGAGTTTAGGAGGTTTGCGCAATGCTTGTGAAGTTGATAACTTCTTATGTGGGCTAGACCAATACTTTGGAGCCGTAGGCATCACCGAGGAAGACACCAAGATTAAGACAGCGGCTCTCTACCTCACCGATACAGCCATGTTATGGTGGAGGCGAAGGCGAAGAGATATCGAAAAAGGTACGTGCACTATCTCTACCTTTGATGACTTTACAAAGGAACTTAAGAGGCAATTTTATCCCGAGAATGACGAAGATGAGGCAAGAGCCCGTTTACGAAGGCTCAAGCACTCAGGTTCAATCCGCGATTATATCAAGGAATTTACGAACTTAGTGCTTGAGATTCTTGATTTGCCCGACAAGGATGCTCTTTTCAACTTCATGGATGGACTCCAACCTTGGGCCAAGACCGAGCTAAGGCGGAAGGGAGTGTAAGACCTTGCCACAACTATAGCTATGGCCGAGAGCCTAATAGACTACACCAACTCAAAGGAGCCAGCCAAACCAAGGGAAAGAAAGAGTATCCAAGCCACAAGTGGGGGAGACCGAGGCCAGTGCAAGGGCAAGTCTCACTAAGACAACTAGCCACGGAGCAGAGACAAGGGCAAACAGAAGGATACAAAGGGCTCGGGGAAGCCCAACAACAACAAATGTTTCCTTTGAGAAGGACCACACTGGGCTCGGGATTGCCCACAGCAGAGGGCATTAAGTGCACTCTTAGGAAGCCGTCAGGGTGAGACAGAGGCCGAGGGGGCCAACGGTGGTGCATAGATGTGGTCTATACAGCTGCTCAATGGGATCCAATCAACACCGAAAGTCCAAGCTAAATGGTTACTCTTTGTCGACATCAATATCAGTGGGAAGCCAACAACGACAATGCTCGACACAGGGGCAACCCACAACTTCATTGCTATCGAAGAAGCACAAAGGCTGGGACTTAGAGGCAGCAATGGAGGGGGCTCCATCAAGTCGGTAAACTCACCGGCTAGACCCATTCATGGCGTCCTTTGAGGATTCAAGACCAGCGTAGGAGCATGGTGTGGAAACTTGGACTTCTCGATTGTTCCAATAGATGACTTCAAAGTCGTCCTAGGGTTGGAGTTCCACGATCAAGTCAAGGCATTCTCGATGCCATTCGCTAACAGCATGTGCATCATGGATGGCGACAAAGCATGCGTGGTGCCAACAAACAGAGGCACAAAGGAAGACGTGAAGGTGTTGTCGGCTTTGCAGTTCAAGAAAGGCATCAAGAGGGACGAGGTGAGCTACTTGACTATGATCAAAAAGTTTACCGACGAAGAGCCAAAGCCCCACGACAACATGCCCAAGGAGGTAGCGGCAGTTCTCAAGGAGTTTGAAGATGTTTCACCATCCGAGCTGCCAAAGAGTCTACCACCAAGGAGGGAAGTAGACCATCAGATAGAGATGGAACCAGGGGCCAAACCACCAGCCATGGGTGCCTACCGTATGGCACCTCCCGAGCTAGCGGAGCTGAGGAAACAACTAAAGGAGCTTTTAGATGCCGAGTTCATCCGATCATTAAAAGCCCCATTTGGTGCCCCGGTTTTGTTCCAAAAGAAGAAGGATGGGTCTCTTCGCATGTGCATTGACTACCGGGCACTCAACAAAGTCACGGTAAAGAACAAATACCCCATCCCTCTCATTGCTGATCTTTTCGACCAGCTGGAAAATGCTCATTATTTCTCCAAGTTAGACCTACGATCGGGTTACTATCAAGTTCGCATAGCCGAAGGAGACAAACCGAAGATCGCATGTGTCACTAGGTACGGTTCTTATGAGTTCATGGTTATGCCCTTTGGTTTAACTAATGTGCCGGCAACATTTTGCACCTTGATGAACAAGTTGTTCCAACCCTACCTCAACCGCGGAGGAAACAGCAAGGTTGTTTCTTCGCAACGTGGTAAAACTTTGAGGCGTTCCAAAGAACATTGTCAGCGATCGAGACCCACGCTTCACAGGGAGATTTTGGACGGAGCTGTTCAAGATGTTAGGGTCAGATTTGAACTTTTCGACAAGCTTCCATCCACAAAGCGACGGTCAAACGGAACGCATCAATGCTCTTTTGGAGCTATACCTGCGGCATTATGTGAGTGCCAACCAAAAAGACTGAGCCAAGCTTCTTGATGTGGCATAGTTTTCGTACAACTTACAGCAAAGCGAGGCAACCAAAAAGAGTCCTTTTGAAATCGTGATAGGACAGCAGCCAACAACCCCTCTGTCCCTCGCCACTCGATATGAAGGAAAGAGTCCAGCCGCGTTCAAATTTGCCAAGTCCTGGCATGAGCAAACAAAGCTAGAACGAGCGTCGCGGCATAAGGCTGCCACAAGGATGAAGAAATGGGCCGACAAGAAGAGGAGGCATGTGGAGTACAAGGAAAGAGACCTTGTCCTTGTGAAACTCTTGCCACAACAATTCAAGCCCTTTAGAAAGGTGCACAAGGGTTTGATACGCAAATATGAGGGGCCGTTCGAAGTGATCGAACGCGCAGACAAAGTTTCATACAAGCTCCTCTTGCCGCCTAAGTTGAAGATTCATCCAGTCTTCCACGTAAGCTTGTTGAAGCCTTATAATGAAGACATGGAAGACCCATCAAGGGGAGTATTCGATCGGGCACCAACAGCCGTAGTCACTTCCTTTGACAAAGAAGTGGATGAAGTACTTGCATATAGGGTCATACGACGGTGAGGCATACCAAGTTACAAAGAGTACCTCATCAAATGGAGAGGCTTGCCCGACACAGAAGCAAGCTGGGAGTCCGAGGATGCACTTTGGCAATTCAAAGACAAAATCCAGGGCTACCACGATGAAGACACAATGAGGACATCACGAGTTTAGGTGGGGGAGAATGTCACCGCCCGCCAATTTTCAACCGTTTCTTTGAGCCTTTGCAAGGCAAGCATAGCTCGAGGAAGGTTTCGGAGCATTCCGTAAACATCCGGAATGTCATAGAAGCCCGCGGAACAATACGGAAGGTCACGGGAGTCTCCGGAATATTTGAGAGGCAGCCGGATAACTCGAGAACTCTCTAGAGTCCTAGTGAGGTTCAAGGCTCAAGAGTACTCTGGAAGCCCCTAGAACCATCAAGGTAGTACTTAGAATTGTATAGATTTCTCTAGGACTTTCTATACATATACATACCTAGAATAGTGTAGAACACTTAGGCATGGAGGAGAAGGCTATAAATAGGGAACCACCCCTCCCATTTGAGGGATCTAGGCAGCAAGCAACCAAGCACCCTTGTAAAGCTTTCTTTTAGCAATACAAGTTCTTACTTGCAAAGTTCTTCTCCCTTCAAAATTTTAGTTGTTCTAGCCAATCATCGTGAGAATTAGGCTGACCTAGCATACGGAAAGAGCTAAGGCCGCAAGAGTGCTAGCTGAAATATAAGCTCGTGACATGGCGGTGTGTATGCATACAGCCTTTCAAAGTTGACTGGTTTTGCCTTTTTTGGAATTTTTGCAAGACCAGCTTTGCGTTTGCACATGGCTCTGCAGCCCCCACTTACTTGCGTGTCGCCTCGTAGTTGGCTGCTGAAACTTGTTTTCAAATTTTTGTTTTTAGCACCAAGATTGTTGGTGTGACTGAGAGCCGTGAGAGGCACTTGATGCTTAGCGGAGCATGCGACTAGCCTCCGTTTGGTGGAGTCTTTGACGAGATGTAAAATGTGGGGGTGTCTAGCGGAGGATCAATCCTAGCAGACGTTGTATGGCAGGAGGCACTGAGCGGGACGAACAAAGTGATAGCGAATGTTGGCTGGGCAGGATGTCCTAGCGCACTGGCTGGGCGGGAGGATCCAAGCGAGATATGGAAATGCACCCGGCAGGAGGATTCGAGCGGGATGTACAGGGGAGGCACTCGAAGGGTGTAAGCGGGATGGCCTTGGTCAGCACTCGAGATGTTTGAGCGGCGTGGTTTGGTGCTCGAGATGAATGAGTTGATGACACTCGAGATAAGTGAGTGGGGATCGCTGGACTGAAGAGGCCATGAGTGGGGGGGAGGGGCATGAGCGGGAGGCGTCGGCCGGAGGTGGCCCGTAGGCGCTCAAGAGGGGTGAGCGGGATGCTCGAGAGGTGCGAGTAGGATGAAGACCTAACTGAAAATCCAAACGGGCTATCCAAACGGGCTATCCAAACGGGCTTAGCCAAACGTGCTATCCAAACGGGTTACCTAAGTGATGACATCGTAATACGCCAGGCGAGATGAGAAAACGGACTAGCTAGGTCAAGGCACCTAGTTAGTTTTGCAGGATGAGCAAATGGACTAGTTAGGCAGAGGGAACAGGATTTTGCTGATGCCGGGGAGAAAGAACCTGTAGATGGGGCCAAATATTTTTGTTCAAATTTTGAATGGAACTTAATCAGAACATAGAAGTGGATAGATGAAGAAGTGATAGATAGAGTAGAGTTTTCAGATAATGTTATCCTCTCTCAACCGAGTAATTAAGGCTTACATTTATACTTTCTTTTGAAGATATCCTTTAGTCATTTTCCGATGTGGGATTTGGTATCCCTTTTTTGGACCAAGTGTATGTAAAGCAGCGAGCATAACTGCTTATGCTAACAACCATACTAGGATAAATTGATGTAGGTGGGGAGAGACTTACTCAAGTACACTATTATTGAAAATCTTCTTTTCTAGACATTATGAGCTACTAAGGTGGGTCTTATTAGAAAATAGAGTCATAAATACTGCAAATCGAGCACTTTACAATAGTCTTTCTTTGACTATCTTAGCATTACTTCCAATGATAACCATATCATCTACGTACAGACACATCTTAAAATATCCACTCACTGTGTATTTGACATATATATACACATTTATCACATTCATTGATTTTTGAAGTCAATGGTGATTATAGTGTTGTCATATTTTACATGTCACTACTTTGGTGCTTGTTTTAAGTCATACAATGACTTTACCTCACCATCTTACATACTTTCCTTTTTTGATTAGGAGCTGAAAAACCCTCAAGTTGTTCCATATATAGATTTCACATCCATTTGATGTACCTCAAGATTGCACAAGGCAACAATGGCAAGTACCATTCCTGTGGAAGTTATTCTCGTCACTGGAGAGTAAGTGTCAAAATAATTCAGGCCCTCTATAGTCTTTTATTACAAGCCTTGTCTTCTATTTCTCTATTGACCCATCTGCCTTCATTTTCTTTTTGAAAATCCACTTGGAACTTAAATGTTTGTAACCAGGTGGAAGATCCTCTAGTTCCCAAGAATGATTTTGCAGTATGGAATCAATTCACTCTTAATGGCCTCTTTCCATAATAGACCATCTGTGGAGTTCACAACCTCTTTGAATGTTCGAGGTTCACCTTCAAGTACGTATGTTATGAAATCTGGATCGAAGGATTTTTCAGTTCTTGCTCTTTTATTTCGTTTAGACTCTACCTCAGACTCTGATTCTTGGTCCTGACCACCTTCTCCAGTGGCCTCATATGTCCCTTTCGAAGAACTTGATTCTTCTCTGGATTTACACAGAAATATAGTTTCAAAGAAACATGAAGTCCTTGATTCCATTGTATTTTCATTTATATCAGGGATTTTTCAATTTATGCACTTGGAACCGATAAGTGAAATGTTCTCTGTAAACCTATTGAAGATACAATCAACCGTTTTTGGCCTATTTTTCACCTTGTTAGGTTTAGGTACTGCCACCTTGGTCAGACATCCTCATACTCGCAATTAATCGTATGATGGTTTTATCAATTTCCATAATTCAGATGAAGTTTTCTTATCTTTCTTTTATGGTATCTTATTTAAAAGATAATTAAAAAATATATCTCCACATGCTTGGTGGCAAACCAAAACTTAACAGCATTGCATTCATCATATCCTATAAGATACGATTCTTCTGTTCAGCCACATCATATGATTGTGGTGAATACGGTACTGTTGTTTCATGTATTCTCTCATAATGAGCACAGTCAGCAAATAATGATTTCTTTATTGAGTTGATTCTCAACCTCCATTTTATAGAGAATAAATTTCTTTATAACCTTATATTTACTTTTCATGAGGTATACATAGCAATATTTTAATTATCATCGATAAAGGTGATAAAACAATTATTACTACCTTCTGTTTGTATATTGATTTTTAATCACATACATCACAATGGATAAAATTAAGGAGTTCATTGTTTCTTGTAGTGTTTTTGAAAGTTGATTTCATTGTCTATTTCTCAACACACGTTTAGCACTTATGCTTGAAACATCGGTAAACTTTTCAAGTTAATTAACCTCCATAGAGCATCATGATTAATATGTCCTTGCATACCATACCATACATTGGAAGACACAAAAGTGGAAGCACTAACTTTATTCATATCATTGACCATGGTCATTACATTTCTTTCCACCGCTCATGTATCTATTACCAACATACATTCTAAGTTTGAAAAACTAGAACTCATTTTCCTTTAATCAATAAACGAAAATCATCTTCACTGAGCCTCGACTCAGTCCTTAGGAACGTACAGTACGTTATTTAGTTCCTTTCAAGAGATCAACATTTGAACCTCCGTACTTGACTCTTAATTGTTCATCCAACTTGGTTTGGTCATACCACTGCTCCAAGTCTTTCATCCTCCAGTCATAATCTTTAACTACTTCCATACCTTGTCCGTCATTTATGATGTCATTTGTCCTGGCACAGTCCACGTAGCAAAAATATCGCTTTGGGCTAACCGCTCACGGTTTTACTTTTGGGTCTCACCTCAAAATGCGTCGTGCTATAGAGAGGTGACTCTCCACATATAAGACATATCACCTCATCTCTCCCATGAGATGTGGGATCTCACATCATCAAGTGCAAACCACTCATAGTTGGCATTGAACAATATTCATTATCACATCCTCATTTTCAACCAAATGACCCAATATGGCTTCTTCCTCATTTGGTGCCTTTACACCTTCAACTGCCATTTCTGAAAATTCACCCAATAATGTGTTATTTTCGAAATCAACAATTATTACTCAATAGATGATATTAATTATTATTTCTTTATTGATTATTTGGTCAAATTCATAAGAAATTTCTTATTGAATATCTCAATATTCAATATTCAATCACTTTTTGGCATATACCACTACCAGCATAAGTACTATAGCCGACGACATGAAGTCGTCTGCCTGTTAGCCAAAAGTTGTTGGCTATAGTATGGCAGACAACATGTCGTCGGCTATAGTGTCGTCGGGAAAAGGTTGTTGGCTATACTATAGCCGAAGACTTTCTATGCCCCTTGTCGGCTATAGGTCCAAACTATATCCGACAATTAAAAAGTTATCAGCTATAGACACAAACCATAACCAACGACTTTCGAATGGAACGTCGTCGAGCAAACCTTCCCAGTCCGGTCAATATTGTTGACCGGAGGATACTATAGCCGATGATGAGATTATCCAACCATCGGGTATAGGTTTTCAACCCGTCGGGTATAGTTTTGGCAATCATCGGGAATTTTAGACTATAGCCGACGACTTTGGTACATGTCGTCGGCTATAGTATACAACTTTCTGAAGAAAAAAAAACTGCAGATTCTGGATTTACCATTCCCAGAACCAGCAGTTTCAAAATAGCCAACAAACATATATTTTCATTTCCACAATGTCCAACAACGCATAACAGCTTCACAATAAACACAAACTTTATAAAAATGTAGCGTATAATTTTGAAACACATATGCATATAAACTAAAGGTTGCCAAAGTCAAAGTTGCGGATATAAGATGGGTCACTACCATCATCATCGGGCAGATCATGCTGGTCATGTGAGGCATCGTGAGGGTGCTGGTTGGATGGAGTCCATAAAGTCCAACCTTGGGCTGGGACATTTATTTCTTGTGCCTGAAAGGTTGAGCTCAGGCCTTCAAAATTCCTAGCCATTTCAGCTCGCATCCGAGCTAACTCCTCAGCCTGCTGTCGGGCCATATCTTGATCCATCTCCATCATCTGCTGGGTCATCCGTCACTGATTCTCTTCTATCTTGCTCTAATACTCCTGAGTCTGCCTACGAAGTTGCTTCTCTAGCTAGGCCTTGAAAGATCCTGATTTCTGTTGGAAACCGGGTGTGTTCTTCAATATCCCATCGCATTGCCGTCCTAAACCTTCTTGGTGGGAAAACATTTCCCATGATCCTCGCACCAACCCTTAAATGGGGAAGCTCATCATCCGAGATATTAGGGTTTCACTCCCTTGCAATCTGAGTAAACAACTCATCAACTGTTTCGCTTAAATGAACCTAATTGACAAGGAAAACAAAATAACATATTAATAAACATACATTAAAAAAAAGTTAGGGAAAATACATATGTAAGCAATTTGTAAAGTTGTAAGGGCACAATACTTACTGCTTGTTTGTGGGACTGAGGATGCGTTTTTCCATACATCCACACGAACAAGTTTTCTTCAGGGTGTTTGGTCACTGCCTCATTCCTATAAGACGCATAGTGTCTAGAACCGGTGCGATGATTGTCTGTATTCTTTGCTTGGTTCCTCGCATTTATTGAGGAAATGACCTTGTTTCATAAATATATATTAAAAAAATTGATTTAGAAACTATCAACGCCTAATTATCCACAAATAAATATATATGATTTTAAATATATATACCTCAAATCGTGAGGCATTAAAGTGGATTAGAAACCATTTCCACTCGTACTCCCTAAGCATGAACTCCAAAGGGGTACCCGAACGGTCATTGAGCATATTATTATTCTTCCAGAACTTACAGAGCGCATTCTTCCACTCTTTATACCTATATATGCGACACAAATGTTAGAAACACATTACATGATCCCTCTAATATCTAAATATATATTATATAACTCTTGTCACCTTCCTCCTTGAATTTCATTTGCCCAGGCGGATTTAAGTTCCTCCTGAACATTGAACCACACCTGCAATGTCTCATTTTTTATGTTAATATATTTATATTTTAAAGGAATTAATTAATATAAATAGACATACAAAATGAATATCTAACTCACATACATCGCATTGTTCACTTAGTCCTTCAGAGACTGAAGAACTGAGGATCACTCTGACCACAAAACAGGGACTTTATCCCAGATAATCCTTCCAAACATGCCAGAGTACCTCCTCCAAATGTTTCCCTCTCTAACTGATCATTGCTCGTCGGTCTCTATGATTAGTGGCCCGTAGACCTCGACATCCTTCTGAAGTTACTTCTCTACAACAGGGCCTCTAGTTCTCAGTTTTTTCTCCCCTTCCACGTTTGTCGCATAAGACAAAGTAAAAAACAATTAAAACAAGATCACCCAATTTAATATACAAATTATTGGAAAGTTTGAAATTAAATAATACATATATTTACTATTTACCCGATGATTCTGACGTCGATGCGTTTGTTATCCTTGCACTTTTCAGAGCTATATCAAACGACTGAAAGACGTAAGCTTCCTTCGGGTGGATGTGTATAAGGTTTCCCTTGTCATCGACATCTAATATAGTGTTTCCTGCATCATCAACATCCGGCAGGGCAGGTACGCCCTACGAGGGGAAATAAATGTGAGAAGAGAAGACACCTCCTTGTTATCCAGACGATGATGTCCCTGAACCACCAGCATGACCAGGAGAAGGACCTGGAGTTATCTTTGGTCGATTCATTTCTAGCATACCAGAACCCGAAGGAGCAGAACCCATATAGCTGGGAGTACCCGACACATGGCTTATGTCTGGCATACGGTGACGTGAAGGGTCAGGACCCGTAGAGTCGGGCGTAGACGTCTGGCTCTTGTTGGAGAACAAAAGTTGTCTCACGCTCTGTGGTCGTTGAGGGTCGGCCACATCCTCATGCATAGGTGTCTCCTGGGTGCCTCTAAGCAGTTGCAAGCGACGATTGTTGTACTGGCCAACGTAAGGCTGGTGAGGCCGGTTGTTCGAGCCAAACCCGTTTTCTCAATTCTTAGATGTTGCCTTCTTTCCTCTACCTAAAAATAAATGCATGATTCCTAAACTTCACATAATTTGAGCATCTTCAACATCAATAGTCAATCACATAATTTCATAACCTATTAACACATCCTAACATCAATCACATAATGTCACAATCTCATAACCTAATCACAATCTCATGACCTAATCACAATTCCATAACCTATTAACCTAATCACTTTCGATCCATAATTTCACAAACCTAATCACCTAAATCACAATCACCTAAATCATAATCACAATCACCTAAATCACAATCACAATCACATAATTCACAATCACTACCTAATCACTGTAGATTAATTGAGAGAGAGAGAGAGAGAGTTACTGAAATTTGGAGAAAGGAGAGAGAGGCGGTGGCCGAGTGGCTGAGGCGGCGGTCGGCAGAGGTAGAAAGGAGAGTAAGGTTGGGTTTTTGGAGTTTGGGATTTTTAAATGTTTAGGAGGAGGAGAGGAGAGGGAGGTCCGGTTTAGAGGTTAGAGTGATCGAATCCGGGCGGCAGTGATCAACTCAATGCGATGGCGGCGGCTTGGGAGATTTTGAGGGTTTATGAGAGAAATGGCTCAGGTTTGGGTCGTTTTCAGGTTAAAAGGATGTAGGATAGCTGACGACTTAAATGAATTATTGTCGGGTATACTATACCCGACTACGTGTCGTATGAACGTCGTCGGGTATATGATACCCGACAAGAAATGGTAAATATAGTCGGGTATATCCTGAAAATATTTTGAAAAATTAGCCTCGATCATTTGTAAACACAATTCACATGAAAACCTATTTAAGTAATTTTGGATCATCACCTTTCAACAAACATGTAAATTATGATCACCACCCTTCAAGAAACACATAAATTTAACACATTCATTTTTAACTAATTATGATGCATAATTAGAATCATCGCTTTCAGTCTCAGTGTTAATTTCTGGTAATATGTGCTGCTCCTCTTCACCGGAATCTTTGTTGTCTTCATTTGGATTGACATCAATAAGTTCTGCTCGAGGAAGCCGAACCACACTACCCAGACTCACATTGTTAAGGCGAATTGTCGAGGAATCTGAAATATTAATTACGTTCAGCTCTTGGTATGCAGTAACTTCTTCATTCTCTGTGTCATCACCAAGTGTAGCAGCACTGTATATGTTTCTAGGAACAACATGGTTAACTACTTTCCACGCACCTTTGTGCACAATATCTAAAGATAAAATATTTGTTTTACCGCTATGGCAAAAAAAAAGGGTCATCTTCATACCATGTTGTAGTAGTATTCACCGAAAATGTTCCGTAGTCATCGGTCCTTGTGTTTTGAGGACTAGTACCAAACCATCTACACTTAAACAAGTGCATTGTCATGCCTTCCCCACAAATTAGTTCAACCACTGAATGAAAAATGCCGTTATAGTCAATACCATGTTGTTGACCATGCACCATTATCCCAGAGTTTTGTGTTTTTCGTCTTGCGTCTCTATGTGCACATATAAATTGCACGCCATTGACCTTACACATCAGATACAAAAAGGACCCGACCCCGATTTAGTTTCCTAAACCAGAATCAGACCCCTTCTGAAAACATGAACTTTCAAAAATCATAAATTTTTCGGCAGAGTTACTCTATATCACGTAGTTACCATTAACCTGCAGCGGAAGATACACTTCATCCTATGCCACAAAAACCAAACCGTAAGCACCAATCCCATCCGGATTTCTCAAAAACATATCATAACATAAAGCAATACACAAAACTGTAGCTTTACAGGAATCTGGAAAAATCATGTGAAAATATAAACATAATAGTACTCAGAGCGACTTCTAGTATATACATGTATACACAATAGTAGGCCAAACTAGAAACCTACTAAGAAGGTTAAGTGGCTCGAACACTAAGCCTCCAACCTTGACGTGCGACACCTGAATCCAAATTGCAAACTGGGCATTGAAAACAAAGAGCCCAGGGAAAGACATATGAACTGTTAGAGTAAGTGGATGAAAATAAATGTCTTTCGCCGAATACATATATATGTTTATAAAACATATGCGAGCCTAGATGCATAAAAATCATATGGTACACGAGGGAGACTCTAACTCCTCACGTGTACAAAGCATGCATCGAAAATCCTGCGGGGTCACTCATGAACACATCCACGCTAATACAGTCTGAATCACGGGATCCCTGATCCTCACGTGATTCCAGCCAAAAAAGTCTCAGGTCATGGTTTCCCCCACGGTAAACATCCTTAGGGATCAGCCGAGATACCAAGTGTATCGATACAACTACTACTGAGACTGTACTCTGTGTAAACCAAATCATAAATGATTCCATGAAAATGCATGAAGCGTAATTTAAAAGCATACTCGTAATGCATAATTATAAAAGCATATTCATAAATGCATAATCATAAAACACATGCTCGTATAATACATAATCATAATTGTATGCTCATGCTCGTAAAACGTATATAAAAGACTCGCAACCAACAGTGAAAAGAAATGTCCACTCACAGACAAGCACAACGCTAAACGTGTTATTCTTGTGGTCCGGCAAAAAATCCCTCACCACAAACACGACCACGATCCTCCTAAATAAGAAAAAATATCCGATTAATATCATAATTCAATATACTGAACCATGTGGAGAGAACCAAGCATTCTCGGAAAACACAAACTCATATCTCGACTGGAATAACCGAAATCACAATAAACACATTATAAAACCTCACCACAAACTTCGATGCTCAATTCAAACTATAAACCTCACCACTGCGATCAATGCGTGAAAACAAGTCGAAAACACATAAAATTTCCCAAAAATCCGGACCTCACCGGAGCTCCGCTGCAGACCATCGCCGCCGGTGGCAGCGCGGCGTCCCCGGAGACTTTTCCCGGCAGACCAAACCCAGAACTCTTCCTTTCTTCAAGGCCAATCATTTCTGTCAAAGGATCACCACCATCCAAGGCCCACCGTGGTCGGAATTCCACCCGAAAACCCAAACCTCCCTTAATTTCGGTGACCTATTCCGGCGAGCTTCAAACGGCCTCTAATTCCAAAATTCTTCCACCCAAAAGCATCTATGGGTTGAGCGGAGTAAAACCCCAACCCCATCGGCCCCAAAAGTGGCTGGAAAAGCTCACCCGATTCCAGCAAAAATCAAAAACTTTACCGAAACGGTTCTCCCTCAAAACTCAACCAAATCAACTCAAACCAAGTTCAAAACAATAGGAAATCATGAGAGGAAGCTAACTATACCAAGCTTGAGGTCTGAAGTGGCCGAAAATGAAAAGTCGATCTGTGGTCAAAATCCTTCCCGAAATGACGCGGTCAACGTCTGGTCAACGGTCCAATTTTGGTCAACTCGGCCAAATGTGACTGTTCGACAATTTTAAAACTATTTCGATATTCATACTCGCGACTAAAATGATCAACGGTCGAAAACGGATTGAATCCAAACGGATAAACACGATTAAATCCAACAGTCGGAAATATTCATAACATATTCATCGGACATCGGAAAAATCCTCGGAAAACTCTCACGAGCTCCAAATCATAAACTCTACAACTCTCGTGAAGGAACTTATGTTAAATTCTCGCCTGATAATTTAGTCGCAAACAAGACCGCCAAATCGATTAATTACGACAAACTACGATTATACGTGAAACTCGCGAATTAAGCCGATTAACTACCATTTCTGGTTTGGGTTGTCACGGATACACTCTTGAAGTTATCGATTTCATCGCCAAAAGCCTCAATTCGTGTGACCAGTTTGGGTTACGATCATACTCTACGTGGTTCATCTGAAGCAATAATAACCGACATGTTAGATGACAAACGTCATGATAGTAAATTATATATATCAATAAGTATATATATAGCAGCCAAAATAGTTTGCAAACTCCCTATTGTGGTACTCAAGATCACCGCCAACCTGAGGACAGTATAGATGGAAGTTTTTCCAGTATTGCACTTCAGGACAGTTAATTAATACCCACCAGTGGGCAATGACTAACTCATATTGTTCCAACTGGTACGACTTTGGCAAATTTCCACCAACTTCAACATCATATGAGAGGATAGAAAGTTTGAACTGTAGTTCATCTACCGGTATATGTTGTGAAGGGTTCTCAAACGCTCCTAAATACAACTTGGTGTATGTTACGCACTCGTGCGCAAGATATGCTTCAACTATACATTCTTCAGGTGCGGATATATTAGCCACATAGTTTTTGTAGTCCCACAGTTGTCTATCAAGTTTAAAAGTACATATTAAGATTATTTCAAGATAATGTTGAAAAAAATTAGAGCCAAATTCAGATGTTGAATCGTACGTACCTTTCCATAGGATACATCTAACTGTAGTGTACCAGACTGGTAAACAATAATTGTTCGGGAAGATGGATCATCAGGTGAGGCATGATATCAAAAATATTTGGGGAAAATATCCTCTCAAATTTGCACATGATAAAAATGATGTCCTGTTGCATTTCTCCCAGGTCTGATTTTTTCACTTCTCTAGTGCAAAACTTATGAAAGAATCTTGACAATGTCACTAACGGCTTTACCACCTCTTTCAGCAAGTACTCTTAAATGAAAATAGGGAAGAGGCGTTGAAGTAGTATATGGCAGTCATGACTCTTTAATCCGTACATCTTATTGTCTCAGAAGTTAAGACACCGACCTATAGTGCCTGCATAGCCTGAAAGATACCTGACATTACCTATTCACCTAAAATTTTCATTCTTCTAATCAGGCTTGACGGTGTAAGAAGCTTGATGGACTTTTTTCTTCCCTTCTCTCAACCACAAATGTTTCCGCAAATTCATTCTTGTCAGATCAATATGTGCCTTAGGGCCGTCTTTAGTTTTCCCCTCCCAATTCAGCATTGTGTCCACCACACTTTCGCACACATTCTTCTCTATGTGCATGACATCTAGGTAGTGCCTTATCAACAACTTGGGCCAATACGGGAGTTCCCAGAATATGCTTTTGTGTATCCAGAATTTATACATGTCGGGTTTGTCAGGTATTGACGCCACTATTTCAGGATGATTGCTTAGCTATCTAAAATTGTATTCATTCAGCACTTCCAAAATTTTATCCCCTATCCATGCCATCACCTGGGTTGCACACCCGTTTCTACAGTCCCATCAAAAGTCTTGGGATCCTGCCGCCATGGGTGATCATGTGGAAGTCAACAGTGGTAACGCATCTGGACAATCTTCCTGCAATGAGGTCTGCAGCACTCAACCGTCATGCACTTTGAACAAGCTCTATATCCCCTGGTAACGTTGCCTGAAAATATCCTGCGGGTAGGAAAATCACTGATGGTGCCAACAACCATGGCATGCATCTAGAACATATGGTTTTTGTACTTGTCATAAGTGGGATGGCCAAATTCACTCAGGTACTTAAGCTCCTCAATCAAGGGTCTCATATACACATCGAGATACTTTCCTGAATAACCCAGCCCTGAAATTAACAGAGTGAGCATATTGTATTCCTTCCTCATGCACATCCACCAAAATAACTAGTCATATACTGTATTAAAGACTCATGTTGCTAAAAGGGTTGAATCCGTCAGATGAGAGCCCCAACCAAACATTTCGGACCTCTAATACAAAATGAGACAACTCCCTGACCATGTGCTTCCAAGCCTCTCCATCAGCAGGGTGTATAAGGGTATCATCTTTAGGAAAATTCCTCTCAGCCCACCATCTCATAGCTTCAGCCGTGTGTGCATACATGAACAACTATTTCAGCCTATCAATCAGCGGGAAATATTGAAGTATCTTCACAGCTTTCTTATTCCCTGGAGGAGTCAACTTATACCTATCCATGTGACATACTGAGCAGACATCAATTCCCTCAGGATCATTCCCGTAAGCATCTTCACCCAGAAGAGAACGCAATCATATCTGCATGCATGGATTTTAATATAGGAAAGGCCAAGATGTTTCAGGATATGTCGCACCTTACAATGAGTGGTAGGAGGATGATGACCGGAGGGATGCATCAAAGCAGTCCACTTCAGCCAATCATTAACAGCCTTGATGCTCATTTTGTTCTCCACTTTGAGTTTCATTACTCCCATAACATTTTCAAGAACAGTTTTATTACACCCGTTGTACAACGAGGTCTGTTGGAATGCAATCAAGTTGTTGTACTTGTCCATACCGGTAGTGTTGACAACTTTAGTAATTGCTGGACTAGCTCAATATGAGATAAGCCCCCAACTGCTAGATCATTATCTGGTGCTTGAGCTAATACACCGCTCTCATAAGGAAACACATCGTTGATCAACCTCGTTGTTGGATCATTGGATGTACTGGCCATATGAGAATATTTCCCATGATCATGTTGACCCGCTGATGATGTTTCACAATGATAAATCCAAAATGTGTACTTATCTGAAAACTCGTTTTTCTTCGGGTGCTCTCATACTATATTAATGGTAAAACAATACATATCGCTCTAACACTGACAGTGTTTACACAAACAATAATGAATATCATTCACATTAGAATTAGCCTTCACATATTCCACAAAACTCTTCATTCCAATTTTATAATTTCGATCTCATCTTAGAAGCAAAATTCAACTCTTGTCCATTCTGAAAATTTCAACTTAATTTATATATCTATACATCTTTAATTCGATTATCTACTAGCTAGCTATGTAATTACAAAGTTACACACACACACACACATGCATACTAGCTATATATCAACAATTAACATATAAACACACATACATATATATTTTCATCTAATTAAATCAACTCAATCTCCAAAATTTATATATATATATAACACAAATAAATCAACTCAATCTCCAAAATTTATACATATATATTTTCATCCAATTAAATCAAATCAATCTCCAAAATTCGTATATATATATAACACACATAAATCAACTCAATCTCCAAAATTCACATATATATATAACACACATAAATCAACTCAATCTCCAAAATTTATACATATATATTTTCATCTAATTAAATCAACTCAATCTCCAAAATTCATATATATATAACACACATAAATCAACTCAATATCCAAAATTCATATATATATAACACACATAAATCAATTCAATCTCTAAAATTCATATATATATATATATATAACACATAAACCAACTCAATCTCCAAAATTCATATATATATATAACACATAAATCAACTCAATCTCCAAAATTCATATATATATATATATATATAACACATAAACCAACTCAATCTCCAAAATTTACACATATATATTTTCATCTAATTAAATCAACTCAATCTATAAAATTTATATATATACCTACCTATATAGCGGGAAATAGCTTCACGAACTTATTTTGGACAGCTATCGACAATACCCAACAATTTGAGAGCGTTTTGAGTTTTTCTCCTCCAATTTTTTTGAATGGTTGAGCTGCTGCCCGATCTGTTTAGATAAGGAACTATAGCCGACGACATAAAAAACGGTCGTCGGCTATGGTTGACCATGTCGTCGGTCTTTTGCCAAACTGGTTGTTGGTTATTGTATAACTATAGCTGACGGTAACTTTTTACTATACCCGATCATCTATTTTTGTATTGTCAGCTATAATATTTTTACCGACAACTGTTTTGTACCATCAGCTAAAGTACAGTATAGCCGACGGTTTGAAATGTCATCGGCGTGTTTTTCCTCTTTTCGTCAGTTATAGTACTTATGCTGGTAGTGTACCCAAATCATAATGATTCCTTGATACAAGGAAAAACTTTCATCCTTGATAACCCCTCATTAGCGTAGGTAGCTAATTGATAATGTCTTTGGAGTTTAATTCTCTTAAGCAACGTTTTGTGTTTCGCAACACAACTCCAAAGGAAATCGTTTCCTTAAGGTAAACATTTTCCGAAGGCAACCAATTCCTTAAGGCAACAACCTTCCATCAGGTAACCACTTGGTTTAGGCAACAATGTTAATCAATATCACATATAAACGTTCTTAAGATTATAGAAAATATTAAGTAATATTGACCAAATATGGAAATACTAATTAATTTAATTAATTAGATTAAATAAAATTTCAAGAATAAATTTCAAGAAACTATGAACTTGTTACCGAAGGGTTGATGATGGTAATTTGAGTAGCAAGAAAAGTCGAGTCACGGGTACCACATGCTTTTCTTAAGAACGTTTACGCTGCCTACTCCGGTGCACTAGGCTTGCTTAGCGTGCGTCTCCCAGGATACAACGATTACTTGAGTTTTGTGTTTGCACTACACAATAACTCCTAGACGAATTGGAGAACACATTTTTATATCACCAAAACTAGAACTCAACAAGAACTCTTTGAAATGAGACTTTGAGAGGAAGAGATGCTTTTAAAATGTAAAATGAGTGAAGAATGAGGAGGGGAAAGCCACCTTTTATACATGGAAGATATGAGTATGAGCATAAATGTCGGCAAACAAAATATTTTCAGTTTTGCACAATTAACCAACCAAATTAATTTTGGTAATAAGTTTATAATCGAAATAATGTGAAAGGCCAAAAGTTTGTAACCAAAAGAAAGTAGAAAGCCAAATGTCAGTATTCCCAAGTGCAAAAGGAAACTTGTGCAAGCCAGCCCAAATCAGGCATACATAAGTCCTTAAAGCAAGTTTGGTCCAACTGAGTCTCTTTACTTGCTTACTCAAAGTATAGTAAATTGAAATATTATTTAAAGACCTTCCCATTCTTAGTTTCTCCCATATGGGAAAAACTCTTTTCCTTATGTTTTAAGTGGTCAACTTTTGGTCACAATTTCTTATTCACCCATTAAGCAATTTAAACAAATGAATACATATATAATCTTTATGTACTCTTGTAGGAGAACACAAATCAATATTTCTCTCCCATTAATATTAAGTGCATCTCACTTGATTTTAATTTTCCTGTTTAAATTGTTCCAATAAAATGGTGGTTTTCCACCATTTTTCCTACATGTCTTGAAATTAACTTACTTAAACTATGTACTGTTTAAGGAAATAATATTTCTAGTATCCCAGTGTGTCTTGTCCTAATTAGCATAGAAATAGATATTCTTCAAATCCCTGATTTATAAGGATAATGATTGTAACAGATTACAATGCTTATTTAAGGTCATCTATCAATGATTAAAGTACAGTTTCAGTCTATTGTGTATCTATTTACTTTTCTCTTTCAACACGTTATCAATACGCTCTTGAGTTGATAGCCATCACCACCAAAAAAAAAACCCCAACCCTAAGCATAAAAACATCCACCACTAGCCTCCTCCCTTGACGGAATCATCACTGCCAACCACCATCTTTGGAGCTCTCCACCACTGGTTTTTTTGTGAACTTTTACTTCAAACTTTTTCAAAATTTTCATATCGAACATAACACCTTAGAGGTAAATTTTCTAACTCCATTCGATTCAAAAATTAGGTTGCAAAACTTAATTACCGCAACACCCTAGATCTAAGTCTAGATTTAGGTTTATAATATCGTGATTTACTTTTTATGCTCTAGTTCCTATGGATTAATACATGTTGATAAAAAGTTGATAATACTGACGATTTTAAGGGAGTCACAACTATTGGTGAACATCACAGTTAATTGTGATTTCACATGGAAAAAAAGAAGTCGATATTTGTGACTACTTATGAAAGTCACGATTTCTGGGTGTGGTATATATGTGTGACGACCCAGAACAGAATCAGTATGAGAAATCAGTTTGATCTACGAGCTTGCGCGTAGTCGCAGATTTCCGACAGTTGTTTGAATCGCCGGACTTGATAACGACTAAATTATTGGCTGAGAATTGGAGCTGGGTCTCTTCTCGAGAGTCGTTTTACATGTGATTTCGAGTTCATGGGCGGTTCCAGATCGTTATTTGGACGACCGAGGAATAAGTTATGAATATTTGAAGTTTCGACGGAATCGGATTTAAATGGTGGTGCTCTTAACGACTAAATTATCGGACGAGAATTTGGTTTCGGCTTCTTCACGGAAGTTGTTGAGAATTTAATTTCGAGCTCGTGGGAACTTCCGGAGCAATATTCTGAATTACGAAGATTAAGTTGTGAATATTTCCGATTGTTGATTATTTAGTCGATTTAAATATGTGTTGGTTTGAACAATTGACTTTTTATCGGTTTTGTCGATGTGTTTGACTTTGGGTGATAATTGAAGAATACGTCAAGTCGAGTTTGTTGCCACAAGAATTATCGGAATCGGAGTTACGACGCGAGAGTTACCGATGTTTAAAGTTTGTCGAAATACGTTATTTTTGGAGTTTCCAAATTGGGAAAGCTTTAAATAGTGGAGTTGCCATATTGGGAAGTCAACACTTTCATTTAAGATCTTGACCGGTCAACTCGGCTTGAGTTGGTGGTGCGCGACGGTGGCGAACTCGCCGGCGGCGAGCTGCCGTCCGGCCATCCGGCCATCCCATGGCACGGGATTGGACCCGTTCGACTCGGCCCGGCCCCCCCGTGATGTTTCCGGCTTCCGTTCGCGGCGAGGACGCCAGAGGAGGAAGCTTTTCCGGCCAAAAGATTGGAATTTTTGGGTGAATTCGGGTTGTATAATTTCGGCCGAATTGAGCTACAATTTGTACTGGATTTTAAAGCCCTCATCTCCATGATTCTAACCATATAGGTATGGTGATCTAATTTTGCTTGTGTATGGAGAATTTTGGAATTGAAATTTGTGTGAACATTCGGTTTTTCATGAAATTGACATGGTTAGAGTGAGAATTGGCCTTCGATGCAGTTGTGAAAGTTGCTCAGTGGGTGCTTTTGCATGGAATAGGGGTTGCTCCGCCGAGAAATTTTCAGGTTGGTGGCGGCGCCACCGTTGACGGCGGTCAACGGTCAAAGTTTGACTTTTTGGGGTTTTCGACAAGTTGCATGTCATTTCACTCGAAATCGTGCCCCAATCGCAGTGGGGAGGTTCGTTTCTCGATTTGAGCATCCGAAAGTACAGCGAGGTATTGAGGTGTAAATATCAGATTTTCGACGATTCCTCGACATTGAATTACGTGTTTCCGAGAACTGTGGTTTCTCGTGATTTGATTTGAATTGTCGAGTTATGATTTTGAGTAATGGACTTTGTGATTATTCAGGGGTTCGTGATCGTTCGTATGACGAGGGATTTTCCGCCGGATCACGGGTTAACGCAAACTGCGTTACGCTAGTCTGTGAGTGGACATTTCTTTTCACAGATTGTTTGCGAGTCTTTTATATATGATTTACGAACTTGAGCATGCAGTTTGATTATGAATTACATGAGCATATGTTTTACGATTATACATATACGGATATGCGTATACGAGTATACATACATATATATTATGTTTTATGCATGTGCATGAAAATGATTTATGATTTGGTTTACACAGAGTACAGTCTCGGTTACGTTGTTGTATCGATACACACTGGCTTCTCGGATGATCCCCGAGTACGCTCCGGGGGGACAGATATCCTGACCCGAGGCCTTTCTGGCTAGGAATCACGTGTGGGTCTGGGAGTTAGAGTCTCCCTCGTGTACCATTTGATTTTTATACATTTGACTCGCATATGTTTTTATAACGTATATATTATTTGGTGAAAGACATTCATTTTCGTCCACTCACTCTAACGGTTTTCATGTCTTTCCCCTGGACTTTTCGGTTTCCGTGCCCAGTTTGCAGTTCGGATTCTGGTGTCGCACGTCGTGGTCGGAGGCATAGTGCTCGAGCTACCTTGTTTCTTCTAGTAGGTTTATTGTTCTACATACTGTGGTATACTTATATGATTATACATTAGAGGTCGCTATGAGTATTCTGTTGTATATATTATACGATTTTACTCCGGATTTCAGTAAAGTACAGATATATTTATTGTTTTACTTTACTTTTGATATATTGAGAAATCCGGATGGGATTGGTGCCCACGGTTTGCTTTTTGTGGCATAGGATGAAGTGTATTTTCCGCGTGTAGGTAATTGTAATTCCACGTTAGTGACGAAACTCTGCCGAAATTTTGTTGGTTTTTGTTGGTTCGTGTTTTCGAAGGGGTTCGATTCCGGTTTAGGCAACTAAATCGGGGTTGGGTCCTTTCAGCTTGGTATCAGAGCATTAGGTTATAGGTTCTGTAGACTTCTGTAGTCGTGTTTACTAAGGATATTTGAGAATGTACAGCATGTCTGGAATGGTGACCCGACCGGCCGGCGGATACTCATCAATATTCCGGGTGTTGTATACTTTCAAATATTTAAAGTTCCATGATTACGTTCCACTTGTTGTGAACGATATTTTATTCATTAGGATGCCTCCCGACGTGCTTTCCGTGTCGTTTCGGTTGTGGATCTTATTGAGGATCAATCGACGCACGATTTGCCAGAGAACTGTGGATTTGGATGAGTATTCTGAGTTCAGATATTTGTGTGGCACGGTTTGCCTGGTTGTGTGTGTATGAGCGTCTACATGTTGCCTCAGAGCTGAGAATTGTGGCAGTTGATGTTTGCCTGAGTCAGATTGTTGTATTTTGTGGGCTGGTATTGTGTGAGTTCCTGTTGTGACTCCATGGCCTACATTCAGGGTGTTGTTTTTACGGTAATGGTTCAATCAGGCTACTCAGCATTTGAATGAGGAGTGTTTACCCACCTGAGGCAGAAATGCATTGTCCACATGTTTGTCCTTATTTGCACGAGTTATGTGGCTTCAGAGGAAGCAGTGTACGAGGTTCGAGATGAGTTTGAACCTGAGTATCAGAGAGAGTCTGATTGTTATGCCTCGAGATAACCGTGAGGAGCTTAGTGCACTGCACTCAGTGGCAAGGCTATTGAGAAGGAAAGGAGTACGCGGTTTTCGATGTGATGGTTTGAGGAAAGTGAACTTAGTCGAGATTTTGATGAGGTTGAGTTCCGACACTTCGGGATCAGTGACTTCATCGGCCTGTGACCTTTTCGATTGTTTTGAGGGTCATTAGATCAAGCAGAAGATCCGTTTGACGAGGGCGGAGATCACTGAGTAGCGGATTTGCTCCTATGGCATGAGTTTGGGTGATCGTTGGTGATCCTTTCACGCAGCAGGTGTTGCGGTGACTTGTGTTCGTGGAGCACCCTCAGTTGCTGTTTCAGTGGCAAGGAGGGTCACGTTACGAGGGAGTGCCCTTAGCCAGTTGTTCTAGCGGTTTGGTAGCTCAGAGTTCACGAGGAGATCATGATGTTATTCCTGAAGTTTGACCAATGTAGCCTTTTGACGAGTTAATCAGCAAGTCGCAATTGACGTGGGCGGCTAGTTGGGCATGTTGGAGTTCGTGCCACGACCTTGTTTGAGGACAGACTTTTCTCCGAGGTTTCTGTTGTTTGACATCCATGGCTATTGTACCTGTATCTCCACTTCCAAGGTTTTGGAGAGTGCTGTATCCATCCGGAGGTTGCGAGATCCTTGTTGGAGGTTATGTGTTAGCCGCGGATCTGTTATAGCTGGACATCGTGGTTTTGATGTGACTATGAGTATGGACTTACTAACGATGCATTTGGCTGTGTTCGAGTGCCTCGAGAAGGAGGTTGTGTTTCGACGACCAAATTTTCCCGGGATACTGTTTCGCAGTGATGGTCGAGCGGATGATGGAGACGGAATGTGTTGTTTGCTTAGCTTATGTTGTGGATACTACGGTTGCTGTGCCCGACGTTGATGACATTGTGGTGGTTTCCGAGTTTCCAGGTGTGTTTCGGAGGAGTTACCAGGTGTTCCTCCAGTTCGGGAGACCGACTACACCATTGAGCTTGTACCAGGCGCTGGACTCATATCAGAGCCAAATTCAGATGTTGAATCGTACGTACCTTTCCATAGGATACATCTAACTGTAGTGTACCAGACTGGTAAACAATAATTGTTCGGGAAGATGGATCATCAGGTGAGGCATGATATCAAAAATATTTGGGGAAAATATCCTCTCAAATTTGCACATGATAAAAATGATGTCCTGTTGCATTTCTCCCAGGTCTGATTTTTTCACTTCTCTAGTGCAAAACTTATGAAAGAATCTTGACAATGTCACTAACGGCTTTACCACCTCTTTCAGCAAGTACTCTCAAATGAAAATAGGGAAGAGGCGTTGAAGTAGTATATGGCAGTCATGACTCTTTAATCCGTACATCTTATTGTCTCAGAAGTTAAGACACCGACCTATAGTGCCTGCATAGCCTGAAAGATACCTGACATTACCTATTCACCTAAAATTTTCATTCTTCTAATCAGGCTTGACGGTGTAAGAAGCTTGATGGACTTTTTTCTTCCCTTCTCTCAACCACAAATGTTTCCGCAAATTCATTCTTGTCAGATCAATATGTGCCTTAGGGCCGTCTTTAGTTTTCCCCTCCCAATTCAGCATTGTGTCCACCACACTTTCGCACACATTCTTCTCTATGTGCATGACATCTAGGTAGTGCCTTATCAACAACTTGGGCCAGTACGGGAGTTCCCAGAATATGCTTTTGTGTATCCAGAATTTATACATGTCGGGTTTGTCAGGTATTGACGCCACTATTTCAGGATGATTGCTTAGCTATCTAAAATTGTATTCATTCAGCACTTCCAAAATTTTATCCCCTATCCATGCCATCACCTGGGTTGCACACCCGTTTCTACAGTCCCATCAAAAGTCTTGGGATCCTGCCGCCATGGGTGATCATGTGGAAGTCAACAGTGGTAACGCATCTGGACAATCTTCCTGCAATGAGGTCTGCAGCACTCAACCGTCATGCACTTTGAACAAGCTCTATATCCCCTGGTAACGTTGCCTGAAAATATCCTGCGGGTAGGAAAATCACTGATGGTGCCAACAACCATGGCATGCATCTGGAACATATGGTTTTTGTACTTGTCATAAGTGGGATGGCCAAATTCACTCAGGTACTTAAGCTCCTCAATCAAGGGTCTCAGATACACATCGAGATACTTTCCTGAATAACCCAGCCCTGAAATTAACAGAGTGAGCATATTGTATTCCTTCCTCATGCACATCCACCAAAATAACTAGTCATATACTGTATTAAAGACTCATGTTGCTAAAAGGGTTGAATCCGTCAGATGAGAGCCCCAACCAAACATTTCGGACCTCTAATACAAAATGAGACAACTCCCTGACCATGTGCTTCCAAGCCTCTCCATCAGCAGGGTGTATAAGGGTATCATCTTTAGGAAAATTCCTCTCAGCCCACCATCTCATAGCTTCAGCCGTGTGTGCATACATGAACAACTATTTCAGCCTATCAATCAGCGGGAAATATTGAAGTATCTTCACAGCTTTCTTATTCCCTGGAGGAGTCAACTTATACCTATCCATGTGACATACTGAGCAGACATCAATTCCCTCAGGATCATTCCCGTAAGCATCTTCACCCAGAAGAGAACGCAATCATATCTGCATGCATGGATTTTAATATAGGAAAGGCCAAGATGTTTCAGGATATGTCGCACCTTACAATGAGTGGTAGGAGGATGATGACCGGAGGGATGCATCAAAGCAGTCCACTTCAGCCAATCATTAACAGCCTTGATGCTCATTTTGTTCTCCACTTTGAGTTTCATTACTCCCATAACATTTTCAAGAACAGTTTTATTACACCCGTTGTACAACGAGGTCTGTTGGAATGCAATCAAGTTGTTGTACTTGTCCATACCGGTAGTGTTGACAACTTTAGTAATTGCTGGACTAGCTCAATATGAGATAAGCCCCCAACTGCTAGATCATTATCTGGTGCTTGAGCTAATACACCGCTCTCATAAGGAAACACATCGTTGATCAACCTCGTTGTTGGATCATTGGATGTACTGGCCATATGAGAATATTTCCCATGATCATGTTGACCCGCTGATGATGTTTCACAATGATAAATCCAAAATGTGTACTTATCTGAAAACTCGTTTTTCTTCGGGTGCTCTCATACTATATTAATGGTAAAACAATACATATCGCTCTAACACTGACAGTGTTTACACAAACAATAATGAATATCATTCACATTAGAATTAGCCTTCACATATTCCACAAAACTCTTCATTCCAATTTTATAATTTCGATCTCATCTTAGAAGCAAAATTCAACTCTTGTCCATTCTGAAAATTTCAACTTAATTTATATATCTATACATCTTTAATTCGATTATCTACTAGCTAGCTATGTAATTACAAAGTTACACACACACACACACATGCATACTAGCTATATATCAACAATTAACATATAAACACACATACATATATATTTTCATCTAATTAAATCAACTCAATCTCCAAAATTTATATATATATAACACAAATAAATCAACTCAATCTCCAAAATTTATACATATATATTTTCATCCAATTAAATCAAATCAATCTCCAAAATTCGTATATATATATAACACACATAAATCAACTCAATCTCCAAAATTCACATATATATATAACACACATAAATCAACTCAATCTCCAAAATTTATACATATATATTTTCATCTAATTAAATCAACTCAATCTCCAAAATTCATATATATATAACACACATAAATCAACTCAATATCCAAAATTCATATATATATAACACACATAAATCAATTCAATCTCTAAAATTCATATATATATATATATATAACACATAAACCAACTCAATCTCCAAAATTCATATATATATATAACACATAAATCAACTCAATCTCCAAAATTCATATATATATATATATATATATAACACATAAACCAACTCAATCTCCAAAATTTACACATATATATTTTCATCTAATTAAATCAACTCAATCTATAAAATTTATATATATACCTACCTATATAGCGGGAAATAGCTTCACGAACTTATTTTGGACAGCTATCGACAATACCCAACAATTTGAGAGCGTTTTGAGTTTTTCTCCTCCAATTTTTTTGAATGGTTGAGCTGCTGCCCGATCTGTTTAGATAAGGAACTATAGCCGACGACATAAAAAACGGTCGTCGGCTATGGTTGACCATGTCGTCGGTCTTTTGCCAAACTGGTTGTTGGTTATTGTATAACTATAGCTGACGGTAACTTTTTACTATACCCGATCATCTATTTTTGTATTGTCAGCTATAATATTTTTACCGACAACTGTTTTGTACCATCAGCTAAAGTACAGTATAGCCGACGGTTTGAAATGTCATCGGCGTGTTTTTCCTCTTTTCGTCAGTTATAGTACTTATGCTGGTAGTGTACCCAAATCATAATGATTCCTTGATACAAGGAAAAACTTTCATCCTTGATAACCCCTCATTAGCGTAGGTAGCTAATTGATAATGTCTTTGGAGTTTAATTCTCTTAAGCAACGTTTTGTGTTTCGCAACACAACTCCAAAGGAAATCGTTTCCTTAAGGTAAACATTTTCCGAAGGCAACCAATTCCTTAAGGCAACAACCTTCCATCAGGTAACCACTTGGTTTAGGCAACAACGTTAATCAATATCACATATAAACGTTCTTAAGATTATAGAAAATATTAAGTAATATTGACCAAATATGGAAATACTAATTAATTTAATTAATTAGATTAAATAAAATTTCAAGAATAAATTTCAAGAAACTATGAACTTGTTACCGAAGGGTTGATGATGGTAATTTGAGTAGCAAGAAAAGTCGAGTCACGGGTACCACATGCTTTTCTTAAGAACGTTTACGCTGCCTACTCCGGTGCACTAGGCTTGCTTAGCGTGCGTCTCCCAGGATACAATGATTACTTGAGTTTTGTGTTTGCACTACACAGTAACTCCTAGATGAATTGGAGAACACATTTTTCTATCACCAAAACTAGAACTCAACAAGAACTCTTTGAAATGAGACTTTGAGAGGAAGAGATGCTTTTAAAATGTAAAATGAGTGAAGAATGAGGAGGGGAAAGCCACCTTTTATACATGGAAGATATGAGTATGAGCATAAATGTCGGCAAACAAAATATTTTCAGTTTTGCACAATTAACCAACCAAATTAATTTTGGTAATAAGTTTATAATCGAAATAATGTGAAAGGCCAAAAGTTTGTAACCAAAAGAAAGTAGAAAGCCAAATGTTAGTATTCCCAAGTGCAAAAGGAAACTTGTGCAAGCCAGCCCAAATCAGGCATACATAAGTCCTTAAAGCAAGTTTGGTCCAACTGATTCTCTTTACTTGCTTACTCAAAGTATAGTAAATTGAAATATTATTTAAAGACCTTCACATTCTTAGTTTCTCCCATATGGGAAAAACTCTTTTCCTTATGTTTTAAGTGGTCAACTTTTGGTCACAATTTCTTATTCACCCATTAAGCAATTTAAACAAATGAATACATATATAATCTTTATGTACTCTTGTAGGAGAACACAAATCAATATTTCTCTCCCATTAATATTAAGTGCATCTCACTTGATTTTAATTTTCCTGTTTAAATTGTTCCAATAAAATGGTGGTTTTCCACCATTTTTCCTACATGTCTTGAAATTAACTTACTTAAACTATGTACTGTTTAAGGAAATAATATTTCTAGTATCCCAGTGTGTCTTGTCCTAATTAGCATAGAAATAGATATTCTTCAAATCCCTGATTTATAAGGATAATGATTGTAACAGATTACAATGCTTATTTAAGGTCATCTATCAATGATTAAAGTACAGTTTCAGTCTATTGTGTATCTATTTACTTTTCTCTTTCAACACGTTATCAATACGCTCTTGAGTTGATAGCCATCACCACCAAAAAAAAAACCCCAACCCTAAGCATAAAAACATCCACCACTAGCCTCCTCCCTTGACGGAATCATCACTGCCAACCACCATCTTTGGAGCTCTCCACCACTGGTTTTTTTGTGAACTTTTACTTCAAACTTTTTCAAAATTTTCATATCGAACATAACACCTTAGAGGTAAATTTTCTAACTCCATTCGATTCAAAAATTAGGTTGCAAAACTTAATTACCGCAACACCCTAGATCTAAGTCTAGATTTAGGTTTATAATATCGTGATTTACTTTTTATGCTCTAGTTCCTATGGATTAATACATGTTGATAAAAAGTTGATAATACTGACGATTTTAAGGGAGTCACAACTATTGGTGAACATCACAGTTAATTGTGATTTCACATGGAAAAAAAGAAGTCGATATTTGTGACTACTTATGAAAGTCACGATTTCTGGGTGTGGTATATATGTGTGACGACCCAGAACAGAATCAGTATGAGAAATCAGTTTGATCTACGAGCTTGCGCGTAGTCGCAGATTGCCGACAGTTGTTTGAATCGCCGGACTTGATAACGACTAAATTATTGGCTGAGAATTGGAGCTGGGTCTCTTCTCGAGAGTCGTTTTACATGTGATTTCGAGTTTATGGGCGGTTCCAGATCGTTATTTGGACGACCGAGGAATAAGTTATGAATATTTGAAGTTTCGACGGAATCGGATTTAAATGGTGGTGCTCTTAACGACTAAATTATCGGACGAGAATTTGGTTTCGGCTTCTTCACGGAAGTTGTTGAGAATTTAATTTCGAGCTCGTGGGAACTTCCGGAGCAATATTCTGAATTACGAAGATTAAGTTGTGAATATTTCCGATTGTTGATTATTTAGTCGATTTAAATATGTGTTGGTTTGAACAATTGACTTTTTATCGGTTTTGTCGATGTGTTTGACTTTGGGTGATAATTGAAGAATACGTCAAGTCGAGTTTGTTGCCACAAGAATTATCGGAATCGGAGTTACGACGCGAGAGTTACCGATGTTTAAAGTTTGTCGAAATACGTTATTTTTGGAGTTTCCAAATTGGGAAAGCTTTAAATAGTGGAGTTGCCATATTGGGAAGTCAACACTTTCATTTAAGATCTTGACCGGTCAACTCGGCTTGAGTTGGTGGTGCGCGACGGTGGCGAACTCGCCGGCGGTGAGCTGCCGTCCGGCCATCCCATGGCACGGGATTGGACCCGTTCGACTCGGCCCGGCCCCCCCGTGATGTTTCCGGCTTCCGTTCGCGGCGAGGACGCCAGAGGAGGAAGCTTTTCCGGCCAAAAGATTGGAATTTTTGGGGGAATTCGGGTTGTATAATTTCGGCCGAATTGAGCTACAATTTGTACTGGATTTTAAAGCCCTCATCTCCATGATTCTAACCATATAGGTATGGTGATCTAATTTTGCTTGTGTATGGATAATTTTGGAATTGAAATTTGTGTGAACATTCGGTTTTTCATGAAATTGACATGGTTAGAGTGAGAATTGGCCTTCGATGCAGTTGTGAAAGTTGCTCAGTGGGTGCTTTTGCATGGAATAGGGGTTGCTCCGCCGAGAAATTTTCAGGTTGGTGGCGGCGCCACCGTTGACGGCGGTCAACGGTCAAAGTTTGACTTTTTGGGGTTTTCGACAAGTTGCATGTCATTTCACTCGAAATCGTGCCCCGATCGCAGTGGGGAGGTTCGTTTCTCGATTTGAGCATCCGAAAGTACAGCGAGGTATTGAGGTGTAAATATCAGATTTTCGACGATTCCTCGACATTGAATTACGTGTTTCCGAGAACTGTGGTTTCTCGTGATTTGATTTGAATTGTCGAGTTATGATTTTGAGTAATGGACTTTGTGATTATTCAGGGGTTCGTGATCGTTCGTATGACGAGGGATTTTCCGCCGGATCACGGGTTAACGCAAACTGCGTTACGCTAGTCTGTGAGTGGACATTTCTTTTCACAGATTGTTTGCGAGTCTTTTATATATGATTTACGAACTTGAGCATGCAGTTTGATTATGAATTACATGAGCATATGTTTTACGATTATACATATACGGATATGCGTATACGAGTATACATACATATATATTATGTTTTATGCATGTGCATGAAAATGATTTATGATTTGGTTTACACAGAGTACAGTCTCGGTTACGTTGTTGTATCGATACACACTGGCTTCTCGGATGATCCCCGAGTACGCTCCGGGGGGACAGATATCCTGACCCGAGGCCTTTCTGGCTAGAAATCACGTGTGGGTCTGGGAGTTAGAGTCTCCCTCGTGTACCATTTGATTTTTATACATTTGACTCGCATATGTTTTTATAACGTATATATTATTTGGTGAAAGACATTCATTTTCGTCCACTCACTCTAACGGTTTTCATGTCTTTCCCCTGGACTTTTCGGTTTCCGTGCCCAGTTTGCAGTTCGGATTCTGGTGTCGCACGTCGTGGTCGGAGGCATAGTGCTCGAGCTACCTTGTTTCTTCTAGTAGGTTTATTGTTCTACATACTGTGGTATACTTATATGATTATACATTAGAGGTCGCTATGAGTATTCTGTTGTATATATTATACGATTTTACTCCGGATTTCAGTAAAGTACAGATATATTTATTGTTTTACTTTACTTTTGATATATTGAGAAATCCGAATGGGATTGGTGCCCACGGTTTGCTTTTTGTGGCATAGGATGAAGTGTATTTTCCGTGTGTAGGTAATTGTAATTCCACGTTAGTGACGAAACTCTGCCGAAATTTTGTTGGTTTTTGTTGGTTCGTGTTTTCGAAGGGGTTCGATTCCGGTTTAGGCAACTAAATCGGGGTTGGGTCCTTTCAGCTTGGTATCAGAGCATTAGGTTATAGGTTCTGTAGACTTCTGTAGTCGTGTTTACTAAGGATATTTGAGAATGTACAGCATGTCTGGAATGGTGACCCGACCGGCCGGCGGATACTCATCAATATTCCGGGTGTTGTATACTTTCAAATATTTAAAGTTCCATGATTACGTTCCACTTGTTGTGAACGATATTTTATTCATTAGGATGCCTCCCAACGTGCTTTCCGTGTCGTTTCGGTTGTGGATCCTATTGAGGATCAATCGACGCACGATTTGCCAGAGAACTGTGGATTTGGATGAGTATTCTGAGTTCAGATATTTGTGTGGCACGGTTTGCCTGGTTGTGTGTGTATGAGCGTCTACATGTTGCCTCAGAGCTGAGAATTGTGGCAGTTGATGTTTGCCTGAGTCAGATTGTTGTATTTTGTGGGCTGGTATTGTGTGAGTTCCTGTTGTGACTCCATGGCCTACATTCAGGGTGTTGTTTTTACGGTAATGGTTCAATCAGGCTACTCAGCATTTGAATGAGGAGTGTTTACCCACCTGAGGCAGAAATGCATTGTCCACATGTTTGTCCTTATTTGCACGAGTTATGTGGCTTCAGAGGAAGCAGTGTACGAGGTTCGAGATGAGTTTGAACCTGAGTATCAGAGAGAGTCTGATTGTTATGCCTCGAGATAACCGTGAGGAGCTTAGTGCACTGCACTCAGTGGCAAGGCTATTGAGAAGGAAAGGAGTACGCGGTTTTCGATGTGATGGTTTGAGGAAAGTGAACTTAGTCGAGATTTTGATGAGGTTGAGTTCCGACACTTCGGGATCAGTGACTTCATCGGCCTGTGACCTTTTCGATTGTTTTGAGGGTCATTAGATCAAGCAGAAGATCCGTTTGACGAGGGCGGAGATCACTGAGTAGCGGATTTGCTCCTATGGCATGAGTTTGGGTGATCGTTGGTGATCCTTTCACGCAGCAGGTGTTGCGGTGACTTGTGTTCGTGGAGCACCCTCAGTTGCTGTTTCAGTGGCAAGGAGGGTCACGTTACGAGGGAGTGCCCTTAGCCAGTTGTTCTAGCGGTTTGGTAGCTTAGAGTTCACGAGGAGATCATGATGTTATTCCTGAAGTTTGACCAATGTAGCCTTTTGAAGAGTTAATCAGCAAGTCGCAATTGACGTGGGCGGCTAGTTGGGCATGTTGGAGTTCGTGCCACGACCTTGTTTGAGGACAGACTTTTCTCCGAGGTTTCTGTTGTTTGACATCCATGGCTATTGTACCTGTATCTCCACTTCCAAGGTTTTGGAGAGTGTTGTATCCATCCGGAGGTTGCGAGATCCTTGTTGGAGGTTATGTGTTAGCCGCGGATCTGTTATAGCTGGACATCGTGGTTTTGATGTGACTATGAGTATGGACTTACTGACGATGCATTTGGCTGTGTTCGAGTGCCTCGAGAAGGAGGTTGTGTTTCGACGACCAGATTTTCCCGGGATACTGTTTCGCAGTGATGGTCGAGCGGATGATGGAGACGGAATGTGTTGTTTGCTTAGCTTATGTTGTGGATACTACGGTTGCTGTGCCCGACGTTGATGACATTGTGGTGGTTTCCGAGTTTCCAGGTGTGTTTCGGAGGAGTTACCAGGTGTTCCTCCAGTTCGGGAGACCGACTACACCATTGAGCTTGTACCAGGCGCTGGACTCATATCACCGGCATTTTGTCGTTCGGTGCCAGTGGAGCTGATGGAGCTACAGGTTCGATTCCAGGAGTTGCTGGAGGAGGTTTCAGGAGATTTCATGCGACCCCGCGTATTTGCGCAGTGTGCTCTTGCATTGTTTGTATGGATGTTAGATGGTTTGTTGTGGTGGTGCGTTGACTACTGGAAGCCTGATTCGCTTCAGAGAAGAGTGAGTATCCTCCGTTTTGGATTGACGACTGGTTTGATCAGCTCGCGAGAGCTTCAGTCTTTTCGAAGATTGATTTTGGGTCTAGATACCATCAGTTGAGGTTTGATGAGTCAGATGTGGCTTGAACAGCTTTCGGATCTCGGTGCGGGCATCAGGAGTTCTTGGTTACGCCGTTTGGTTGACCAATGCCCCGTAGTTTTTACAGACTTGATGGACTAGGTGTTCAGACGATCTCTGGACGAGTTGCGGTCATGATCGTTGGCGACGTCCTGATTCACCCAGGAGTGTGGGCCAGTACCTGAAGCAATTGTGAGCGGTTTTGCGGACTTCGCGAGATGATCAGCTATTTGCGAAGTTCAGCCAGTGTGAATCTTGGTCGATTAGCGTGAAGATGTTGGGCTGTGTGATGTTATCTGAGGGAGTTGGCGTGGATCCTAACCAGATAGAGGCCATGTTGATTGGGGTTGACCTACCATGGTACCAAAGATCGGGAGTCTCTTGGGCTTAGCAGGCTATTACCGACGGCTTGTGCAGGATTTTCCCGGATTGCCACTCTACTTTCCGGATTGACGAAGAAGCATCAAGTTCGAGTGGTTCGATGCACGCAAAAAGAGTTACTTACTCCTGAGGATGGTTGACCGTTGTTTCGGTTTTGACCTTACCTGACGATCGCGACGAGTTCGTGGGTTATGGCGATGCATCGAGGTTTGGATTTGGTTATATTTTGATGCTGTGTAGCAGAGCGGTGGCTCATGATTTCAGGCAGCGGAAACCTTATGTAGCTATGTGTCCTGTGTATGATTTGGGTGTAGCTGTCCTTATGTTAGCATCAGAGAGTTCGAGACACTACAGCTATGGCGTGCAGCGCAGTGTATGACGTACACTGATCACTTGAGTTTCCTCCACTTGCATTTTCGGCCAGATTTGGGCTTGAGGCAGTGTAGATGGATGGGGTCGACTAACGACTATGGCTGCACCTTTGAGCTTGTTCGGGAAAGGCTAGAGATTGTACTTTGACTATCCATCTGGGATGTTATTGCTGATGCATTCAATTGAAAGTCGGGAGCTTCAGTGTTTCATGTGTGTGTGTGGCTCGAGTTTCCGTGTTAGCCGAGTTACGGGCTACGAGAGCTGAGTTCGAGTGTGATGATGTTGAAGCTCACTGTTTTGCGCTAGTGATGCGGAGATGTATCAGATACTTCGAGTTTACTACTCGTGACGCAACATGAAGAGTAATATAGCAGCTTGTGTGTGCAGATGCCACATTTGTCGACTGGCCATGGCTAGGAGGCAGAGACTTGCCAAGAAATATCAGCCATTAAAGATTTCCAGTTAGACGTGGTGTTTGTCGCTGTGATCTTGTGTGTGTTTGTGCGCATTTTGATTTGTGATACCAGTTGTCAAGCCATTGTGGACCATTTGATGAATTTGGTACGTTTCCTTGTACTTTTCGGAAAAGATTTCAGTAGCAGGCTGGCATAGCTGTGTTTGACGGAGGTTGTCCATCTACGTGATGTACCTGTGTCCCAGTTCGCCAGTCGAGGTAATCAGCTACGACTGTGTGTTGACAAGCTTTGCAGCGAGCATTGAGGACTAGATTACAAGTTAGTACCGGTTCTTATCCTCAGATTGGCGGGCGATCTTTGAGGACTATTCAAACCTTGGAGGGTATATCATGGACCTCGGTATTGCTGTTCTGAGGGATTTGGGACCAGCAGTTTCACTTGTTCGAGTTTGCATGCAGTACCAGTCTATGGACCACTATGATATTGACGTTGCTTGATGTCATTTTGAGGTACGATGTTGTACTCCATTGTGCTGGAGAGCGAGTTTGGTTTGAGTTTGAGTTGACATTTGATTCGGATCTTATGGAATGTGCTACCACAGACTGTCAGATTAGCGGAAATGGGTTGATAATTACCCGAGTCCGATGTTTGAGCTATGTTGATATGAGTGTGTGAGTTATGTTGATGTGTGTAAACTGAGTTTTGATCCAGATGGGGTCGTAGGCGAGTTTGTGTTATGCCGTATGGTTCGGCATCGCTTATATTGTTGGCTTTTATGTGTGTTGTGTTCCGTGTGGCGGAACTGTGTTTCAGGTTTGCTACGTGTTGTGTACCCTATCTGTTCCTTATGCAAGAACACTTGGCTATTGTGTAGAGCCAGTTCAGATTTGAGATTTGAGGGTACAGGGATTTCAGCACAGAGCTATCTCCTATTGTGGAGTCAGTTGTCAGAATTGTTCAGTTGATATTGTCACTAGAGAGTTGAGCAGTATGCAGAGGCAGTGCTCCTATGTTTAGCCGACAGACTTGAAAATTTCGAGGTCGAAATTTTTTTTAAGGGGGGGTGGATTTGTGACGACCTAGAACAGAATCAGTATGAGAAATCAGCTTGATCTACGAGCTTGCGCGTAGTCGCAGATTGCCGACAGTTGTTTGAATCGCCGGACTTGATAATGACTAAATTATTGGCCGAGAATTGGAGCTGGGTCTCTTCTCGAGAGTCGTTGTACATGTGATTTCGAGTTCATGGGCGGTTCCAGATCGTTATTTGGTCGACCGAGGAATAAGTTATGAATATTTGAAGTTTCGACGGAATCGGATTTAAATGGTGGTGCTCTTAAAGACTAAATTATCGGACAAGAATTTGGTTTCGGCTTCTTCGCGGAAGTTGTTGAGAATTTAATTTCGAGCTCGTGGGAACTTCCAGAGCAATATTCTGAGTTACGAAGATTAAGTTGTGAATATTTCCGATTGTTGATTATTTAGTCGATTTAAATATGTGTTGGTTTGAACAGTTGACTTTTTATCGGTTTAGTTGATGTGTTTGACTTCGGGTGATAATTGAAGAATACGTCGAGTCGAGTTTGTTGCCGCGAGAATTATCGGAATCAGAGTTACGATGCGAGAGTTACGGATGTTTAAAGTTTGTCGAAATACGTTATTTTTGGAGTTTCCAAATTGGGAAAGCTTTAAATAGTGGAGTTGCCATATTGGGAAGTCAACACTTTCATTTAAGATCTTGACCGGTCAACTCGGTCAACTCGGCTTGAGTTGGTGGTGCGCGACGGTGGCGAACTCGCCGGCGGCGAGCTGCCGTCCGGCCATCCCATGGCACGGATTTGGACCCGTTCGACTCGGCCCGGCCCCCCCGTGATGTTTCCGGCCTCCGTTCGCGGCGAGGACGCCGGAGGAGGAAGCTTTTCCGGCCAAAAGATTGGAATTTTTGGGTGAATTCGGGTTGTATAATTTCGGCCGAATTGAGCTACAATTTGTACTGGGTTTTGAAGCCCTCATCTCCATGATTCTAACCATATAGGTATGGTGATCTAATTTTGCTTGTGTATGGAGAATTTTGGAATTGAAATTTGTGTGAACATTCGGTTTTTCATGAAATTGACATGGTTAGAGTGAGAATTGGCCTTCGATGCAGTTGTGAAAGTTGCTAAGTGGGTGATTTTGCATGGAATAGAGGTTGCTCCGCCGAGAAATTTTCAGGTTGGTGGCGGCGCCACCGTTGACGGCGGTCAACGCGGCGATCAACGGTCAAAGTTTGACTTTTTGGGGTTTTCGACAAGTTGCATGTCATTTCACTCAAAATCGCGCCCCGATCGCAGTGGGGAGGTTCATTTCTCGATTTGAGCATCCAAAAGTACAGCGAGGTATTGAGGTGTAAATATCAGATTTTCGACGATTCCTCGACATTGAATTACGTGTTTCCGAGAATGGTGGTTTCTCGTGATTTGATTTGAATTGTCGAGTTATGATTTTGAGTAATGGACTTTGTGATTATTCAGAGGTTCGTGATCGTTCGTATGACGAGGGATTTTCCGCCGTATCACGGGTTAACGCAAACTGCGTTAAGCTAGTCTGTAAGTGGACATTTCTTTTCACGGATTGTTTGCGAGTCTTTTATATATGATTTACGAACTTAAGCATGCAGTTTGATTATGAATTACATGAGCATATGTTTTACGATTATACATATACGGATATGCATATACGAGTATACATACATATATATTATGTTTTATGCATGTGCATGAAAAGGATTTATGATTTGGTTTACACAGAGTACAGTCTCGGTTACGTTGTTGTATCGATACACATTGTTTTCTCGGCTGATCCCCGAGTACGCTCCGGAGGGACAGATATCCTGACCCCAGGCCTTTCTGGCTAGGAATCACGTGTGGGTCTGGGATCCCGTGGTTCAGACTGTGCTATCGTGTGGTAGTTCATGAGAGACTCCGCGATGTATTTACGATGCATGCTCTGTACGCGTGAGGAGTTAGAGTCTCCCTCGTGTACCCGGACGCGTGATCTACGCATTTTATGCATGATTATTAATCACTTTCTCTCTATATTTAGTTTTGTTTTGTGCTTAGTAAATATGTTTTTAACTTAATTTATGTTTGTAGGTAGAAATAAAGGAGGAATCCGTAAAGGAGGCAGAAATGAGCTCAAAACCTACTAAGGAGGAAGTTCCTAAAATGAGGAGGAAAGATGAAGAAGAATGGGCCACGATTTATAAAGAATGGATCAAAGATCACTAAGATGGGTCAAGACCATGCTCATTTGTCCAAGAAGGTCCAAGATCATGTCAAGATTCACCCACAAAGAAGCCCAAAAGAAGAAAATGGATCAAAAGCTAGAAATCAGGAAATCTACCTGTGCAGATCAGCCCAGTTCAACAGGCCACCAAAATCAATTGAAAACGAATTTGGACACATGTAAGGCATTCTTAGAAAGATATGGAAGTCTAGTTTCTAACCCCACTGAAATCATGCCGTTACAATGTGTGGATATTCAGAAATCCCGGATTTAGTGGGTACAGGTCATTCTGCCTAACAGCCAACTTTAAATGGGCGGTGAAGGCGTTTCAAGAGGAATTATGGCACAAATAATGCATAGCTGGAAAGCCCTTGAAGTCTATTTTCTAGTGCCGAAAGAATCACGCCGTTTAAAGTTGTAAAATGTCCGAAACGTAGCTTTTAATACAGAAGGGTCAGATTTGACAGCTTTCAGAAGGTGGGAAGTTTCCTAATCTTCTTCTATATAAAGGGAAGCTCGACCATTTCAAGGGGGATCACACATCATAGAAGCCGAAACGCTGTCCTAAACATTCCTCCCTACATACACTTCGAATCCCTCTCAAAGCCGAAGCTTCCATCTTCCTCGGATCAAGAATAATTGGCGCGCTTCGTCTTGTTCTTGAGAATCATCACTTGGCGTTCGCAGTGCGCTTCACGGAATTAAAAGTGTAACCATAAACTCTCTATCCCATCTTCGGTTTTGTAAGGATTCTTTGTTTTTGTATTGAAGTTTGTTTAAATTAAGGATATACATTTTGACTAATTTATTTATCTTCCATGTGTTCTTAGTTTTTAATCTTGATTTGTATGCATGCTTGTATGCTTAAAGCTTCTTAATGTGTTGGGTGATACGGGCTTCGTTCCTCCCTAGCATATTTTGTATGAACCTTAGAATAAATAAGGTGTTGGCGCGCTTCGTCCACCTTAAAAGCATATGTATAACTTGCAGGTTGAAAGGTGAGAATTTCGTAGATGGTAAGTGGTTGAAGTATGAAACCGGTGGAGGTTGACATGATGTGATGATCACATGTACATATTAGATTAGGGTTTAATTTTCGTAGGAACTTAGAAAACAAACCAACTCTGCACCCCCCTAAACAAACCTAGCATAGTTATGCATGCACCCTCAATCCCCGGTTAAGAACGATCCCTACTCACGAATGCTACATCAACAAAGAAGGGTTTTAATTGTATTTGTGTTTGATTGAGTGTTTAATTAAGTGCTTGAAAAGACGCGAATCAATTTTGGCGCCGTTGCTGGGGATTGAAAAGAATTGTGTGATTATGCTTGTACATTATGTTAATAGTTTTCTGTTTTTCGGAGCTGTGCACTGCCTAGTTTTGTGCAAATTATTTGACATAGCTAGAGGACTCAAAAAAATCTGAAATTTTGCAGGAATGTTTGGTTTTGTGTCTAGTTGGTGCCTGAAATATTTCTGTCCAGTCGACCGAACCAATAATTCTAAAACAATTCGACAAGCTGATGTGCTCATGTTTGGCAGAATCTGGAATTGCATGTGTTTTTTGTAAAGTTGTGAAATTTTGTTCATATATACTTGTAAATTTTCGAGATTTATACTAACACTTGTTCATATTGTTGTTTTTGCAGCCAATTAAACGTTAAGGGAAGTCTTCGATTTACATTGAGTACATGAGCTGGTTGATTAAGTCTCACTCTTTGGAATAGATAGCGCCTCTTTTTCTAGTTTATCTCCTTAACCCTTTGTATTTCATTCGAGATACAAGGTTGTGGGCGGAGTCTACTATGGACTTGAGGGAGTGTGTCATTCTTGAAATTTTGACTGAACGTCGGACATGGTGTCTAGTTGGGTTATGACTGGTGACAGGTTTTGGATCTAAGAAAGAGAAACATCATTGGAGTAATATCCCTTGATCACGGTAGCCTCGGGGTGTTTTCTCGAAATTAGTCCTACCTCTCGCGTTATCTCTATCCCTACTGGCCATGTTTTTCGATTGATCAAAGGCCGATTGATTGAGAATGCATACTTTATCGCGCGGGTCGCACGTCCATTGAAAGATCTAAAGGCCACTTTCGTGTACTCTCTTTAAATCTTAGGCGCACTCAATTTGGACATGCTTGGACATAATACTATGTCGAAATTGTGTGTTTGTGCATATAAACTTGTAAGGATTAATCACATATACTTGTTCATAAAATTTTCGAGACTTATCATTCTTCTGTTTTGTGAAAATTGTTTGACATAGCTGCAGGTGTCGGAAAAATCTGAAAATTTACGGAATATTGTATATATGTGTCTAGTTATTGCTCGTAAAATTTCGTTGCATTTTGACATGCTAATAATTCTATATAAATTGTTCTTGCAGCTGTGCTCATTTTCTGCGATTTCTAACTTGTAACATGAATTTACTAACTTGTGCACATTCTTTTTGAGAGAGGTTCAACCACATATTCGGTTGAAAATGTGGCACCTAGGGCCACAATGGCACATTCGTTTGAACAACTTGCCCCAACAAAAGGTAATGACCCTATTCTTTCAAATTTGGTTGTTGCTAATTCTACGTTTGCTCGTGAACTGTTTTCAGGTAGGTCTGACGAGTCCAACTTGGAGAAATTTCTTATGCCCTTGAGTGCATCAAACAAGTGCCAAAATATGAAAAATTTATGCACAACAAGGAGGCAAACGCAAGAGAAGGAGGTTGTTTAGATGAACAAAACCGACGCGGTAATTATGGATGGCTACCCCTAAATTGAAGGACCTAAACGTGGAGGAGATGCCCTCAAAATCCAGGCTATTCTTAGAGCAAAATTGAAGCATCACGTCTAGGCTGTAAGACTTTAAAAAACAAGCGCTTGTTGGGAGGCAACCCAATGGAGGAGTCTACAAACCAGATTTGCATTCTCTTCCCTCTCTTTTTAATTTTTGTCGTTGCTTTTTTATTTTCTTAGATAGAATTTTCGTAGATCTCTCTTTCATTGAATTCTATGACTTTACTTTGGCACATTGAGGACAATGTAGAGTTTAAGTGTGGGGGAAGGGGTTTACAACTTATTTGAGTCAAAAAAAAAATTAAGTCATACTTAGTGTATTTTGAGTCTTTTTGTTTAATTTAGTGTTTTACAGAGTCTTAGGATGCCCTTAGTTAGTCTATGATGAAAATGGACTGAATTTGAACATACATATGGCATTGCATTCATGATTTCTTGTGTTAATTGAGTTATTTTGAGTGTCATGACATGTAGTAGATATGGATAGTTAAACATGGTACAGATTTCGCATGTGAGAATAAGTTTAAGTCATATGAACCCTAAACGTGAGTTTTTGAGCCTATACATTTCTTTTGAGTGAATTTCGTGCATATTAGTCTCAAAACTATGCATGTGCATCATTTGGTTACTTGCCATAGATTTTAATGAACTAGAGATTACTAGAACTTACTCATGTCGAATTTGCAAAGCTTATAGTTGACATATACTCTGATTTTGGATATGATAAGAGGCACTTAGGTTTACCACCACTAGCCAAATTGCCATGAGTCCCTTATGTGCGCACGAGTTGCGACACCCTTAGATAAACCATTTGAGCCCACATTAAGCTTTCTTTCGTCACCCGTAATACCTAAACACTTTGCCTAGTGTAGGACTTCTTTACCCTATGTTCTGCAGACTTAGTGTGAAGTAATGTCGACAAGAGCCGAAGATGGAGATTTTGGTGATGTTCCTTGATGTGTGTTTGGGGATAGACTTGTCCAAATAGCTTAAAAAGTGTGTTATTGCCAAAAAAAAAAATGTGATCTCTCATGGCAATGTGTTCTGTTTTGTAAATGTTTGGATTAATGTCCCCCATACTTGTGAATTTGGAGTATGCTACGAATTGAAGGCCCAAAAAAATAAAGAAATATGGCTTTTGTCCTGTTCACAAAGCTCAATGGGAGTTTAGAATGAAGTTAGGGTCCAACAAAATGAAATTTGGCCCTTGTTTATAGAAGATTGACCATGGAGGCGTGGAAAAGATGAAGGAGTCTGGTTTTACAAAGTTTGTGATATTTCGACTAAGTCTTTGGAACGTTTTTAACCACCACTTATCTAAATTTTCGAATGCCTTAGCCTTGCCCCATTACAACCCTTCGAAAGTCCTTTTTAATCCTTAAGATGAGTAGCAGTTAATCTGTTGAGTAAGTTGCATGAGTAAGCATATGGTTTGGTTCATTTGTGCAAGTATTTCATTCATGAGGTTTTCAATTATTTCTATCCATTTTTTGAGTGAAAATATGATGAGTGCATCCATGAGAGTTGATTTGAACTTTATTCGAAACATGCACAGCTTTAACATCACCATTGTTTACACCACGTCTTACTTGTTCATTGCATGAATCATATCTTGGTTATCATTTGAAGTTATGTAATTCCATTGCCATATACTTAAAGAATTTTCTGAGACAATTTTGACTAAGGGCTTAGTGTTGTTTTACTTAGTATCTCTTACGTTTTCAAACATGATAACATGAAAATTTGCGGCTTTGAAATATTGAGACTTCTAAGTGTTTTGTACATATAAGTGTGACGTTTTTCCCATTGTTATTTTTTTTCCCTTTATTTTTCTTTTATCGAGTCCGTTGCTTTGATTTGTATTTGCTAGGGACTAGCAAAGTTTAAGTGTGGGGGAATTTGATCTACGCATTTTATGCTTGATTATTAATCACTTTCTCTCTATATTTAGTTTTGTTTTGTGCTTAGTAAATATGTTTTTAACTTACTTTATGTTTGTAGGTAGAAATAAAGGAGGAATCCGTAAAGGAGGCAGAAATGAGCTCAAAACCTACTAAGGAGGAAGTTCCTAAAATGAGGAGGAAAGATGAAGAAGAATGGGCCACGATTTATAAAGAATGGATCAAAGATCACTAAGATGGGTCAAGACCATTCTCATGTGTCCAAGAAGGTCCAAGATCATGTCAAGATTCACCCACAAAGAAGCCCAAAAGAAGAAAATGGATCAAAAGCTAGAAATCAGGAAATCTGCCTGTGCAGATCAGCCCACTTCAACAGGCCACCAAAATCAATTGAAAACGAATTTGGACACATGTAAGGCATGCTTAGAAATATATGGAAGTCTAGTTTCCAACCCCACTAGAATCATGCCGTTACAATGTGTGGATATTCAGAAATCCCGGATTTAGTGGGTACAGGTCATTCTGCCTAACAGCTAACTTTAAATGGGCGGTGAAGGCGCGTCAGGAGGAATTATGGCACAAATAATGTATAGCTGGAAATCCCTGGAAGTCTATTTTCTAGTGCCAAAAGAATCACGCCGTTTGAAGTTGTAAAACGTCGGAAACGTAGCTTTTAATACAGAAGGGTCAGATTTGACAGCTTTCAGAAGGTGGGAAGTTTCCTAATCTTCTTCTATATAAAGGGAAGCTCGACCATTTCAAGGGGGATCACACATCATAGAAGCCGAAACGCTTTCCTAAATATTCCTCCCTACATACACTTCGAATCCCTCTCAAAGCCGAAGCTTCCATCTTCCTCGGATCAAGAATAATTGGCGCGCTTCGTCTTGTTCTTGAGAATCATCACTTGACGTTCGCAGTGCGTGTGACGACCCGAACCAGAATCAGATGTGTGTTTGGTACGATTCTCGAGATATGGTTATAGTCGCAGTTTTACGATATTGTGTAGTTTACCGTTTCGATTCGCGACTATGTTTTCAGTCGAGAATTTGAGTTGAGTGTCTTCACGAAAGTTGTAGAGTACGTGATTTCGAGTTCGTGGGTGGTTCCGGAAGATTTTTCCGATAACCGAGGAATATTTTATGATTATTTGAAGTTTCGAGTTTCGTCGAGTTTATCCGAATCATTTCGTATTTTCATTTTGGACCGTTGATCGACCCGAGGGACGAGTATAAATATCGAAAAGTCAAAGAATAGTCGAGAATTAGTCGGGAACTTCATACTGGGCGTTGACTATTTCCAAAACTGTTGACTTTCCTATTTTGGAAAGTGGAAGAGCTGCCGAGAAGGGAAAGTTTCTCGAACGGGAAAGTGAACTCCGGCGACCTTTTTCCGGCCACCATCCGCCACGGGACAGGTATGGTTAGAACCCCTATGTGATTTCGAGTACATTGGTGTATGGTTTGTTGGGTTTTGATGTCGTTTGGGATGGACCCGAATCGGGTCGAGTTCGTCTCCGTCGCCGGAGTCGGTGGAGATGTTTCCGGCGAGTTTCGAGGGACAAGATGTTGGGGGTTTTGCTCCCCGTGCCTTGTAGATGCTACCTAGGTGGTTAGATTTGGAAGAGGTTGAGTTTATGGTTGAACCCGATTGGGTTTTTCCGGTAAGGGATTTGGCTCGGTTTGCTTGATTTTGGAAGGGTTGCAGTTGGTTTTGGACTTCGTGGTAGAAGAGAAATATGCTCGCCTTGATGAGACCTAGAGGACTGGAGAAGTTGGCCGTGAAATTCCTCCGTTGACGGCGCGCCGCCGCCGGCGGCGGCGGTCAACGGCGGTCAACGGTGGTGGAAAAGTCAAATTTTCAGATTTCGATGTAATTAGTGTCATTTTTCTCGTAATCGCGCCCTGATTATCGTACGGAGGTTTTCAGGTTGATTTGGTTAGCCGATTTTCAGTCGAGATTTCGAGTGGGGGTTTCGGGATTTCCGTAATTCATTTTGCACCGCATTTTGTATTTTCGGGAACGGTTGGTTTCCGTGCATCCGTACAGTGTTGTGGATTACGATTTTGATCAGTTATGTGTGTATGTATTCAGGAGATCGAGATCGAGATTTGGATCGTGATCGTGCTTCGGGCGAGGGTACCTCCGCCGGACCACGTGTTTAGCGCGAGTTCGCGCTAGCTGATCTGTGAGTGGACATTTCTTTTCACGGAATTCTTGCGAGTCTCTTATATGATTTTCGAACTTGAGCATGCGTATTGAGTTTACGAATTGCATGAGCGTGTGTTTTACGATTATACGATATACTTATACGAATATACGTATACGAGTATACATACATTGATATAATGTTTCATGCCTTTGTATCGAGTTGTTTATGATTTGGTTTTCACAGTGTACAGTCGTAGTTTGTGATGTTGTATCGATACACTGCATCCCGGCTGATCCCCGAGGATGTTACCAGCTAGGATCACGTGTGGGCTAGGGACCCCGTGGTTCTGGATCACGTGTGGGCTAGGGACCCCGTGATTCCGACTGTGCTTCTGCAGCTAGGATCACGTGTGGGCTAGGGACCCCGTGGTTCTGACTGTAAGATTTTTTACTTGCATGCTCAGTACGCTGGAGGAGTGTGAGTTTACCTCGCGTACTATACTATGTTTGTTTTACCTGGACTCGCATATGTTGTTTTAAACATATATATATAAACTGGTGAAATACATTTATTTTTGTCCACTCACTCTAACGTGTTTATTGTCTTTCCCCTGGGCTTTTCGGTTTCCGTGCCCAGTTTGCAGTTCAGGTTTGGTGTTTCACGTCGCGGTTTGGAGGCTAGTGATCAGAGTCACCTGTGTTTTCCAGTAGGTTTCAGTTTCACCTACTGATGTACATATTGTATATGTTTTACACTAGAGGTCGCTCTGATATATTCCGATACTTGTTTATACGGATTTTCTCAGATATACATATATATAGTTCAGTATGTTACTGTTTGTTGATTATATTAATGTTGAGAAATCCGGATGGGATTGGTGCCCACGGTTTGATTTTTGTGGCATAGGACGAAGTGTTAATTTCCGCGTGCAGGTTATGGTAATTCCACGCTAGTAACGAAACTCTGCCGAAATTTTGAAAAGTTTTGTTGGTTCGTATTTTCGAAGGGGTTCGATTCCGGTTTAGGGAGCTAAATCGGGGTTGGGTCCTTTCAGTGCGCTTCACGGAATTAAAAGTGTAACCATAAACTCTCTATCCCATCTTCGGTTTTGTAAGGATTCTTTGTTTTTGTATTGAAGTTTGTTTAAATTAAGGATATACATTTTGACTAATTTATTTATCTTCCATGTGTTCTTAGTTTTTAATCTTGATTTGTATGCATGCTTGTATGCTTAAAGCTTCTTAATGTGTTGGGTGATACGCGCTTCGTTCCTCCCTAGCATATTTTGTATGAACCTTAGAATAAATAAGGTGTTGGCGCGCTTCGTCCACCTTAAAAGCATATGTATAACTTGCAGGTTGAAAGGTGAGAATTTCGTAGATGGTAAGTGGTTGAAGTATGAAACCGGTGGAGGTTGACATGATGTGATGATTACATGTACATATTAGATTAGGGTTTAATTTTCGTCGGAACTTAGAAAACAAACCAACTCTGCACCCCCCTAAACAAACCTAGCATAGTTATGCATGCACCCTCAATCCCCGGTTAAGAACGATCCCTACTCACGAATGCTACATCAACAAAGAAGGGTTTTAATTGTATTTGTGTTTGATTGAGTGTTTAATTAAGTGCTTGAAAAGACGCGAATCAACGTGTGAGGAGTTAGAGTCTCCCTTGTGTACCATTTGATTTTTATACATTTGACTCGCATATGTTTTTATAATGTATATATTATTTGGTGAAAGACATTCATTTTCGTCCACTCACTCTAACGGTTTTCATGTCTTTCCCCTGGGATTTTCGGTTTCCGTGTCCAGTTTGCAGTTCGGATTCTGGTGTCACACGTCGTGGTCGGAAGCATAGTGCTCGAGCTACCTTGTTTCTTCCAGTAGGTTTATTGTTCTACCTACTGTGGTATACTTATATGATTATACATTAGAGGTCGCTATGAGTATTCTGTTGTATATATTATACGATTTTACTCCGGATTTCTGTAAAGTACAGATATATTTATTGTTTTACTTTACTGTTGATATATTGAGAAATCCGAATGGGATTGGTGCCCATGGTTTGCTTTTTGTAGCATAGGATGAAGTGTATTTTTCGCGTGCAGGTAATGGTAATTCCATGTTAGTGACGAAACTCTGCCGAAATTTTGTTGGTTTTTGTTGGTTCGTGTTTTCGAAGGGGTTCGATTCCGGTTTAGGCAACTAAATCGGGATTGGGTCCTTTCAATATGAAGCCACTGTTTTGCACAAATTTTGTGACCATACATCATTGATCACGGTTGTTATTCCCTAAACTTGATATTAGTGATCATAGTTTTTTGATCGGTACTAATTACATCTCTTATCTCTTTTGTAGATGACTTCATTAGAGCCGGTTATGCCTGAGTTTGACATGCTTAATTTTAAAGAAACAGAGTATCATCGATGGGTCTTTGATGTAGAAAACACATTCATCGGAAAGAGATTCACCAACACCATCTACCCACCAAAAGACCCTAACGTGGTAGAAAACACATTCATCGGAAAGAGATTCACCAACACCATCTACTCACCAGAAGACCCTAACATGGTCGGTGCCCCAAGTGAAGCTCTTAAGGCCAAAACCCTTATGTTTTTGAGGTGACATATCCAATCTTCAAGAAGCAGTACTTGAGAAATACTAATCCCAAGGATCTAAAGCAACTCTTCAACAACACACATGATACACAACTTTCTGAATTGATAGAAAAATGGGAAACGATACGTCTTTAAGATTATACAACGGTGGATGCATATCATGAAGCTATGATAGAGCTTCAGGTTGAACTGAGTTTCTATGGGGTTGAGAAGACTGATCAGGATATGATTGAGAAGTCTTTGAACACCTTCCCATCTTCCATGAGTATTTGGGCTCATTAGTACCGGTTAAAATATGAGCAAGGAATAGTCACTTTATTCAGTGATTTTATGAATATCCTAGCTAAAAATGAAAAGGTATCATGAGAAAATTCCCAACTACAATGCAAGGCACGATGGGACCATGAAAACAATTGAGAATTTAATTATATCACTAAAGGGAAGGAACGTAAGAAAAAGAGAAACACTCGTTATGAGTCTTACAACCATGATGGAAAAGGAGGGCGCAGTAAACATCAAACCTGGTCTTGGTATAAAGATCAAGACGCTGACTCCTACAAGAATCGATTCAGTTCTGGTTGAAGGAATTTGGACAATTCTTCACACTCTGCTCCGTCTACTAATTACACTTACTTCAAGTGTGGTTCTACTAACCATATACATAAGCAATGTTGTGAAAGCAAGGAATTTCAAAATATCTATAAGAGGTACTAGTAACACTTGGCACAAGAGGCTGCCTTTATGCTGGGGAAGACTATGAGATGGAGGATGACGATGAAACCAATTTTATTATAGCATATGACACAAAAGCAAGTCTGGAGACTGAAGTTTTTTGATTAGTCTATGTATTAGTCTTATGTTTCTGCTATGTAATCAAGTTTAGTTTATTTTTGACTTGCAATAATCGGTTTTGTTTGGAATAAGACAATCTTTTTATGTAAGTTTTGATTTTGGCAAAGTAATAAAATTTTCTTCCTTTCGGTATTTGAAAGTGTTAAGAATGGTTATTTCCATACATATTACTTGAATAGTTTGAAATATACATAACTCTATATATGGTATTTTGACACTAAAATACCATAAAATTGAGACAAAAGGAGATGATGATTTTCATCCTGGGAATTTTTGACCCATCGAAGAACCCCTCATGGATTGATTTTGGCACTATTTCAACCCGTCAAAAATTTTGCCCTATATCTTTCGATCCGTCGAAAGATGGTCCTCGGTCACCAATTTTGCACCTTTAACCCGTCGAAGCAACATCTCGACTCGTCGAAGGCTTACCTCTATCTCCAAAATTATCCAAATTCAGCCCGTCGGTGCAAAGTTTCGACCCGTCAAAAAATATATCGTAAATTCTTATCGATTTTAGGTTTTTCTTTGACCCTTCGAGCCATCTCCTCAGCCCGTTAAAGAGGTCTCCCTAGACACAATTTTCTTGATTTTTGACCCGTCGAAAATCGATATCAGAAATTCATATTGATTTTTGGGTTTATTTTGACCTGTCGAGTGGATTTCTCTACCCGTCAAAAATCTAACCCGGAATTGGTGTTTTGGATGTGTTTTAGATCGTTTCTATTGAAAACTTAAGGCTAAAAACAAATTCATAATTTTCCTTTAGGTTTATCGACCAATACCTACTACTGCACTTGATACCCTATATCAAATGTGGTTTTACATCAGTTTTGTCATGCCATGAGACTTAATCTATAAGGGTCCTTTTGACCGGCCATGTGTTTTATATCAGTTTGGATGTTGTATTGATCAGCACTCCAATCGAACCTTGATAAGTTTTAAAAATACTTTGTGCCAACGGTTTTCAATTGAAACAATATTGTGAAAATGGAAAAGAGTTTAGTGTGCAATCTCCATAGAATATTGCCGACGGCACAATCTAGAGAGGTTTATGAGGATTTGTAGTGGTTTATATCTTACTACGGTACATATCATTTAAAGAGTACGTGACTGCCTCATATAAGCTTTTGCATTATGATGATCAAAATATTGAAAAATTCTCATGGTCATCGGTTCTTAAGAGCAAAGAAGCATGTGAAAATACCTAAAACTATCAGTTTAGATGGGGAGACTGAAATTACTCCACTCGATCTAGGTTCGGTCTTTAAGATGAGCGTAGCACAATCCCATGCGTTTTTCCCATTGGTTGCTTTTATGGCTAAATCCAATGGACATCGCTCGATTTGCAAAGCTTGTTCATTGCTTGTAATACTATTTACAAGCATGATCTTCTTTTGTTATAGACACAACTTTCATTGCTTCACACATTCCTATAATATATTTGTGGACCAATCAAACCGGTATACAGACTATATTATAGTTTTGGTTGCTGCATCGACGCATTGGTCATACATTGCTCTACTAGCCACATGGAATGCTGCATTTGCAAAACTCCTAGCACAGGTTATTAAGCTTTGGGCTCATCACCTGGACAATCCAATCAGGTCTATTAGATTGGATAATGTAGGAGAGTTTATATCAAAACCTTTTGATGATTACTGCATGTCAGTTGAGATTGAAGTTGAATATCTCGGCCTCATGTTCACTTACAGAATGGTTTAGTAGAGACAAAAATCAAGCAATGACAGCTTGTGGCCAAAGCTTTGGTAATGTATACTAATATACCGGTATGTGCCTGGGGATGTGCAGTGTTACATACAGCTATGCTTATTCAGTTGAGACCCATAACATGCCAAACATTAAGTGCGTACCGGGTGGTAACTGGGTATGAACCTGACATTTCACATTTATGCATCTTGGTTGCGCCATATATGTGTCAATTATGCCTCTACAACATATTACAATAGGCTCTCAATGACTTTTAGGCATCTATGTTGGTTGTGACTCTCCAACGGTTTTTCGTCATTAAGAACCTTTGACAGTAGATTTTTACTGCTAGTTTTGTAGATTGTCACTGTGATGAGACATACTTTCTGTAGTTAGGGGGAGATAGGAATGATTCCATTCTGGTTAAACATAAAAAATTGACGTGGTATGTCTCCACTATTTCTCATCATGATCCCCCCACATCTTAGTATGAGATTGCAGTGCAATGTATCCTTGATCTTCATAAAGTAGCAGATTCGATGCCTAACTCCTCTATTAATATCGTGAAAGTGACGAGATCGGTTATACCTGCTGCAAACAATCCTGCAAGGTTGAAAGTCCCCAGAATTGGGCAAGTTAACACAATACCCAGGCAAGGTAGTATTTCTCCTGCCCATGGAGTAACGTCGGTCAAAAATCCACTGATGAGTTACCGGTGAAGAAGCAAGCCATCAAGGCACAACTGTTCATCATCAACACATGAGATTATTTCTGACTACAATTGTGTCTAGAAGTCAACATTAACAAACATTGGGGAATGCCTCAAACTCAATGACGATGTTAGTAAATAAGGAAATCTCACCAAGTTAAATAAGGGCTAGAGGTATTATGGATAGTTCTTCCTTGTTTGTTGATGATGCATTTTCTAACACTCAGGAATTGACGATGATGAGATGGAACCTCGCTCTGTTGCGGATTGTCAACATATAGCAGATTTAGTGATATGGAAAGTAGCAATCCAAGCTGAACTAAAATTTCTTACAAATGGCAAGTTTTCAGTTAGCTAGTGTTATGTCCACCGAATGGTAAGCTGATTAGACATGAATGAGTTTTTATTCTGAAGAACAATGAGAAAAACTTATGGCACAATGTCTTCTCAACGCCCCGGTATTGATTATGAGGAGATGTATTTTCCGGACATGGACATCATTACTTTCCGCTACCTCATCAGGTTGGCAATGTCTGAAAACACTAAGTATGCAGCCTACGAACGTGGTTACAACATATCTCTATGGGGATCTTGATTCAGAGATATACATTAGAGTGTTGATTGGCATGGTTATACATAGTTCAAGTAACTCTAAACCACGGAGTGCTCATGTTATCAAATTGAGACGTTCACTACTGTAAGTGACTGCTTGATTGGGAAGGGATACATGAATGGTAAGTTATGCACATACGTGTTCATTACATGAACGAGTTGTTTGAGATGAAATACCTTGGTAGGACTCGATTATGTCTCGGTTTAAAAATAGAACATCTAGTTGGTGGAATACTTATTAACTAGTCTGTTTATGTCTAAGTCAGATAATGGACAAAACACACTCTTTTAGTACACAAATGGTGTTCGCAGTCTGGAACCCAAAATGACCTATTTCATCTGAATGATGATGTTAAGGAACTTTTGGAGATGAGATTACATATCTTACTACGGTGATAGCTTGGTTATAGCGTGGTGTACACATCCAGACATTGTCTTCTCGTTCTGTGCCTACGCAAAGTCATTGGAATTGTGTAAAGCATATCTTCGGCTACTTGAAATAATCCATTGACTTGGGTTTGTACTTTTCATACAAAGAAAATAGAGAGAACCTTGAAATTCTCGAAGAAAAAAATGGTTGAATCGCAACATGCAGGTTCTGGGATCGACCTGTCAAATGAATCTTTCGACCTGTCAAAAATTGCACCCTAAATGGACCCGAAGGTGTCAATCGACCCGTCGAGAGGATTGCTCGACCTGTCGAAGAATGTGCTCTAGATTGACCCAAAACTATCATCGACCTGGGTGAAAGCTTCGACCCATTGAATTTCTCTCCAGCTGCGAGCACTGTACCTCAATTTAGTGCGGTCTCCTACTCAGAGACACCTTCTAATGTCTTGGTTGGTTTTGCTGATGATGGATTTCTCTCTAACCCACATAAATGACGTTCCTAAATAGGTTATGTATTCAGCATGGGGAACACGACGATTTCTTGGAGATCAACAAAGCAAACCCTTGTTGCTACTTCCTCAAATAATTATGAGATTATAGTTTTGCATGAAGCAGTTAAGGAATGTGTCTGACTTAGGTCAATAATACACCACATTCGAGAGTCTAGTGGATTATCATCTACTACGACAACACCAATTTGCATGTTTGAAGATAATGTGGCTTGCATTGAACAAACAAAGTTGGGTTACATTAATGGTGGTCATACTAAACACTTTTTGCCGAAATACTCCTATAATCAACAACAGCAACGGTTATTGAATATCGTGTGAACCGGATTAATTCGATGGATAATGTTGCAGACTTGTTCACCAAGTCTTTATCAAAATATACATTTGTGAACCATGTGATACGCATTAGGATGCGAACATTATCTGAACTCCAAGATTGAGTTACTCATCAGAGGAAATTCATTTCGTAAACATCAATGGAAGTGTACATCACATGTGGTCGCTTTTGTAGTTGATGTGTTGTATTATTTTTTTCTTAGACCAAGTTTTTGTTTTACTCATGAGGTTTTCGTTTGCTTGGTATAGTTTTTAACGAGACAACATGTTATGCATCATCCATTAGGATCGTGACACAATGGTGAGTGTTTAAGGAAATAATATTCCTGGTATCCAGGTGTGTATTTTGTCCTAATTAGTGTAGAAGTTGATATTCTCTTAATCCCTAATTTATAAGGATATTGATTGTAGCAGATTGTAATGTCTATTTAAGGTCATTTATTAATGAATAAAGTATCGTTTCAGTTCCTTAAATATGTACGATATTTCGATGAAATCTTGTTTTTAGGGTTTAATTTTGTGAAACTGCTTGATGACTCTCAATCAAGGTTCTAAAAATCGCTAGACGGCTCTAGACAGTGAGGGTACCTTCTAGTGCCTATGCGTTTAGGCAGGGATTAATCGGATTCTAGGCGGTTTGTATTATATACATATTAATTGATAGGTATAATAATAAAGATCCTTATAAAGTCAAATTAGACATAATTATAGTCACAAAACTAAATAAAAAATATATTATTGAGTTGTTATTAAAAGTTACATGACACAATGTTAAGATTTTATTGTATTTTCACTCCATCTATCCACATAATACAAAATCATAACACAATGAAAGGCTGCAAAGTAAGGAGATCGAGCTTAATTAGTTGGGATTGACTGTTGCAAGACAAAACTTCAAAAGCGCTGTGTTGCGAGTCAATTTGAGAATTTAGGGTTAGATCCTTAAATTTTAAGTGTTTATATTTTTGAAAGAAAAAAACTGACCTGTCTAGAACTGTTAATTTTTTTTTTAAATTTAAAATAAAAATAAAAAATAGAACCGTCTATGTCTAGAAAGAAAAAATAATTTTTTGTGTAATTTGAGACAAAATACAACGATTAAGACCAACCTTTAGAATAGTGCTCTCGGTACCCACTGTATGCCACAAGATCCTGTTGGTCATAAGAACGAACCTCCTAATCTAATGAGGTACTTGAGTAGTCCTTATTGTAGAGTTCTTCATTAGAAAATTTCGAGACTGCTAATAAAATTCGTCCCATCACCATGAGTCGTCAGCCAATCATTATCCAGATTTTACTGATATAATCACCCGATTTCTCCTGTATTTATCTGCGAAATTCCAATACACCATACCATTCTTCTATTAATTAAGTCCCTTTAATGTCCGTCCTTACTAGCTATCACCGTGGCAGGGTAGCTGTATGGTAGACCCCCTCGATCATCATCATGACGTGCTTTCCTCTTGTTTGTATATTTGCAAACGATTGACACGTCTATTTCTAATTTTCTAAAAAACAAGGATTAGTAGTCTTAAACGGACATCAATACTGTACAACAAATGTTCAAATCAAACGGAATGATATCTGAAAAACAGAGAAATGTGACTCATGCATTATTAGAAAACCAATGAAGAAAAGAACAGAGAAAAGAAATGAAAAATATGGTCATCAAAATGTGCGACGGTTAAAGTCATACATACAAAGGTCTGTCTCTTCGCTCGGACTCTTTATTACCGGTGGTAGGTGAATATGGTAGGTTTTTTCTTCTCCTCCTTATAAAACCACTCTTCTCACTAGAGTTTCTATATATCCATCCATTTCTGCCTCTTCCTTTAGTCACAAACTTCAGCTCAAACTTCAAAAACTGCATAATTTGTCTATAAAGAAAGAGACCAACCTCGTCGTTAATTAAGCTAATTAAGATGCCTGCAGCTGATCAAAGCTCTCATTCGCTTTCCGCCGGCCACGGCCAAACCGTGTGTGTCACCGGTGCCGGTGGCTTCATTGCTTCTTGGCTTGTCAAGCTCCTTCTGGAGAGAGGCTATAATGTGAGAGGAACCGTGAGAAACCCAGGTACGTTGAAACCATTGTGTACGTGTTTACCATTTGTAACATGTGTATATATACACACACACACACTGATTTGCTGTTTTGGTTTTTTGTTCATATATAGAGGACCCGAAGAATGCTCATCTGAGAGAGCTGGAGGGTGCCAAAGAGAGGCTGACCTTGTCTAAGGTTGATCTTCTCGATTTCGAGAGCCTTAAGAACGCCATTAACGGTTGCGATGGAGTTTTCCACACGGCATCACCTGTAACTGATGATCCGGTAAGTTTTCCTGGCCATGGAAATCTTTGATTACCTTACTTTCTTTCTATCTTTCTTCTTCGTTTGGTAGGTAAGAAAATGATCAATCGGTATCACTCGTTTTTGTTCTGTCTCTTTACGGAACCAAACCATACGTTCAAAAGCATTATAATGATGTGATTGCCACCGCAATCACTTTCTTTTGTCGATGGTGCTGTAGTGGCATGGAATCCTCACTCCTACTCCAAAGTATAAACTAAAACTATTCAAGAGGATCGTTACCCAACAAAATAGTCATTAGAAATTTTAAAAGAATGGAAAGAGGGGGAGGGGGACAAGAGATGAATATTTCTGGAACAATTAATGGATTATGTGGTCAAATAATTGGATTTAATCAAGAGTTATTTTCTCTTATTTTTTATGTTATAGTCCAAAAATGACTAATCATTTCCAAGATTTAAGAGAAATGAAATGTTCTAACCAAAACCGGCCAAACACATGAGCCTCTCTCTTGTTAGTCTTCAATGTACCTTCTCTTTTTACATCCATTCAAAAAATTTAATCTCCGCCATGTGTCACCATTCGATTAATGAATCAAGATAAAAAGTTAACGAGCCTACAATAAACTAGGGCATCATATTCCTACTTGCTCCACCCACACTCACTCTTCTATACCCTCCTCCGTTTACTTCCTCCTTATATTCCAGCGGCACCTCCCCGGAGACCAGCTCCAGCATCACCACCCCGAAAGTGTACACGTCACACAGCTGCGTCACCACGCGGGTCGTCTGAAACTCCGGCGACATGTACCCTCGGGTACCTTCCACCTTCCTCTAGAATCTCTATACAGATTGACTAATATATATAGTGATTGGTAGACTCTACCCCTATAATCAAGCCACACAGTTGGGAAACACCTTTTAAGTCATTGGTCATTGTCATATAGATATAATTAGTCTCCTAACCCAGAAAACGATACTTTGAAATAGGATTGAGCATAAAGATGAGCATAAGGCCATAATATAAAAAATCGTGTGGCTATACTGTTTCCGGCGGTAGTGTGATTTCAATTCAACACTGTCTAGCAATCTCAAACAGCAGGTGTGGACAACCTGTCCAAAGCTTCGGAGATATGCCTCATTATTGGCCTTCTTTCCGTACTGCTATGGACGCAAGCCATTGCAATCTTTAACACTGCGATCGATTATCTCTTCTTCCATTTCGACATCTTGCATGAGATGTGGGTCTAAGACATCCAAAAGTGGCTTTTTGCCATCGATACAGAGCCGAACCCAGTGAACTAGGTCCATTTCTGAGGAACCTACTTGGAATAGTGGAAATCTTCTAGTACTCATTTCAAGCAATATCACCACACAGGAATAGACATCCCACTTTGTGATAGCTTGACCACTTTCAGAGCTTCGGGAGCTTGATAACAAGAACCCAGATTACTAGACGAACAAACTACAACAGATTCTGAAGACTCGAAAAAACAAGGATGTTCGATAATACCTTTGATGCCCACGAGCGCTCCCAAAATATCGACGCGGTGTCCGGTGCCGGAGAGGACAGAAATTTCCGATTGCGGGTAAGGATCTGCTGACCCGAGCTCATCGTAAGTTCGGAATCCTTATTAAGATGAACGGCTGAGATTAAAATTTTTGAGGGGGTGTGTGGCGCGCGCTCTCTCTCTTCTCTCTCTCTCTCTCTCCGTGTGTGTGTGTGTGTCAAAATGAAGAAAACAAACAAGTTGAACTATCCCAACATCCTAAACCCTAAACTATACCCCTGAGTTAATGATTGACCCTAATGTAGTTTTTCACGAGTTTTGTACTTTACAAAACAACATTCTATAGTAATGTGAAGCTATTGAAAGATGTAACAGAGTACAATACAATTAGTAGTTACAAGTTATTGTACTATATATCTATATATTAACAGATCCTTTTGTTGCAAAAGGACCTTCAACAGATTGGCATTCAACTTTTACGATCCGATTCAGTGCGCACTAGCTATAAATAGAATAATGGCCGGCGCCTAATCTTGATGATATTTAAAAATTTCTTAGATTGCAATAACATTATTGTTACATGTTCAGGAGGAAATGGTGGAGCCGGCGGTGACCGGAGCCAAAAATGTGATCCTTGCAGCTTCCGATGCCAAGGTTAAACGCGTGGTCTTCACGTCTTCAATTGGTGCCGTCTATATGGACCCTTCAAGGGGTCCCGATGTTGTAGTCGACGAGTCTTGTTGGAGTGACCTCGAGTTTTGCAAGAACACCAAGGTAACTAGCTTAGCTAAGTAAGAATGTTTGATACATATATGATATATCATACTACGTATAAAGCAAGATATATGACAATCGAAACCCTAATTCGGCCAGAACTGGTATTGCTACGGGAAAGCTGTGGCGGAGCAAGCCTCATGGGATGAGGCGAAAGAGAAAGGGGTGGACTTGGTGGTGGTGACCCCTGTTTTGGTGCTTGGACCACTGCTCCAACCAACTATTAACGCAAGCATTGTCCATATTCTCAAGTACTTGACCGGCTCCGCCAAGACTTATGCCAACTCAGTTCAGGCCTATGTGCATGTAAGGGACGTTGCATTGGCACACATACTGGTCTATGAAACTCCGTCTGCCTCTGGCCGTTATCTTTGCGCCGAGAGCGTTCTTCACCGTGGTGACGTCGTCGAAATCCTCGCCAAGTTCTTTCCTGAGTACCCTATACCCACCATGTAAGTAGCAAGCACCATTAACTGACTCTCTTATTTAGGACCAGCTTGATTAAGGCCGGTATACAGCAAACAGTCCATCAACCTCAATTTAGATAGAGGTAATAAAAGGAACATGTTACAATATTAAGATTGTTTATGACTTGTCATCAAACCCAAAACTTGGTGTTGAAGAAATCTTTGAACATCTCACATATATCACTTAAAGTCAGATTATGGAAATGTGAACAACAATTTCAGTAACTTTAAAATAGGTATGCTAAAGAACAAAATGTAACCAAAACACTATAATAAGCTAGAGTCCGTGATATCAAATGAATATTTAAAACGCAACTAGCTAGGTTTCGAGAAAATTTGGAATGTAATTTTGCTTCATCTTCAATGTTCCCAGAGTAGATAGGAATCCAAGATGATGTATAAAAACACTACCGGGTATGCCTTTTCATTTCTAGTGGATGGTGGGGGCACTCGGGTTTGGTGCACCAAACCATGACTTGCCTATATCATCCAACTCTGGAGACCGGGGGGAATTTGAAAAAATTATCTCCAAAAAGTTGAAATTGTACATGGAAAAATGAAACAAATAAAATCCTGTGGAGATGAGGAGTCCTTACCTACTCCAATGACTTGATGTCACCTCCACTCTCTAAACATCTGTCCCCTCAAGTCATCACGTACCTATTATTCCCTTAAGAATTGAATTTCAGGCCTGCAGCTTCTTTAAAATCATGGAGCAGCATCATTGTCAATGTAACAGATGGCTGCTTCTTTTGTAGGTGAACGAAAAATACAGGAAATGAAAAATACAGGAAATGAATAAATTCTTTGCATGGAGACTAATAATTAATATTCTTTTCCAGTTTTCCATGATAGAGTGGAGAGTCGAGACTAATGTTATTTGTTTGGAAAATATTTGTAACATGCAAATATGATTTTGCAGGCTGAAAGATGATGGGAAACCTAGAGCAGAAGCATATAAGTTCTCAAACCAGAAACTACGAGACCTGGGTTTGGAGTTCACCCCAATGAAACAGAGCCTCTATGACACTGTGAAGAGCTTGCAGGACAAGGGTCACCTAAAACCTCCTACAAGACAAGAAGAAGACGCCATTAAGATCAAGTCTTAGTTAAAAGCTTCTTAATTATGGGGTGTTGCTAGATGAAAATAATCTAACGCTCTGCCCCCAGTAATATAGTAGCAATCAGAATATCGAACAGAAAAAATTGGTTGCGATTATTCAAAAAAAAAATATGGTTGCGAGTGCGTCTTACTTTGTTGTCTGTGTCAAAACCCTAACTTGTTGGGTTCGTTTTTTTTTTCTTTTCTCTTCCACTTAATTACTGAACTTTAATTGTCATGTACGTATGTAATGCATATATATGAATATTATGATCATATACTTAAATTTGATGTGCCTACGTAGGCTGTTTGCAATGATGATATCAGAGCTATATATATGTTTACAACACAAGTCAACATAAACATTAAACTGACCAAGACGTTCGTCGTACATACTATGCAAGTCAAATTGGTCTTCTAGCAGTAGATATAGCAAAATATTATAAACATTTTTAAGGTGTTAAAGGTATCCAAAAGCTTCTTAGGCAAGGACAAATCCTTTGGTCCATGTGAAATGATCCAATTGTGCATTGCAGCACAGTACTTGGCCACGTTCATAATTTAGCAAACATACTTTGACGCTACCATTGAAAAGAAGAGCAGAAGATTATTCAAGGAAGGATGTGACAGAAATCAGCCGCAATTTATTTCAAATGTTGGGCGCCTAAAAGTCCTAGCTAGAAAAGTTACGTAGTTGATCTAGCTTAGACAACTATATCAATATATCATCAGTCAACATCTCCAGCAGACCTTCTCTGAGGAAGTTGCATGCTTACAATGTCTTCTCTTGGAAGACAACCAGGCTGCTCAGTTCCCATTTCTCTGCTTTCGGGAGTTGTTAATGCCAAAAGATGTGGAGCCTCCTTATTTTTACGGAACACCAGATATGCGATTCTGGCCAAATACAAGGTCATGCAGGAGAATCCTAGTAGCCCAAGAAAAACGAGAGCAACAAGTTCAAAGTGACTATGAATAAGTATCTTAATGAATCCACTCATCAAATAGTATATGTTGATGGCCATAAGCAGAGAACCAATGATCCAAGTGATTGCTGAAATCTGCTAAAGGAAAAATATCGATGATCCAAGTGATTGCTGAAATCTGGATTGATAGACTCACTTTTATTTGAGACTAGTCTAGTTAAATACACTTTTATCGTACTGCTGGAATCTGATAAGCTTATAAAATAAACTTAAGAGATTGACAGTTGCAATTGACTTCAACAGTAAGTGAATGGGAGGCTTACCGCAGTACAATTGACATATACCCCCATTTTGGTCTTGCTGCTGGTGAATTTGAGAAGTGGAATCAGAGCAAAAGGCAGCTCAAACGATAAAATCATCTACAGGAACAACATGAGATGATATGATTAGCAGGTTTCAACATAAGTAGTATCTTGAGAAGGACATATTCCCTACTACATACAACAACTTACAAACACCTCATATAAGACAGGGATCAGGAAAAATGAAATGTTGGTAAAATTTGATCCATCTTACTGATGCAATGATAATCAGCTTTCCAGCCCCAGCAGATCCTCCAATAAGTGCAACTATCAAACTAGGGACTATTGCCAATCATCTTGTTAAAAAGTTTCTGATCCATGTTGTCAGTCGCAAATCAAGAAAGCCCTTCAACAAGAATACAGGTACATATTGTTAAAATCAGAGCACAACCATCACAAGATATATACAAGTTGCGCCATTTTACATTTCAACAATGGTAGAGATATCTAAGATTAGTTGTTTTCAATTTTTATACAACTATACATATTATGTAGCTCAAAGTATAAATCTCAAATCTGATGTAGCTTCCTTTTAAAAGTTACCTAAATATACAAACGGGAACAGAAATAAAGTTTGTCTAAAAACCTTTGTAGAGAAGTAGCAGCCAAGTCCTGACAAAGAATATAATTTATTACTGTGCAGAAATTAAAATGGAGTTCTGTAGCAAGGCACCTGCATAACATATTGCCCTGCATATGTTCCTGTTATAGTAGAGCTTTGACCTGATGCCAGCAAGGCTACAGCAAAAATTTTAGAACTCCAGCTACCTAAGACATTCTGCTCTGGGTTATATTTATCTCCTGATGAAAAATGACTGCTTGATGCTTCCGAAGAATCAAGAACGAAGCTTTATTCAAATCCAGGTCCTCGCAATTCATCCGATCTTCAGCACTCAAATGTGCGGAATTGCAAACTGCACCACTTACAGAAATAACGGAGACATTTATAAGGAAGGCTATCATCAGAGCAAAACCACTTTCTACCATATAAAATTTGCACGCCTCCTGCAAATAGATATTTTGTCAGATATGGCTTGGTAGTATACTCAACTCCTACACCATGATGTATCAACACATGGGAAAAAATTGACATCATCCCTGCATGAGTCTTTTACAGGTGATACCAGTCAATTATAAAACACCAATCATCAAGGGGAAATGACGTGCTCAGCAGAAACTATAGACTGAAACCCGTTATAATAGTCATCATATTTTGAGTAAAGCTCATGGGGCTAATTCTGGACTGCAGGACATAAATAAGTATAAGATCACGATGTAATTTGTAGATTGTTTTACTGGATAATGGAAAATCAGAATCCACCAATTTGTATGGTGTTTTAAACCTTCTGACAAGGATGTAAAGTGGATATTAACCTTACGTGGGTGTGTGACCATCGATAAATCCTTTTTATAGACCAAAAGAGAGCAGATAACTGAGAACAAGCACAGTTTAAAAATAGCCCAAAACATTAAAACGGTACAGTTTCACTTCAAAGCTTTCCGCCTGCACCTAAGCTTGTGTCAGCCAAAGAGATACTGTAAGAATATATAGCATGAACGCAAGAGATGTACAGGTGTTAAAGGGAAATAGACTTTTTACGATCATGATGGAAACCATCAGCAAAATCTTTGGCCAATAAAGAAATATGCATGCTACTCACAAAACAATCAACACTAGGTATCAGGTCGACATAAGAGAACACGTCACATAACAACATTCAGAAATCAGGCAAAATATTGAGTTCCATCAGTTTACTGAAAAATGTTGATGTACATTGACTCCGCGAACAGATCGTGGTATTTTCCTAGAAAGCACCAATGCGGAGTGAAGGAAGAGATTGTGTCTGTAACAAGTAGACAAGACAACACTAATGAGCAATCAGAAATATTTTCAAAACGAAATTTGATTTAATATAGTCAGTTGAAACCTACGGCATAACCATAGCACCAAGAAGCGAAATTGCTAGACCAGTAGCACCATTTCCTTTGAGTTGTGGAACAAAAAGGCCATTCAAAACTTCTGTGGCATCAGGCTTTGCATAGCCAAGCTCAAAAAAGAAGCATCTGGCAATTGTGATCACAAGTATGCAATCAGGAATTCAAGTTTCCTAACCTGTAAGCAGAAAGACATGTGGGTTTGATAACTTATACTCGAGGAATGAAAACCAAGATCTCAAAGAAGGGGACCGTACATGGGAAGCATAGTGAGTTACCCCATATTGTTGTAATGCAAGAAGCATCAATGTACTGATTCCTGTTAGGAGAACACCGATCCATACAGGTATATTGAAGAGCATGTTCAATGCAAAGGCAGTTCCAATCACTGGTAAAGAACAAGATCTGTCTTATCAGTGTATCTATTAACAGAAATCGAAGTTGTCAAGTATCCAACCAAGAAAAGGTTCTGATCAGACCTATTTGCTTCTAATCGTCTGAACTCTGAACTGATAACAACACCTAAGCAGAGAAACACTTACCTTCAGGAATGTCACACGCAACTATAGAAATCTCAGCAAGAACCCAAAGGATGAAATTTGTTCTCTTAGGATATTCCGCTCTGCAGTGCTCGGCCAAATGCTTTCCTATAATTAACATGAAGCAAATAATTACTGACTATCACTAAGAAAATGAGGACCCAAAAAAAGGGGGGTAAAACTGATTTATCATATCACTTGCCTGTGACTACCCCAAGATTGGCTGCAAGGGACAGAATGACAAGAGCAGCACATGAAGCAACTAGTATTATCCAAAGTAGCTGAAAAGAGAAAGTTCCTTGGAACTGTTATCATCTATTCCATGGCTGTATCTAGTTAGGAAACAAATGAAAATTGAAAATATACCCATCTGTCAATGACTGGAACCTCTATATTCAAACATGTAGTTACTAGATTGATAAGGCTAACTAAAACAGAACACCAAAAATTTCAATCGGGAGATTCTGGATATCTTATAAAACATAAAGAAATAAATTGTTCTCTTCTTCATATAGGCCCCTAGGCTATTCAATTTCCAGTAATACCTAAACACATTTATCATGTGAAATTCAGATACACTACAAATCCAATGCACTGAAGATTCTGTTAGCGTGCTGCATTGTGTCAATAGTTTACACTATTAAACTCTGAAGTCCTTAGAGAAATACCATTTTATGATGCTATAGACCCATTTTCTTAAGATGCTGAACCTGATTAATTAGAGAGTTAAGACCGGTTAATGGTGAAATGCGTACCCCATCCTTGTACTGTGCTCCTGACTGTAAATCTGTCTCAACTGCAAGTTGACGACAGATATAAGAGATTATGTCACAAAACTAGAAAAGAAAAGTAGAATATTTGAATGAGGTTACATTCTTACAATTCCCAGGATCTATATACGCAATTGAAACGAGAAACCCTGGACCCATGTAGGCAAATACATTTTTCCAACTAGTCTTCTGCATAAACAAAGTAGTACTAGTAATGAATAAAAGAAATCTCATCGGACACACCTTCCTCACATGAGTCACAAGAATCAGTGAATCGTCAAGAAGAAAAAGTAGAAATGATAGGTATCCTTCTTCTCAAAGTTGAATCTAGTTGATATTGAGACTAGCCAGTACTTATAAGAATATTGATGTGAATTTAATAAAAAAGATTAACAAGAAGTAATAAAAGGTCAAGTGCAGTAGAAGTAGCTCCAATTATTCTGTAATCCAGGAAGCTCCGAGGTGAAACACTCTATCACAAGGAAACACAATAATGGCCTGCACAGTTAACCATCCACTTCCAATCAATGGTTTCAGCTATCCACGATTCCATAACTTTAATAATACTTCACAGTGAATTGTGCAATCAACAGTAATGATATATATTGTACCAAGCATAACATAGAAGTGTGATCAGACTGAATCAAACTCACATCCAGAACAGCAATTTTTTCTGTATCCAAGTTCTCAATGAGCGGCTCACTGGAGCAACTTTGGTTTCCAGAACTTGTAATGAACTGTGGCTGATTGGAACCTGCCGCAGCCATCTTTTCTATCTTCTACTTCAACACTGCTAAAAAAGCACAAAAACAGATCAATAACCATTCAAATGCTGTAGTACTAAAGCTGGAACTCTACTTGTACTTGTAGACCAATATAAACAGCACAAATATACAACATCAATCCCACAAATTTTCAAGGCTACAAACATCGAAATTGAAACTCAATAGAAAACTCAAGAAATTAGTATCCGGAAGACGAAAAAACAATAAGATTGAGGAATGATGAAATGTTTACCCTGTATATGAGGCTGAAAGAGCTGAAGAAAAGCCACCACCTTTGCAAATAGCCAGCCACTATTAGAAATGAAAGAAAACAGAAATGGAACCTAAAATCAATAGGCTAATGCCCATCATGAGTGTGATAAGAAACTGTTGAATCCCAGATGATGAAGACACTAATCATATTCACCAAATCCATGTTTCATCCTTTTACCAAGAAAAGCATACAGAGTTGTCTACCAACAGAGAGAGGGAAGCATTACCAGTGTTGTTCCTGTCTTCGAAGAGCACGTACAGTCGGCAGTACTCGAGAAAGTACACGCTCTCTCTCTCTCTCTCTCTCTCTCTCTCTCTCTCTCTCTGTCTTAGAGAAAAATACGGGCTATGTATCTTTTATATTTCTGTGACCACCGCCCTATACACAGTCTGGGATAGTCTGATTGGTTCAGTTAACATAGTTTAGTTGTGTGGCTAATTAGTAATTAGCTTGGTTTGGCGGCTGAACATTCTTGCTTTTTTACGCTTTCCCCTCTCCAGTAAGTATAGTAGGCCATTTTGTTGCCAACCTCATCTATTGACACGAGTTTATTGAAACAACAATCCTCTATTATAGAAAATGATCATGTTACTATGCACCGTAGGGTTAAATTCCCCAAGGACTAATTTTTCCTTAAAACATGTCGCAACCTAAGGGTTGGTTTCTCCGATATTCTTTACATTTGACTGAGCCAGCATATGTGATCATCCCATTACCCAGCCTCAAACATGTTGCCACAAGTATGTACTACACCACCGTCGGTAACCTTCGCCGCTGCCAAATGCGACAAACTCTACGACACCCTCTCTCTCTCTCTCTCTCTCTCTCCACAACTAAACCATACCAAACAATGAACTTCTCCCTCCCTCCCTCCCTCCCTCCCTCCCTCTCCCCACAACTAAACCATACCAAGCAATGAACTTATTGCTCAGTCGCATCATGTAGTCATCACCAGTAAAACCAAAGAAAACCACTTTGATTCAATTATACACAGCCAAGATCCATCAAACCACTCTCACCGTCGAACATTTGGTGTGCATAGTGTTGGTTCTACTGGTTTTGCTGTGCTCAACAGAACTGGAAATGATCAATGATCTTATTAACAACTTTGGCTATTTAAAGCCATGGCAGACGTGCTGCATACATCAAGATTACGATGAGAACATGCTCAACATCATGGGTCACGTAAAAGAAACACTCCCTAAATAATAGGGAAGAATAACAGAAACGAAAACAAATGGAAAGATAAACACAACAGCTTCCTAGTACAACTAAGAATCCTTATTGTAGCTCTCTGGATTGACTCCCTCTTGAACAGTCTCTTTCATTCCCTCCCTTAAACTAACCTCACCCCTCTGAGGTAGTTTACTACTAGCTGAGCATACTCCTATCATCGCTCGAAGTTTCTGAAACACATCTGTCTTCAGTGGTTTTGTAAAAATATCTGCTGCTTGTTCATGAGACCCACAGAACTCTAACTTCAAGACTTTATCTTGTACCAAATCTCGCAGAAAATGATATCGCACATCTATATGCTTGCTCCTCCTGTGAAACACCTGATTTTTGGACAATTTAATGGCAGAAGTATTATCACAGAGAATTGTAATAACACTTTCCTTCATTTGACACTAGTTCCTACAGAACTCGATTCATCCAAATAGCTTGACAGGCGCAAGCAGCAGCTGCAATATATTCAGCTTCTGTGGTTGAGAGAGTCACTACAGCTTGCTTCTTTGATGACCATGCAATAGCTCCTTTACTCAACATAAACACATAACCTGAGGTACTCTTCCTACCATCAATATCTCCAGCATAGTCACTATCAGAATATGACTCCAGCTTAACTTCCCCTCCTCGATTATACAAGATTCCATAATCAAGAGTCCCTTTAAGATACCTCAACACCCTCTTTGCTGCCTGAAAATGAAGTGTAGTAGGTTTGGACATGTACCTGCTTATCAGACTTACCACAAACTGAAGATCTGGTCTTGTGATAGTGATGTACATAAGACTACCAATAATCTGTTTGTACAAAGTTTCATCTCTTTTCTCTCCTCCTTCATCATAATCTACCTTACTCCCTGGTACCATAGGATTGCTGACAGCATTGCAATCCTCCATACCAAACCGCTTCAGAATCTCAATTCCATATTTGTGTTGTGAAATATGAGTTCCCTCCGGATGCTGCCTTACCTCAATTCCAAGAAAGAATCTCATTCTGCCAAGATCAGTCATTTCGAATTCTCTTTGCATGGAACTTTTAAATTCTTGCATCATAGCAGTATCATTATTGGTGTAAATAAGATCATCTACATAAATACTGATGATGAGAATTTTACCTCCTTCACTCCTCTTCAGAAACAAGGTCTGCTCATTCCTGCTTCTGTGTAAACCTTCTTGGATGAAATATTCTTCTATACGACTAAACCAAGCTCTGGGAGCTTGTTTTAGTCCATACAGTGCTTTGAACAATTTGTATACTTTCAGCTCACTTCCTTTAACCACATGCCCTTTAGGTTGCTCCACATACACATCTTCTTGTAACTTCTTGTAACTTCCCATACAGAAAAACTGACTTGACATCTAGCTGGTGGATCTCCCATCCCTTTTGAGCAGTCATAGCAATTATCATTCTTACTGTGTCCATTCTTGCAACTGGAGCATAGACTTCAGTATAATCAACTCCATGCCTTTGTGAGTACCCTTTGGCTACCAGCCTTGCTTTGAACTTATCAACCTCTCCATACTCATTAAACTTAGTCTTGTAAATCCACTTGACTCCAATGCACTTGGCTCCCTTAGGTAGGTCTGTTAGTTTCCAAGTTTGATTTTTCTTGATTGCTTCCATTTCAGCATCCATGGCCAGTCTCCATTCTCCTTTTATCATAGCTTCCTCGAATGTTAGAGGATCTGTGAGTGCAGCTTCTGTCATATTCAGCTCAGCTTCATCTTCAGAAAGTCCCTCTCCAGTTATATAATCCCTGAGATGTCTTGGATGCCTTATGATTCTCTTCTCCCTTGTTTTTGCGTTGTTAGTATCAACTTCTACTTCTACCCTATTTCCTTCTTCTTCTACTTCCTCATTGTCACTCCTATCACTACCCTCATCATCCCACAAATTTTTTGACTCAATCTGTTCTTCATAACTCTTTCCCCAATCCCACTGTTTATTCTCTTCAAATTCAAAATCCTTACTTATCACTACCTTCTTAGCATTTGGATCATACATTCTATACCCTTTTGATTCTTCACTAACACCTAGCAGAATACACACAAGACTCTTAGTATCAAGTTTACCTCTTTTGACATCTGATACATGCACATGAGCTAGGCATCCCCACACTCTGAAATGCTCCACAGTAGGCTTCTTTCCACTCCATGCTTCTTGAGGTGTAATATCCTTGACTGTTAAGGTTGGACACCTATTAAGGACATAAAAGGTCCAGTTCACAGCTTATGGCCACAGAGTCTTTGGCATTTTCTTTGCAATGAGCATAGACCTCACCATATTCATCACAGTTCTGTTCTTGCGCTCAGCTGCCCCATTTTGTTGAGGTGTATATGGAGTAGTAAGCTGTCTTTGTATCCCATGCTCTTTACAGAAGTCATCAAACGCTTTAGAGGTAAACTCTCCACCTCTATCAGTTCTCAACCCTTTGATATGCTTCCCTGCTTCCTTTTCAACCAAGCTTTTGAAAGTTTTGAAACAGCTTAATGCCTCAGACTTTTCAGATAGTAAGTATACCCATGCTTTCCTACTGTAATCATCAATAAAGCACAGAATATATCTCTTACCACTGTTAGAAGTTGGACTAATTGGTCCACAGATGTCAGAATGGACTAGTTCCAGCACTTCCTTTGCTCTCCATGCACTACATTTTGGAATTGCTTTCCTTTGTTGCTTTCCTCCAAGACAATCAATGCACATTCTGGTTGAAGCTTCAAACTGTGGTAAGCCTTTCACCATTTCCTTGTCTTGTAGTAATTTTAAACCTTTGTAGCTTAGGTGACCATACCTCTCATGCCATAACTGAGACAAAGTTTCAGACTTCAGGAGCAGACAGTTGTCACTTTGATCACCTGACATAGGCTTGGCTGTAAATACAAACATCCTGTTGGCACTCATCTTACTTTCAACCAGTAATCCTTTATCTGGATGATAGATCCTGCACCTCCCTCCCTGTATCAGGATGGTCAAACCTTCCTCTTGCAACTGTCCTATGCTTAGAAGATTGTTCTTCAACTCGGGAACATAATACACCTCAGTGATTACTGAGATTACTTCATTCAAAGGCAACTTGATGTTTCCTTTCCCCACAACTTCCATCCTGGCATTATTCCCAAGTCTAACATAGTGTTTAAACTTGTTGTCTAAGCTTGTGAACATACCTTTATCTCCAGTCATATGGTTTGAACATCCAGAATCTAGGAACCAAACATCACTCCTTCCTGCTCCAACATCTTCTGTATAGGCCATCAACAGCAGATCTTCTTCTCCCTCAAACTCCACATAGTTTGATTGTTTGCTCCATTCAGGACACTCATATTGAAAGTGTCCTATTTTGTGACACTTGTAACATTCTACAGTTGAACGATAGGAAGCTCTTCCTCGTCCTCGTCCTCTTCCTCTGCTGTTTCCTCGACCTCGACCTCGACCTCTTGAGTCTGCCCTGTCCTCCTCCCTTCCCTTGGATTGTTCACCAGCTGCAACAACCTTCAAAACTTGTTCCTCCTCCTCTTATCCTTGCAGTCGTTGTTCATGGACAAGGAGACTCCCATATAGTTCATTCAAACTCAAAGTGCTTAGATCATGTGATTCCTCAATAGCACATACTACATGATTAAACTTGGTGGTCATAAATCTCAATATCTTCCCCACCACATCACTTGACTCCACTCGTTCTCCATTGATCTTCATTTTGTTCACCACTGCTAGAGTTCTTGACAAGTAGCTATCCACCTTCTCTCCTTCCTTCATGCCCAGCATCTCATATTCCCTTCTCGAGGCCTGAAGTTGTGCTTGTCGAACCCTGGATGTGCCTTTGAACTTCTGTTTCATGGCATCCCATATTTGCTTGGAAGTTTCGTCTTCCAGAATTTTCTCCAGAATAGGTCTAGGGATGGCTTGAAATAGGAAGTTCTTGATCTTCAGGTCTTTCAAATTCTGCTCCTTCATCTGTTTCTGCTCCATCTCTGTTGGAATTGTTCCTGCTGCTACCTTGAAGACTTCATCTTGCACAAGACTCCAGTACTCCTTAGAACGTAGGAAATTCTCCATTAGTTTTGACCAGTGTTCATAGTGGCTATCGAAAATGGGAATGCTTGGAGTTGTGAATTTCCCGTTGCTTCCTTCTTCCATTCTATCTCTCGTGTTTCTCTCACTTTTTCACAATCAGGCCCCTGCGATTGGGGCTCTGATACCAATTGTTGGTTCTACTGGTTTTGTTGTGCTCAACAGAACTGGAAATGATCAATGATCTTATTAACAACTTTGGCTATCTAAAGCCATGGCAGACGTGCTGCATACATCAAGAACACGATGAGAACATGCTCAACATCATGGGTCACTTAAAAGAAACACTCCCTAAATAATAGGGAAGAATAACAGAAACGAAAACAAATGGAAAGATAAACACAACAGCTTCCTAGTACAACTAGGAATCCTTATTATAGCTCTCTGGATCGACTCCCTCTTGAACAGTCTCTTTCATTCCCTCCCTTAAACTAACCTCACCCCTCTGAGTTAGTTTACTACAAGCTGAGCATACTCCTATCATCGCTCGAAGTTTCTGAAACACATCTGTCTTCAGTGGTAGTCTGCCTCATAGAGGATCATAATGAGTATGAACAAATATAACCAACTCACTTTGTTCCTCCTTCTGGGTGATAGTCCACCCCTCAAGGGAGTTTTAATGAGTTTTTATGAATATATATGCAACAATTTAAAAGAATTATAGTATGAAACCATAGTTAATTTATTCTAATAGAAGTACAAACTAAACATCCAGAGTCTCACTCTCTGGTAAACAGCTATAAGATGTTTAGCTACTCATACAAACACTTACTTGAAAATAGAGAAGCTAACTTCGACTCTATCTTTCAACTCACAAGTTTAACTCTCAGGCTTTCTACTCTCAGATAGATTTCTTCTATTCTGATTTTTGATTCCTTCAACTTAAGACTCAAAGCTCCTTATATAGGGAGCGGAACTCAAGCTGGAAATGAAATATGCATAGTTAACAGTAGCTCCACTAAGAATGGTGACCCCATGCTGATAAGGTTCCAGCTCTACTTCATTGCCTTCTTTCGAAAAAGCAAATTCCTTATTGATAAGAGATGTTCCCTTCTTCAGAAAAAGACGATATGAATTTTCATGTCATCGTATATTTCTTAATTTTCTCCAAGATAAGCCTCTTCAAATTCAAGCCTTCTTCTGGTTCCATTTTCTTTCACGTCTGTATCTTCATACATCTTATTGTGTCTGTCATTCTGAATCTTTTTGAGTCACTGGGCACATGCAAGGGTGGAATCAATCTATTTTTTTAGAGAAACAAACAAATCACTGGTAACGGCTTCTGATGGTCATAAGTGGTAACAATTATCTTCTCTCCTGAAGCAAGAAAAGTAATCTCTTGATATTCTTTGATTATTTTCTTGATGCATTCCAATGTCATGGCTTTCAACCATAGGATACTAGAATTTGGAGTTCTATTGTGTCCATTACAAGCTGGTTCTAGATACTAGCCTTGGATGATTCTAACAGTGTTATGGAGAAATGTACTAAGTTTTTCCATTGGTTATCTGCACCAATTCTAAAGGTATAGATCTAAACTTGAGTTTAAGAATGCAGGTTGACTTTCTTACATTCCTAATTGTATTGCAGATGATGTCAAGCAACACTACTAAAAAAATACTTCACATATACGATGTCCATAAAACTACGAAAGCCCTGAAACAGACATGTGAAGCCTATTTCACACATTAGACGACATGCCAGTGCTACATGTTCTCTCATGTACTCTTAGACGACGGGTGATCATCGTAGGAACTCTCACTTTTAGGGAAACCTTTCAGAATGACCTATGACTTCAATTACACAACAGTGCCTGTCGTGTGATGCTAGAATATTTTTAAATAACACTAACCCAAATTTTCTAAATGACATATGCCTTCATTTACATGACAAAGCTCATCGTGTGATGTTAGAGAATTTTTATAAAACTTAGTTGTTGTCATATTCCCGCAAAAATGGAAGCTCGTGTGATGTTAAATTTTTTTACAAAATCTAGTTGTTGTCATATTCCCGCAAAAATTGAAGCTTAAAATCAAGTTGTTGCACAAGTTCCCTTCAAATATTTTGTCAAACATCGTTAACAAATTTAGGTGCCTTGAATCACACGACAGTGACTGGTCGTGTAAGTTCATTAATATCACGGACCTACTTAATTGGCTCTCCATAATGACACTTAAAAAAAAATGCTAGAACCCATTCTAGAACACAATAACACATCATCTCTCCAAAACCACAGCCACACTCTCATCAATCTGTCTCGATCTCGCTCACATCCTCTCACCCTCAATTGATCTCTCTTACGGCCTCATTCTCCTTAATCTCTCCATAGCCTCTCACTCTCATAAAACCCCAACTCAATCTCTCCTGAATCTCTCAAGCCGTCGATGGTGTCCAAGCATCACATTGCAGCCGCCGAAACCCACCAACCGCGCGCCTCTGCCTCGCATCGTCGACGCCGTTACTCGGACTTCTTTGCATCTTCATCAACCTGGGCACTGCCATGCCCGACGAGAAAGTCGCCGAGGATGAGCCCAAGCTTTGGAAACTTGCCACTCTCTTCAATCTCATCGGGTTGGGTCATTCCGCCACACCAACTCTCCTTTACTTCATCCTTTCCTCGATTTGAGGCCTAATCCAATCTGCCAAGGTAAATGAACAACTTAATACTTACTCTCTACATTATTCTCTCCGATTTTGACCGGAGATCAATCTTGTTTCTCAAGATTTCGATAAGGTCTGGCCTATCTTTTTTTTTTTGGTTACATGGAGTCCCAAAAAAGGAACTAAAAAAGAAAAATAAAGGACAAACTATCCAATCTCAGGATCCTCCATAGTTCTCCGGTCCTAGTTCTTCGAACATTCCCAAGATCAAGGTAAGAACCAGCAACATGACTTGGAGGATTAGAAAATACCACCACAATAATCTCAAGGTTTAGGCTATTCTCCGAAATCAACAAGACCAACCGGGGGAAGAAGGATAAACACCATACCTCCAGCACCAAGCAAGTGATTCAAATAATCAAGGAGCACAGAGATAAGGGCTCCAAACACGCTTATCTCGATGTTAGCATCAACGCGTATGTGATGCTTAGACTCGAGAATGAAACGAGTCAATACGGCGTAAGTGATATATATATATATATATGCTTTTAATTAGCATAGTTATTATTTATTTATTATTTATTAAATTTTTGTACAAATTTATAATTATTTTATTTTTATTATTATTTTTAGGCGAGCTTGGTAGAACGGGCGCAGAAGGAATTGGCCAACACTCAGCTTACACACCCGGATTTGCCGCCCGAAGATCTGCCTCCTCTATTGATGGAGAGCCAAATTGCAATTGTCGATGAGGTATACGGTCGTAGAGATGGAATGGAGGTTAGGGGGATGGGACCTAAGGTGATGCGAGATTTGTCCTCCGACTCATCTACGGGAGGTTCGGCGAGGAAAAGTACTCAGGTTGCGGCCGTCCAAACAGCCTTTGAAGAAGCTCGACTCGCATGGGAGGAAAATCAATCTATGCGTCAAAGGCTTGATCAGCAAGAAGTGCAGATAGCCCAACTCGTCTCCCTCATGGAAAATCAGGCTTGACGATAGTGTCAACCTCCTCCGAACCCATACCCCGACGACGACAACCCGGCTAGAGGCGGGGGACTCGGCAGCGCATCTGCTCCTTCTGTATTTTAGTAGTTTGTGTAGTTTATTATATAATTTTTTTTCGATTCCGAACGATATTTAATTTCATGTATGTACAAATTAATTTTTATTATTTAAGTAACAATTTATTATATTTAATTAATTTTAACATATTTAATTATTTAAATGAGAATGGAGTATTTTAATTAAATTACTAATATTTTACTATAAATTAAAATTTAATTTAAAAAAAATTAAATAATCACTTAGACCACGGAGAATTGATCTCCGTGGTCCAAGTGAGTACTTAGACCACGGAGATTTTGGGCTTTCTCCGCGGTCTAAGTACTTAGACGATGGAAAAGCTCATCTAGACGATGGAAAAGGTCCACGGTCTATGTGAGTTTTTCTTGTAGTGAATTGTACGTTTGATTGATTGCATTGTTAGTACATCTAATATTTATAATTAAGTTAGGTAATTGATTGATATATATATATATATATTAGTTAATTAATTTACTAGTATGTATATATGCATGGATGTTTAAAAAATTGGTTAATATTTAGTTAAAACGTACATGCCTGTTAGATATATAAAAGTAATTGATGTATAGTATATTCACCATTAATTAATAAAGGTAATTAATAAATATTTTAATTAATTATACGTTAATAATTAAGGTAGTTGAAAATCTATATATATAATAGTTGACTAATATGATAATTATTAAATTTCGTATAAGTATGGACAAGAGCTGGATAAAGTCGTGGAATAGAAGTAATATCCAGTATATTGATGAAATTAGAGAATTTGTGAATTTTGTGATAGAACATAGTCAGGGAAAGAAGAGTTTCAGGTGTTCCGTGCAAAAAATGTCTTAACTATCAGTATGTGGAGGTTAATGTTATTATGCAACACTTGTACGAAAATGGTATAATGTGGAGTTACACTACGTGGAGCGAGCATGGTGAAGTAGTAGAGTTTAGCTCAGCAGACATCAGCTCAGGGTACAGTTACCATAGTGCCTTATCAGCGGCATTGGTGCCGGCCCCCCTGCTTGAAACCCAACATCAGATTTGGTCTATGATGCATTTCCGGGATTTAGTCATGGTGGACACCAACACCAAGAGAGAGGTTACAATACCACTTATGGGCATGAGGACAAGTTCCCCGCTGCTAGCTTGGCCACTTAAACTAGTGAGATGCATAAGTACAACAAGATGCTACTTGAAAGCCCAGACCCACGTGTACTCTGGATGTCGAGAGAATGTTTTGCAATATGTGATGCAGCAAATGCAGATATGTAAGTATGTAAGTTGCTTTTGACGAAATTCAAGAGCAAATATGTAAGTTGCTTCCTGATGATCACAATCTTCCTAAATTCCATTATAAGGTTAGAAATATCTTGAGCAGCCTTGGCCTAAAGTACAGGATAATTGACGCCTGTCCAAATGATTGTGTGCTGTTTTATAAAGAGTATAAAGATTTGGTTTATTCTCCCGTATGTGGCCAGTGTAGATATGAACTGAATAGGAAGAGTTCGAAAAAGAAAATTCCTGTGAAGGTTCTTCAATATTTTCCATTGATTTCCAGATTGCAACGTCTGTACATGTCTTTATACACAGCAGAAGCGATGCGATGGTACGCAAAAAGGCGAATAGATGACGATGTACTGAGACACGTCGCGGATGGGGAGGCTTTTAAACATTTTGATAGCGAATTTGGAGACTTTGCAGGAGAGATTCGAAATGTTAGACTCAGACTATCTACAGATGGATTCAATCCTTGAGGTAGTAATAGCTCTGCCGTAAGCACTTGGCCAGTTATTCTGATGTCGTACAACCTGCCTTCGTGGTGTGCATGAACAAGGAATTTAATTTACTTACTCTGCTAATTCCAGGTCCTAAGTCTCATAAGAAGTGCTTAGATGTCTACCTCAACCTTTGATCAACGAGCTGAAACTGTTGTGGGAAAATGAACTCCCAACTTATGACAAATTCACAGACACGATATTCATGATGAGAGGAGCCGTAATGTAGACGATCAATGATTTTCCAGCGTATGAGATGTTGGCAGCCTGCATGACGAAAGGATACAATGGATGTCCTATATGTTTGGACGACGTGAACTCTAGTTGCCACGCGGGGAAAGTGTGTTACCTGGGATACTGTAGATGGCTTCTTGACGATCACCTGTGGCGATAGGATGAAGCTCATTTCGACAAAACGGTAGAGAATAATGCTAAACCTCATAGTTGGTCTGGCGAAGAGATTTTAGAGAGGTTGAGTTATTTTGACTTTGGTGTGTTGACCAATGACAAGGATGTACATAAATGCAATCCAATACCTCCACATGATCTCAGCTATTAACATCACAAGAGTATATTCTTTGAACTCCCTTACTGGTCGAAGTTAAAGATGAGGAACAACTTAGATGCGATGCACATAGAAAAGAATGTGTGCGACAACGTGGTGGGAATAATTTTTTATATTAAGTTCAAGACTAAAGATACTCCTAAAGCGTGCAAAGATCTGGAATCTATGAATCTACGTCGTCCCTTATGGTTGAGGAGGGATAGAAGAGGAATGTACAACAAGATGCCAGCTGCACCTTACACAGTGAAGCCGGCACTTAGAGGTTCTGTATTCCACTGGTTTAAGAGCGTTTGTTATCTGGCTACGTATGCAGCTACTATAATTGGAGCAGTCGACGAGGTGCAACACAAGTTTGCTGGTCTAATGACACATGACTATCACGTTATGCTGTAATGTTTCATTCCAGTGTTAATTTGGCCATATTTGCCTCGTGACATCGTAGAAAAAATAGTGGCATTATGCAGATGGTGGCCGAGATTATGCGCCAGAGAGTTAAAGAAGTCAGATGTAGTAGAACTGCAACAATAAATTGTTCACATCATTTACAAACTAGAGAGGATTTTCCCCCTTGATTTCTATGATATCATGATTCACCTAATGATCCACCTACCCGAGCAGGTGCTCATTTCTGGTTTGGTCCAGTACACTTGGATGTATTATCAAGAAAGGTACTTACGACTAATTAATTATACAGGTTTTCCAATCCATTATTTGTTCCACTAGAGATTACTAACTTTATGTAATTATTCTACAATTAATTAATTGAACGTTTGAATTTATACACAGCTTTGACAGTATAAATGATTCGTGAAAAATATTTTGGCCCCGGATGGCTCCGTAGCAGAGACAAACCTAATGCATGAGTATGTTACTTACTGCAACAGGTACCTCAAGGATCCACCACCTCCGATTCTAGTGTCCACATCAATCTTTCTGTCGTCACAAATGTCGTACGACAATTTAAAGGAGTATTAAAGGAATCGTTAACACGAGAAGAACTTATTGAGACACATTGGGTAGTGTTGCGAGAATTTGATGAAGTTGAGCCTTACATGATTGGTTACAGGGAGAAGCTTCATGCGTTAAATCCGAACAAGTGTTCGGCGTGGTTTGAGAAAGTGGTTAAGAAGAAGTTCCCCGATTATTTCTTTCAATGGATATGTATGTTTACTTATTTAATTTATATACATTTTTGTAGAAATTAAACCCTTTAATTATATATATATTCTTTCCATTTTAACAGATGATTGATCTACAAAAATTCGTTAACCACAAGGGATGGTAGTCCTGGCCAAAGCACTTGCTAGCAGGGAAGTCGATTAAACACTATATTTACCCCATATATTTTGTGAATGGTGTAAAGTTTAATTCATTGGCCCGAGATAAGGAAGAAGAACACAAAACAGTGAGGTAGCGGTTGGAAAAGACAATGATATATATTACGGGGCTCTTGTTTATGTCATTCAGCTATGTTACGGGAATGATGTCAACGTTTTCCTATTAAAGTGCAAATGATTAAAGCGTACAAAGGAAGACCTGGGCCTTTTATCAGTCGATACAAATTCAAGTTGGTATAAGGATGAGCCTTTCGCTCTTGCCACCTTAGTTAGGCAGGTGTTCTATCTTGATGATCCGAAAGCTGGTGAATGGTGGAAAATAGTGAACCATATCTCTCATCGAGGAATATGGAGTACCATGACAGCTGAAGGGACGCCGACGACTGAAGATGTTGATCTTGAAAGAGACATTACTCCATATCAAGAGCCTAATATTTTTGTCATTCTCTCCGACATAATGGACCTGGTTCAATCTGGTGAATGCTTACCCATGCCTGATGGTTGTACAGATCTAACTGAAGATGAGATTATTTATGTAATTAATGAGGCCGATAAAGAAGAGGCGCAGGACGAGGACGAAGACAAGGACTCAGGATATTCGTCAGACGATATTAAGTATGATGAGGAGGATGAGCAATCAGATAACAGTGGTGAGGAGGATGATGATAATTATGACGAAGAGTACAGTATAACGACGAAGAAAATTAATTGGTAATTAATTATTATAATTAAACTTTTTTGACATAATGATGCATGATTAATTATATATTATGAGGAGTAGTAGGTACAATTACTAATTATGTAGAATTAATAATAATTTTTAATTTTTTAGCATAATTAATTTCAAATTAATTAAAGAGGGAGGTCGCTTCGACATACGAAAATACAAATTAAAATTATTTAATACGTACGATCATGAATCACATTTTGCCTAAACCCTAAAACCTAGACGACGGAACGACTTTTCGTAGTCCATGCCAAGGTAAACACAATTTTAATTATATAACCTTAAATCTTAAAACTTTATCTTAGACAACGCAAAAGGGTCATACCGTTGTGTAACTAAACCCTAAACCCTAACCCTTAATCCTAAACCTTAAAATTTTAACTTAGACGACGCAACCACAAGTTTGTGTCGTCCAAGTAAGCACTTAGATGACGCAAACATGTCATTTCACCGTCTAAGTGATGATATCGTAATTTGACATCTAAGACACAACCATATAGACCATGTCCCAATGCATATTCTTTTCGTCGAGACCAAAGAGTAAACAATTCTTGGAGTGTGAGTGTCGATGGTTGCAAAATAAGAGTTACGAATTTTCGTGTATCCACGTTTTCGGTTTGTAAAAATTTCAGTTTTACGGTTGACTGTGCCTATGAAACCCTTAATGAACTTATTATTTACTGAAAATTATTCTACTTACATATTGTTTTATGATGAATGTATCCAATTGTTATTTTGTCCAAATTCAATTTCGTTAATGTTGATGTGCAGTGAGCCTATACTTAATAACACTTAAGTTATACACATTAGTAGATACTTAACAAGTTTAAAGACATAAATTTATTCGTCGTCTTAAATCCCACTTTTTATATATACGATTCATTAATTGATATTTTGCGACAATTCCATTCGAATGACAGACCAGAAACTGCCTTATGAATTATTTTTAAAAATTATTTTTACGAGAAATTGTACATAGACAACGGAGTAGGAGGACTCTCCGTTGTCCAAGTGCTCACCTGGATGATGGAGATGGTCATCTCCATCGTCTAGGTTCAAATTTTAGGCTGTCTAAATTTCACCGTCATTTTTTTGGGAACCGCTCAAAATTCGATCTGGACGATAGAGATGGCCATCTCTGTCGTCTAGGTTCAAATTTTAGGCGGTCCAAATTTCACCGCTATTTTTTTAAGAACCGCTCAAAATTTGACCTGGACAACGAAGATGGCCGTCTCCGTCGTCTAAATTCAAATTTTGAACCTTTCCAAAAAAATATGGTGGTCAACTTTCAACCGCTAATTAATTGGGGGGAGAAACCGATGTTGACTTAGACGACGAAAATGACCTTTTCCGTCGTCTAAGTGGGCAGTTGGATGACGCAAAATGAATTGCCGTCGTTCAGGTGGATCTGGTTTCACTTAGACGACAGAAAATCATCCTCGGTCGTCTAAGTGAAACAGTATAATTGCAGAATTCTGGATAGTTTCAATTCGATCCATCACTTCTCCTCTCTCTCTCTCTCTCTCTCTCTCTCTCTCTCTCTCTCTCTCTCTCTCTCTCTCTCTCTCCCTCCCTCCTTCCAGCGACTCCCTCCCTCCGCCGCCTCTCACCTCCTCCACCGTCAGTGAGTTCTCCTCACTCCTTCCACCACGTACGTCAATCCTTCTTGCTCATTCCCTCCAGCCTCCCCTCCCTCCACTTCCCACCGTCACGGCCATTGGCCGCCCAATCCCACCGCTGGTAAGTTTTAATTTTTTTAACTTATTTATAATTTATTTTTAATACGTATTTAGGTATAATACTATGTATTTAACTATAAATATAGTGTATTTGTGTTTAATACTAAATTGGTAAATTAATGAATTAGTAAAAATAATAAATTGGTAAATATTTTTGTAAATTATTAATTATTGTAAATTAGTAATTATTGTAAATTGGTAATATTGTAAATTAGTAAATATTCAAAATAGTAAAAATAATAAATTGCTAAATATATTATAAATTGGTAAATTTTGTAAATTGGTAAAAGTGATAAATTGGTAATTATTGTAAATTGATGAATATTGTAAATAGGGTAAAAATAATAATTTGATAAAAATATACAAATTGAAGGTAAATATTAAAAATGATAAAAATTAAAAATACTAAATATGAAAAAATGAATTGTTAAAAATGATAAATATCAAAAATGGTAAATTTTACAAATGAAAAATATTAAAAATAGTAAATGTTGTGGTAAATATGAAAAATATAGAATAAATATATAGTAAAAATTTTTAAAAATAATAAATTGTAAAGTAGTTATAATTAATGGTAAAATAGGTTTATAGTTGATTTTTACAACTCCTAGGTTAAAATGGCCTCATGGAGTAAAAAGAAGGCACAAAAAGAGGTGGAAGATGCTCAACTCCGACGCTTCGCAGAACAAGTGGGTTGGCAAAACCAAGAGGACAACGTCGTGCCTCCTTTGGACCCTTTGGCTGGTCCCTAGGCTGCGGCGACTGGAGAAATTTCTAATGCCCCAGCTATACAGACCGATGATGATAAAACCCCTTCTGGTCGATCAATGATGTAAGAAAGTGCCAAGGAGCCGGCCTTGAGTCTATTATCTACATCGCGCGGCGCAAGATCAGGAGGGCCCAGTCAGACCCTTAACTGAAAAGGACCCGAGGATTCGGAAAGGGCAGAAAATCTAAGAAGTTGTTCAAGGCGACCGAGGAAAAGATCTAGTTGTCGTACGACGACTTCACTAATGGCCTTCCCACCTCGCAGCTAGCTAGTCTCTCATCGCACAACATCGGGAAAATTATTCGCAACAAGATTTGTATGGTTGTGCCTAGCTGGAAAGAGTTGCCGGACTTGGAGAAGGAGAAAATGTTTAAAGAACTCTCGGTACATAATACAATTTTAAATTCATTTTTTAATAACCAATAAAAATTCATTATATATGGTTATAATTTTTTATTCTTTTCTTGTAGGAACAATATGCGGTGGATGGCACACCGGAGATGCTTAGGCACATCAACATCACCGCTAACGCCATCTACCGTGATTGGAAGTACAGACTTCACAAGTGACCTCCAATTCGGCTGCTCGCCTACCCCTGTAAAGCTGCGTGGGGATAGCGAAGATGAGTGGGAGTGGTTGGTCGACCACTTAAAAGAAGAATTTTTTCGGGTTCGTATTTTTTTATTTAAATTGACAAAATCGAATATTTTTTTAGTCATTTATTAGTTTTTTAATGATTTATGTTGTCGAACAGATGCAATCGAACGTAAACAAGGCCAATCGGGAGAAGAAGGATAAACATCATACCTCCGGCTCCAAGCAGATGATATAAATCACCTAGGAGCACAGAGATAAGGGCACCAAACACCCTTATGTGGATGCTAGCGTCACCACTTACATTACGCCTGGGCTCGACAATGAAGAGAGTCAAAGCGGCATAAGTGCCGTATATATTTCTTCTCAATTAACGTAATTATTATTTATTATTATTAAAATCTCGAACAAATTTATTATTATTTTCAGGCAAGGTTGGTAGAACTGGTGCAACAGGAATTTGTCAACACGCAGCTTGCATACCCGAATTTGTCACCGAAAGACCTGCCTCCTCTATCAAGGGAGAGCCAAATTGTAATTGCCGATGAGGTATATGGTCGTCGAGCTGGCAAGGAGGTTAAGGGGTTGGGACGCAAGGTGCATCGAGATTTATCTTCTGACTCATCTACAGAATGCTCGGCGAGGACAAGTGCTCGGGATGCGGCAGTTCAAGCTGCCTTTGAGGAGGCTCGACTCGCACGGGCGGAAACACTATCTATGCGTCAGAGGCTTGATGAGAAACAAGTGTAGATGGCCCACCTTATCGCCCTCATGTAAAACCAGGTTCAACAAGATTGTCGTCTAGTTCTGACCCCACACCCCGACGACAACGGCATGGCTAGAGGCGGGGGACTCAGCGACGCGTCTACTCCCGCCGTATTTTAGTAGTTTGTACGTAGTTTTTAATATTTTGTTTTTTTTTGAATGATATCGATGTACATATAATTTTTAATTATTTAAATTAAATTTAGTATTTTAATTAATTTAATAATATTTTACTTTAAATTTTAATTAAAAAAATAAAAGAAAAAATATATTCACTTAGACTACGAAATCATATATGCTTTCGTAGTCTAAGTGATGACTTATACTACAAAACATATATCCATACGTGGCCTAAGTGATCACTTAGACTATGGAATAGTTTCGTGGTCTAAGTCATCACTTAGACCACGCAATAATTCTGTAGTCTAAGTGATGACTTGGATGACGCACATAACATTTGTCTAAGTTGTACTTGGATGACGCAAATGTTATTTGCGTCGTCTAATCCGTACTTGGACGACATACCATTTGCGTTGTCTAAGACATCACTTGGATGACGGTATGATGTATTTTCGTCATCTAAGTGCTTAGACTACGACACTTGAACGACGGATTTTAGACGACGGAGATTCCGTAGTTTAAGTACCTAGACGACGAAAACTCTAATCTAGATGACGGAAATGGTCCATGGTCTAAGTCTGTTTTTCTTGTAGTGCTACTTATGCAGCTTATATATTTAGAGAAGTCAATTTTGAGCAACACAAGTTCATTTATCTAAAGACTCTTGACTATCACGTTATGCTGCAACGTCTGATTCCAGTGGTAATTCGACATTTTTGCCTTCTGACGTCGTCGAACCAATAGTAACATTGTGTAGATAGTTGCAGCGATTATGCACTAGAGAGTTGAAGAAGTCATATGTGGTCAAACTACAGTACGAAATTGTACGCATCCTTTGTAAATTAGAGAGGGTTTTTCTCCCTGCTTTCTTTGACATCATGATTCACCTCGTGATCCATTTTCCTGAATAAGTGGTGCTTTCTGGTTTGGTCCACTACACTTGGATGTATTCTCAAGAAAAGTACAATTATTTATAACAGTTTTTCATCATTTACATATCTTTTTATGTTTCTACTATTTGTCAAATAATTAATTGTATAATTGTGCAGACAACTCAGATAGTATAAAGGATTCATCAAAAATAAATCTGCCCCGGATGACTCCATAGCACTGACATACCTAATGTATAAGTGTGTTACCTACTACAATAGGTACCTCAAGGATCTAGTCCAGACTACCGCTTCCAATCCAAATGCCCGCAACAATCTTTCAGTCGTCACAGATGTTTGAATACCGTTTAGAAGAGTATTAAAAAAAATTAACTAAAGAAGAATTTGTTGGAGCGCATTGGGTAGTGTTGTGAGACTGTGACGAGCTCAACTCGTACATGCAAGTTTACAGGGAGAAAATTCAGAGAGCCAAACTGGATAAGAATCATAACTAGGTTGAAAAAGTGCTTAAAAAGAAGTTCCTTAATTATTTTCTCCAATGGGTACGTATATTTACTTAATTTAAACCATGCATGCATATAGGCTTGCGATTAGGGTTTTTAGAAATTGAGAAATTCGGATGGGAATAGGTGCCCACAGTAAATTCGAATGATGATTGATGTTTGCTTATGCGAAGTGTTTTGCCTTAGTTTGTGCATGCAGGTTTTTGGTTTCCTTTAGAGGAAACTATATAAATGTTTTGGTAGAAATTAAATACTCATTCATATATATTCTTCACATTTTTACAGATGATTGGTCTAGAAAAATCAGGTAACTACGAGGGATGGTGGTCATGGGAAAAGCACTTGTTGGCCCACCAACCGGTTCAACACTATATTTACCGCGGATGTATTCTCAACGGTGTAAAGTTTTATTCATTAGCCCTAAATGAAGGAAGAAGAACACAAAATAGTGGGATCATGATTGGGGAAGGCGCTGAAGTCTATTGCGGAGTTCTTGTTAATATCGTTCAGTTACTTTACGGGAATGATATCAACGTTTTTCTATTCAAGTGAAAATGGTTCAAGCATACGAAGGAAGATCTGGGCCTTTTAGCAGTCGATACAAACTCAAGCTGGTATAAGGATGAGCCATTCCCTCTTGTCACCTTAATTAGGCAGGTATTCTATCTGGATGATTCGAAAGCTGGTGAAGGTTAGAAAATAGTAAACCATATGTCTCACCGAGATATATGGAGTGCCACAACACTTGAAGGGATGTCAAATACTGATAGGACCCAACCCCGATTTAGTTTCCAAAACCGGAATCAAACCCCTTCTGAAAACACGAACCAACAAAACTATATTTTACAGAAATCCGGGGAAAAATCGTATATAAGTACAACATAAGAATGCTCAGAGCGACTTCTAGTATATATATACAAATAGTAGGTCAAACTAAGAACCTACCATAAAAGAAATATCGCTCGAATACTAAGCCTCCGACCACGACGTGCGACACCAGAGTGCGAACTGCAAATTGGGCACGGAAACCGAAAAGCCCAGGGGAAAGGCAAATAAAAACGTTAGAGTGAGTGGACGAAAATAAACATATGCCTTTCACCAATTTCATATACATAAAAAACAATGTAAAGCAATGCGAGTTCGGAAAGTACATATGGAGGTGCCAGACGAATCTCTCAAGTCTGACGGTCAGGCGAATCGCTCAAGCCCGACGGTGATAAGCAAGGGAAATCTCTCAACCCCAGCGGCATAACAGGGGAATCTCTCAACCCTGCCCAGAGGAATTTCTCAACTCTGGTTCAGAGGAATCTCTCAACTCTGGTCAGACTACCGGTGATCAGCCGAGTAGCCGAAGCATCGATGCAAGTATGCCGTCACCAAAAAAATATAAAATAATACCTCCAAAAATAATAAATAAGCTCAACATCGTATATAAACAAATACGAAAAATCACGAACTCGCACGACAGTGAAAATATAAAAGTGTCCACTCACAGGTGAGCGTAACGCGATACGCATTAATCCCGTGATTCGGCGGAAAATCCATCGCCAAACGAACTATCACGATCCCCTAGATAATCATAAAATTCACTGCTCAAAATTATATCTCAAAACCTCGAATCATATCTCGAGAAACAACCGTTCCCGGAAACATATAATTCAATATCGACGAAATCGTCAAAATTCGATAATCACACCATAAAACCTCGCTATAATTTCCGATGCTCAATTCGAAAAACAAACCTAACCACAGCGATCGGTGCGCGATTCCGAGCGAAACGACATATAACTCGTCGAAAAACACGTCGCCGGAAAAGTCGCCGCTGCGGACGGCGGGGGCGCCGGCCGCCGGAAAATCACGCCGGCCCAGAAATTTGCAACCTACACATGGATTTGAAGATCTTGACATTTCCAACAACTTTCCAGTTCAAAGTTAAGCCCAATTTTGACCGGAAAACCTCCAAAACTCACCTCAAAGTCACAAACCCTTACCGGAATTTCAAACCGACTGATCTCTCTCCTCCGGCCACGGCAACCTCTCAAACCACTTCCAATAGTTTCCTCTCCTCATGTCTAACAAAACCCCTCAAAGAGCCACCACCATCTCGGCCTCCAAGCCGTCACCCGAAATCAAAGAAAACTCGCTGGAAAACGCTAATTTTCGCCGCCACATTTCTTCCTCCTCCGGCCATCCTATGGGTCGATCCACCTACCAAGTTGAAGAGGAGCTCGAGCCCAACAAGTTCCATGAAAGGTCCTCGGAAAACCGTGGCCGGAATCGGCCTCCACGGCGGCGCGATGTCACGGCGAAAACGAGGCAAAACTAGTCGCCCATGACCCGTGGTCAACGCGGGGTCAACCCGACTTTCCTGATTTGGAAACTTTCCCAAATTGTTACGTATCGCTTCCGTATTTATACCGTATGCGTATCGAATCTCAAACGGATAAATACGATAAAATCTAACGGCCGAAAATATTCACAACTTATTCCATGCAACTCGGAATAATCCTCCAGAAGTTCCCACGAGCTCGAAATTAAATTCTTTACAACTTTCGTGAAGGATCCCAAATCAAATTCTTGCCCGAAAATTTAGTCGTTAAAGAAGCCGCCATATTAATTAATTACGTCGAAATCGCGACTAATCGCGAAACTCGCAAATCAAGTCGATAACCATTCTATTTACGGTTCAGGTCGATCAACGGTCCGAAACAGATTACAATCACGATTCGGATAAACTCGAATACGAACGGATAAACTCGACGATATTCCAAAATTTCAAATATTCATATTATATTCCTCGGTCGTCGAAATAATAATCCGTAACAGCCCACAAACTCGAAATCACGCGTACAACAACTCTCAAGAAGAGACTCAACTCAAATTCTCGGCCAATAATTAAGTCGTGATCAAGACCGACAATTCAATCAATTTACGGAAGACTGCGATTACGCGCAATCTCGTGGATTAAGCCGATTACACTACTGATTCTGTTCCGGGTCGTCACAAATACTGACACTGAAGGACATAATGACAATGCACATCAAGAGCCTAATACTTCTAACATCTCCGATATAAGGGAACTGATTTGGTCTATTTAACACTTGCCCATGCTGATGGTGCCACAGATCTTACTCAAGAGGAGATTAAAGAGTTAGATAAGAATGCCTCTGAAGAGGAGCTGGCCGGAGGATGACGAAGATGATGACGACGTCAGATACGATTCAGACGATGGAGATTATGATGATGAGGATCATTCAGTTGATAGTGAGGAGGATGATTCAAACAATGATGATTATGAGGATGAGGAGTGATATCATTTTTTAAATTAAATATATGAAATACTCAATTGTAATCAGTTAATTATTTAATTAATTATATGTGATTGATTAATTAAGACGTACAAATAAAACTAATTAAAAGAGATTTATTAAGAGTGTATGTACGTATGTTTGCATTAGTTATGTCAGACAGGAACGATTTAGAATTGACAAATGCAAGATCATTATTTGGTATAAAGATGACATCTTAGGCGAACAAATTACATACGTTCGTCGTCTAAGGTTTACTTAAACGACTAACATATATTCATCGTAGAAGAACAACTTAGACGACAAAAATATAGTGATTTCATCTAAGTACATATGAAACTCTTAACCCTAAACCCTAACCCTAATCCTTTTTTTCTGAACCTTAAATGACTTAGACGAAAAAAGTGGTATCTTTCATCGTCTAAGTCGCACTTAGACAATGAAAGTTGTAGAATTTTGTCGTCAATCCAAATTTAGATGACGAAAAGGACCACTTTCGCCATTTAAGTAGATTGTCACAATTTGACCTCTATGAGTACGATCATGTGTACCATGTTATATTGCAGATTATATTCATCGAGGGCATAGAATAAACAATTTTTTGATCGTAGATGTCGACGGTTCGAAAATCAGAGTTTCAAAGATTCGTTTTTCAACGTTTTCGTTTCGTTGAAATTTCAATTTTATGGTTGACTACACCAATCAAATCCATGATTAACTTCGTATTGAATGAAAATTCATTTACTTACTTATTAAATAGTGATGAATATATCTAACGATTTTTTTTTCCAAATTCAATTTAATTAATATGGATGGAGAGTATAGACAAACATACGAACACATAAGTTATTCAACATTAGTAGATGGACAACAAGTATTAACTCGTCAATCTATTTTTTATGTCAACTTTCAATTAATTTATATGTAGTTGATTTATAAAGTTTCGACGTAAGTGGAAATGCCCGTCATTTTGGAAACGATTTTATGATTATTAATATGTATGATCGTTTCCGTCTTTTAAAGAAAAGTGGATATTCACAAAACTATATCGATCGAATACCAAATTTCTACCTAACTGGTGTTCAATATTTTTTTTAAATAGTATATAAACATACTGATTATATCTTACGGCTGATTTCTTCGTATTTTTAGGGAGGTAGTCATTTTTTAAAAAGAAAATGGATACATTCTTTTAATATAAATTATCACTTAGACGATGAAACCTTTGTGTTTCGTCGCCCAAGTTCATTGTTAGATGACGAAATCATGTAATTTTTTCATCTAAAACCAAATATTTGACTGATTTATTTTTTCTGCCAAATATTTTGGGGAATTTTTTAAAAAGACTTAGGTGACGAAACACATATATTTCATCGTCTAAGTTCACTTAGACAACGAAAGCCTACATCAGGCTTTGGTCGTCTAAGTCGTTGAATCAGATCAATAAATTTAAGGAGAAATCACTACTCTCTCTCTCTCTCTCTCTCTCTCTCTCTCTCTCTCTCGCCGGAATCCTTTCTTCTCGCCGAAAACCCGTGGCCTCTTCTCCCTTTGTCTCTTCATACATACGGGACCCGTAGCTCTCTTCTCTTTCTCTCCTCTCCCTCATCTCTATCCGCCGACACCACTCAATCGCTCGTTGCTCTCCCCACGTTGTCGCCAGCCACCGTCCCCTCCAGCACCCCGGGCCTTCGCCTCCATCGTCCCCTCCACCACCACCGTCAATTACTATATTGCTCTCGATCTCTCTCTCACCCGTACACACACACGTATATATATGATGTGAATTTATGTACGGTTTATATATATGAAATTGATGTGAATTTATGATGTCAATATATATATGAAATTGGATATATATATATAAGGCATATATACATATATATATGATGTGAATTTATATATGAAATTGGATAAATTTGGATATGATGTGAATTGTGAATTTATATATATAGGGTATGATGTGAATTTATATGTTGTGAGTTTATATAAATTTATAGGGTATATATTTGAATTTAATTTGGATATGATGTGATTTGGGGAATTATGTGATTTTCTTGAATATGCCAATGAATAAATGGATTTGTAAATTATGAAGTTGATGAATATATAATGGATATATATATATATATTATATTGTTAATGTCAAATTTTGTACAGCTTAATCAAGGTGTCTGGCGATAGGAAGAGATACATGGTAGCAGATAAGGCTGCCGAATTCAAATCCATAGGACAACAAATAAGTTTGGATCAAACCTCAGAGGAGATCGTTACGGATCCTCCAGTTTGTTCGGCTCCAGTAGATGGACAAGAAATCTCAAATGCTCCAAATGAATCTATCGACGATTCATTTCGGCTATAACCTAAACGGACTAGCCAGATATATCCACTTCGGTGGCAACATCATAAGGCCTGCAAGAATCTGTCGACGATTCTATTCACTATAGTGCCCGACGCAAGACCAAGAGGCAGCCCTCAAACCCGGTCCCCAAACGCTCTCGGAAACTTGGGATGGGTGCTAAAAGCCAGCGCATAGTCCAGACAATGGGGAAGAAGATCAAGGTGTCGTTCGACGAGTTCACCCAAGGCCCCACGTCCAAGGAGCTCAGCAATCTGTGCTTGCACAACATTGGCTCAATCATACGAAACAACATACGTATGATTGTTTCTTCATGGAACGAGCTGCCTGAATCTAAAAAATTCAGGGTGTACTGCGAACTCTCGGCAATATGGTTTATGTAATTTTATTTAATTTCATAAGTAATTACAAAGCATAAAGGTATAAGTTCTAGGATCACTACCACATTTACTACTATTGTCGGCGACTTAAAGTCACCGACCTTTCTTTTTAAATCGCCGGTAATACTCTCGCCGGAAATTTGACGCCGGTGAAAGTATTACCGGCAATGCTTAAGGACATCACCGGCGAATCGGCAATGCTCAATGAATCACCGGTGACTTGAGTCGCCGGCAATGATTGAGCATTGCCGGCGACTTAAGTGACTGGTAATACCCTTAAGCATTGCCGGCGACTTGAGTCACCGGTAATGCCCCTCCGCCGTGGCCTGAAAATGAGGGGTATTGCCGGTGACTTTGGTCCAAGTCGCCGGCAATACCCAGAGAAATTTGTCAAAAAAAAGCCGGTTCTGGATTGGGCCCAATTCCAGAACCTGCACTGAAAAACAGAAATCGTACAAATACAAGTTCAACAGTACACACATAATTGTCCAACGTACAGTACAAACATCAACAATAAGAAAATAAACTACAACTACACTAAGGGTCGAGGAAATCCATGTGGACGTAATCATTTGAACTCCGGTGGCTACCCTGGTCTTGCTGTGGCGGTGACTGCTGCGGTGGTGGATCAGTGTGGAACACAGGGACCAGGGGAGGTGTGGGGAGCGGTTGTCTGGTAGTCTGGCATGCGTACATCGTCTGCATCCATGTGAACATTTGCGTCTACTGCTGGACCATCATTCGGTGTTGCTCGGCCATCACCCGGTACTCGGCATCTCTGACTGCCTGCTGCTCGGCCAATTGCCGCATCTCCTCCATCTGCCTCATTTGCTCCTCCAACTCCCTATGCGTCCTCAGAAGCTCCGCTGCTAGGTTAGAGTTCTTAGAAGTTGAAGTTCTTGACCCGGTAGAGTATTCCGAAGTGTTCTTCAATACTCCTTCTCCCGCCGAGCCTATTTCCCTGCAGTAGTAGGTATTCTTTCCAGTCCCGCACGCTTTTGCCATGATCTGAGCCGCTATAGGGCGATCAAGCAGATCGATCTGAGAGGCATACTGGGTCACTTCTTCCTCCGAGCAATCAGGATGGTTGTTTCGAGCTATATTCATGGTGACTTCTGTGATCGCCTCCTCCACTCTCGCCTAATTGAAAAGCGAATATGAATAACATATTATTAAACAAAATAAATTAATAGAGAAAAATAGTTTTATTAACATGTACATGCATATGTGAAGTACAAAATAATGAGGCTAAAGACTTACCGCTTCTTCAGGGCACTGCGGATAGAACTTCTGATGAATAAAGACCAACGGGTTGACTTCTTGTTGTTGCTGCGCCTTACTCGACCAACCCAAATAGTTGAGTGAACCTACATGATGGGCCTTTGTGTTTTTCAATATGTTCTCCCTGTTCGTCTTGGAAATCGCCTTGTTTGATAAACATATGTAAAAAAATTAGTAACTAACTATTTCAATGTGATCCGATACATTAGGGTTGTAAAATATATTCAGGATGCATACCTTCGCTCTGGGGTGCTCGAAGTGGGCTACCAGCCACAGCCACTCGTACTCCCTAAACCGGAATTCGCTAGGGGTAGAACCTCGGCCTAGCTCCTTGTACTGTGTGTAATGTTTTGAAAGCTCGTTCTTCCACTCTTTATACCTATATTAACACCAGAAAAAAAAGTTAGAGATATTAAAACACTTGATAAACAAAAATCTAACTTGATATATACTCAAATAACTCGAATCACATCACCTGATATGTAGTTGACGCTCTACCCACGTGTGAATAAGGCATTCATCCACGTCAAACCACACCTGGAAGATGAATATATAAACGGTAAAATTATATATTTATTCAGACTTAATTAATAAATGTAAAATTTACGTAATGAAAATACGATTTAACTCACACTCAGTGCATTATGCACTTGCATCTTCACGTAGAGAGGCACAGATTCCCAATCTGGCCAAAGCATTGGGACCTTGTCCCGCACGACGGCCCCGGCCATGCTGGCATACTTTCGCGTGGTGTCAAATGTCTCGATCACCTCACCATGCTCATTGGCCCCAATGAGCGTTTTCCTTCCCCCGGTGGCCTACTCAAGATTCTTCCCAGTGCAGGGGCCTCTAGTCTTTCTTTTTCCAGTGCCATTAACGAAATTGCCTAATAATACAATGTCAACAAATTGATATCATTAATTGAACCTATCATAAGTCTTAAGTAATAATTAAGTAAGCAATCTTGTTAAATAAAATTTACCTGCATCGTCCGTTTGCTGGTTGGTGCACCTTGCACTCCAAAGATACACGGGGTCGAACGGGATGAAGTTGTACGCTTCCTCCACGCTCAGGAACTCCCGCCGTCCTTCAATATAAATAGGCCTCCCCCTATCATCGAATTCAGGGATCACATGAATCTCGTCGGGCAGGAAGAGACTGGACAGCGGAGATAGACGAGGCCTAGACGATGAGGTGCCAGCACCATCTGCCTCAGATGATTCCCGTGAAACGGGAGTAGGCACCGGGCCAATAGGGGGCATTCGGATGGAGGGAGTTTCTGATGCCCCCGTTGACTGTTGCTCGTCTGTGGGTCTGCTGACTGAGGGTCTGCTGACTGAGACTCGAGGCTGGACTGGGGGTTGCACGGATCCGGATCGTGCAGCTTCCTCCTCTCCTCGCGCAGCTAGCAACATTTGTGTGCGAGCATTCATAATTGAGCCACTGCGGCTGAGGAACCTTGACTGCTGCTCCCTCCACTGTTTCTAGTCTCTCTCCGTTTGATGCCTCCAAGCCAATTTGCCGCAAAACCTCCTGCACATCCAACAATTAGTCCTGGATTCGGTTATATGAAAATTAAGGAACCGGAACCGTTTGGAACCGGAACCATTTGGAACCGGAACCGGAACTGGAACCGATAACCACTAGAATCGGAACCGTTTTGAACCGAACGGTTCCGGTTCCAAACGCTTATGGGTTCCAACAATTAGTCCTGGTTTCGGTTCTATGAAAAATTGGAACCGTTCGGAACCAGAACCGTTTTGAACCGATAACCGCTAGAACCGGAACCGGAACCGAACGGTTCCGGTTCGAAACGGTTCCGGTTCCAAATGGTTCCGGTTCCAAACAATTTCGGTTCCAAACGGTTCTGGTTTTTCATAGAACCGAATCCAGGACTAATTGTTGGAACCGATAACCGTTTGGAACCGGAACCGTTTGGAACCGGAACCGTTTTGAACTGGAACCGTTTCGAACCGGAACCGTTTCGAACCGGAATCGTTTCGAACCGGAACCGTTTTGAACCGGAACCGTTTCGAACTGGTTTCGAACGGGAACCTTTTCGAACGGGAACCGTTTGGAACCGGAACCGTTCGGATCCGGTTCCGGTTCTAACGGTTATCGGTTCAAAACGGTTCAGGTTCTGAACGGTTCCAGTTATGATATCGTTCATTAAATTAAACATTAAACATTAAATTAAATTGCATCATATCATATCGATCATTACGAATATAATTATCAAAATATCAATTAATTATTACCCAAATGCTTATTTAACCAATTAATTAAGTTAACAAATATACCTTAAATTATCAACTATATTAATTAATCCAAATCACCATCATTTGCCCAACACCTTAAATTACCTTAAATTACCTATATCAATGAATCCAAATCACCTTAATTTGCCCATGCCTATATATCAATCAATCCATGCCTATATATCAATTAATTTGCCCATGCCTATATATCAATTAATCCATGCCAATTAAATCACCTTAAATTACCTAAATATTTTCCACATACATACATACATACACTTGCCTAATAATTATCAAAAATTAAAACATCACCCAAAACATAATTAATCAAGTTAATTAAAATGCATAAAAATATAATTAAAATGCATATATATATACATAATTATAAAAAACAAAAATTGAGAGAGAGAGAGAGAGAGAGAGAGAGAGAGAGGGAGCTAGGACCTGTCATGGTCGAGCTCGGCTTCGAATTTCGGCGACGGAGGTGAGGGGAGGAGGTAGAGGAGGAGAGGAGAGGAAATTGAGATTTGGGGTTTTTGGCGTATTTTTGTGTGGAGAGGGGAGAAGGGAGAGGGGAGGAGGGGAGAGGGAGGAGAGGAAGAGAGGTTTGAGGAGAGGCCGGTGAGGAAGAGATGATATGGGGTTTTAGGGTTTTCAAGGAAGAGAGAGGTGAATAAATGAGGAAGCAGCTCGAGCTGCCTCCTGGGAAATAACGAGGGGTATTGCCGGCGAGTTACAAGTTAACTCGTGGGCAATACTATTACCAACGACTTAACTCGTTGGTAATAGTATTACCCACGAGTTGATAAGCAACTCGTTGGTAATGATAGTGATTCCCGACCAATTCCGACCAATTTCCGACCAATTCCCGACCAATTTATGACTATAATTTATGACTAGAATTTCCGACTATAATTTCCGACAATAATTTACGACTATATATAAATACGTACATGCACGTTTATATAACAAACATACATGCACGTTTATATAACAAACATACATGCACGTTTATATATACTAATTAAAATACGTACATCATTAACGTACTAAGGATGATAATCATAATCATCTTCATCACTTGAGTCTGACTCGGTTTCATAGGTAACCTCTGGCAATATGTGCCACTCCTCGTCATCTGAATCAGCGTCAACTTCATTTGGATTAACATCGAGAAGTTCTGCTCCAGTAATTCGAACCACACTCCCAGATCTCACATTATTAAGGCGAATCGTAGATGATTCCGGAATGTCAAAAGCGTTCGGCTCTTGGTATGAAGTAACTTCTTCATCATCTGCAGTCTCACTAAGTGTGGCAGCACTGTATATATTTCTATGAGCAACATGGTTAACCACCTTCCACGGGACTTTGTTGAGAAGATCGTCAAGGTAAAACACTTGTTTTACAGATGTGGCAAGAACGAAAGGGTCTTCTTTATACCAGCTTGTAACAGTATTCATCGAATATATTTCGTACTGATCGGTCCTTGTGTTCTCCGGGCTAGTATCAAACCATCTACACTTGAACAAGTGCACTTTCATGCGGTTCCCATAAATTAGTTCAACAATTGAATGAAGGACACCGTAATAGTCAACGCCATCCTGCCCACTATGGACCATCACCCCACAATTCTGTGTTTTCAGTCGGTCGTCTCGATTTTCACATATAAATTTCACGCCATTGACCTGACACATCGAGTAAACTTTTGAAGCTATCGGTTTCATCGCCAAGACCCTCAATTCGTTTGACCACTCTGGGCAACCATCATTTGCTACATGGTTCATCTGAAAACGATAAGAAACCACACAAGAAATTATGAACATAGAAAAAGAAAACCACGTACACACATGCTATATAAGGATATAAAAAATATATATATACACATATACCCTTACCCATTGACCAAAATAGTTTGCAAACGTCCTGTTGTGGTAATCAACATTTCCGTCAATAGCAGGGCAGTGAAGATGATAGTTTTTCCAATATTGTACTTCTGGAGAGTTAATCAGTACCGACCAGTAGGCAATGGCTACCTCATTTCCATCCAACTTGTACGACTTTGGCAAACTTCCATGTACTACCACGTCATTGGAGATGATAGAAAGGTTGAACTGGGGTTCATCTATCGGCATCTGTTGTTGGGGGTCCTCCAGCGCTCCCAAATACAAGTTGGTGTACGTTACACACTCGTGCGCAATATATGCTTCAGCGATACACCCTTCAGGTGCATATTTATTCTTCACATAGTCTTTGTAGGCTCCCAATTGTCTACAAGTTAAAAAGTGCATGTTATGATACTTAAAAAATAAGAATTTACATATAAAAACAGAGGCAAACCAAATGTATGAATCATTTGTACCTTTCCATGGGATACATCCAAGTGTAGTGTACGGGACCGGTAAGCAACAATTGTTCGGGAAGATGGATCATCAGGTGAGGCATGATGTCGAAAAAATTTGGGGGAAATATCCTCTCAAGCTTGCACATGATAAAAATGATGTCATCTTGCATCTCCCTGAGATTTGATTTTTTAACTTCCCTGGTGCATAACTTCTGAAAGAATCTTGACAATGCCACAAACGGCTCCACCACCTCTTTGGGCAGGTACCCTCGAATGAAAATAGGGAAAAGGCGTTGAAGTAGTACATGGCAGTCATGACTCTTTAATCCGTACATCTTATTGTCCCAGAAGTTAACACACCTGCTTATATTTCCTGCATAGCCATAAGGATACCTTCATATATAGCCATAAGCAATAATTATATTTCTCGCATATAACCATATATAAGTAAAAATTATATTAATTTCCTGCATAGCCATAAGAATATATACCTGACATTACTCAGCCACCCAAAAATTTCATGCTTATGCTTCGGCTTGACGGTGTAAGGAGCTTGCGGCATTTTTTTCTTACCATCTCTTAACCACAAATGTTTCCGCAGTCCCATAGCTTTCAGATCAATGCGTGCCTTAGGGATGTCTTTTGTTTTCCCCTCCAAATTAAGAACAGTGCCCACCACACTTTCACACACATTCTTCTCTATGTGCATGACATCTAGGTAGTGTCTGATAGGCAACCTGGGCCAGTAGGGGAGTTCCCAAAATATGTTCTTGTGTGTCCAAAACTTATACCTTTCGGGCTTGTCTGGAATTGACGCCACTATCTCAGGATGATTGCTCAGCTGGCCAAAATCATATTCATTCAACACTTCCAAAATTTTATCCCCTGTCCATCGCCTGGGTGCCACACCTGTTTCCACAATCCCATCAAAAGCGTCTTGATCCTGCCTAAATGGGTGATCATATGGAAGCCAACAACGGTGACGCATCTGAACAATTTTACTGCAATGAGGACTGCAACAATCAACCGTCATGCACTCTGAACAAGCCCTGTAACCCCTGGTAACTTTGCCCGACAACATACCGCGGGCAGGAAAATCACTGATGGTGCCAACAAGCATGGCATGCATCTGGAACATCTCATTTTTGAACCTATCGTAAGTGGGGTGGCCACACTCACTCAGGTACTTAAGCTCCTCAATTAAAGGCCTCAAATACACATCGAGACATTTTCCTGGATAACCCGGGCTCGGAATTAACAGAGTCAGCATATTGTATTCCTTCTTCATGCACATCCATGGTGAAAGGTTGTACGGTACCAAAATAACTGGCCATATACTGTATTGAAGACTCATGTTGCCAAAAGGGTTGAATCCGTCAGATGAGAGCCCTAGCCAAACATTTCGGACCTCTGCTGCAAAATGATCAAACTCTCTGACCATGTGATTCCAAGCCTCTCCGTCGGAAGGGTGTATAAGGGTGTCATCGTCAGGAAAATTCCTCTCAGCCCACCATCTCATAGCTTCGGCCGTGAAAGCACACATGAACAACCGCTCCAGCCTATCAATAAGCGGGAAATATCGAAGTATCTTCACAGCTTTCTTGTTACCTGCAGGAGTCAACTTATACCTTTCTGTAAAACATACCGGGTAGGCTTCAAGGTCTTCAAGATCTTTTCCCCAGAAGAGAATACAATCATATCTGCATGCATGGATTTTGATGTAGGAAAGCCCAAGATCTTTCAGGATATGTCGCACCTTATGATGAGTGGTAGGAAGACGATGACCGGGTGGCAGTAGCGAAGCAGTCCACTTCAGCCAAGAATCAACAGCTTTGACAGACATTTTGTTCTCCATTTTGAGCTGCATCACTCCCATGACACTTTCAAGAACAGTCTTACTACGACCGTCGTACAACGGAGTCTGTTTCAATGCAATCAGGTTGTTGTACTTGTCCATACCGCTTGTGTTGACATGAGCTCCAGGTAATGGCTCGACTGGTTCAATATGGGGGAAACCCTACACGACGGGAGGGACATTTTGTGCTTGATCAGCAAATACATCGCTCTCATGAGGAAACATATCATTGATTAACATCGATGTTGGATCATAGGATGGACTGACCCTCTCAACAAAATGTCCATGATCATAGGATGGACTGGCCCTCTCACCAAATTGTCCATGATCATGCGGACCCGCTAACGATGTTTCACCGTGATAAGTCCAACAAGTGTACTTATCCCAAAACCTGTATTTACTCAGGTGCTTCTGGACTTTATCAATGGGAAAATGAAATCGATCGCTGTGACACTTACATTCTTTATACGAGCAATAATGAAGTGTAGTGTCTCCACCATTAGCCTTCACAAAATCCACAAAACTCCTAATTCAAAGGCGATATCTCACATCCCATCTTTCGAGGCTCATCCAACTCTTGTCCATCCTAAAAATTCTAACATTACGTACTATAAATATATATATATACACATTCACTACTAATTAATTAATAAATCATCATTACTTACATTCGAATTCATCCGATTAATTAACAAAAGTTGACCCATGCATGCATATAAATTAAAATATATATATATATACCAACAATTCACAATTACAAATTAACATGCCTTTATATATATATAGACATATTAACAATTAATATTCACAAAATAATTTTATATCCATACATATATATATACACAAATTAACATATTTTCATCGAAATAATCTCGATCAAATCAACTCAAAATCAACAGTCAATCACTCGAAATCAACAATATGTCCACTCTATTTGCATATCAAACCAATAATCGATATCTCAACTCTATATCGATCTAATTAAATCAACACGTACACATATATATATATACGTATATACGTACGTACCTATATATAGCTACGTATATAGCTTTCCGAGCGGGTTTTCGACGCCTTTTGACAATACCCAAGGATTTCAGAGCGTTTTCCTTCTTTCGATTTCACCAGATTTTTCTATATCCAAATGAATGAGCTGCTGAGATCTGGATCTGATATAAGAGGTATTTTCGGCGATTCATTAAATCGTCGGCAATGGAGTTATTGCCGGCAAAATTCCGGCGAAAAATCGCCGGAAATTGTGGAAAATTATTGCCGGCGACTTTCTCCGTCGCCAGCAATAATTTTTCACCATTGCCGGCGATTTTTCGGCCGGAATTTCGCCGGCAATGGTGGAGAGATTATTGCCGGCGACGGAGAAGGTCGCCGGCAATAATTTTGAGCATTGCCGGAGACTTTTTGGACTTTTTGCCGGCGACGGTGCAAGTCGCCGGCAATGCTCATTATTGCCGGCGACTTGCTCCGTCGCCGGCCTTTTTTTTTTCTCGCCGACAATAGTACAAAGTGTGGTAGTGGATTTTAATTATTTATTTATTTTTTCTTAGGTATATTTGGACTATGAAGGCTGGCCTGAGATGTGGGAATACGTAAAGGACAAGGTTACCCGCATTTTTAAGGATTGGAAGTACGACCTCCACAAATACCACCAACAACATGGCATCTTGTCTACACCACAGGAGCTGTGGTATGAAAGGGAAGACTAGTGACAATGGTTGGTCGGACATTTTGTGCCCGATAGGTATAGGTTCGTCTTCATTTCCTTTAAATTAAGAAAATTGAATAATTTCTTATTTTTAACAATTTATTTATTTTTTAATGATATTTGTTGTGAAACAGACAACGTCGGAGGCCAACAAGGTAAATCGTGAGAAGAAGAACCTCCATTTTTCAGGCTCAAAATGGTTAATCTACATTGCAAAGGAGCACAAAGATTCGAAGTCGCTCAAGGATCAGCTTCAAGAGACCAACCGTAATATGAGTGTCATCCTCGACTTCCTAAAAGGGTTGGGCATGCAACCACCGCCGATGTGTCAGCCCCCCCCCCTCCCAGGGACGATAACGATGCGGGCAATGATGGGAGAATCGACGGGATGTTTACTCCGGGTTTAGTTTCGTTTATTTAATTAATTACGATCAATGTACGTACACTTTTTATGTACAAATTTTATATTTAATGAATATTTTATTTATATGTTAAATTTAATTTATAATTCTGAAACAAAATAAAAAAATAAAAAGAAAAATCAAAATTCAACTTAGACGACGAACCAAGGATGGTTCATCATCTAAGTTCAATCACCTAAGACGACGAATCATTCGATTCGTCGTCTTGGTATAAACCTTTGACTACGAGCATTGATCTTCGTCGCCTAAATCGTTGAACCTAGACGACGAACCAAAGTTTGTTGTTTTGAGTGAATCACGTAGGCGACGAACTAAAGCGTGTCGTTTAAGTAAATAACTTAGATGACGTACATCGTTTGTCATCTAAGTGTTCAATACTTAGATGACGAATACCAGTTTTCGTCATCTAAGTTGCATCTAAGACGACGAACACTGTCGTCGTTTAAAGGAACAATTTTTCGACGTTTAAATACTTAGGTGACGAAACAAAACAGATTCATCGTTTAAGTACTAGGGCTACGATTGTTAGACGAAGAATCTTAGGCGATGAAAGTTTCGTCGCTCAAGTACTTGGGAGACAAAAAAAACCACTTAGGTGACGGGCGACGAAATTGCTTCGTCGCCTAAGTGCATTTTTCTGGTAGTGTTACAACACCAACTGTGCCTTTCTAGTAATCGAAAAGACAATACCTTTCTATTTTTTTATTTAATTACTTTTTACATTATTATTTGAAATTGAAAATCTAGAACATTATAGAACCTTAAATCTTACATTCAACCCCTATTAGAGAAAAGGAGAAACTCCGCATAAAAATTTGATACTCTTGCAGAGAAAGAACAACCTATATACGATAGTAATCCCTACATAGCTGATAGATACACAATCTCTTTTCGTTTTGTTTTTCTTTGGATTCTAACAACAAGACAGATCTTTATCTTTCTCTTCTCCCGATTTCCAGATTTTTCTTGATCTTTTGGAAGATACGAATCAACTGCCCAAACTTTATAATTTTGGAATCTATTGATTGAATAGGTTTGATATTATACTAATATAATTAACCATACTAATTCGCTTATCAATAGATAGATAATAGATTAGAGTGTTCTAATTCCTTAATCATTTGCACAATATTTACGTTAATAATTGATCTCCCAAATAGTGTTTCGCATGAATCCAGCGAATTAAAATAACTTCTTCTTTCATGTGAAAGCATAATATTTGATAACTAAATGGAAATATTGATGATCGAGTTGTACTCGATTGGGATCTCAGAAATTTAATCGGGTCGGAGTCTCCATGTCTCAACCCACATCCTTTTGGGGTTTGGTCTTGGGTTGCTTGGAGATCCATGGACTTAGTCAATCCTTTGGACTCGGTGGACATTTGGGGTTGGGCCACTTCCAATGGGCTCATATGCTGATCCTCCTCACATGGACCACATGAACTACTTTACTCTTCTTATGGGCCATTTGGTTGTCTGAATTTGTGGTCTAGGTCTTCTTTGTTTCTCTGCATGAGATCTAGGGGATGTACTTCCGTAACAGAGGGGGTTCCTAGTTAATTAAGGAGTGGTAAACCCAAAAGTTTGATAGTTACTTGTGCTACTTTAGTTTTTTTAGTGTAGGACATGTTTGTCATATTGTTATCAAGTATAATAGTACTTTAGAATTTCTATTTTTAACGTGCCGGGTAATCTGGTGAAATTATGTACTATTACTAACTTTGATCCTATAGTGAATAATTTTTGTGCTTCTAAAAAAAAAGTTGAATATTATTAAATTGACACGTAGGATTAGGATTAAGGCTGCAAAATTTAGACCTTCCTTAAGACCCCAAATAATTTTCTTTTGTTTATATGTACATAACAAAATATGAATAGAAATAAAACATCAAATTAGGATCTACTGTAATAGATATTGTAGCCTTACTTACTAGGGAGTCAGTAAGTTCGGATTTTTTTTTTGGGGGGAGGGGTGGGGGATGATTTTGGGAAAGACATAAATTGGCTACTCCCTATCCTAGTCAATGATCTGATAAGTGTTCTTGTTCTCCACCAATTCCGGCCGAGAAAAGACATAAATTGGCTACTCTCTATCCACATCTAGATCACATATCGGCAGCTACGATTCTATATTCATTTCCTTCTTGGGTCTATTTCTTCACAAATGTGCTTTGGGCCTTGTTAGGGCGTTTTCATGAAAGGTTGTATTCCAATATCTCCCAACAACAAATGTGTGGCACTAGCTCAGTAGCTCCTATTGTCAACTTGTTCATCAATCATCATCCACTGCTAGCTAGCTAATTACGTTGAATGGTGCAAGATTGCTGCTTCATACTGAATTTTCCACAAGCGAAATGCCGAAGTTGGAGAACAATTTGAATGGAGACAAGTATAGATGGATGGTTGGGAATGATCAGAAGTGAGGATCAACCAAACCCATTCTCAGTCTTCAATGGTTCAAAACAACAACGATCACCACTATCTTTGTTTCTTTAGTATTTTATCGAGGGGTGGGTACGGGACGGGTCAGGACGAGATTTGGTATTTTAAAAGTCAGTCTTGATCGTCCCGAAACTCGAACGGGACGAGACTGGTCTAATTTCGGATCCAATTAAAAATATTAAACACCAAAAATTTAAATCAGATAAGACGAACCAAATTTCGGGGTCAACATAAGATAAATATTGTTTGATAAGACTTAAAAGTCTACAACTACATAAAATAATATTGTTTTACTTAATGGTTAATCAGAAGAAGTAAAACTACAAGCAAGTTTATTTAATGTTTAATTGATACATTTAATTTATACTACAAGAAGTATAATACTTTGATCGTTAGAATGTAATTTTATTTTTTTTGTTGAAGAATGCTATTGGTTTGATAATTAAATATGTCAACCCTTAATAACATAAATAATAAAATAAACAAAATATAATATGCAGGATAGGACGGGTTTATCGAGATTTCAAAATCAAGACCCGGCCTTATCCCTAAAAAATGGGATGGGTCGAGACGGGATAAAATAGTAAAAAATTTATTTTTCGTCCTGTCTCGTCCCGAGCGGGATCGGGTCCGACTCGAGATTTGCTGGATTCGTGCTCACCCCTAATTTTAGGATACATCGGCCACCGCTCGGTTGCTATATATTAGGCGGGTTGAGTTTTTTATTGCGTTAAAAGTACAAACTCAAACTTAACCCATTTATCTAATTGTGTCAAAAATACAAACTCAAACCCGACCCATTTATAAAAGGGTGGGTCTCGGGTTAATTTGTTTACACCCCATTTGATAACCAAGTCGTGTAGTGTCGAGTTTACCCATATATTATGACATATTTACAAATACCAATTAAATTAAGAGACATATAAATTCAATTCAATTGCAAATTTTATATATAACGTACTAAATCGAAAATCAATTATTCAATGTTGCAAATTTGTAGGATATATAATACTCCCACACTAAATTTTGGAATTAAACAAAAAAATTTGATCAAATTAGAAATAATGTTTAATGAACCATGTCGAGGATTATATAAAATGACCCGACCCATTTATAAACGGGTTACACGGATAACTTTCATATTATCGAGTTGACCCGTCACTACCACATTGGCCATCATTACCGGCGAGATCACCGGAGACAAGGCCGGCGACTTTTCGCCGGTAATGTTCAACATTACCGGCGACTTACTCCGTCGCCGGTAATGTCGTCGGAAAATCGCCGGTAATGTTTCAAAACATTACCGGCGACTCCAACCGTCGCTGGCGATGTCAAGCCGAACATTTCCGGCTATTTTCCGGCCGGAATTTCGCTGGAAATGTGTGGCTCGACATTGCCGGCGATGGTTGGAGTCGCCGGTAATGTTTTGAAACATTACCGGCGATTTTCCGGCGTAAAGTCGCCGGTAATGTCTTCATTTCCGGCGACTTACTCCGTCGCCGGCAATGTCTCTTATATTAGATGCATCGATCATTCATTCATTTTGATCGAAAAAAATCCAGAGAAATCGAAAGAAGGAAAACGTACGCTTTGAAATCGATCCTTCGGTATATTGTCAAAATTAAGGCGCGCGTCGAAAACTCGATCACTCGGGAAGCTATATATATAGGTACGTGTATATATACGTATATGTGTATGTATATATATATATGTGTGTGTTGATCAAATCCAATTCGTGAGATATATATGAAATGTTGTTGATGTCACCGAAACGAGAAAACTGCTTGTAGTTAATCTTATTTTGTGTCTGAATCAACGACTGGTATTATCATAGTGTTATCGGAGCCAGGCTTAACAGAGCCTCATACCTAGTCAAATACGTTTTGAATTGAAAAAAGAAGAATACCATCATCGAGTACTGAATCGAATTCAGAGATTAGATCGATATATATATATATATATATGCATGTGTTGATTTAATTAGAGTTGAATTGAGATATCGCGTCGATTATTAGTAGTGAATGTGTGTGTATATATATATAATTAATACGTAAAATTGTTAGAATTTTCAGGATGGACAAGAGTTGGATGAGCCTCGAAAGATGGGATGTCAGATATCACCAGGGAATTAGGAGTTTTGTGGATTTTGTGAAGGCTAATTGTGGAGACACTACACTTCATTATTGCCCATGTAAAGAATGTAAGTGTTTCAGCGATCGATTTCGTTTTCCCATTGATAAAGTCCAGAGGCACCTGAGTAAATACGGGTTTTGGGATAAGTACACTTGTTGGATTTATCACGGTGAAACATCGTTAGCGGGTCCACATGATCATGGACAATTTGGTGAGAGGGCCAGTCCACGCTATGATCATGGACATTTTGCTGAGAGGGGCAGTTCCTCCTATGATCCAACAGCGATGTTAATCAATGATATGTTTCTTCATGAGAGCGGTGTATTTGCTGATGAAGCACCAAATGTCCCTCCCGTCGTTGAGGGTTTCCCCCCCATATCGAGCCAGTCGAGCCATTACCTGGAGCTCATGTCAACACAAGCGGTATGGACAAGTACAACAACCTGATTGCATTGCAACAGACTCCCTTGTACGACGGTTGTAGTAAGACTATTCTTGAAAGTCTGATGGGAGTGATGCAGCTCAAAATGGAGAACAAAATGTCTGTAAAAGCTGTTGATTCTTGGTTGAAGTGGACTGCTTCGCTACTGCCACCCGGTCATCGTCTTCCTACCACTCATCATAAGGTGCGACATATCCTGAAAGATCTTGGGCTTTCCTACATCAAAATCCATGCATGCAGATATGATTGTATTCTCTTCTGGGGGAAAGATCTCGAAGACCTTGAAGCCTGCCCGGTATGTTTTACAGAAAGGTATAAGTTGACTCCTGCAGGCAACAAGAAAGCTGTGAAGATACTTCGATATTTCCCGCTTATTGATAGGCTGGAGCGGTTGTTCATGTGTACTTTCACGGCCGAGGCAATGAGATGGTGGGCTGAGAGGAACTTGCCTGACGATGACACCCTTATACACCCTTCCGACGGAGAGGCTTGGAAGCACATGGTCAGGGAGTTTGATCATTTTGCAGCAGAGGTCCGAAATGTTTGGCTAGGGCTCTCATCTGACGGATTCAACCCTTTTGGCAACATGAGTCTTCAATACAGTATATGGCCAGTTATTTTGGTACCGTACAACCTTCCACCATGGATGTGCATGAAGAAGGAATACAATATTCTCACTCTGTTAATTCCGGGCCCGGGTTATCCAGGCAAGTGTCTCGATGTGTATTTGAGGCCTTTGATTGAGGAGCTTAAGTACCTATGTGAGTGTGGCCACCCCACTTACGATAGGTTCAAAAATGAGATGTTCCATATGCATGCCATGCTTGTTGGCACCATCAGTGATTTTTCTGCCCGCGGTATATTGTCGGGGAACGTTACTAGGGGTTACAGGGCTTGTTCAGAGTGCATGACGGTTGATTGTTGCAGTCCTTATTGCAGTAAAATTGTTCAGATGCGTCACCGTTGTTGGCTTCCATATGATCACTTATTTAGGCAGGATCCAGACGCGTTTGATGGGACTGTGGAAACAGGTGTGGCACCCAGGCGATGGACAGGGGAATAAATTTTGGAAGTGTTGAATGAATATGATTTTGGCCAACTGAGCAATCATCCTGACATAGTCGCATCAATTCCAGACAAGCCCGAAAGGTATAAGTTTTGGACACAGAAGAGCATATTCTGGGAACTCTCATACTGGCCCAGGTTGCCTATCAGACACTACCTAGATGTCATGCACATAGAGAAGAATGTGTGTGAAAGTGTTGTGGGCACAGTTCTTAACTTGGAGGGGTAAACAAAAGACATCCCTAAGGCACGCATTGATCTGAAAGCAATGGGTCTGCGGAAACATTTGTGGTTAAGAGATGGTAAGAGAAAAATGCCGCAAGCTCCTTACACCGTAGAGCCGAAGCATAAGCATGAAATTTTTCGGTGGCTGAGTAATGTCAGGTATATATTCTTATGGCTACGCATGAATTTGGCCTTAAATTTTTACCGGATTATGGTTATATGCAAGAAATATAATTGTTGCCTATGGATATATATATATATATATATGCAGGTATCCTTATGGCTATGCAGGAAATATAAGCAGGTGTGTTAACTTCCGGGACAATAAGATGTACGGATTAAAGAGTCATGACTGCCATGTACTGCTTCAACGCCTTTTCCCCATTTTCATTCGAGGGTACCTGCCCAAAGAGGTGGTGGAGCCGTTGGTGGCCTTGTCAAGATTCTTTCAGAAGTTATGCACCAGGGAAGTTAAAAAATCAGACCTCAGGGAGATGCAAGATGACATCATTTTTATCATGTGCAAGCTTGAGAGGATATTTCCCCCAAATTTTTTCGACATCATGCCTCACCTGATGATCCATCTTCCCGAACAATTGTTGCTTACCGGTCCCGTACACTACACTTGGATGTATCCCATGGAAAGGTACAAATGATTCATACATTTGGTTTGCCTATGTTTTTATATGTAAATTCTTATTTTTTAAGTAAGTTAACATGCACATGTTAACTTGTAGACAATTGGGAGCCTACAAGGACTATGTGAAGAATTAATATGCACCTGAAGGGTGTATCGTTGAAGCATATGTTGCGCACGAGTGTGTAACGTACACCAAAGTGTACTTGGGAGCGCTTGAGGACCCCCAACAACAGATGCCGATAGATGAACCCCAATTCAACCTTTCTATCAACTCCAGTGACGTGGTAGTACAGGGAAGCTTGCCAAAGTCGTACAAGTTGGATGGAAATGAGGTAGCCATTGCCCACTGGTCGGTACTGGTTAACTGTCAAGAAGTACAATATTGGAAAAACTATCATCTTCACTGCCCTGCTATTGCCGGAAATGTTGATTACCACAACAGGACGTTTGCAAACTACTTTGGTCAATGGGTAAGGGTATATGTGTATATGTCTATTTTTATATATATCCTTATATAGCATGTATGTATGTACGTGGTTTTGTGGTTTCAAGATGACTTAATTTCTTGTGTACGTATTACTGGACGTTTTCAGATGAACCATGTAGCAGATGATGGTTGCCTAGAGTGGTCAAACGAATTGAGGGTCCTGGCGATGAAACCGATAGCTTCAAAAGTTTACTTGATGTGTCAGGTCAATGGCGTGAAATTTATATGTGAAAATCGAGACGACCGACTGAAAACACAGAATTGTGGGGTGATGGTCCATGGTGGGCAGGATGGCGTTGACTATTACGGTGTCCTTCATTCAGTTGTTGAACTAATTTATGGGAACCGCATGAAAGTGCACTTGTTCAAGTGTAGATGGTTTGATACTAGCCCGGAGAACACAAGGACCGATCAGTACGGAACATTTTCGGTGAATACTGCTACTAGCTTGTATGAAGATGACCCTTTCGTTCTTGCCTCATCAGTAAAACAAGTGTTTTACCTTGACGATCTTCTTAACAAAGTCCCGTGGAAGGTGGTTAACTATGTTGCTCATAGAAACATATACAGTGCTGCCACACTTGGTGAGACCGTAGATGATGAGGAAGTTACTGCATACCAAGAGCCGAACGCTTTTGACATTCCGGAATCATCTACAATTCACCTTAATAATGTGAGATCTGGGAGTGTGGTTCGAATTACTGGAGCAGAACTTCTCGATGTTAATCCATATGAAGTTGACGCTGATTCAGATGACGAGGAGCGGCACATATTGCCAGAGGTTACCTATGAAATCGAGTCAGACTCAAGTGATGAAGATGATTACGATTATCATCCTTAGTACATTGGAAATTGTAGTCGGAAATTATAGTCGGAAATTGTAGTCGGAAATCGTGTCGGAACGTTGTCGGAAATTGTACGTAGTCGGAAATTGTGTTGGAAATTGTGTTGGAAATCGTGGTCAGAAATTGTCAAAAGAAATTGTAGTCGGAAATCGTGTTGGAAATCGTAGTCGGAAATCGTAGTTATATATGGTCGGAAATGTTGTCAGAAATTATTTAGTCGGAAATTGGTCGGAAGTAGGTCGATCGGATAATTTTCGAGAAATAATGACATTACCCACGAGTTAGCAACTCGTTGGTAATGACATTACCAACGAGTTGCTTATCAACTCGTTGGTAATGTCATTACCAACGAGTTACCATGTAACTCGCCAGCAATGATGGCGGTATTTCCAGAACATGCAGCTCGAGCTGCTCCCCATTTCTTCCTCTCCCTCTTCCCTCTCAAACCCTAAAACCTCTCAAAATTCAAAACCTCTCAAACCCTAAAACCCCTATCTTCATCTCAACCCTCTCCTCAATCCTCTCTTCCTCTCCTCCCCTCTCTCCTCCTCCCCGGCCTCCTCCTCTTCCTCCTCCCCTCACCTCCGTCGCCGGACAACAGTTGGGTCGAGCTCCACCATGGCAGGTAATAGCTCACTCTCTCTCCCTATCTCTGTCCCTCTCTCTCTCTCATTCCACATTTGATTTTTATGCATTTTGATTAATTAATTTTTGATAATTGTGGGATGTATGTATGCATGTGGAAAATATTTGAAAAATGTAATTAAGGTATGTTTGAAAATTGTGGGAAATTAATGTGGATAATTGTGGGGTGAAGGAGAAATATATGTGATGTATATATGTGAAAAATTAATTAATTTATATGGAATGTATATATATACGTATGTTTGAAAAATGTGGAAAATTAATTAGCTAGGGTGATTTGGATTAATATGTGATGTATATATATATGTGTGAAAATTAGGTGAAATTAAGATGCATGATGTATACAAAGTGTATATGTGATGTATATATATGTGAAAAGTTTAAAGCCGGAAATGATGTATGTATATATGTTAAGTTAGGTGATATAGTTGTTAATTTAACATATAATAGGTGAAAAATCGGCTTCGGAATTTAACGTGTTTGGATTAAGGTGATATAGTTGTTAATTTAACGTATAAATTAAGGTGAAAAATCGGAATCGGAACAGTTTGGAACCACAACGGTTTGAAACCGGAACGGTTTGAAACCGGAACTGTTTGGAACCGGAACCGTTTGTAACATAACGGTTCCAGTTCCAAACGGTTCCAGGTTCAAACGGTTCCGGTTCCAAACCGTTCCGGTTCCGATTTGTTATAGAACCGAAACGGTTTGGAACCGGAACGGTTTGTAACCGGAACCGTTATGTTACAAACGGTTCCGGTTACAAACAGTTCCGGTTTCAAACGGTTCCGGTTCCAAACCGTTCCGGTTCCGATTTGTTATAGAACCGAAACAGTTTGGAACCAGAATTATTTGTAACCGGAACCGTTATGTTACAAACGGTTTCGGTTACAAACAGTTCCGGTTTCAAACGGTTCCGGTTCCAAACCGTTCCGGTTCTGATTTGTTATAGAACCGAAACGGTTTGGAACCGGAACCATTTGGAACCGGAACTGTTTGTAACCGGAACCGTTTGTAACATAACGGTTCCAGGTTCAAACGGTTCCGGTTCCAAACCGTTTCGGTTCCGATATGTTATAAAACCGAATCCATGACTATTACGGTGTCCAGGAGGTTTTGCGGCTAATTGGCTTCGGAGAGGTTTCTGAAATAGTGGAGGGAACAGTAGTCAAGCTTCCTCCTCGCCCGCAGTTAGCAACACGCCCAGTTGGCCAATGATGACTGCTCGCACGAGAGCCTTGCTAGAGGCGCGAGCTCAGGAGGAAGCTGCACGATCAAGAGCCGTGCAACCGGAAGTCGAGGCTCGAGCCTCAGTCTCCAGACGCTCAATCAGCAGACGTCCCTCCGGTGGCAGAGCCTCAGACGAGCGACAGTCAAAGGGGGCATCAGAAACTCCCTCAATCCGAATGCCCCATATTCGCCCGGTGCCTACTCCCGTTTCACGGGAATCATCTGAGACACATGGTGGTGCTGGCGCCTCATCGTCCAGGCCTCGTCTATCTCCGCCGTCCGGTCTCTTCCTACCCGACGAGATTCCTGTGATCCCTGAATTCGATGATAGGGGGATGCCTGTTTATGTTGAAGGACGGCCGGAGTTCCTGACCGTGGAGGAAGCGTATAACTTCCTCCCGTTCGACCCCGTGTATCTTTGGAGTGTGAGGTGCACCAACCAACAAACGGACGATGCAGGTAAATTTTATTTAACATCAGATTGATGACTTAATTATTACTTAAGACTTACGATAAGTTCAATTAATGATATCAATTTGTTGACATTGTATTATTAGGCAATTTCGTTAATGGGACTGGAAAACACCTATAAGGGCCAATGAGGATGGCGAGGTGATCGAGGCATTCGACACCACGCGCAAATATGTCAGCATGGCCGGTGCGATCGTGCGGGACAAGGTCCCAATGCTTTGGCCAGATTGGGAATCTGTGCCTATCTACGTGAAGATGCAAGTGCATAATGCACTCAGTGTGAGTAAAATCGTATTTTCATTACGTAAATTTTACATTTATTAATTAAGTCCGAATAAATATATAATTTTACCTTTTATATATTCATATTGCAGGTGTGGTTTGACGTGGATGAAGTTCTTATTCACACGTGGGTAGAGCGTCAACTACATATGAGGTGATGTGCTTCGACTTATTTGAATATATATCGAGTTAGATTTTTGTTTATCAAGTGTTTTAATATCTCTAACTTTTTTTTCCTTGTTTTAATATAGGTATAAAGAGTGGAAGAACGAGCTTTCTTCCCATTACACTGTATACAAGGAGCTAGGCCGAGGTTCTACCCCTAGCGAATTCCGGTTTAGGGAGTACGAGTGGCTGTGGCTGATAGCCCACTTCGAGCACCCCAAAGCTCAGGTATGCATCCTGAATATATCTTACAAGCCTAATGTATCGTATCAGATTGAAATAGTTAGTTACTAATTTTTTTTCATATGTTTATCAAACAAGGCGATTTCGAAGATGAACCGGGCGAATAGATTGAAAAACACCAGGGCCCATCATGCAGGTTCACTTAACTACATGGGTTGGTCGACTAAGGCGCAACAACAACAAGATGTGAACCCGTTGGTGTATATTCATCAGAAGTTCTATCCGCAGTGCCCTGAAGAAGCGGTAAGTCTTTCGCCTCTCCATGTGTTAATAAAACTATTTTTTGATAGTAATAGATTTTGTTAGCTAATACGTTGTTCATTTTCGCTTTTCAATTAGGCGAGAGTGGAGGAGGCGACTGCAGAAGTGACCATGAGTATAGCTCGGACTAACCATCCTGACTGCTCCGAGGAAGAAGTCACCCAGTATGCCTCTCAGATCGATCCGCTTGATCCCCCGATAGCGGCTCAGATCATGGCAAAAGCGTGCGGGACTGGAAAGAATACCTACTAGTGTAGGGGAATGGGCTCGGCGGGCGAAGGAGTATTGAAAAACACTTCAGAATACTCTACCGGGTCAAGAAGTTCAACTTCTAGTCGTAACCTCGCAGCGGAGCTTCAGAGGACGCAGAGGGAGTTGGAGGAGCAAAAGAGGCAGATGGCCGAGTACCAAAACATGGTCCAGCAGCAGACACAGATGCAGGATCAGATGTACACATGGATGCGGACGATGTACGAGGCTCAGACTACCAGACAACCGTTCCCCACACCTACCCCGGTCCCTCCGTTCCCTAGCTATCCACCACCACCACCGCACCAGTCAACGCCAGAGCAAGACCAAGGTAGCCACCGGAATTCAAATGAGTACATGGATTACTTCAACCCTGACCCGCAAGTTCCTGGACCCTGACCTGTAGTTGTAGCTAATTTTCGTATCGTAGTTGTTATTTGTACTGTACGTTGGACATTTATGTGTACTGTTGAACTTGTATGATTGTACGGTTTATGTCTTTCAATGCAGGTTCTGGAATTGGACCCAATCCAGAACCGCGTTTTTTTTTCAAAATTTTTCCAGACATTGCCGGCGACATGGACCTAAGTCGCCGGCAATGTCTCACATTCCAGCCACGGCGGCGCTGACATTGCCGGCGACTTCCGTTGCCGGTAATGCCCTACACATCACCGGCGACTTGAGTCGCCAGTTATGTCTTGACATTGCCGGCGACTCAAGTCGCCGGTGATGTCAAGACATTACCGGCGACGTGAAACTCCGTCACCGGCAATGTTAATACCGGCGGGGAATTTCCGGCGACTTATCGCCGGTAATGACAATTCCGGCGAAAAAAAAAGACAAGGCCGGCGACGGCAAGTCGCCGGTAATGTCTCCATTTCTGGTAGTGCATCGCCGACCTATTAAAAAAACGGATTACTAGTGGGTCAATCCAATAGAGAAGTGATATTGAGACTCCCCATTATTCTCAATAGGGAGGTGATATTGGGACTCACATTATCCCTCTATATTACTACTTGCACTCTCTTTTGTGTTTTAAATAATTTTTAAATTATATAATCGCAGCTATGCCATTTTTACCCCTTATTTAGTTTCTCTTTTTGTGTTTTCCTTTATCTTTTTATTCTATACTCATTGGTGTTATGCTGGTAATTTAATTACTGGTGTAATACAATTATCAAATTATGTTAGTAAAAGCTTTGTGAGGCATTAGCAATTTGTGAAGCAGCTCTTCGGGATAAGGATAAGGATAAGGTTTTTAAAGCATCTTCAATAACATTACTTAAAACATAGTCATTTTGTTCAAAAATATACCTCAAAGTTATTTTGGCTAATCGAATTTGATAATTTGCTCCAACAGTATTACATAAACTTTAGCTATACTTTAACAAATGCTTAATTTTAATTGGTCAACTCTTAATAAATTATTAAATATATGTAATTATTAATTACATATGCAACATAAAAGAAAACCATTGATGACATTTATGCTTATTCTCATCACCTATATTTTCACTTTTCGGTATAAGAATGAGGGATGAAAACATGAAATTTAGGAATTCCTTATTATGAAAAAGGACATAGGGGATCTGCTGGAGTTAATATATAGTATTACATAAATTTTAGCTATACTTTAACAAATGCTTAATTTTAATTGGCAACTCTTAATAAATTATTAAATATATGTAATTATTAATTACATATGCAACATAAAAGAAAACCATTGATGACATTTATGTTTATTCTCATCACCTATATTTTCACTTTTCGGTATAAGAATGAGAGATGAAAATATGAAATTTAGGGATTCCTTATTATGAAAAAGGACATAGGGGACCTGCTGGAGTTAATATTTGATGAAAATACTTAAATTATTGGTAAAACTTACATTTAAGGGACCTGCTAGAGTTGGTCTTACTTCTCTAAGATCAAATATTGTGATAATATTTTTGATAGTAGATTATTTATTCAGCGAGTGAAAGTTGAAAGTATATTCAAGAAACTAGTCATAAAACTCACAAGTTACTCATTAGTTACTTGTCATATACTTCCCTGCCATTCTGCCAAGGCACAAAGTTCTTCATCCAACGTACATTGACTAACAAAATGACCTTAAACAAGATGTCACAATTATAAAAATATCAGAAAATTGGACTGAAACCTAATCAGAAAATTAGGAACCTAATGCTAACAAACATTTCCAACTCTGTTTTCTGAACAAATATTCCCTTCACCTTGCCATGTCCACACAATGTCCTTATGCGCAGGCCTCACATCCTCCTCACAAAACTTAGTGTACTCAAGAGTGTCCCCCGACACTTTGGAGAACTCGACCACCGTCACTTCCTCCGCCACTTGAAACACTTCGGCCGCCACAGCCAACTTCCCTTTCCTCCCCTCCTCTTTCCCTAGCAACTTAATCTTGAATTCCTTCTCAGACACCACTCTGAAATTCAACATGTTCCCCACAACCTGCAGCTTACCCTTGATCGCCACCGCAGAGCACTTGGAGGTGAACATGGACCTGGATCTCCTCTTCATCTCAAACATGTTTGACAAGTCGAAGCCGGATGACATGGACGATATGAACTCAAACGCATTGAAAAACGGCGGGGATATGTAAAGCGCCATTTGTATTAGTAAGTTTCTCATTATGATCTTCTACGGTGATGAGCTTGTTGAGATTGGAAGAACAACCTTTTTGAAACCAAGGGTATTTCCTGACTTCCTCCATGGAAGCCCTCTTTTCCGGATCGACGACTAAAAGCTTGTGTATCAGTCTTCTCGTGTCGCCGGAAACCCACGGCGGAATCTGGTACTCCGCCTTGAAAACCTTCCTGTAAGTTTTCATGATATTGTCCTCTCGGAAAGGTAGGTAACCAGAAAGAAAAACAAACAAAACGATGCCGCACGACCACAAGTCCGCCTTGGCACCGTCGTACCCTTTCTTCCTTAAAATCTCGGGTGCCACGTAGGCCGGCGTGCCGCACTGCGTGTGCAGCATACCGTCGCTCCAGTGCTGTTTGGGGAGAGCGGAGAGGCCAAAGTCGGAGACTTTCAAATCGGCATTATCGTCGAGAAGGAGATTCTCGGGCTTCAAGTCGCGGTGGGAGACGCCGCGGCTGTGGCAGAAGTTAACGGCGCTTATCACTTGCTGGAAGTACTTTCTCGCCACATCTTCCATGAGCTTTCCTTTCGCGATCTTGTCGAAAAGCTCGCCGCCTCGGACGTGTTCCATGACGATTAAGATCTTGGTCTTGGTGGCCATGACTTCCTTGAGCTCTACGATGTGGGGGTGATGAACTAAATGCATGATGGAGATTTCGCGCTTGATCTGCTCATCCAGACCTTGTTTCTTGATGTGGTCTTTGTTGATGACTTTGATGGCTAAGCTTTCTGTTCGATGCAGAAATATCTCCCGGGAGAGATCCTTCCCGCGAAGCAGTCTCTTTTATCTCGGATATCTTAATCGCATGTGCCGGTCTATCCTGCTTGTGCTTCGTGTGCTGGCGTGCCACCGTTCTTCAACGGAATATGGACTGATCACAACCGCCTGACTTCTTAAGTAAGCGATTAGAACAGGGAGAGCACCAACCCTGCTCGAATAGGTCTTTTTTGCCTAGAAACCTAGGACTTTGATATGTGTATCTCTTTGCCAAATCTTGAAATCGATACTCCCACGTCTCTCGTGTAGAGCAGAGCAATCTCTTGACGAAGTGTGGAGAACACTAGCTTCCTTTGAGTATTCAAGCTCTCAACATACAAGTGAGCCGCTCTTCAACTTTCAGGTTGCAATTGCTTCCTTGGAGTCGTAAATACCTTCACTCGATAGGTGAACAGCACTCAGACCTTCTGGTTGCAAGGTAAGATAGAAATCTCGAGGACGAGATAACCGTCTAGGTTTGGTTGCGTATAGCAAGGCTGTTTGATTGATTGTTCGGGTGCTTTTCATAAGATCCTTGCCTTCCTTATATACTCACTTACTAATCAGTCATTGATTCTATTTCTAACCTCTTTGCTCTTGTAATCTTGTCTGAATATCATACCAGCATACGTGTTATACCACTCACAGGTATTCTACTTCCACCATAACTCTTCTAAGAGTTCTACTATGATCAACTAGTTATGATAGAAAACTGAGCCGCGTGAAACCAGCTCGATAAGACACAGTTCTAATAGAACTCTAAGTCTTCTTCCTAGCGAAGCTCGCTAGACACTTTATAACTCAATTCCCTCGATAGGAATTAAAAACAGAATGGGCCGCTCGCTAGACCTCGGCCATTCAGGCCCAAAGTAAATATTTTATTTAGGCCCAAACATTGCCCCTCAGGTCTTGAACTTGGAAACTTTCTGAACAAGTGAAAAGACTTGAATATACCTTGAACGATGTGCTCATTGACCTTGAAACTCTACACCATCATTCGAACGCCACGTTTACCCATCTCTTCGAAAAAGTATGACGCTCGACTGACCTTCCCATAAAACACCCGTCCAGTCTCACTAATTTCATCTTTCAACGAAATCCTTCAATTGCTCAGAACCTGCAACTTTCTAACTCTCTCAGTGAAAAAGATTAAACCTTTCTTTCTCACCGCCGTCAAACCCTAATTCAGAAAAATACCTCCTCGTAAAGACATTCTTATTCCTTTCGATAGCGTCAACGCCAAGCAATTTGTCAAACGGCTCAAGGAAGTCGTTATTCGATCGAACCTAGACACCGTCTGCACTCTCACAGTAAACCCTGAAGAAAATACAGGACTGCTTGGTCCATTTCTGGATTCTCCACTAAATCCAGAGCTCTTCACTTCCCTCCGTAAACCCATATGCAATTCTTCCCTCATACTTCAGGCAAACCCTTCGGCAGACCCGAAGACATGGACAGAAAAAGATAGTCTTTGTTCCATCGGGAAATGGCCACATGCACCCTCAGACGACCTCGACTGGTACCAGCAACGCCGTGGGCAAGACAGAGAACGATGGGAAGCAACAGGAATTGCTGAACTCATTGATTTATGCTTCTCTCTTTCGTCTGGAGGTAACAAAGTCCCTTTTGCTACAGCAATGTGCTTCTGGGATTGCACAGCGAACTATTTCAGACTCCCCTGTGGAGATGTGAGTATCACAATGCTTGACCTCTACACCATTTTTGGAATTCCTGCCACTGAAAACAGTTGGGCTCCTCAAAATTCCAGCCACACTCCTTTCCAAGCCTCAGTAATGTGGCATTCATCCTACTCCTCCTGGGTGAAACATTTTGCACAAAAAGAGGAAAACACAGCACAAGGAGGAATAACCTTTTTGGAGTACTGGCTATCGAAGTACTTGTTCTGCACCACCTCAGCAAAGGTTATCAAGACGTGGACCAACCTCGTTGAACGTCTCTACAGCGAAGAACCACTGAGCTTGGTTGAACCTGTCCTCGCCTCCATCTACCACGGTCTCAGGCGAGTATCTTTATCGAAGCTCGACTTGAACCAATCTGGGCCACTTTGGATGGTAGACCTCTGGCTGCAGATCTATTTCCCTTTCTTCTGTCCCTCAGCAACCCCTGTGTTCGAAGAACAAAAGCTGTTGGGCAGGTCACTGGTCTCTACGTTGCCCAGGACTAAACAATGGTCCTATCTCGACTGCTTCAAACATCTCTGTTATCATGAGGACTTTCCTCACACAGCAGTCGACACAATTCTGAGTCGTCGTCACCCTGGCCTCCTCTCAAGCGGTTTTATGCCATCTCCTGAACAAGATGATTAAGCGAGGAGCTTGTTTGTTAAGTTCAACACTTGCCAGGATCTACAACTCCCAGACTCTGGGTATGAGCTTTACGCTCCCAACCACTTCTGCAGACAACTTGGGCTCAGCCAAGATGCCCCTATGCCCCTCGCCTGTTCCGTCAACAAGTATACTCTTTGGCGAGGAGGAAATAAGCCCAATGCAGCAGAAACCCTCGATGAACAATTTGGCTTTCCAATGGTGATAGTTCTTAACATTACCAAGCCACTATCGTCATCGAGGTTGGTCACCCCAACATACCTCACCTGGTATTCCCAATTTTGGGTTGAGAAGCGATACCAAGGATCAGAACTGTGCTTTGCTACCATCTTTCATGGGTTTGATGAGAAATTCTCACTCAAGGTAGACTTGGAAGCACTCATCGGTCCTCACCCCAACTCGAGCTCAACCCCATGGCCACAGGTATGTTTTTAGTTTAGAAACCTCCACTTGTATTGGCAATTCTAGGATCACAAATGACCAATCCTTTTCTTTCCTTCACAGTGCAACCCTAAGCCGGATATAACCGTGGCTATTCAATCTTTCAAGAAGAAAAGGACCCAGCGTTCTAGATCACCTGTAAGTATTCGAACTATTACTTATCCAGAACAAACTGATTCTTATTACTGATCCTGATACCGACCCTTACTCCTTGCAGTCCTCAAGACCCAAGAAACTCAGGCTGAGGACCCCAAAGGCAGAGAGTGGGGTTTGGTTGGACTCACGGATCAAGAGTAGAGACAACCAACTACGCCTCTCCGCTCGAGTCTTCCTTGCTTCGTTTGACCAAAGGAGCAGCAAAGCCTCAGGGTCTAGTGCTTGCTCGGCCATAGCTTTCACTATTGCACACTGGTTTTGTGCAAATCCGGGTAGCACTCCTACACTCTCCTGGTTCGATGACCTCCTTATTCAAGGTTCAAGGGAGTGGCAAGAGTTATGCAAGGACGAGTCCCTTCCAAGGAAGTATCTAGACCAACATTTTGATTTGGACGCTATCTTGAAGGCAAACATCAGGCCGCTCCAATTTTCGGCTGATGACTCCTTCATAGGATACTTTGATCCTGAGAAGTTTGCTAATCTGAACGGCTTCTGCCCCTTTGATGATTTATGGGAACACATTCAGAAGAGCCGGAAGCCCCAGGTCTACATAGTGAGTCGGAACGATCACTTCTTCGTCCTCAAGGCTGAAGACGAAGCCTTCTATATAATTGACTCACTAGGAGAAAGGCTCCGAGAAGGACACCGCCAAGCCTTCATACTGAAGTACGATGAGTCCAGCCCCATATCCAACACTGCAGACAAAACTATAATTAACAGCCACAAAGAGTGTTGCAAGGATTTCATAGTCCAATTCTTAGCTGGAGTTCATCGAGCAGAGCTTGAGGAAGAGGAGAAGAAACAAACTGTAGCCCTTGGGACTCTGTTCAGTCGTCTTCAAATCGAAATTCAAGGTTGCTACATTCCTTCCTCTTCTGGCGAGGATCCCAGTGCCCAGGATGAACAAGTCATCCCAGATGTTGAGCCAACCATCTCCTCACCAAAGCTCATAACTGAACAACCACAAGTCCTGGTCGAAACCAGCCCAGAGGTCGAGGCATCGAAACCTTCCTCACCCGAACAACAAATCCAAACTTGTGAAAAAACACAAACATTGTCTCCCCAACAAGTAAGTAAAATGTAACCTCATTCTTTAGGTTAATGATTTCTTCATATAATCCTAACACGATCTGTTATTCTGATGTTGAAGTCCAAAAACGTTCTTGAAGCACTGGAGGGTCCTGATAACTTCCCTGACAGTCCAAGGGGACAAGCAAGCACCTCAGGCGAGCTAACTATAATAAATGCTGAAGATCGTCCTGAAAGCGCCTCCAATGTTGATGATGAAGGACCTGTGGTTTCACGCGAGGAAGCTCACATCCCTCCTTTATCATCAAGAAACCAACTCCAACTCCTCAGTGTACAAGAATCGATCAAGATTCATGAACCTGTAGGGACATTGAGTACACTAAGCACTCCTCCTGTGCCCACTGACTTTACTCATCTGCTTCGAAAAATTCTTTCTGGGCCCCTAGACTCCATAGAGGATGTTCAGGCCACTTTCCAACAAGTAAAGAACTTGCGTGGTACTGCCCCTGCAGACTTCAATCCTCGCCTGGATGAGCTAGAAGAATCATTTTTTGAATTCCAGCGCCAAAGCGAAGTCTTTCAATACTTGACACACGAGGCAGAACGTGAGCAAGAAGCAGCAAAAACCCTGGATCAAACGACTCAACGGGAAACAGAGGAGATTCAGAAGCTTCTGAAGGAGAAGGAAACAAGGGAAGAAACTCTCTCGATCAAACGTGCCAAGATAATGGCTCTTGAAGCTGATCTCACTGCACTTAGAGCAGAGGTAAGCACCTTGGAAACTGTCATTCCACCTTACCAGGATGCCATGAGGCAATTCCTGAATGAAGGCGAGATCCGAGCCCAGCTTTTACAAGAGGCACGTATGAAAGCCAGCGAAGCTCACTTAGGAGCTCGACAAGCCTGGGTGGCCTCAGAGCATGCTAAAGTCTCGATAAGGAGCTTTATCTTCCAGTTGTAAATTTTGGGCCTCTAGTGTAGGCCTTTTGTAATTGTCACCAAACAAAAAGATCTTTTATATATCCACATTGTTTTGACAACAAAGTTTGTATTGGGTCTAAACACCAAACTGGGCTTCTTCAATAAACCCTTTTCCCAACCCCGCTTTAGGCTGTAATTAATTTTAACTTTTTTGACTGTCTAGCAATAAATGGAATTGAATTCTAAGCTTGGAATCCGTATCGCGTCAAACAATCAAAAATCTTTGAAATACGTTCTACCTGCCCCAAGGATCTTCTCATTTATCATGCACTTCTTGCGAGCAGATAAACCACTTCCAAGGTCCACTGTTATTTGGACACGTATTATTTACCTTTGGGTGTAATTACTCTCGCGAAACCAAACCGTTGTGATTCCTGGCCTATAAAAGGCTTCCTTCTCTTTATATGAAATGAACCAAGTCCTTTGCAAGAATGAATCAAACCCAAGTCTACTTGTTCTGGTCTTACTATCCAAAGAAACCTCCAGATAAATCCCTCAAAGTTATGTTCCTTAGATAGCAATATCCATGCCCAAACCTGGACTAGATAGCAATATCTATGCCCAGGCAACGCCTTGGTTTTCCCCGATTGAAGGAGTCAAAAAGGGAGAAACCACAATCCCGAGGTGGCAAACCTCTTCGACTTCCGCCTCGCACCTGCTCGGTGTCGATATGCATTGGAGGAGGCAGTACTCTTCAAAGCCTCCTGCAATACATGGGGGAAGAAGGGGACGTCACCCTGGGAAGAAGGCGACAATCGTCAAGGCAGGTGCAACTCTTATTGTAGTCCTCCTCCTCTTGTCTTGACGATTCAGCTTCCTCTTCCTCTCCCTCTCCAATACCGAGGTCGATTTCTTCCTCTCCAATCGCCGAGGTCGATCTGCAGGTTTTAAATTTAACTTCTTGGGAGATGGAGAGCAACGCAGAGGATCTTGTGAAGAATGAATCTTTTAATTTCTTGAGTTTCTTTCTTTCTGCAAATGTCCAGATTCGTATTCACCATATGGTATCAGAGCCTGAGGCCGCAAAGCCTTTGTATTATTCCAAGTATTTGAATGTAATATTTATTTGAAATGTAAAAGTTCTTTATATTGATAAACTCATATATAGTTTGCTCAAAAATTTAAGCCACAAAGACTGGCCTAACATGAACTTTCGACCTGGAATAAATAACTACTCTGATGACAAAATTTGGCCTCGACTATAGGCACTAACTATTTAACCCCATTAATAGGTTTTTTGATGTCTATGATCCTCGATGAGTATATGTATTGCCCCTGTAGTTTATTTATGCGAAGGCATGAATAAACTAGATTAAGCAATATCTGGAGGATCATCATACTCCCAAACGGGCTGTATGAATTTCTTTAGGTAACGACCATTTATTGGGTTTGCGTGTATAGTACCATCTCGACCTCTCAGGCGAACTACTCCTTTGCCCAACAGTCGATCGATGATGTATGGTCCTTCCCATTTGTCTGACCATTTTCCTCATCCTTCAGTCTTCTCGCCAACAGGAAAAATCACCCTCCAGACAAGCTCTCCTTCTGAAAAACTCATGCCCCTTGTACGTTGGTCATAGGCACGAGCCACCTTGTGTTTTTCAGCACGTAGACTTTCATAAGCTTGTATACGACTCTCATCGAGGTCTTCATGCTCTTGCCACATTGCTTGGACATAGTCTTCACTGATCAAGTTATGTTGTTCCATTACTCGTAAAGACTGAACATTGATCTCTAATGGCAAAACAGCATCGTGCCCAAACATTAATGCATAAGGAGTTGTACTTGTGGGTGTTCCCTTACTAGTCCTGTAAGCCCACAAAGTATTAAAAAGTTCTTCATGCCACAGTCTGGCATTGCTGGCGAGCATCCGTTTTAGGATATGAATAATGATTGTATTGCTCGCTTCAGCTTGACCGTTGGATTGGGCATAGTATGGAGAAGAGTGGAGAAAATGGATCCCAAGATCCTTCATTAAAGTATCCATTTCGCCAGACATGAAGGCTGCCCCTCGGTCTGAAACAAAACACTCAGGGATTCCAAACCGACAAATAATATCTTCGAACAAGAATTGGCGAATGGCCTTCGCTGAAGATACCCTGAGGGGTCGAGCTTCGACCCATTTTGTGAAGAAATCAGTAGCCACTATAATAAACTTGTGCCCTTCAGATGAATGAGGATGAATCATTCCTATTAAGTCCAAAGCCCATCCTCGAGCTGGCCAAGGCTTGATGATTGGCTGTAGTAGTATTCTGGGCATATGGTTGACTGGACCATGTCTCTGGCATTCTTCACAACCTTTGGCGAACGTGATGCAGTCTCTGAGCATTCCTGGCCAATAAAAGCCATGTCTTCTTAATAACCACCTCATCTTGGGACCAGCCTGGTGTGCTCCTGCAATCCCAAGATGGACTTCTCTCATTAACCGTTTAGCATCGCGTCCAAAGACACACCGTAACAGTATGCCCTCCTCTCCCCTTCTATATAACTCAGTATCCTTGAGTACATAATTGGGAGCTAAGAATCGAATCCGCTTGTCAACCGGATTATTTAGATCCTGGAGATAAGAGATGATTTCCTGTTTCCAGTCTTTGTCGATGTGATCAAGTGTAGCAACGTACCATTCGTTTTTATCTTCTTGTCGTGCTAGGAAAGATGGAAGGGTTCGTCTTTCAACTTTTAATATTCTCTCCATTACTCCATCTTGCAAGCTTACACCCGTTGCTAGTTGAGCCAACTCATTAGTTGCATAGTTCTTCTCGCGAGGAACATGGCTCAATTCCACTTATGTAAACAACCTTAATAAGTCACAGGCCCTCATCGCATAAGGTTCTAGTATTGAACCTGCCTTGTATTTTGTCTCAAGTTGTCTGATCACCAGTTGGGAATCTCCAAGGACATGCACATCACTGATCTCCATATCTAACAGAAGTTCTAATCCAATGATTAAAGCTTCGTATTCTGCTTGATTATTCGTGCACTTGAAGTCCAACCTGAACGAATAAGAATAAGTTTGGCCGCGTGGGGGATCAAAGCTACCCCTGCCCCAGCCATGGTACTCGTGCTGGGCCCATCGAAATATAAACACCAGGGGGCCAAGTCAATACGAGCGAGATCCAGCTCTGGCCCTTCGATCACGTCTTCCATGGGATGATGAGCCAAAAAATCAGCCACTGCTTGGCCTTTTACCGCCTTCTGAGGAACATACTGCAAAGAAAATTCTGACAAAGCTAGAATCCACTTCCCAATGTGTCCACGTAGAATCGGTCTGGATAACATATACTTCACTAAATCTGTTTGTGCAATAACACACGTAGTGAAGGATAGCATATAGTGCCTCAACTTACACCCTGAGAAGTATAAGGCGAGGCATAACCGTTCCATCGGAGAGTACCTTGTCTCACAATCGTTCAAGGTACGGCTCAGATAGAAAATGGCACGTTCGACTCCTGATGTGTCGTCCTGAGCCAGAAGACTTCCAATGGAGAGCTCTGTAGCTGAGATGTATAGCTTAAGAGGAACCCCAGGTCTTGGAGGGACTAATACAGGCAGGTTCGTTAGGTATGCTTTGATGGTATCGAATGCCTCTTGATGTATAGGCTCCCATACAAAGTCCTTTTGATTTTGAAGCTTAAGCAGAGTGGAGAATGTTTGTGTCTTCCTAGCAGCGTTGGCAATAAATCGTCGTAAGAAGTTGATTTTTCCTAATAAGCGTTGTAGCTCCTTCTTACTCTTTGGTGGGGTTGCACTGATAACCGCTTGCTTCTTGTCATCTGGTATTTCGATCCCACGCTGATGAACCAAAAATCCCAGGAAGTCACCTGCCTGGACGCCAAACACACATTTGGCTGGGTTCATCTTCAGTTGATGCTGCCTCATTTTGAGAAACACCTGCCTCAAGTCTTCAAAATGATCACTTCTGCGTTTCGTTTTGACTACCATATCATCTATATATACTTCCATGGTCTTACCAATAAGATCATGAAAGATCAAGTTCATTGCTCGTTGGTAGGTTGCCCCTGCATTTTTAAGTCCAAATGGCATATCCACATACTCAAAAACACCGGCAAAGCCTGGGCATCGAAACGGTGTCTTGTGTCTATCCTCTTCGGCCACTGGGATTTGATGATATCCAGCAGTGCCATCCATGAATGTTAACATTTCATGGCGGGCAACTGAGTCAACCAACAAATCAGCTACTGGCATAGGATAGGCGTCTTTAGGGGTTGCATTGTTCAAGTCCCTGTAGTCGACGCAGACTCGCATCTTCCCGTTCTTTTTCTTGACTGGAACTATATTAGACAGCCACTCATTATATTTGGCTACTCGTATAATCCCTGACTTGAGCATTTTCTCAACCTCTTCCTTGACTAAAATTGCTGTCTCTGTGTTCATGCGACGCATCTCTTGTTTTACAGGCTTATTTCCTTCGATGATAGGTAAGTTATGACAAACCAAATCTGGTGAGAGACCAGGTATGTCATCATATTTTTCTGCAAAACAATCGGAGTATTCTTGTAGCAATTCGATCAACTTGAGCCTCTCTTCAGGCTCCAAGAAAGTACTAATAGCCACAGATATTGGCTCTTCCTGTGTCCCAATCTGAATGTGTTCGATGGGATCCTTGACTTTAGGAGGTATATCATCTAAAGCTGCAGGAGCTAATTGAATCTCGTCCTCCTCTTCGAAGTCTTGCAAAACGTCTTCATCCACGTATTCCAATGCTGCCACCATTGGAACCTTCTCAAAGGCTTGGCTTTCTAATAAAAAGTTGTGAAAGCGTTCGTGTAACGAAAGACAAGCCTCGGTCTCTATCTCTGACAGAGACCCAATCATGGAGATCGTCTAGATGGTAGCTCAATGGTGTAGGGTCGTTTGCTATCTTGAGTTGCTTGAATAATCCCCCACTGAGCTAGCTCAGAGGCCGTAACACCTACCGGGCGGCCTTTACTGTCGACGCCACATACCTCCAGTGGCCTAAGGTCACTGTGGTAATATCTGGCTTCTAGTGAATTAGCAGACATGGAGTATGAACGAGGGTCAGCATTGACAAGCTCTGCTTCGCCTGTCTCCATGTTCCATAGCAGCATCTGCTGATGAAGTGAAGAAGGTACACAATAGCTGCGATGTATCCAGTCGCGCCCCAGGATTGCACTATATGGAGATGTACATTCCACCACGAAGAATGTATAAGTGCCTGAAGCTAGCCCAATGTACACCTGTAGAAAAACAATCCCCAAAGTCTTGGTTATGCTACCCTGAAAGTTTCTGACACTAAGCGAGGTCTCTTGGATAGCTAACTTGGGAACACCTATTAGGGCCAATGCCTTAAAGGTGATGATATTCATCGCTGCCCCTGAGTCCACTAAGAGTTTATTTAGTTGCACTCCTTGGACTTGTCCTGTGACATATAATGGCCGCATGTGCATGGCCATGTCCATGGTGGGCTTAGAGAACATCATTTGCCCTGTTGTGACTGATGACTCCAGTTCTGGTCTGTCAACCGGTGCTGGATTATCTGGTAGTTCTGGTTCTTCTTCCGGCAACACCACACTATTAATGTTCTTGGATTCACCTTTTGGTGCTGGTGAGGATAAAGCATATTTGGAGGATAGAACATACACCATATTAACGGCTGCAGTGTTCTCCTCGATGCATTCTTGTGTCTCTTCATCCTCATCCTCGCCGTAGTCTACCAACTCTTCATCGTCCTTGTAACTATCTCCTTCGGCCGACAACTGTCCATCCTCGATGGACGTTGTAGTTACTTCAAGGTGAGCAACTTGCTGTATTAAATCCTCAGGAGTAGGATCGATAGCTGTTGGTGGTGGTGGTGGAGTTTTTTCCTTGGGAACGGGAACTAATTTCTGGGCCTTCGCTTGTTCTTCCACAACAAGAGGCCTTGGTTTCCATTGCAAGACTGGTGGCTTGCTTGGAGTACTCTGTTTCTGCATATCCACTGTTCCCTTGGGAGGTGTCTTCAACCCTACTGGCTTCATCGTGTCTTCGCCAAAAATAAGGCGTCTCCTTACTGATTGTCTTTCTACGACTACACGATGAACCTCTTGAGGAGGTTCGGGTTCTTTACCTTTACTTCCAAGTGCTGGGTTTCTCTCGAAAACCTCTGGTCTTTGGGCTCGTATCTTTGGTTCATGAGATTTCTTCCCAAAGACCACCAATGGGTTTGCTGCAAGGGTATTTAGTCTTCTTTGCAGCACCTCTGGAGGAAACTCCAGGTCTTCTTCTTTGATAAGGCCGGCCTCATAAGCATCCAATGCTCTCTTGGCCCTACCAAAACGTCGTTGTAGGTTTCTCCTCTTGCTTGGAGTTACCTCAACGGTCTTTCCTTTCTCCCTTATGTACCACACATCCTCCTTTGTAATATTTCTCGATGCTGGGGGAACATATGGCTTGGCGAGCATATCTACACCTTTAGACTCAGGTGTTTTAGCCACACTGTTTTGGTTTGTTACTCGCGGTCGCTTAGGAGCTGGAGTGTCCCTTTGGTTTGCTTGTGGGTACTGTTGATCTTTAGTCGAGAATAGATCTGGGAAGGACTTGGCTGCCTGAGCCAGTTCTTCAAAGGAGATCTTCAGCCCACTCCTTAGCTTACAGTGTGCACAAAGGGCCACTGGTGATTCTGCTTTAGGATCCACCTTCTCTTTCCCCTTGTACTTCGGTGTATGGGGTGGATTCTCGCTAGCAGTTGGTTGGTTGTTGGACTGTTTCCTCTTATTAGATTTGTCATGTGTTACATCTACCATTCCAACCATCGCGTGCATGGGGGTCGTTAAGTTAAGCGATGGGTTTTGTTCTATTGCTATTATTCCCTCGTCGATCAACTGCTGAATCTGATACATCAAGTCTCGACATGCAGCCGTAGTATGACTTCCCCATTTGTGGTGATACTGACAATAAGGCAAACCCCTAACATCATCAGGATGCGGGTCTGGTGATCCCCAATTGTCAGGTATCACTGCTATCCCTTTGAGGCATAGCTTCTCAAATATCTCCTCTCGCCAGGACGCGTCATATGTGACGCGAGTCCGCTTTGGTCGGACAAATGCTATATTTCGCCTGGACCTTCGCTTGGATTCCTTCTTCGCCTGGGTCGGTTTATCTATCGAACAAGACTCTGAAGAAACGCCACTGGTGAGAGGATCTGTAACTGGAGGAGATGGTGTCCTGTGATGATAGTCTGGGTGATAATCCATCTCTCCTTCACCATTGATTACAATCACCTGCCAATTGATTAAACCCTGAATCTTATCTTTCAAGGTTGAACACATTGTTGTTCGATGGCCAAAGTGATTGTGGAACCTGCAAAAGTGTTGGGCTGGCTCCTCGTACCAAAGGTGTCTTAACTCAAAGACTGGGTAGAAGAAAATCAGCCCCAAGTCCCTTAACCTATCCAAGTATTCTTCTGTCTTGTCTAACCTGAACGAATAGGTTAAGTAGGCTAGATGATTCCAAGCCTCATTACCTTCAAGGATTCTATTAGGTGATGGCCAACTCACGTCGACCATGTTCACCTGTGGAGCAGGGAACGGCTCAGAATCCACTAATGCTGCGGTCTTGGACGAACCTTCTAGCTCCAGTTTTCCCTCATTGATCCACTTCTGGATCTGGTCCTTCAGCTTGATGCAGTCCTTGGTAAGATGGTTCCATGCTCCATGGAACTTACAATACTTTTTACCCTTCAACTGCTCGGCTGTGGGGAGCGGTCCAAAGTCTGCTTTGACAACACGCAGACCGTATAGTTCGTCCAGTATCTCGTGAGCCATATTGGCATCATAAGTATACTTCTCGAACTCTGGCTTAGTGAAAGCCACCGTCGAGAGTTTGATGGGACCTCTATTCTTCTGAAGCTTCCGGGGTTTTAACACCTTGTTTGCTGTCAAATCAACAGCTCCTACCCGATCGTCATCAGAATCAGACTCCTGGTCGTCCATCTGTTCAACATAAGCCACTGTTTTTGGCTTTAACCTATCGTAGGTCTTATTATTATACGTCCCTTTGGACGAATTTCTCCTGTTATCTCTCTCTTGCATATTGTTATAAGCTTTAGTTACTGCCGTGATGAGCTCGTTTAGAGAGAAATATTTGCTATTTAAGAATAACTGGTGGTAGGTATCCTCCATCCCATTCTTGGCCATCTCGACCACCTCTTCTTTGCTTAGAGGGGTCTTACATAGATTGTACTCCGAACGGAAACGATGTAAGAAAGTGACTGGACTCTCGGTCAATGATTGGCTAAGAGAAGCCAACTTCCCTACGGTAGTCTCTGGTCGTGCCGTTCCAAAGTGGTCTATGAACAAGGCCTCCATATCCTTCCACTCGCTGATCAAACCCTTCTCAATCCTTGTATACCACACGAGAGCTGATCTTGATAGTGATGATCCGAAGACCCTCAATTTGAGTCCCTCATCTTCGGCAAATTGGCCTAATTGCAACGTGAAATAGGCCAAATGTGTTGCCGCGTTTGTATCATCATCACCCGAGAATGTCTGGAAGGTTTGGTGTTTGTAAAACTTTGGCCAATGCCACTCGTTAGGGTCATCTTTGCTTGGAGGGAACGGTGTCTCGTAAGCTTCATGCATTTTGGAAAATTTTATGTTACAATCATCCAAAAGCTTATTTATACGCTCCTCCCAAGCGAGAGGGAAGTCCTCTGCTTGCCTAGTCTTCCTAGCCAAATCCGATACGGTTTTGGTTAGAGAAGCCAGCTCTCTGTCTACTCTTTGGTTGATAGCCGTCGCGTACCGGTGGTATTCCCTCAATCCTTTCTCTAGTAGGCTATGGACATCAGCCCGTAGTTTGTCTTGACCCTCTGCCAAACTAGTTACCTGGGCACTTAAGGCTTCTCTATCTTCTTGTTCTCGATTCAAATCACCCTGTATAGACCGGATGCTACTCGCTATTTCCTTTATGGAGCTAGCCTGAGCAGCGAGATGATCTGCCTGTTGCCCGAGTCTGTCCTCGAATAATCGAGAATAACTAGTCTGGTGGTTATCTCGCTTGACCGCATAAGCCAAGTATTGTTCGTATGTTAGTGCGGCTATTTCCGCTTCGCTTAAAGGTTCGAACTCCATAATGTTAAAGTCGTTAGTGAAGATAACTTCAACCGCTCGATCACTCAATGAACGACACTGACTAGAAGTGTGTCCGCGGTATCCCGGTTGTGGATGTTTACGACACTGAGGATAAACCCTTCGATAAGGATGTCCAATTGTCGTATCTTGTCTAGAGACACGCGAACTTGGCAAATATTATTATATGGTCCCACTGGGCGTGCCAAAATGTTCGATGCAGAAATATCTCCCGGGAGAGATCCTTCCCGCGAAGCAGTCTCTTTTATCTCGGATGTCTTAACCGCGTGTGCCGATCTATCCTGCTTGTGCTTCGTGTGCTGGCGTGCCACCGTTCTTCAACGGAATATGGACTGATCACAGCCGCCTGACTTCTTAAGTAAGCGATTAGAACAGGGAGAGCACCAACCCTGCTCGAATAGGTCCTTTTTGCCTAGAAACCTAGGACTTTGATATGTGTATCTCTTTGCCAAATCTTGAAATCGATACTCCCACGTCTCTCGTGTAGAGCAGAGCAATCTCTTGACGAAGTGTGGAGAACACTAGCTTCCTTTGAGTATTCAAGCTCTCAACATACAAGTGAGCCACTCTTCAACTTTCAGGTTGCAATTGCTTCCTTGGAGTCGTAAATACCTTCACTCGATAGGTGAACAGCACTCAGACCTTCTGGTTGCAAGGTAAGATAGAAATCTCGAGGACGAGATAACCGTCTAAGTTTGTTTGCGTATAGCAAGGCTGTTTGATTGATTGTTCAGGTGCTTTTCATAAGATCCTTGCCTTCCTTATATACTCGCTTACTAATCAGTCATTGATTCTATTTCTAACCTCTTTGCTCTTGTAATCTTGTCTGAATATCATACCAGCATACGTGTTATACCACTCATAGGTATTCTACTTCCACCATAACTCTTCTAAGAGTTCTACTATGATCAACTAGTTATGATAGAAAACTGAGCCGCGTGAAACCAGCTCGATAAGACACAGTTCTAATAGAACTCTAAGTCTTCTTCCTAGCGAAGCTCGCTAGACACTTTATAACTCAATTCCCTCGATAGGAATTAAAAACAGAATGGGCCGCTCGCTAGACCTCGGCCATTCAGGCCCAAAGTAAATATTTTATTTAGGCCCAAACACTTTCGTTGGTGATGAGGTTTCTGCCGTGGTAGACTTTCGCAAAGGTGCCTTGACCCAGAAGCCTTCCCATCTCGTACTTATCGAACAAAATGTTTCTCTGCCTTGAAGATGATGCACTACTAGAAAAAGTATTTTAGACATCGCACCTTTAACATCGGTTGGAAAACTCCTGATGTAAAAAAGTTTTTAGACATCAGATTTTTAAAAACCGATGTCATTTGTATAATTTACATCGGTTTTAAGTCAGACTGATGTTAGGTATCCCATTATTGGTTTTTGAAAGCGCGAAAAAAAAACCTAAGTGTCGGGCGGGTTATGTTGGAGGGAAACAAAATTTTCATTCCCTCCCAAAACTTAGGGTTCTATTACTTAGTTTTTTTCGACCTCTCTCTCTCTCTCACAAACCACTGACTTCCTCTCTCACTCACTCTCTCATTTCCTCTCACCTCCATCTCCTCCGACGCCGCTCTCCTCCTCCGACGCCGCTCTCCTCCTCCTCCGACGTAGCTCTCCGACCAGGACCCCGATCTCCGACCACGACGCACCTCTCTGACCTTGGAGAAGCTCTCGTCGTCGCTCTCAACTTGGCGGATTTCGCTGATTTGTCCATATCTCGAAGTAAGACGTTCATTTCTCATCCAGATGGGAATTTTTGGGTTATTGCATGTGTTGAATGGGTTGTGTTTTCAATGGTTTTGAAAGTGTCATTAGATTTGGGTACTGGGTTGGATGTGAATTTCGTTCTGTTGTAAGTTAGAGCTCTGAATTAGGTTTTCCTCCAAGTATTAGCTCTGATTTAGGTTTTGCTCCAATTATTAGCTATGAAATGTGTATGAGTGTCAGACTATATCTATGTATAGCTAGATGCTTTGTAATTATTTAGAGTGAATCTGGTTCTTGTGATTATTATTTTCATTAAATCTCTGAAAAAATTGATTGATGCATTTTGGTTATGCTGAATGTCAGACTAACTGTTCGTTGTGCTTGTTGAATGCAGATAGCTAGTCTTTAAGAATCAATCGAGGATAGAGATTTCTGGAAGCTTTTGAGCTTCATATTGGTGAGTTTATGCATCTGAAAACAGTTTTATATGTTTGATGTCATGGTTTAAATGTTGCTGACATCTCATGTATACTTTTAAATACAAGTTTGCTTAGACTACGGTAGCAACAAAAGATTATTCTGCTGTGGCACTGTATTGTGGGATTGATTATTTTTGTTTGTTTCACTGTTTTTTAACTTTACAGTGTCAAGGTGTTTTGGGTGCTGGTTTGGTTACACATTGAAGTTAAGGAATATTCCTTGTTGCTGCTTTCATAATCTAGGTTAGATATCTTAGACCTCTATCATGGTTTTCAGTTTATGTATGATGTGGATGGTTTTTAGTGTGTGTATGATATGTGATTGAATGGAATGTTGTTTGTTGTTTGATGTGTTGTCTTCAGTTTATGAAATTTGATTGTTCTGCAATGGATAAATCATGGATTAAGGAAGATAGGGATTCTCTAAAGTACTCAGAGGGTGTGGAAACCTTTTTGGATTTAGTTAAAAAAAATGCTTATAATCCCAAGAAAGTTCGCTGTCCTTGTTCAAAATGTGTCAATTTTAAGAGGCTGTCAGTTAGAGTGATCAGGGGTCATTTGTTTCAATATGGGTTTAGTTTGAGCTATACAAATTGGATTTGGCATGGAGAACCTACACTGTCTGGTTGTGGTAGCAAACCTAGTGGTTCAGTAAAGCCTAGTTTCCCTGAAAATAAATCTGAAGTCCTAGTTACACTGTCTGGTTACGGTGCACCTAGTTAGAGAAGTCCGGTTATGTGGGCCTGTATTCTATAGATGGATGTATCCGTTTGAACGCTTCATGAAAGTTTTGAAAGGGTATGTTCGCAACCGATATCATCTTGAGGGTTGCATAGCTGAGAGTTATCTTGGAGAAGAATCTGTTGAGTTTTGCTCGGAGTTTATGGAAGATTGTAGTACAATCGGAGTTCCGAAAGGTCCAAGTAATCTCTCTGGCCCACTTTCAGCTGCAAAATGCAAAGAGGTGACTGAAGAAGAGCGTGACTTGGCACATCTTCATGTGTTGTCCAATAACGCTGAGGTGGATCCATATAAGAAGTAAGTGACTTCATTAGTTTAATTTTTTCCAAGTATACTTTGTACTGATTTAAGATTCATTCTTATTAATTCTTTTCTGTTTTGTTTTCCTATTTATATGTAGCACACACAGGCAGATTGTGGAAGAGTTGTATGCAGGAAAGAGGAAGAGTAAAAAGTGGCTTCAAGATGAGCATAATCGTACATTTGCTGATTGGTTTCAGTCTAAGGTACGAAATTTGAAAGTTGTATGATTTTTATTTTCTGCGAAAGTGAGGTATCATCCTAAATTAATGTGAATAGCTTGTTGTCTATGTAGGTTGCAAATGAAATTAGGGAAAGGCCTAACAGTGTTTCTGCAACTCTGAGGTGGTTGGCTGGAAAACCAAGTTTTACAGTGCTTAGTTATGAAGCGTATAGACACAATGGAGTCAAGTACTTCACAAAAAAGCGAGACAATGCTAGAGAAGTCCAAAACAGTGGTGTGACCTTAGTGGCTAATACGATGCAAGTGTCGAGTGCCAAAGATAAGAATCTGGTGGAGACTGAAATGACATTTTATGGAGTTATTGAGGAGATATGGGAGCTGGATTATTGTGATTTCAAAGCTCCCTTGTTTTTGTATCGATGGGTAGAGAATGAAAGAGGGATCAAACAAGATGAGGATGGTTTTACCTTGGTCAACCTTCATCGACAGGGTCATAAGAATGACAAGTTTGCTTCTGCTAGTCAAGTGAAACAAGTGTTTTATGTGGAAGATCCCTCGGATGCCCAGTGGTCAGTTGTATTGACAACCAAGAACATGGATTATCGTGATTGTTTGTATGAAGATGAGCTAGGGGACACATTTCTGGAACATCAGCCATTCTGTGCTGAAATACCATTGCCATGTGATGAGGATGAGGATGAGGAAGAGGATGGGGATGACACTGCTGTGACTTATATGTGAGAAAATGTTGATGGATTTTGGGTTAACAATGTTACTGGAGAAGAAGAAGAAGAAGAAGAAGAAGAAGAAGAAGAAGAAGAAGAAGAAGAATAGTTGCATGTCTTAGTGGCTGTATTTTGCATATTTTGAATGAAAAACTATGTTATTTTTCTGCTGTTTGAGTTTTTTTATTTGATTTGCTTCGATGTGAATTTGTGAATTGTGATAAAGGGTGCTGTGGAATTTGTTTATGAAGCTCTTGGAACTCATGTGGCTTGGCCTGAGGAGCTTATTATTCGAAAGCAGCCTGTCAAGGTATGCACTTATATCTTCTTTTTTTTTGGTATTGGTACGACACTGTAGGTAGTCATAAATAAATGCTGAATCAATGTAAAATATTTTTTTAAAACAGAAAATCAAGAAGAAGCCTGGGAATGTGAGGTCATTGTTTGGTGCAAATGAGCTTCCCTCCTCTGTGCCTAAGAGATGCAAGCTATTATACAAGCATGTGAAAGATGTCATGGGGAAGACTAATGAGGCATTAAGAACAGTTCTTGATGATCAAGTTTTCGGAATAGAGCGACAGCTTTACATATTGAGGGAGAATATTCTTGATTTTCTGGAAATGAAGCAGATTGGTCAAGGCGTCTTGGCAGCATATATGGCGTAAGCACTTTCTTTCTTGAATTTGATTTTTTATATGGCATGTTCCATATTTTAGATAGGTAATCAAATTATAATGACACAGGTACCTACATGATTTTCTAAAAGAAAAAGATCAACTGGAAGTCTTTGCCTTTTTTGATCCAGAAGCTACATTACAACTTGAGAGAGAGGAATTTCAACCCTACTTGTTGAATCGGTTGAGAGAGGGAAATTCTGATCGTATTTTTTTTATTCCCTACAATCCCAAGTGAGTTTTCCTTTAAATTTATTGTATAATGTGGGACTGTGGCTGTATATCATGCTTCTAAGTTTCCTTCTCCAATGTGGTTATATAATCAAACTGGTTAATTATGTAGGGAACATTAGATACTGACTATGCTTTGGGAAAATGAAATCTACATTTTGGACTCTCTGTCTAGACCACATCCTTACCGACAATGGGAGAACATTGTGATTAGGTAATGTCTTTTTGCAGCTTTGTATGTGGTTGATCTACACGTGAAAATTATAAATAGATTATGACTAGGCTTCTGAATGTGTTGTGTAGTGTGGTTAAATAATTCAATGCAGAAACCGGAAGGACTGGAAAACCAAGAGTGACAAGACTTCATGTAAGTACTGTTATCACATTTAGTTGCTTGACTAATTAAACTGTTGGTGGATGAGTTATGTCATTTCATTTTAATCCAATCATTGCTATATATATACAGGGGGTTACTGAACAAGTTGGTGGAGTTGAATGTGGTTACTATGTGATGCAGTTTATGAAAGAGATTGTGAATGATGAAACACTTTCATTTTCAACCAAGGTATCTAAATACTTGCTTTTGTATTTAAAATTCAATGAGTTACAAGTCATAGGTTCATTTTAATGCTACTTGTAGGAGATTAGTAGTAACAAAACAACTGAAAACATTAGTAGTAACAATACTTGCTGCTCACTGTTGTGCTATTAGCATAATTGTACCTAAACAGTGAATTAATGCTACTTTCATTGGCTGGTTTTGAAACATTTTTGTGCTGCCCTTGCTGCTTTCAACTGAGCTATTAGCATAATTGTACCTGAACAGTGGTGCCCTTGCTGAACAGTGAATGCTATTTTCATTTGCTGGCATGGTTTGCATAATTGTTGTGCTGCCCTTGCTTACTTTATTTGTACTTGTTATTGGACAGTGGGCAGGAAAAAAGAGGAAGCCATATGATCAGTCGAAAATTGACGAGGTGTGCCTTGAAGTGGCTGACTATATACAAGCTTTGCTCTAGCTAGATAGGTTGATAGATTGATGGCTGGATTAGATAGGTAGCTAGGGATCAAAGTCAGGATGGCTAGCGCAGCAATTTTTTGGATGGTGGCACGCCGGAGTAGATATATAGCTAGGGAACTTCTATCGGATTGCTAGCATGGTTATATGTCCCAATATTTTGATGATGGATAGGATAGTAATCCATCTTTTGAAACAACTTGAATTTGGCAGTACTGTAACTTGAATTTGGGGCTGTAAGAGAGAATCATTCTCATTAATTTAAGCCAATTAGTGCCTCCTATTTGTCTTAGAGAGAATTAGAAATCGTTATAACTAATGCATAAGATGAGAACTGGACATCAAAAACAACCCAAAATCTGATGTCAAATAAAATTTACAACATCAGGTACAAAGCCAAAATCTGATGTATAAGATGAGAGCTGGAAACCAAAAACAACCCAAATTCTGATGTCAAATATAGTTTTTAACATCAGGTACAAACTCAACATCTGATGTATAAGATACGAACTAGAACAAAAAAAACCCAAAATCTGATGTCAAATATAGTTTTTAACATCAGGTACAAACTCAACATCTGATGTCAAAAACGATATTTAACATCAGGTACAAAAACAAAATCTGATGTCAAAACATACATCTTACATCGGTTATAAATGGAATATCGATGTAAAGGTAATAAATTGTAATGTAGACTTCGATTTCATTGGGTCTTTCACTCTAAATATGAATGTTTGAAAGTACCTACACACACTGGAATAGTGAGATGTACATAAGCAACCGATGTCTATTGTAACCTTTGACATCGGTTCCTAACCGATGTCCCATTTTTCCGATCTTTTACATCACCCACTAAGACATCAGTCTGTTATGATTTTTTACATCGGTTCTGAACCGATGTCTGAAATACTTTTTCTAGTAGTGATGATTTCTTCGGCTGGTGTTGCCCTCCTTCTTCCATAGCTCAGAGGTTTATTTCTTCACTTAAAGATTGAAAATTTCCAATCAGTTTAGGCCAAGAAACATTGAGAGGGATGAAGTTGGATGACATGGCCAACGTCCAGGTGATCAAAATTTTGCTAGGAGATCAACACTTTTGTAAATGATGGAAAAAGAAACAAAACAGAAAAGAACCCAGTTTAGAGAAAATTGAGAGTTTAGTGTTGACGTGAAAATTGCAATTTGGTCCGTGTGGATATATATCAAATCCAATCCTCAAGTAATAATGGGATTAAGTTCATCAACCAGAAATTGTGTGACAACATGGCCCCGGAAATAATTGAGTGGTTAGTGTTGGAAAAGGAGGATTGGATGGTTGGATTTGCTGATATTGTCCTAGAAAGGTTTAACTGAAGAAAGTTGGAATATATGATAATGGAAAATGCTAAAAATAGTGCAATTTTATCTGTAATATTTACTACAAGAAAAAAAACACTTAGATCACGGAATCTTTACGGTTTCGTTGTCCAAGTTTGACTTAGACGACGGAACGGCTTTTTTTCTCGTCCAAGTGGCCACTTGGACCACGGACCGACACACCATGGTCTAAGTGGCCACTTGGAGGACGAGATCTAAGTCCGTCGTCCTTGTATACACTTGAACGACGGAAACGTGTTGGGTCTGTCGTCTAAGTGGTCATTTAGACGACGCACCAACATTCTGTCGTCTAAGTGAAGCATTATATAAGGTCCATGCCGAACTCTCTTCCTCTCCGCTCATTCGTCTCAACTTCATCCTCATCGTCTCAACTCTCTTCCTGTCTTGATCAGACTCTCCTCATGCGTACATACATCTAATGATCAAACTAGCAAGCACTATATATATCTCCGGCTCCGATCATCAATTCATCATATATCGAAAAAGGCGAGGTATGTACGTAGTTAATTTTCCAACACCATTAACGTTTATATATATAATTAATTGTACGTTTGATTGATTACATTGTTAATTAATTAGTACGCCTAACATATATTTATAATTAAGTTAGGTAATTAATGATATATATGTATATATTAGTTAATTAATATAGATCGACCAGTAGTACGTATATATGCATGGATGTTTAAAAATCTGGTTAATATTTAGTTAACACGTACATGCGTGATAAACATATCAAAGTAATTAATGTAGAGTACGTACGTATATTCACCAATAATTAATAAAGGTAATTATTGAAGGTAATTAATTAATAATTTAATTTAATTAAGGTAGTTAAAAATTTGTGTATATATATAATAGTTTAATAATTACTTGAAAATCTGTATATATATAATTAATAGTTAATTGACTAATATGATAATTAATTATTAAATTTCGTAGAAATATGGACAAGAGTTGGATGAAGTTGCAGAATAGAAGTGATGTCCGGTATATGGATGAAATTAGCGAATTTGTGAATTTTGCGATAGAATATGGTCAGGGAAAGAAGCGTTTCAGATATCTGTACTAAAAATGTCTTAACTATCAGTATGTGAAGATTAATGTTATGGTGCAACATCTGTACGAAAATGGTATGATGTGGAGTTACACTACGTGGAGCGAGCATGGTGAAGCAGTAGACTTCTGCTAAGGGTACAGTTACCATGGTGCCTTATCCAGCGGCAGTGGTGGCGGCCCCCTTGCTTGGAACCCAACTGCGGATTTGGTCTATGATATGTTTCCGGGATTTAGTCATGGTGGACACCAACACCAAGAGGGAGGTTACAATACCACTCATGGGCATGATGACACATTCCCCGCTGCTAGCTTGGCCACTAACACTAGTGAGTTAGATAAGTATAACAGGATGCTACTTGAAGCGCAGACCCCGCTGTACCCTGGATGTCGAGAAAATGTGTTGCAATATTTTATGGAGAAAATGAAGATAAAAGTGCAGCACAAAATGTCAGTCAGTGTTTTTGACGAAATTCAGGAGCAAATATGTAAGTTGCTTCCTGATGAACCCAATCTTCCTAAATCCCATTATAAGGTTAGAAATATCTTGAGCAGCCTCGGTCTAATGTACAAGATAATTGACGCATGTCCAAATGATTGTGTGCTACTTTACAAAAAGTATAAAGATTTGGACTATTGTCCCGTATGTGGGCAGTGCAGATATGAGCTGAATAAGAAGAGTTCAAAGAAAATTCATGTGAAGGTTCTCCAATATTTTCCATTGATTCCCAGATTGCAGCGTCTATACATGTCTCTATACACAGCAGAGGTGATGCGATGATATGCAGAAAAGTGAATAGATGACAGTGCTGAGACAAGCCGCGGATGGGGAGGCTTTCAAACATTTCGCAGTGAATTTGGAGACTTTGCCATAGAGGTTAGAAATGTTAGACTCGGACTATCTACAGACGGATTCAATCGTTGGGGTAGTAATAGCTCTGTCGTCACCACTTGGCCAGTTATTCTGATGTCGTACAACCTGCCTCCGTGGATGTGCATGAATAAGGAATTTAATTTCCTTACTCTGCTAATTCCAGGTCCTAAATCTCCAGGGAAGTGTTTAGATGTATACCTCAGACCTTTGATCGACGAGCTGAAACTGTTGTGAAAAAATGGAGTCTCAACTTATGACAAATTCACTGACACGATATTCATCATGAGGGCTGCCGTAATGTGGACGACCAGCTATTTTCCAGCGTATGGGATGTTGGCAGCCTACAGGACAAAAAGATACAATGGATGTCCTATATATTTGGATAACATAAACTCTAGTTGGTACGCGGGGAAGGTGTGTCACTTGGGTCACCGTAGATGGCTTCCCCACGACCACTTGTAGCGGCAGGATGAAACTCATTTCGACGGGACAGTAGAGAATAATCATAACCCTGTAGTTGGTCGGGCGAAGAGATTTTAGAGAGGTTGAGTTATTTCGATTTAGGTGTGTTAACCAATGACAAGGATGTAAAAAAATGTAATCCAATACCTCCAGATAATCTCAGCTATTGGCATCACAAGAGTATATTCTTTGAACTTCCTTACTGGTCGAAGTTGAAGCTGAGGAATAACTTGGACGCGATGCACATAAAAAAGAATGTGTGCGGCAGCGTGGTGGGAACAATTCTTGGTATTAAGTTCATGACTAAAGATACTCCTAAAGCGCACCTTACATAGTGATCTGGAATCTATGAATCTTCGTCGTCCCTTATGGCTGAGGATGGATAGGAGAGGAGTGTACAACAAGATTCCAACTGCAACTTACAGAGTGATGCTGACACTTAGACGTTCTGTATTTCACTGGTTTAAGAGCGTTTGTTATCCGGTTACGTATGCAGCTTCTATAATTGGAGTACTGGACGAGGTGCAACACAAGTTTGTTGGTCTAAAGACACATGACTATCACGTTATGCTGCAACGTCTGATTCCAGTGGTAATTCGGCCATATTTGCCTCGTGACGTCGTAGAACCAATAGTGACATTGTGCATATGGTGGCAGAAGTTATGCGTCAAAGAATTAAAGAAGTCAGATGTGGTGGAACTACAACAACAAATTGTGCACATCATTTGCAAGCTAGAGAGGATTTTTCCCTATGCTTTCTTTGATATTATGATTCACCTAATGATCCACCTACCCGAGCAGGTGCTCCTTTCTGATCTGGTCCAGTACACTTGGATGTATCTTCAAGAAAGGTACGTACAACTAATTAATTATACATATTTTTCTGTCCATTACTTTTTCCACTAGAGATTACTAGCTAGCTATATGTACTTATTCTACAATGCATTAATTGAACATTTGATTTTGTAGACAGCTTGAACAATATAAAGGATTTGTCAAAAATAGGTCGGCACCGGATGGCTCCATAGTAGAGACATACCTAATGCATGAGTGCGTTACTTACTGCAACAGGTACCTCAAAGATCCACCACCTCCCACTTCCTCCGATCCCAGTGCCCGCATCAATCTTTCTGTCGTTACAAATGTCGTACGACCGTTTAGAGGAGTATTGAAGGAATCGTTACCACGAGAAGAACATATTGAGGCACATTGGGTAGTATTGCGAGACTGTGACAAAGTTGAGCAGTACATGATTGGGTTCAGGGAGAGGCTTCAGGCATTAAATCCGGACAAGAGTTCAGCATGGTTTGAGAAAATGGTTAAGAAGAAGTTCCCCGATTATTTCTTCCAATGGGTACATACGTATGTCTCAGTATTTAGTTTATATATATATGTTTGTAGAAAGTAAACCCTGTAATTAATTATATATATACTTCCCATTTTCTCAGATGATTGATCTACAAAGATCTGAATACCACGGGGGGTGGTGGTCCTGGCCAAAGCACTTGCTAACAGGGAAACCGATTAAACACTATATTTACCCCGGATGTTTTGTGAATGGTGTAAAGTTTCATTCATTGGCCCGAAATGAAGGAAGAAGAACAAAAAACAGTGGGGTAGCGGTTGGGAAAGACAATGATCTATATTACGGGGCTATTGTATATGTCGTTCAGCTATGTTACGGGAATGATGCCAACATTTTCCTATTCAAGTGCAAATGGTTCAATCTTACAAAGGAAGACCTGGGTCTTTTATCAATCGATACAAACTTAAACTGGTATGAGGATGAGTCTTTCGCTCTCGCCACCTTAGTTAGACAGGTGTTCTATCTCGATGATCCGAAAGCTGGTGAAGGGTAGAAAATAGTGAACCATATCTCTCATCGAGGAATATGGAATACTACGACAACTGAAGGGACACCGGCGACTGAAGATGCTGATGAACCGGAAAGTGACATTGCTGCCTATCAAGAGCCTAATATCTCTGTCATCCGCTCCGACATAATGGACCTATTTCAAGCTGATGAACGCTTACCCATGCCTAATGGTTGTACGGATCTAACTGAAGATGAGATTATTGATGCAATTAATGAGGTAGATGAAGAACAGGCGCAGGATGAGGACTAGGACGAGGACTCAGGATATTCGTCGGGCGATGTTGAGTATGATAAGAAGGAGGTGCAATCGGATAACGGGGTTAAGGATGATGACGATTACGACGAAGAGTACAATATAATGATGAGGAATATTAATTGGTCATTAATTAATTATTATAATTAATTTAATGATGCATGATCGATTAATTATATATATTTTGAGGAGGAGTATGTACAACTATGAATTTTGTACTTAATTAATTTAATAATTAATTAAATAGCGTGGTCGCTACGACCGACGGAAATTAAAATTAATTAATTAATCCGGAGGATCGGATCGATCGAGAATCAAATTTTCACGAAACATAATAACATGGGGACGAAAAAATGACTTTTCGTAGTTCTTATTAAGGTAATTAAACACAATAGTAATTAATTATACATATATAAAACCCTAAAATCCTAAAAATAGCACTTAGATGACGCAAATGGGTTAAACCGTTGTCTAAGTATACCCTAAACCCTAAAGTCCTAACCCTAAATTACGAAACTTTCACTTAGACGATGCAAACACGTGTGTGCGCCATCCAAGTGCTTACTTAGACGACACAAACGTGTGTTTGCGTCGTCCAAGTGGTTACTTACACGACGTACACGTGTGTTTGCGTCGTCTAAGTAAGTAGTTGGATGACGGAAACACACATGTGCGTCTTCTAAGTGAAAGTTTTGTAATTTCATCTAAGACAACGACCATCTAGACCATATCCCACAATATATTCTTTTCATCGAGACCATAGAGTAAACAATTCTTGGAGTGTGAGCGTTGACGGATCCAAAATAGGAGTTACGAATTTCCGTGTATCCACGTTTCCGGTGTGTTCGGTTTTACGGTTGACTGTGCCGATGAAACCCTTAACGAACTTACTTTTTTGTGAAAGTTATTCTAATTATAAATTGTCTTATGGTGAATGTAGCCAATGGTTGTTTTGTCCAAATTCAATTTTTTTAATATCGATATGCAATGAGCAAATACTTAATAACAGTTAAGTTATACAGATTAGTATATACTTAACAAGTTTAAAGACGTAAGATTATTTGTCGTCTTAAATTCAATTATTTATATATATGATTATTTAATCGATATTTTACGACTTTCATTCGAATGACAAATCGGAAACTTCCTTGCGAATTATTTTTGAAAATTAATTTTACGTAAATTTCACCTGGACGATGAAGATAGACCATCTTTGTCATCCAGGTGACCACTTGGACGATGGAAACAGACAGTCTCCGTCGTCCAGGTGACCACTTGGACGACGGAGATGGTCAATCTCCGTCGTCTAGGTTGAAAATTATGGCGGTTAAATTTCCACCACCAAATTTTTTGGGAACGGTTCAAATTTCACCTGGACGACGGAGAAGACCTTTTGCGTCGTCTAAGTGAAATTTGAAACATTCCCAAAAATTATGACGGTTAACTTCCACCAGCCAAATTAATTGAGTGCCAGTTCAAAAATTGAAACGGTTCACTTAGACGACGGAAACGGGTCGTTTCCGTCGTCTTAGTGAACCTGAACGATGGAGAATAAGGCTCCCGACCAGTGATGATGACAACCATTCCGCTCCAACGTCAATGGCATAAAGTGATCATGCGTCGTTGGCCTCCTCTGAGTGTATCCTCTACAGCGCGCGGTGCAAGGTCAAGAGGACCCCGACAGACAATCAACCAAAAAGGTCTCGTGGTCTCGTCAAAGGCGGAAAATCCGAGAAATTGTTCAAGGCGATCGGGCAAAAGATCCAGTTGCCATACGACGATTTCAACGATGACCCTCCCACCTCTCAGCTAGCTAGTCTCTCCTCCCACAGCATTGGGTCAATCCTTCGCAACAAGGTTCGTATGATTGCCCCTACCTGAAAGGAGTTGCCGGATGAAGAGAAGGGGAAGGTGTTTAAAGAACTTTCGGTACGTAATACGTACAATTTTAAATTTATTTTCTAATAACCAATAAAAGTCATAATTTCATAACATATACGATTATAATTTTTTATTCTTTTCTTATAGGAACAATATGAAGTGGATTCCACACCGGAGATGCTTAGGCACATCAACACTACCGCTAACGCCATTTACCGTGATTGGAAGTACAAACTTCATAAATATTATGAAGATATCAGCCCCGTGCCTTCCCCCGTAAAGCTGCGTGGGGATAGAGAAGATGAGTGGGAGTGGTTGGTCACCCACTTCCAAGGAGAAGAATATAAGATGATTATTTTTTTATTTAAAATTAGGAAATTGAATTATTTTTATTTTAGTTATTTATTAATTTTTTAATAATTTATGTTGTCCAACATAAATTCTCCAACAACAAGACCAACCGGGGGAAGAAAGACAAACATCATACCTCCAGCTCCAAGCAGATGATCCAAATCGCCAAGGAGCATAGAGATAAGGGTTCCAAACACCCTTATCTGGATGCTAGCGTCAGCGCTTACGTGACGCATGGGCTCGACAATGAAGCGAGTCAATACGACGTAAGTGCTGTATATATTTATTTTTAATTATCATAATTATTATTTAATTATTATTTATTAAATTGTCATACAAATTTATAATTATTTAATTTTTATTATTATTTTCAGGCGAGGTTGGTAGAACTACAAGAAAACTGCACTTAGACCACGGAAACATAAAAGTTTCGTGGTCCAAGTGGAACTTGGACGACGGAGAATTCTCCGCGGTCCAAGTGGCACTTGGACGACGGAGATAGTAATCTCTGTTGTCCAGGTGCACACCTGGACAGCGGAGAATTCTTTGCTGTCCAGGTGTGCATCTGGACGACGGAGATTATAATCTCCGTCGTCCAAGTCCACACTTGGACCGCGGAGAATTCTCCGTAGACCAAGTGTGCACCTGGACGACGGAGAAAATAATCTCCGTCGTCCAAGTGTGAACCTGGGCAACGAAGATTATTTTCTCCGTCGTCCAGGTGCACACTTGGTCAACGGACCGACACGCCGTGGTCCGAGTGGCCACTTAGACGACGTACCGACACCTCCATCGTCTAAGTGAAGCATTATATAAGGCCGATGCCAAACTGTCTTCCTCTCCGCTCACTCGTCTCTCAACTGATCATAATCTCTTCCTGTCTTGATCAGCGTCTCACGCGTGCATGCAATTCAAACGACGACGTCCTAGCTAGCTAGCTACCTAGGTAGCTACATAACACTATATATATATATATATATATATATATCAATCTTCGGCTCCGACCATCGATTAATTCTTCATATATCAGAGAAGGCTAGGTACATACGTAGTTAATTTTCCAACACCATTAACGTAGGTTTATATATATATAATTAATTGCATGTACGTTTTGTTGATTGCATTGTTAATAATTAATTAGTACATCTAATATATAATTAAATATAATTAATATATTAAGTTAGGAAATTGATGATATACATATTAGTTAATTATAGACCTGTAGTACGTATATATGTATGGATGTTTTAAAATTTGGTTAATATTTAGTTAAAACGTACATACATGCATGTATGTTACCTAGACATATTAAAGTAATTGATGTAGAGTATGTATAATTAATAGTTAATTGACTAATATGTAATAATTAATTAATTATAAAATTTTGTAGAAGTATGGACAAGAGTTGGATGAAGTTGCGGAATAGATTTGATGTCCGGTATATGGATGGAATTACCGAATTTGTGAATTTTGCGATAGAACATGGTCAGGGAAAAAAGCGTTTCAGGTGTCCGTGCCAGAAATGTCTTAATTGTCAGTATGTGGAGGTTAATGTTATGGTGCAACACCTGTACGAAAATGGTATGATGTGGAGTTACACTACATGGAACGAGCATGGTGAAGCAGTAGACTTCAGCTCAACAGACTTCAACTCAGGGTACAGTTACCAGGGTGCCTCATCCAGCGGCAGTGGTGGCGGCCCCCTTGCTTGGAACCCATTTGTGGATTTGGTCCATGATACGTTTCCGGGTTTAGTCATGGTGGACACCAACACCAATAGGTTACAATACGACTCATGGGCATGATGACACATTCCCCGCTGCTAGCTTAGTCACTGACACTAGTGAGATGGATAAGTACAACATGATGCTACTTAAAGTGCAGACTCCGCTGTACCCTGGATGTCGAGAAAATGTGTTGCAATATTATATGGAGCAAATGAAGATAAAAGTGAAGCACAAAATGTCAGTCAGTGTTTTTGACAAAATTCAGGAGCAAATATGTAAGTTGCTTCCTGATGATCCCAATCTTCCTAAATCTAATTATAAGGTTAGAAATATTTTGAGTAGCCTCAGCCAAATGTACAGGATAATTGACGCATGTCCGAATGATTGTGTGCTTTTTTACAAAGAGTATAAAGATTTAGACTATTGTTCCGTATGTGGCCAGTGCAGATAAGAGCTGAATAGGAACAGTTCGAAAAAGAGAATTCCTGTGAAAGTTGTTCGATATTTTCCCTTGATTACCAGATTGCAGCGCGTGTACATGTCTCTACACACAGCAAAGGCGATGCGATGGTACGAAAAAAAGCGAATAGATGACTGTGTCCAGCAACACGCCGCGGATGGGAAGGGTTTCAAATATTTCGACAGAGAATTTGGAGACTTTGCTGCAGAGGTTAGAAATGTTAGACTCAGACTATCTAAAGACGGATTCAATACTTGGGGTAGTAATAGCTCTGCCATCAGCACTTGGCCAGTTATTCTGATGCCGTACAACTTGCATCCGTGGATGTGCATGAACAAGGAATTTAATTTCCTTACTGTACTAATTCCAGGTCCTAAATCTCCAGGGAAGTGCTTAGATGTCTACCTCAGACCTTTGATCGACGAGCTGAAACTATTGTGCCAAAATGGAGTCCCAACTTATGACAAATTCACTGACACGATGTTCACGATGAGGGCTGCCGTAATGTGGACGATCAGCGATTTTCCAGCGTATGGGATGTTGGCAGCCTACAGGACAAAAGGATATAATGGATGTCCTATATGTTTGGACGACGTGAACTCTACTTGGCACGCGGGGAAGGTGTGTTACTTGGGTCACCGTATAAGGCTTTTTCACGACCACCCGTGGCGACAGGATGAAGCTCATTTCGATGGGATGGACGATCCTAAACCCTGTAGTTGGTCGGACAATGAGATTTTAGAGAGGTTGAGCTATTTTGACTTTGGTGTGTTGACCAATAACGCGGATGTAAAGAAATGCAATCCAATTCCTCCACATGATCTCCGCTATTGGCATCACAAGAGTATATTCTTTGAACTCCCTTAATGGTCGAAGTTGAAGTTGAGGAACAACTTGGATGCGATGCACATAGAAAAGAATGTGGGCGACAGCGTGGTGGGAACAATTCTCGGTATTAAATTCAAGACTAAAGATACTTCCAAAGTGCGCAAAGATCTGGAATCAATGAATCTACGTCGTCCCTTATGGTTGAGGAGGGATACGAAAGGAGAGTACAACAAGATGTCAGCTGCACCTTACACAGTGAAGCCGACACTTAGACGTTCTGTATTTCACTGGTTAAAGGGCGTTCATTATCCGGCTACGTATGTAGCTACTATAATTGGAGCAGTGGACGAGGTGCAACACAAGTTTGTTGGTCTGAAGACACCTGACTATCACGTTATGCTGCAACATCTGATTCCAGTGGTACTTCGACCATATTTGCCTCGTGACGTCGTAGAACCAATAGTGGCATTGTGCAGATGGTGACAGAGGTTATGTGCCAGAGAATTAAAGAAGTCAGATATGGTGGAACTGGAACAAATTGTGCACATGATTTGCAAACTAGAGAGGATTTTTCCCCTTACTTTCTTGGACATCATGATTCACTTAGTGATCCACCTGCCCGAGCAGGTGCTCATTTCTGGTCCGGTCCAGTACATTTGGATGTATCCTCAAGAAAGGTACGTACAATTTCTTAATTAAACAAGTTTTTTGATTCATATTTTGTTCCACTGGAGATTACTAGCTATATGTACTTATTCTTATTGTACAATGTATTAATTATACGTTTGATTTTATAGACAGCTTGGACAGTATAAAGGATTCGTCAAAAATAGGTCAGCCCCGGATGGCTCCATAGCCAAGACATACTTAATGCATGAGTGTGTTACTTACTGCAACAGGTACCTCAAGGATCCACCACCTCCCACTGCCTCCGATCTCAGTACTCGCATCAATCTTTCTGCCGTCACCAATGTTGTCCGACCGTTTAGAGGAGTATTAAAGGAATCGTTAACACGGGAAGAACTTATTGAGGCACATTGGGTAGTGTTGCGAGACAGTGACGAAGTTGAGCCGTACATGATGTCATACAGGGAGAGGCTTCGGGCATTAAATCCGGACAAGAGTTCGGCGTGGATTGAGAAAATGGTTAAGAAGAAGTTCCCTGATTATTTTTTCCAATGGGTACGTACGTACGTATATCTCGGTATTTAGTAATTTATATACATATCGATCATGTTTGTAGAAAGTAAACCCTTAAATGAACCCATTTTCGTAGATGATTGATCTACAAAAATCTGAAAACCACGGGGGGTGGTGGTCCTGGCCAAAGCACTTGCTAGCAGGGAAGTCGATTAAACACTATATTTATCCCAGATATTTTGTGAACGGTGTAAAGTTCCATTCATTGGCCCGAGATGAAGGAAAAAGAACACAAAACAATGGGGTAGCGGTTGGGAAAGACAACCATCTATATTACGGGGCTATTGTATATGTCGTTCAGCTATGTTACGGGAATGATGTCAACGTTTTCCTATTCAAGTGCAGATGGTTCAAGCGTACAAAGGAAGACTTGGGACTTTTATTAGTCAATACAAACTCAAGCTGCTGTGAGGATGAGCCTTTTGCTCTCGCCACCTTAGTTAGGCAGGTGTTCTATCTCGACGATCCAAAAGCTGGTGAAGGGTGGAAAATAGTGAACCATATCTCTCATCGAGGAATATAGAATACGGAGACAATTGAAGGGACACCGGCGACTGAAGATGTTGCTAAACCAGAAAGAGACATTCCTGCCTATCAAGAGCCTAATATTTCTGTCATCCGCTCCGATATAATGGACCTGGTTCAAGATGGTGAACGGTTACCCATGCCTGATGGTTGTACAGATCTAACTGAAAATGAGATTATTGATGCAATTAATGAGGTAGATGAAGAAGACGTTCAGGATGAGGACGAGGACGAGGACTCAGGTTATTCGTCGGATGATGTTGAGTATGATGAGGAGGATGAGTAATCGGATAACGGGGATGAGGATGATGACGATTATGACGAAAAGTACAATATTGTAGTGACGAGGGGTGTTAATTGGTAATTTATTATTGTAATTATTGTAATATATATAAGATGCATCATTGATCAATAATTAATATAAATATTATGAGGAGGAGTACGTACTTACGTGTGTACAACTATTAATTTCGTACTTAATTAATTACACGCGTGCATGCTTGGATCGGATTGATCGAGGATCAGATCGGATCTGATCGGATTGATTGATGATTTTTTCGATCGAATTGAATCAGAAGAATTGAAGGGAGACACTTGGACGACGGAGACTCCATATTTGCGTCGTCCAAGTGAAGCACAACCTTAAACCCTAAACAGTTAGGCCATAACCCCTAAAGTCAGAGGTTTTAACTTAGACGACGGAGGTGAATGCTTGCGTCGTCCAAGTGACTACTTGGACAACGGAGAATGGCGTCTCCGTCGTCCAAGTGAGTACCTGGACGACGGAGAAGCTCATTTGAGTCGTCCAAGTTCAGATTTCGTAATTTTTTTCAAAGAAAACGACTATCTAGACCATCTCTCATTGCATATTCTTTTCGTCAAGACTATAGAGTAAACAATTCTTGGTGTTTGAGCTTTGACGGTTCCAAAATAGGAGTTACGAAATGTCATGTATCCACGTTTCCGGTTTGTCAAAATCTCGGTCACTACAAGAAAAACGCACTTAGACGACGGAGAGTTTCCGTCGGCTAAGTGCGTTTTTCCGTCGTCTAAGTACTTAGACGACGGAACCTCCGTCGTCCAAGTTCCGTGCTCCAAGTGCTGTCGTCCAAGCACTTAGACGATGGAGAATGTATTCTCCGTGGCCCAGGTAAGCACCTGGACGACGGAGAACTTAATCTCCGTCGTCCAAGTGCTTATTTAATTTTTAAAAAAAATTAAATTGTAATTAATTATTAATAATTTAATTTATTATTAATTGAATTTAAATAATGAAAAATGTTAAAATTAATTAAATACACTAAATTTGTAATATTACTTAATTAAATAATTAAAATTAATTTGTACATATATAATCGAAAAAACCCATAAAAATTAAAATATTGTTCGGAATGCGGAAAGAAACGAGATAATAAACTACTAGCTAGCTAATACACTGGAGGAGCAGATGCGCCGCCGAGTCCTCCGCCTCCAGCCGGGTCGTCGTCGTAGGGGTGTGGGTTCGGAGGAGGTTGACATTCTCCTCGAGATTGTTGCATGAGGGCGATGAGTTGGGTTATTTGTGCTTGTTGCTCATCAAGTCTTTGACACATGGATTGATTCTCCTCTCGTGCCAATCGAGCCTCTTGAATGGCTGCTTCGACGGCCGCAGCCTGAGTCCTTCTCCGCCGCCCCGAACCTCCCGTAGATGATGAGTCGGAGGTCGTCGATAAATCTCGAACCACCTTAGGTCCGAAGTGCCTAACCTCCTTGCCAGCTCTACGACCGTAGACCTCATCCGCGATTGCAATTTGGCTCTCCATGGGTAGAGGAGGCAGGTCTTCCGGCGGCACATCTGGGAACGCAAGCTGAGTGTTAGCCAATTCTTCCTGCGCACGCTCTATCACCCTTGCCTACAAAAGAATAATTAAAAAATTATAATGAAATAATATTTAAATAATAATTACTACAATTAAAAGCACATATATATATATCACTTACGTCGTATTGACTCGCTTCATTATCCAGCCCAGGCGTCACGTACGCGCTTATGCTTGCATCGAGATAAGGGTGTTTGGAGCCCTTATCCCTGTGCTCCTTGGCTATTTGAATGAGTTTCTTGGCGCCGGAAGTATGGTGTTTGTCCTTCTTCCCCCGGTTGGCTTTGTTGACTTCGGAGAATTTCTGTTAGACAACATAATTAAATCATTAAAAAATTAATTAAGTAACTAAAATTTAAATAATTCAATTATCTTAATTGAAATAAAAAAGTAAACACCTTAAATTCGTCATCCTGAAAGTTGTTACACAACCATTGCCACTCATCTTCTCTATCCCCACGTAGCTCTACGGGGGCAGGCACGGGACCGATATTTTCGAAGTACCGATGGAGCCTGTACTTCCAATCTTTGTAGATGGAGTTGGCGGTTTGGTTGATATGCCTCAACATCGCCGGTGTCGGATCCACCGCAAATTGTTCCTATCAGAAATAAATAGAAAATTATAATCGTATATATTATGAAATTATAACTAATATTAACAATATTATATAATAACTAAAATTGTACGTATTACGTACCGAAAGTTCTTTAAAGACTTTCACCTTCTCATCATCCGACACCTCATTCCAAGTAGGGGCAGTGAGACGAACCCGGCTACGAACGATTGACCCTATGCTATGCGCCGAGAGACTTGCTAGCTGAGTTGTGGGAAGGCCACTGGTGAATTCGTCGTAGGGCAAGTCGATCTTTTTCCCGGTCGCCTTGCAAATTTTCTCCTCTTTACCCCCTTTAACGAGACCACGAGTCCTTTTCGGTTCCGGGTCAGTGGGGGCCCTCCTTTGCTTACGCCAGGCGCTGTACATGATAGATTCAGCGGTCGAGGACGTCATCACCGCTTGAGAGAAATGGGGCAGCGGAAATTTTCCCAGAAGGCGCTGCCTCCGGACCAGATGAAGGGTCCGGATTGAGGGCGTCGTTGCCCTCCTGTTGAACCCAACCGACTTGGTCCGCCAAGCGGCGGAGCATGGCATCTTCTGCCTACTGTTGGGCTTTTTTCTTGCCGGATGGAGCCATTTAAACCTAGGAGTACGTTGTTAAAATACCTACTTACCATAATAATTACAACTAAAAAATTTCCGCTAATTAAGTACGGTTAAGATTTAAATAGAGTACACTAGCTTGGCTTTTTCGGTCGTTCAATGGACGTGCGACCCGCACGATAAAGTGTAAATTTTCAATTAATCAGCCTTGGTTCAATCGAAAAACATGGCCAGCTAGGGATAGAGATAACGCGAGAGGTAGGACTAATTTCGACAAAACACCCCGAGGCTAACCAAATGAATGGTATATACTCTATTGGTGTCGTCTTTCTTAGATCCAAAACCTGTCACCAGTCATAACCCGTTTCTAGACACCATGTCTGACATTCGGCCAATTTTTCAAAAATTTACACTCCCTCAAGTCCTTTGCAAACTCCGCCCTCAACTTCGTGTCCATAACTTCACTTAGGTTATGGTGTGCGGTGATGAAATCCACACATCACGAGGGGTTAAGGAGATAAGCCAGGAAAAGAGGTGTCATCTATTCCAAAGAGTGCGACTTAATAAACCAAGCTTATGTACTAAATTTAAATCAAAGACGTACTACCATGCAATTTACTAGAAAATACACGTAATTATCAATTAATTAAAACAATAAATAATGACAATAATGAATTATTATTTATCATGCATTTAATAATAATTATTCATTTACCAATATAATTAATTATTATTAACAATAATTATTATTACTATTATTTAATTACAATAATTATTATTTACCAAATAACTATTATAATAACTAAATAATTAAATGATAACAACTAAATAATTATTATAATAATTATAATAACTAAATGATTACTAAATATTAATAATAACCACTAAATAATTATTATAATTACAACTATTAATTATTCAAAACTAATTGTTTAATTATATTTAGAAATTAATTAATTAAATAAAAATAATGTTAATAAGGTAAAAAATAGAAATTTACCTCGCCGGAATAATCGGGAATATCGCCGGAGTTGAGTCGTCGGAGAGGAGGAACCACGCCAGAAATTTAGTCGTCGGAGCGTCGCCTGAGGATGAAAATCGCCGGAGGAGAGGAGAAGAGATGGAATGAGAAAAGGGGGGGTGGGTTGCTGTTCTATATATAGACTTTGACTTAGACGACGGAGCCCTATTTTCCGTCGTCTAAGTGCACTTAGACGACGAAAACGGGATTTTCCGTCGTCTAAGTTAAGCGTTAAATTTTTTCGAAGCGGCGCGTAATTAATGGGCGGGACGTTTCACCCGCCATAAATTTGGACTTAGACGACGGAGAATTGATTCTCCGTCGTCTAAGTGAAATTTCAAGCGGTGCCGAAAATTGTGGCGGCACACTGAACCGCCATAATTTTCAACTTGGACGACGGAGAATGACATATCCATCGTCCAAGTTCAATTTACATTGAAAAAAAAAAATTAAATTGAACCGCCATGGTAATTTGAACCTGGACGACAGAGATGGTCATTCTCCGTCGTCCAAGTGAACACCTGGACGACGGAGAATGACCATCTCCGCCGTCCAGGTTCAAATTACGTAAAAAAAAATTTAAAAATTAATTCGCTAGGAATTTAGCGATCTGTCATTCGAATGAAATAGTCGTACAATATCGATGAATGCATCGTATATATGAACAGTTAAATTTGAACCGACGAATAATTTTACGTCTTGAAAGTTGTTAAGTATCGACTAATCTTTACGACTTAAGTGTTCATGAGTATAGGCTCATTTGCAGCAGAGGATTAACGAAATTGAATTTGGACAAAACAACCGTTGGATATGTTCGTTGTAATATAATATATAATTACAATAAAGGACCAGAAAATAATAAGTTCGGGAAGGGTTTCATCGGCACAGTCAACCACAAAACCGAGAATTTCACAAACCGGAAACGAGGATACAAGACATTTCGCAACTCCGATTTTCGAACCGTCGAAGTTCACACACCAAGAATTGTTTACTCTAAAGTCTTGACGAAAAGAATATGCATTGGAAGAAGGTCTAGATGGTCGTTGTCTTAGAAAAAATTACGAAATCAGTACCTGGACGACGGAGATGAGATTCTCCGTCGTCCAAGTGAAGAGACCCTGAATTCAGGGGTTAGGGGCCCTACTGTTTAAGGCATAGGGTCTCTGAACCTGGACGACGGAGAAGCTCATCTCCGTCGTCCAGGTGCAGAGACCCTGAATTCAGGGGTTAGGGGGCCTTAGGGTTTAGGGTTTAGGGTTTTGCACTTGGACGACGCAAATTCCCTTCTCCGTCATCCTAGTGAGTGCCTGGACAATGGAGAATGACCATCTCCGTCGTCCAAGTGTACAAACCCTGAATTCAGGGGATAGGGCCTTAGGGTTTAGGGTTTAGGTCGTCCCCGGTCATTTGTGTGTCCGTTCAATTATTCTGATTCAAGAATATAATCAAAAAAATGATCGATCGATCCGATTTGCTAGATTTAGGGTCGAGGATTTAGGGAGATAGCCAAAACACCCAAAAGGCGACAGTCTACAATTAATTTCTCCGTTGTCCAGGATATATAATTCGGATTAATTAATTAATTTAATTTAGTTTACGTACATCGGTCGATCCGATCTGATCGAGCATGGACACGTGTAATTAATTAATTAAGTACAAAAAGTCGAAGATATACGTACATATATACATTCTCCTCCTTATAATATTTATATTAATTATTGATCGATGATGCATCGATCATATATTACAATAATTACATAAATTAATTACCAATTAATTTTTCTCGTCTTAGTTAAGTAGTCATCATCATAATCCTCATCATCCTCGTCCCCGGTATCCGATTGCTCATCCTCCTCATCATACTCAACATCGTCCGACGAATAACCTGAGTCCTCGTCCGCGTCCTCATCCTGCTCGTCTTCTTCATCTTCTTCATTAATGGCATCGATAATCTCATCTTCAGTTAGATCTGTACAACCATCAGGCAGGGGTAACCGTTCACCATCTTGAACCAGGTCCATTATATCGGAGCGGATGACAGAAATATTAGGCTCTTGATAGGCAGGAATGTCTCTTTCTGGTTCAGCAGCATCTTCAGTCGTCACCGGTGTCCCTTTAATTGTCTATGTATTCCATATTCCTTGATGAGAGATATGATTCACTATTTTCCACCCTTCCCCGGCTTTCGGATCGTCAAGATAGAACACCTGCCGAACTAAGGTGACGAGAGCGAAAGGCTCATCCTCATACCAGCTTGAGTTTGTATCGACTTATAATAGTCCCAGGTCTTCCTTTGTACGCTTGAACCATCTGCACTTGAATAGGAAAACGTTGACATCATTCCCGTAACATAGCAGAACCACATATACAATAGCCCCGTAATATAGATCATTGTCTTTCCCAACCGCTACCCCACTGTTTTGTGTTCTTCTTCCTTCATCTCGGGCCAATGAATGGAACTTTACACCGTTCACAAAACATCCGGGATAAATATAGTGTTTAATCGGCTTCCCTGCTAGCAAGTGCTTTGGCCACGACCACCACCCCCCGTGGTTTTCAGATTTTTGCAGATCAATCATCTGCGAAAAAGGGCAAATTAATATAAGGGTTTACTTTCTAGAAACATGATCAATATGTATATAAATTAGTAATTAAATACCGAGACGTACGTACGTACCCATTGGAAGAAATAATCGGGAAACTTCTTCTTAACCATTTTCTCAATCCACACCGAACTCTTGTTTTGATTTAACGCCTGAAGCCTCTCCCTGTATGACATCATGTACGGCTCAACTTCGTCACAGTCTCGCAACACTACCCAATGTGCCTCAATAAGTTCTTCTCGTGTTAACGATTCCTTTAATACTCCTCTAAATGGTCGGACGACATTGGTGACGATAGAAAGATTGATGCGGGCACTGCGATCGGAGGCAGTGGGAGGTGGTGGATCTTTGAGGTACCTGTTGCAGTAAATAACACACTCATGCATTAGGTATGTCTCTGCTATGGAGCCATCCGAGGCCGACCTGTTTTTGACGAATGACTTATACTGTCCAAGCTATTTACAAAATCAAACGTACAATAAGAATAAGTACATATAGCTAGCTAGTAATCTCCAGTGGAACAAATTATGAATCGAAAAACCTGTATAATTAATTAGTTGTACGTACCTTTCTTGAGGATACATCCAAGTGTACTGGACCTGACCAGAAATAAGCACCTGCTCGGGCAGGTGGATCATTAGGTGAATCATTATGTCAAAGAAAGCAGGGGGAAAAATCCTCTCTAGTTTGCAAATGATGTGCACAATTTGTTGTTGCAATTCCACCACATCTGACGTCTTTAATTCTCTGGCGCATAACCTCTGCCACCATCTGCACAATGCCACTATTGGTTCTACGACGTCACGAGGCAAGTATGGTCGAATTACCACTGGAATCAGACGTTGCAGCATAACGTGAAAGTCATGTGTCTTTAGACCAACAAACTTGTGTTGCACCACGTCCACTGCTCCAGTTATAGTAGCTCCATACGTAGCCGGATAACGAACGCCCTTAAACCAGTGAAATACAGAACGTCTAAGTGTCGGCTTCACTGTGTAAGGTGCAGCTGGCCTCTTGTTGTACACTCTTTTCATATCCTTCCTCAACCACAAGGGACGACGTAGATTCATTGATTCCAGATCTTTGCGCGCTTTGGGAGTATCTTTAGTCTTGAACTTAATACCGAGAATTATTCCCACCACGCTGTCGCACACATTCTTTTCTATGTGCATCGCGTCCAAGTTGTTCCTCAGCTTCAACTTCGACCAGTAAGGGAGATCAAAGAATATACTCTTGTGATCCCAATAGCTCAGATCATATGGAGGAATTAGATTGCATTTCTTTACATCCGCGTCATTGGTCAACACACAAAAGTTGAAATAGCTCAACCTCTCTAAAATCTCTTCGCCCGACCAACGACGGGGTTTAGGATTGTTCTCTACCGTCCCGTCGAAATGAGCTTCATCCTGTTGCCATGGGTGGTCGTGAGGAAGCCATCTACGGTGACCCAAGTAACACACCTTCCCCGCGTGCCAAGTAGAGTTCACATCGTCCAAACATATAGGACATCCATTAGATCCTTTTGTCCTACAGGCTGCCAACATCCCATACGCTGGAAAATCACTGATCGTCCACATTACGGCAGCCCTCATCGTGAACATCGTGTCAGTGAATTTGTCATAAGTTGGGACTCCATTTTCCCACAACAGTTTCAGCTCGTCGATCAAAGGTCTGAGGTAGACATCTAAGCACTTCCCTGGAGATTTAGGACCTAGAATTAGTACAGTAAGAAAATTAAATTCCTTGTTCATGCACATCCACGGAGGCAAGTTGTACGGCATCAGAATAACTGGCCAAGTGCTGACAGCGGAGCTATTACTTCCCCAAGGATTGAATCCGTCTGTAGATAGGCCGAGTTTAACATTTCTAATCTCTGCAGCAAAGTCTCCAAATTCTCTGTCGAAATGTTTGAAACCCTCCCCATCCGCGGCGTGTCGCAGGACATCGTCATCTATTCGCTTTTCTGCGTACCATCGCATCGCCTTTGCTGTGTGTAGAGACATGTACAGGCGCTGCAATCTGGGAATCAAGGGAAAATATCGAACAACTTTCACATGAATTCTCTTTTTCGAACTCTTCCTATTCACCTGGAATCTGCACTGGCCACATACGGGACAATAGTCTAAATCTTTATACTCTTTGTAAAATAGCACACAATCATTCGGACATGCGTCAATTATCCTGTACTTTAGGCCGAGGCTGCTCAAGATATTTCTAACCTTATAATGAGATTTAGGAAGATTGTGATCATCAGGAAGCAACTTACATATTTGCTCCTGAATTTCGTCAAAAGCACTCACTGACATTTTGTGCTTCACTTTTATCTTCATTTGCTCCATCACATATTGCAACACATTCTCTCGACATCCAGAGAACACCGGGGTCTGCGCTTCAAGTAGCATCCGGTTGTACTTATCCATCTCACTGGTGTCAGTGGCCAAGCTAGCAGCGGGGAATGTGTCATCATGCTCATTAGTGGTACTGTAACCTCCGTCTTGGTGTTGGTGTCCACCATGACTACATCCCGGAAACACATCATGGACCAAATCTGCAGTTGGGTTGCAAGCTGGGGGTCAGGCACCACTGCCGCTGGATGAGGCACCATGGTAACTGTACCCTGAGCTGAAGTCTGCTGCGCTGAACTCTACTGCTTCACCATGCTCGCTCCATGTAGTGTAACTCCACATCATACCATTTTCGTACAGGTGTTGCACCATAACATTAACCTCCACATACTGACAATTAAGACATTTCTAGCACGGACACCTGAAACGCTTCTTTCCCTAACCATGTTCTATCGCAAAATTCACAAATTCGCTAATTCCATCCATATACCGAACATCACATCTATTCTTCAACTTCATCCAACTCTTGTCCATACTGCTACAAAATATTATAATTAATTAATTATTACATATATATATATATTAGTCCATTAATTTACGCTTAATTATACGTACTTGATCTACATCGATCCATCAATTACGTACGTAATTTAATCTGTATATATAGGCTAATGACATTTCATGTATGTACGTTTTCACTAAATATATATTAAGCAAATTTTTACTGCGTACAGACCTGTTGGCCTTCTCGATATCAGTTAATTAAGCTAGCTTGCTAGTCAGCGGAGATTCTGATCCTGATCCTTCTCCTTCTCCTTCTCCCTTCTCCTTCTTTCACTCGAATGACAAATCGGCAACTTCCTTGCGAATTAATTTTAAAAATTACTTTTACGTAAATATAACTTGGACCACGGAGATGGTCAATCTCCGTCATCCAGGTTCAAATATTATGGCGATTGATTGTACCGCGTTAATTTTCGACACCGTTTCGAATTTTGACTTATACGACAGAGAATAGATTCTCCGTCGTCTAAGTCAACATTTGAAACGACGCTGAAAATTAACGCAGTTGAAACCGTCCCGCCAATTAATTGGGCGCCGTTTCAAAAATTCGAAATGGTTGACTTAGACGACGGAAACGACGGAAACGCCATTTTCCGTCGTCCAAGTGCACTTAGACGACGAAAAATAGGGCTCCGTCGTCTAAGTGAAAGTCTATATATAGCCACTGCTCATTCTCTCTTTTCCTCATCCCATCTTATTTCTCCTCCTCTCCTCTCCTCTCCTCTCACTCTCTCTCAAAAGCTCCGGCCTCTCTCCTCCGGCGACCAAAATTTTGGCGTTTCCCTCTCTCCGGCGACTCTCCACTCCGGCGACTTTCCGGCGGCTCATCTTTTAGGTAATAATTATATTTTTTAACATCATTATTATTAAACTAATTAATTAATTTGTAAATTGGTTAATTAATTAGTAATATATTAGTAATAATAATTATTAGTAAATGAATAATTATTAGTAATAATTATTATTGGTAATAATAATTAATTAATTGGTAAATGAATAATTACTATTGTAAATTCATGAAAAATAATAATTAATGATTGTAATTAAATATTATTTTAATTAATAGTATAATTGGTGATTATTATTGCATGTAATTATAATTTGTAAATATTGTTCTAATATTGTTAATTTGTAGTAAAAATGGTAAATTAGTGAATTATTAAAAATAATTAATATATAATTATGGGAATTTTGTAATAAATTGGTAGTCTTTGATTTAAATTTAGTACATAATTAAGTTTGGTTTATTAAGTCGCACTCTTTGGAATAGATGACACCTCATTTCCTAGCTTATCTTGTTAACCCCTCGTGATGTGTGGATTTCATCACCGCACACCATAACCTAAGTGAAGTTATGGACACGAGGTTGAGGGCGGAGTTTGCAAAGGACTTGAGGGAGTGTAAAATTTTGAAAGATTGGCTGAATGTAGGACATGGTGTCTAGAAACGGGTTATGACTGGTGATAGGTTTCGGATCTAAGAAAGACGACACCAATAGAGTATATACCATTGATTTGGTTAGCCTCGAGATGTTTTGTCGAAATTAGTCCTGCCTCTCGCGTTATCTCTATCCCTAACTGGCCATGTTTTTCGATTGAACCGAAACTAATTAATTGAAAGTTTACACTTTATCGCGCGGGTCGCACGTCTATTGAACGACCCAAACACCAAGCTAGTATACTCTATTTAAATCTTAGGCGCACTCAATACTATGGTGTAATTATCGTAAATTTTTTTATATAATTATTATAGTAATCAAGTATTTTAACAACTCCTAGGTTTAAATGGCTCCGTCGGGAAAGAAAAAAGCTCAACAGGAGGACGAAGATGCTATGCTCCGACGCTTTGCGGAGCAAGTCGGTTGGGATTTAGAGGAGGGCAACGACGCGCTCTCTCCGAACCCTTCAGCTGGTCTGTTGACAGCACCTACTGGAGAAATTCCCGCTGCCTCAGTTATCCCGACCGGTGATGACGACGCCCATTCCAGTCGGACGTCCGGTTCGGTAAAAAGTACTCAGGCGTCGTCGACCTTGGCCTCCTCTGAATCTATCATTTATAGCGCCCGACACAAGCTCAAGAGGGCCCCGATTGACCCGGAATCCAAAAGGACTCGCGGTCTTGTCAAAGGCGGAAAATCCGAGAAAATTTTCAAGGCGACCGGGAAAAAGATTGAGTTGCCGTACGACGAATTCACCGGTGGCCCTCCCACAGCTCAGCTAGCTAGTCTCTCAGCGCATAGCATAGGGTCAATCCTTCGCAGCCGGGTTCGTATGACTGCCCCTACTTGGAAGGAGTTACCGGATGAAGAGAAGGCGAAACTGTTTAAAGAACTTTCGGTACGTAATACGTACAATTTTAAATTTATTTTCTAATAACCAATAAAAATTGTAATTTCATTATATATATACGATTATAATTTTCTATTTATATCTGATAGGAACAATATGAGGTGGATCCCACACCGGCGATGCTTAGGCATATCAATCAAACCCCATTTCCATCTACCGTGATTGGAAGTACAAGCTTCATGTGTGCTTCGATAATATCGGCCCCGTGCCTACCTCCGTAGAGCTGCGTGGGGATAGGGAAGATGAGTGGCAGTGGTTGTGTAACCACTTCCAAGATGAAGAATATAAGGTGTTTAATTTTTTATTTAAATTAAGAGAATTGAATTATTTTATTTTAGTTACTCATTAATTTTTTAATGATTTATGTTGTCCAATAAAAATTCTCCGAAATCAACAAGACCAACCGGGGGAAGAAGGACAAACACCATACCTCCGGCGCCAAGCAAGTGATTCAAATAGCCAAGGAGAACAGGGATAAGGGCTCCACACACCATTATCTCGATGATAGCATAAGCGCGTACGTGACGCCTGGGCTCGAGAATGAAGCGAGTCAATACGGCGTAAGTGATATATATATATGTACTTTTAATTATTATTTAATTATAATTATTTTATTTTTATTATTATTTTTTAGGCAAGGTTGGTAGAACGGGCGCATGAGAAATTGACCAACACTCAGCTTGCACACCCGGATTTTCCGCCTGAAGACCTGTCTCCTCTATCGATTGAGAGCCAAATTACAATTTCCGATGAGGTATACGGTCGTAGAGCTGGAAGGGAGGTTAGTGGGATGGGACCTAAGGTGATTCGAGATTTTTCGACCTCCGACTCATCATCTACGAGAGGTTCGGCGAGGAAAAGTACTCAGGCTGCGGCTGTCCAAGCAGCATTTGAAGTGGCTCGACTCGCGCAGGAGGAAAATCAATCTATGCGTCAAAGGCTTGATCAGCAAGAAGCGCAGATAGCCCAACTCGTCGCCCTCATGGAAAATTAGGCTCGACGATAGTGTCAACCTCCTCTGAACCCATACCCCGACGACTACGACCCGGCTGGAGGCGAGGGACTCAGCGGCGCATCTGCTCCTCCAGTATTTTAGCAGTTAATTTGTGTAGTTTATTATATCATTTTTTTTCCAATTCCGAACCATATTTAATTTCATGTACGTACAAATTAATTTTTATTATTTAAGTAATTAACAATGTATTATATTTAATTAATTTTAACATATTTAATTATTTAAATGAGATTGGAGTATTTTAATTAAATTACTAATATTTTACTACAAATTAAAATTTAATTTTAAAAAAATTAAATAATCACTTAAACCACGGACAATTGACCTTCGTGGTCCAACTGAGAACTTAGACCGCGGAGAAAGCCCAAAAACTCCCCGGTCCAAGTAAGCACTTGGACAACGGAGAACCATTCTCCGCGGTCTAAGTCGCACTCGGATGATAGCACTTGGAGTACGGAACTTAGAGCACGGAGGTTCCGTCGTCTAAGTACTTAGACGACGGAAAAACGCACCTAGACGACGGAAACGCTCCGCAGTCTAGCGGTGTTTTTCTTGTAGTGAACGGGCCCAGGAGGAATTGGCCAACACGCAGCTTGCACACCCAGATTTGCCGCCAGAAGACCTGCCTCCTCTATCGATGGAGAGCCAAATTGCAATCGCCGATGAGGTATACGGTCGTCGAGTTGGCAAGGAGGTTAGGGGGATGGGACGCAAGGTGCAGCGAGATTTGTCCTCCGACTCATCTATGGGATGTTCGGCAAGGAAAGGTGCTCACGCTACGACCGTCCAAGCAACCCTTCATGAGGCTCGACTCGCACGGGAGGAAACGCAATCTATGCGTCAGAGGCTTGATGAGCAAGAAACACAGATAGCCTAGCTCATCGTCCTCATGCAAAATCAGGCTCGACAACAGTGTCAACCTCTTCTGAACCCATACCCCGACGACGACACGGCTGAAGGCAGGGGACTCGGCGGCGCGTCTGCTCATCCTGTATTTTAGTAGTTTGTATTCTAGCTATGTAGTTTATCATATCGTATTTTCGATTCCGAACGACTTAATTTCATGTATGTACAAATTTTAATTATTTAAATGATAATTTACTATTTTAATTAATTAATTTATATTTAATTATTTAAATGAGAATTTAGAATTTTAATTAAATTATTAATATTTTACTTTAAATTAAAATTTTAATTAAAAAAATTAATTAATCACTTAGACTACGAAGATAGTCATATGTGTGGTCTGAGTGTTCACTAAGACTATGGAAATTGGCTAGATATCCGTGATCTAAGTGTTCACTTAGATTACGAAACAGAGATATTTGTGGTCTAAGTGTTCTACGGAACAAAGATATCCGGAACAAAGATTACGGAAAACTTAGACCACGAAGTTTTTGCGTGGTCTAAGTACTCACTCAGACCACGCAAAAACTCCCTAGTCTAAGTAACCACTTGGACGACGGACATCTATTTTCCGTCGTCCCCGCACTTGGACAACACAACAATTATTTTCCGTCGTCCAAGTTGCACTTAGACCGCGGACTATTTATGGGGTCTAAGTCCCACTTGGACGACGGAAAATAGATGTCCATAGTCCAAGTACCTAGACGACGGTACTTGGAGGATGTACCTTGGACCACGGAGATTTCGTCGTCTTGATACTTAGACGACGGACATGTTCACCTAGACGACAGAAATGGTCCGCAGTCTAAGTGCGTTGTTCTTATAGTGATCTGTAACGATTAATCAATTATGATCCTTTTTATGGGCCGCTTTTTATCTATAACACACTTTCGGTTCAACACACAAACGAAGATAATGATGGAAATTTATATTGTATTAAAAATGAAAAATGGGTACGTGGGAAAATTTATATTTTTTTTTCTAGGAAAATATATAAAGGAAAGTTTGAGCTATTATGGGCCGGGCATGTACAGTGATGGGGACAGAAGTCTCATACTAGGATTTGTTTTGGGCTATGGTGTAGCAGTCTCATTTGTATTTTTAAGTTGCTGCTCCGAGTGTAGACTCTGGAGAAATGTTTTTCCGGAAAAGCGTAGATTTATCAGATTTCAACTTTGCAGTATTAGGAGCTAGCTAGCAATTCTAGTGACCTAGATATTATTCAATTGGTATGAACCGGTGATATAGAGAAAATTCTAAGGTGTATACAATACAATTGTACAAAGAGTAATCTACCGTCTATTTATTCTTATACAATATTCATATAAGCTCACGACAGCTTTGTGGTCTCCAGTACAATGTTTTTTACCTATTGTGTAATGTATTACGCGTAAAAATGTCACAATTTGGATTGTACGTGACAAGTACGTGTCCCACGTTTTTATGCTTCACATACTAAATGTGATGATCAATGTGTATCATATCCAAATCGTATGTGCTCCATGCTAAATGTAACACTGACAATTCTACCATATTTGTTGTGCCTTTTATTATCAAATATATAGTTGATTTTTTCTATTAAGCGTCACATCACAAATATTAGAAAATCGAAAACCGAAAAAAATTGAACAAGATATAAACCGAACCAAAAAATATCAAAACCAAAATATTTGGTTCGGTTTTGGTTTTTAATTTACAAAAATCGAACCGAAGTATGCAACAAAAAAAAATATCATTTTGTGTATTTTGTAATATATTATCTAAATATATGCAAACTAAAAACTTTAGACTCCTAAAATCCTAATTTATTTCTGCACAATTCTTATGAAATTCTCTCATAAAACGAATCAAAATGTTTGGTGATACAATATAAGGTTAGTTACTTTTTTTAGAAAATTAGTTTTATACATCATGTAAAAAACTGAAAGAAACCGAAATAATCTGGAAAAAAAATCCGAACGAAACTGAACCTAGTAGTGACAGTTTTTTAAATAAAAAATAAAAAATCAAACCGAACAAAAAAAATATTACGGTTTAGTTTCATTGCTACCAAAAAAATCTCAGTCCCAACAAATACTACTATTAGTCAAATTTTTGTCTAACATGTCGACTCGGGGTATGATTGTATGAATGTCAAGAACTCGAGATATTTTTGGTTTTGCTGTATTAATTGTGGATATATAGCTCAAGTAGTAGAAAAGCCAGAAGATAATTACATCTATTTACGAAACTCATATGAAACCTCCCCAAACTCGAGCTTGATTAGATGGGTAAAGATAGTCGAGAAACATATGTACATCAATCATATTGCAATTTTCTAATGTTAAAAAATTAGTCTTTAGTCTTTGCCAAGTCGAAGCTCATGTGTTTTGTAAGCAATCATCCACTAACTATAAGCAAAGAAAGGATTATGTCTCTTTCAGATAAATAAGGAAAATCATTTAGTCCAGGGCGTACCCGCCCAGCAATACATCACATGAAGCAGGAATTCCAACTTGTCAAGTCTCTAGTCTCAAGTATCAAGTCTCCAGTCTCACACACGTGCAACGGCTGAAGACCATATCATTAATTTGGCTCTTCAGTTCTTTAGGGTTATTATTCGTTAATTTGGTCAATTGGTCGTATACGTGTAACGCTGGAATGAGTGACCTAGAAAAATTCATGATTCAGAGTATGTATGATAGACTTAATTCCTTTTACAGATTCGATGGATTTAATTTATTGAATATTAGCTCTCAATAAGTGGAATCTAGTCGTCGATTGTCTTCGACGACTTACCGGGCAGTTGGCCTGCTTTTATGCTCCTCGATTCGGATTTTGGTGTTCGGCAAATTCTTCAACTTATTGTGGTACCACATTTGGTCTCTATATATAGTGCTCAGTTTGTAATTGGTCTTGTAGTACATGCATGCATGATCGATCACATTGGCAGCTTGAACTGAAGGAGAGTAGACAGAAGACCCGATAGTCATCAATTATTAAACGATCGAATTGCATGCATATATATACATTGGAGAAATTTGACAAATATGAGACCCGTACGTCTTTAACTAGCTAGCTTCTTACGTAGTGTAGAATATCAGTTGCTTATCAAGAGTATGTTTACAAAGCATTAACGTCATCCTAGCTTACAATAAATTTCCTAGAGTATGTTACATTAAATATAGGGTCATTTTCAATGACATCAAAGATTTTACGCAAAGTTTTACACCAATTCTTAATCATTAAATTTAAAGACGTTCAATGGCTCAGATTAATTTACACATATATACTTTTATTTTAATTTTATTAACTCTACCACTATAAAAGGTAATAAATAATTTTTTTCTCTCTCTCCCACACTCTCGCTCTGATTCTCTTTTCTCCCTTGTGTTACCTTCTTCTTCTTCTTCTTGATACCCATATTGATGTGAAGGAAATTTATGTGAAATGTTTTCTTTTTTCTTCTAGAAAAATTCCAAAGACTTCTATCTTAGTATAGGGAAGGAATCTTCATATGTGGAGCTCTAGTTATTCTCGATTCAAGCTGAAGTTATAGATTTCTCTATGAAGCTTTGTATAATTGTATCATAAAATCTTTAAGAGAAGATCATCAGAATGTATTGTTGGTTACTCGATCATATTTAACTTGCAATTGTTAGACTTCAGTGGAAGTATCAAGAACCCCATTCGAATCGGTAAATTGGGTCGTAGATGAAAGACCAAGAGGTGAATTTGGTAGTGAAGATATTTGATTCGATTATTGGCTGGAAATATCTATTTTATGATTTTTGTTGTTAGCAAGTTGATCAAGTAAGTGAGAATTTTGTCAGGGTATGTGTATTTCGTGATCCCAATGATGAACTCGCTAGTAAGAAAAAAGAAGACATGGATACAACAGAAGTGTAGAACACACGGGAGAAAGAAAAGAGAGAGGGAGAGGGAGAGAGAAAAATTTATTTATTACCTTTTTTTTATTGTGGTGGATTTAATATAAGTACATATGTGTAAATTAATCTGGACCATTGAGCATGTTTAGATTTAATGGTTGAGAATCAATGTAAAATTTTGTGCAAAATCATTGATGTCATTGAACCTAACCCTTAAATCTATACCATAGTCGATAGGAGATTAACAACAATACATAAGTGGACTTAAATCACTGTAGACGTGTGTCTACTCATGTATTAAGAAAAGTCAATTCTTGTATATATAAGAGCATCCCTAGTGGCTCCTTCAAATTTTTGGGTCAAATTTGAATTTGTGTGCTGACTGGGTTTTTGAAGGGTTTTGATATTTTGGTTATTGTTCTCCTCCAACCCATATGTCTAATTTATAACATATGTTATCATTGTTTGAATTCTCTAACCAACCTCTCATCCCATAATTAACTGTAATCATAAAGACAAAATTCCTCATCTTGAATATGCTATGTTTTACTGAGTTGTTGCTGCAACCAAAATTAGAAACAAAGGAAAGCAATGCTGTAAAGTCACTGAAATAATATCATATGTACTAACCCAACAAAATCATACCAAACACTCATAAATCAACAAAAAGTAAGACATCAACCTTTAAGAAACAGAGGATAAGACATGACCCTATCTCCCCTCAAACAACACAACAAAACAGCAACATAAGAATTGAAACAACAAATGGAGAGACCAAAACCAAGCAGTTCCTCCTAACTGAGTTGGGATAGTTCATCACATGTTACAAACAAACACAATTCACAGATAACAATGATAACTTGATAAGATAAAAGTACTAGGAAAATCATATTCCACCCTGTAGAACTTTCATCTTATGCTTGGAAAAATATTCTCTTTCTTCTTTAGCCATAAAAGATGTATCCATGGTGATTAGTTTCATCTTAGCCTCAAATTTATTAACTCTCACATTCTCATTCTTAACCCTCACCTTCTATTTATCTGCTTCAACCTTCTCCTTCAAAAGCTCATATTTTTGTCATCTCTTTCTATTTTCTCCTTCTGTGTTTGTTGAATTTTGGCAAGCTGCTCATTGGTTTCTTTTAATCTCAATTTTTCAGCCTTCTTACCTGGTGGTCTAGCAAACAGATCTGGTTTCTCAATGATGATCTCATCAACATCAATGGTAGCGCATGTAGTGGAGGATGATGAAATGTTGGTTCTGCCTCTCTTCTTCTTCTTCTTCTCCTCCTCCTCCTCCTCCTCCTCCTCCTCCTCCTCCTCCCTGTTTGCAACTTCTTGCATTAATTGAATCCATTTTGATTGATATCTCAACAAGATCCAAGTATGATCAAGGTTGAATCAAACTTTTTCTTGTGCTTCATAGAGTTTCTTTGCATTTGCAATCTGAAGACATAAAGTTTGCCCCACCGTTGAGTCAGCATTTTCTTGGTTCTGGCACTCTCAAAATCCCTATACTGATGATAATACTCAATAATTCTTTCCCAGAATGTGCCAAAATTTTGGTCATTTTCATGTATAGGATCTAACCCAGTATTTAACCATCCACTAATAAGCATTCGATCCTCCTCTGCAGAAAAGCTAGAACTTCTAACATTCTTTTTGGTGCCATTTTGTGAGACTTCATCAAAATGTTCAGATTTTGAATCTTGTGTGAAAAAATTGGGATAAAGTGTACTCTCAAACTCCATGGATATGAATAAGAAGAGGAGCTAATGATAATAAAGAGAACAAAACAGATATCAACTGTAATGAAGAGAACAAAAGAAGAAATTTATAGACACTTGACACTTAGAAATATAGAACTTAAATAAGCTGAGTTGAAGTTAGTTGGGGAGTTGGTTAGGTGTTACAGGAAACTACATTTACACAGAAGGATAAAACTTAAATTTACACAGATGGGGATCAGATACTATTGAATTTTCATAGTTTGGGAATAAATAGAACTGAAATGATATTGATTAGTTAACATAATTAAGAAAAATAGAACTGGAACTGAAATGAACTAACTAGACACATTAGAACTGAACTGAAATTAACTAACTTGACACATTACTTGGGGAAGTTTTGCAATGGCTTCCTTCAACTTAGATGTCAATTCAAAGATGAAAGGCATTAATGATCCTGTGAAAAAGAAGCAAAAGATGCCAAGTAACTTCAAAGGTGAAGTCTTGGTATTGAATTTATAAACTAGCATGTACTAACTGTACTAAAGTAATTGTGGTAAATGAATTTCTAAACTAACATGTACTTTAAAAAGACAGAACCATTAAATCTAATTATACTCAACAACTAAATATTCAATTTAAGTAGTGGTGGCAGACTAACTCAGTCATACCATATGCATATGAATTTGGCCACTGCATACAGACTAATCTAAACAAAATAGTGAGTAGTTGGCTCTATTATCCCAGTTCTGTGATCATCAAACCTTTCTCTTCATATAGACTGGTGTTGGAATCCCTCTTGCTTTGTTTCTACTTCTTCATTGCATTGGACAAGAAGCCTCCTATTGTTTCAACTTCTTCACTGCAGTACAATCTAACCATCAAACCAAAAGCATAAATATGCACTTTGATTCTGAGATTCCAACTAATGTGACTAATTTGTAATGCATATGTCCCATAACAATCAAAAACCTTGAGATACAATATCTTATTAATTATAGACTTTTCTTGTATTTGTCCACAAAAAATATAAAGAATAACAAAAACAACTTGAAAAGAAGCAATGTGTTCATGTCAGACTAACCTAGTAAGCAGCAAAAGGATCTCCATGGTATATACAGTTAACAAAAGGATCATCAGCTTAGTTCTTTGACCTCATGCCGTCCATTCCAGTGAAATTAGCAAATAGGAAACAAAGAAAATACATGCATGACCACAGAAACAAGAAATAAAGAAAGAAAAAAATAGTTGTACAATTGTGTCATACGTAGCCCTACAAATGAAGTATTTAAACGAACTATTTCAATTGAAAGAATCCAATGCATATAGACATCACAAAAAAATGAAAGAAAAAAAATTATCCATTAAAGTTCATCCGTACAGAGAAATTCATTACATAGAAATTAAAAGCCATAGAAATTAAGCCATTGAAACATAATACCATAGGAATTTATTACACAGAAACATCAAGCCATACTATAAACCATCAGAAATTCATTACAGACTCACGAGTATTACCACGAGTGATACGCTTATACCATTGATGTATGTTCTCAACAAGATTTGCTTGGAGCATATTGTGAGTTCCCTTATCACGAATGCGGAGATGAATACTAACAAAATCATCAAATGTAATAGTACTAGCATGTGACACAATAGGTTCTTGTTCAACTTCTCTATCTGATTCTTGATGTTGTCTTGCCAAAATTTCATGATCATCACAGACAATGCGTTCTACACGTTCATCCTCAATAATCATATCGTGTAATATGATACATGCTATCATGACCTTATGAAGGGTTTCAGTATCCCAAAAATGAGCGGCCCTATGAACAATAGCTAAGTGAGCTTGAAGCACTCCAAATGCCCGCTCAACATCTTTTCTACATGCCTCTTGAGCTCTGGAATTTGTTTTTACTTTCTCACCTTGTGGACATGGAATTTTTTTGACAAAGGTAGCCTATAAAGGATATATACCATCTGCAAGATAGCATCCCATTGTATAATTCGGACCATTAATTGTGTAGTTGGCAGGAGGAGCTCTACCTTCGCGAAGCTCTGCAAATACCGGCGAATAATCTAAGACATTAATATCATTGTGAGAGCATGATAATCCAAAACAACATGCCATATCCACAAGTCCTTAATTTGAAGGAACAACCTCTAGAATCAAAGAAGGTTCACGATGATCTCCACGAGAATACATTCCTTTCCAAGCATTTGAACAATTATTCCAATTCCAATGCATACAATCGATACTACCAAGCATTCCTAGAAATCCATAACTCTCACTGATTTTTAATAATCTATCAATATCATCTTTTGTTGGTTTTCTCAGGTACTGACTCCCATATTTATCAATAATAGCTTGAATAAACTTTCTCATTGATTCCATAGTAGTACTTTCACCCATTCTAATATAATCATTCACATCATTAGCGAACTTTCCGTAGACAAGAATTCTCATGGCAGTAGTACATTTTTGTAGCGATGTAAATCCCAAACAACCAGCTGAATCTCTTTTTTGAACAAAGTAAGGGTCATTAGTTTTGTGCCACTATAGCCAAAGAGGATATCATAATAGAGTGATTTGCCATTTTGTTTTTCAGGTAGCAATGAAGAACTCAGTAGTGCAGAATAGAGAGGACAAGAGAAAGAGAAGTAGTCGAGAACAAAGAGGAAGATGGAAGAGAGACATAGTAAAAGAGAGATAAAACAATTGATTATAACTTTTTGACAATTTGGTTTTCATCTGCTAAATTTTGCAGACTTCATTTATGTCTGCCATCCACGTGTAATTGGAGTATGGGTTAGAATGCCAAAAAGTCAAAACTAAATGACCATTTGTTACCGGTAATGGATGATTAGGTGAAAGCACCCAACCCCAATTTAGTTGCCTAAACCGGAATTAGATCCTAACAATACCACAACTTTTAAATTTTTTTCCAGAGTTTACTTTATAAAACAAGTAAACCACAACCCTGCAATGAAAACATACTTCCAAAAAGTCCACAAAAGCCAAACTGTGGGACGCCAATTTCCATCCGGATTTCTCAAATTCAATAACTACTAAATAACCGTAAAATGTAATCATTTACACATTTTATTCAAAACTCAGTAAGTGCTCAAAATTCTTTACAAACGGAACAAACTACATTTTGTATTCAAAGCGACTCTAATTTACAAATATATAAAGCTAGTAGGTTAAACCCGAAACCTACTAGAAAAGAACGGTGACTCAAACTCTAGGCCTCCGACGACGACGCGCAACCACAGGATAGAAACTGCAAACTGGGCAAGAAGGAAACCGAAAACCTCAGAGAAAGGCATATAAAATAATAAAACTGTTAGAGTGAGTGGACGAAAATAACTTTAATTTTTAAACTTATAATAACAAATATAACATGTCTTTCTCATTAAAAATCCAAATAAATATAATGCGAGTCAAAAATATGATAACATCGTAAGAATACATCGAGGGGAACCACTGACCTTTCTCGAGTATAATGTGCTCATGTGGAGGCGATGACCAAAGTCTGCTCACTTTCGGTCATCCAACGTCGTCGGGTGCATGCTGACACAAAGACGACGTGAATGCCCGGGGGGAAGTGCTGCTCCTTCCCTGGAGCCACTCGGGGATCAACCGAGTAACCAATGCATTGATGCAAACTCACTGATAATGTCTCTATATATGGCCTCCATGCAAGTGCATAATCGTAAAAGCATAATCATAAAGCACTCGTAAATGCATAAGCGTACGGCATAAAATCATAAAATGCATAATCACAAATACATGCCCGTACGTACATAACCATAAATGTATAAACAAAGACTCACACGTCAATCAATGAAAATAAATGTGTCAACTCACAGTATGCGGCTAGCCCTTAGGCCCGGCGGAAGATCCCTCGCTGAAATCTCTCTCGCGATTTTCTGAATAAATAATAGGTTCGCTTGATATCAGAAACCACTAAAACACAATAAAATAAGTATAGAAACCCTCCCGAAAACCCCTTGGAAAAGTTAAGTTTTCTACCTCACTGGAGCTCCGCCGTGGACGGCGGCGCGTGGTCGTCACGCGCCACCACCGGCGGTGGTGCGTGAGTTACACGCGCCTCCAGCGCAGACAGCTCCGATGGGGGCAAATGACCCCTTGTTGGAAAGATCTCAACAAGCCCAACAAATTTTTCAACTTGACCAAAGTCCAATTCGTAGCCAATCGGCCGAAATTCCCTTCGAAATACACGGTGGCCGAAATCGCCGAAAAAAATCTCCAGTCGATTTCGTCACCGGTGATACACCTCGTCCCCTCAAACCAAGGGGGTTTTGATCCTTGGACAAAACCCAATCAATTCCACCCAAAAACCGCACCGAAAAACGGCTGGAGCACTACCGCCGAATCGGAACGGAATTCGATGGCTTTCCGGCCATTTTTCGGCCACAAAACGTAACTAAAAATCACAAATGAATACATGAATGGAAAGAGGAGAAGAAGAGCTTCAACCATACCACATACAACGGAAACCGTGGCATTTTTCTGGTGGGTCAAAATCGAAAACCAAACGGGTCAAAATTTGGTATACGGGTCGCATACATATCTCTCCATATCTTCTGAAATAAACCATATTTTTATGAAAATAAACTGTATTTTTATACTAAAATTTCTGATTAGATCGATGGCCACAATTTGATCTAATAGTGATCCGCCGGTCAAAAATAAATCGTAAAGAAAATACTTTTTGAAATACGATATTTTCACCAAACGAACTTCCAAAACACAAAAGGAATAGCTCGAAAGCTCAAAAAATTCCCTGAAAATTCCTACAAACTCAAAATTAAATATTCTACGACTTCTGCGAAGAGAGTCGGATCAAATTCTCGTCCGAGGAAAAAGTCGTTAACGAAATTAGCGAAAAGAATAATTCGAGGAAAATATAACTCAAAAAGGTTAGCGCGACTTAGGATTTGGATCGTTATAATTCTACCCCCCCCCCCCCTTAAAGAAATTTCGCCCTCGAAATTAACACACCTGCTAGTTAAAAAGATAGGGGTACTTTCCCACTTGAGCTGCTTGGTTTTCCAGGTGGCTTTTTCAACTGCATGATTTCTCCACAAGACCTTCACAAGAGGAATGGCTTTGTAACGAATTTCTTGAACCCTCCAATCAAGAATCTGCACTGGTTCTTCCACATAAGTCAAATCCTCTCGAATAGGAAGCTGATAAGGTGCTTACACATGAAATGGATCAGAAATGTACTTCCGCAGCATAGATACATGAAATACAGCATGAACCCTGGCCATCTCTGAAGGTAGAGTCAACCTGTATGCTACAGCACCCACTCACTCAGTAATCTCATACGGACCAATATACCGCGGTTGGATTTTTCCACGCTTCCCAAACCGTACAACCCTCTTCCAAGGAGATAATTTCAAAAATACCCAGCCACCAACTTCAAATTCTAGATCTTTTCTTCTCACATCAGCATAACTCTTTTGTCGATCTTGTGCAGCTTTCAATCTGTCTCGAATAATCTGAATGTCTTCAGCAGTATTCTTCACCAGATCAGGACCAAGAAGCCATCTTTCCCCTACTTCACTCCAACACAACGGAGTTCGACACTATCTACCATACAAAGCTTCATGTGGAGCCATTCCAACACTGGCCTGGTAACTGTTGTTGTATGCAAACTCAATTAAATGTAATTGCTGATCCCAGTTTCCTTTGAATTATAACACACGATCGCAGCATATCTTCAAGAGTTTGAATTGTCCTTTCCGATTGGCCATCAGACGGAGGGTGGAAAGTTGTACTAAATCACAGGTTAGTCCCCAATGCTTTCTGCAATGCCCGCGAAAACTCGGAAGTAAACTGAGTATCTCGATCAGATACAATTGGCACAGGTACACCATGAAATCAAACGATCTTTGCCATATACAACTTCGCAAGTTTGCTCACGGAAAGTTTCCCAGAAAGTGCAAGGAAATTAGTTGACTTCGTAAGACGATCGACAATCACCCAAATGCCAGTATTACCATTCGATATACGAGGCAACTGGTTCACGAAATCCATAGTGATGTGCTCCCATTTCCACACTGGAATCTCTAATGGTTGCAGTTTCCCCGCAGGTTTTTGTCGCTCTGCCTTCACCTGTTGACAAATAAGGCACTTGCTCACATAGGTTGATATTTCCCTCTTTATGTTGCGCCACCAATAATGAGATTTAAGTGTCTGAAACATCTTCGTGTCGCCTGGATGCATGGCATAAGCAGAACAATGAGCTTAATCAAGTATCTCCTTCTTTAATTCCGCATCTCCTGGTACACATAATCTCCCTCTGAACGTTAATGTGTCATTCGTCTTCAACTGAAACTCTGTTGGTTCACCATTTTGAATCATGTTCTTCTTACTTCATAGATAAGAGTCAGCATCCTGAGCTCCACGAACCTGATTCAACAATACTGGTCGAACCTGGAAATTGGCCAACAATGCTTCATCATCATCCCATTCCAATTTCGCTCTTGTAGCTCGTAACTCAGCTAACAGTGACACTCTTGCTACACGTACATGAAATAGGGAAGCTCCGAATTTCTGACTAAGGGCATCAGCAACAACGTTAGCTTTTCCTGGATGACACTCAAACGTGCAGTCATAGTCATTGATCAACTCCATCGATCTTTGTTGTCTCATGTTCAAATCTAGTTGAGTACGCAAATACGTGAGACTCTTGTGATCGGTGAATATCTTGCACTGTGCTCCGTAGAGGTAATGTCTCCAGCTCTTCAATGCTAACACAATGGCAGCTAACTCAAGATCACGCATAGGGTAATTGACTTCATGAAGCTTCAATTATCTGGAACCATACGCCACCACCTTGCCATGCTACATCAAAACACAACCAAGACCCAATTTCGAAGTATTACTGTAATTGACATACTCTCCACTGTCGTCAGGCAACGTCAACACTGGTGCAGTAGTCAACCTCTCTTTCAATGTTAGATAGCTTTCTTCACAGGCATCAGACCACTCAAATTTAACTTCTTTCTTCGTCAATCGAGTAAGTGGGGTCGCAATCTGCAAAAAATCTTGCATAAAGCGACGGTAGTATCCTGCTAAGCCCAGGAAGCTTCTTATTTCTGATACACTGGTAGGTTTGCTCCAATTCAATACCGCCTCGATCTTGTCAGGATCAACGCTAACTCCGTCAGCCGAAATCACATGACCAAAAAATTTCACCTGATCAAGCCAAAACTTGCACTTGCTAAACTTCGTATACATCCGTGTATCCTGCAAAGTCTGCAAAACGGCCCGCAAATACTTCATATGATGGTTCACACTTCTAGAATAAACTAGGATATCATCAATGAACACGATCATGAACTTATCCAAGTAGCATCTGAAAACTCGATTCATGAGATCCATAAAAGTTGTTGGGGCATTTGTCAAACCGAACGGCATAACAAGAAACTCATAATGCCCGTACTGTGATCGAAAAGCCGTTTTGGGAACATTAGATTCCTTGATCCACAGCTGATGGTATCCAGACCTCAAATCAATCTTCGAAAACAAAATAGCTCTTTTTAGCTGATCGAACAAATCATCAATCTGTGGCAAAGGATACTTGTTCTTTATCGTGACCTGATTCAGCTTCCGATAATCAATGCACAACCTCATAGAACCATTCTTCTTCCTCGTGAACAGCACTGGAACACCCCATAGTGAAACACTGGGTCGAATGAAGCCTTTCTCAATCATTTCCTACAACTGAGTCTGCAACTCCTTCAACTCTACTGGAGCCATTCGATAAGGTGCTTGCGAGATTGGACCAATTCCCGGAAGGAACTCAATGGTGAAATCAATCTCTCGTATCAGAGGAAGACCAGGCAAATCTTCGAGAAACACATCTGGGTACTCACAAACTATAGAGATATCTCCAATATTCGGCACACGAACATTAGTATTAATTACATGATCCAAGTACGCCTCACAGCCCTTCTTTAACATCTTCTCTGCCTTCATTGCCGAAATCAAACTCGGTGGAAAAACATTTCTTTCGCCTCAGAATAGAATCTCTGGCAAGTCTGGACTTCTAAAAATTACCTCATTCTTGTGACAATCGAAAACTGCCTAGTGAGTATCCAAGAAATCCATCCCCAACATCCCATCGAAGTCCACAATATCTAGCAGCATCAAATCCGCGGGTAACCCATAACCTCCGATAATAATCTCACAATCCCGATACACTCACCCGACACACACTACCTCGCCGGATGGATACAACACTCACCACATACTAGGGAGTGGAGATGCAGGAGCCAAAGATGCTAGTCTATATGACATAAAGGAATGCGTAGCCCCTGGATCCAATAAAGTAAGAACTGAAATACCGAAAACATATAACGTACTGATGATGACTTCAGGGGAAGCTTTGCCCTCTCTCAGGTTCATGGCATGCACACGAGCTTGTCCAGCTGATCGACCACGTTGGCTACGATTTTGCTACTCAGCTTGCCCAGAAGACTATGTTGCTCGATCTCCAGAAGTGGTACCTTGACCATATCTGCTACCCTGAGCTGCAACACCTTCTGTAGTGCCTCCTAACGGACAATCCCTCATAAAATGACCCTCCTGACCACAACAAAAATAGCTAGTACTGCTCCGTTGACACTGACCAAGATGGTGTCGATTGCAACTATTGCACAATGGAAGATCCCGTGGAAATGGAGGATTATAACTATGACCACTTTGTCTAGAACCACTGGAACTAGCCCCACTACTCTGTCCTCTCGATCGGTTCCTTCTCCAATCTGGCCTTCTACTCTGGCTCGACGAACCACAAGGATATCTGAAGGTACTACCACCTGAAGAAGATGCTGAACTTGAAGTGCCAGAACTCATCCTCTTCGAAGAATCCTGGCCGGGCCCACCTTCCTCGAAACGACGAGACTGAAACCGCATCTCTCTCTCTCTCTCTCTCTCTCTCTCTCTCTCTCTCGATCTCGATCGATCGATCGATATCTTCACCTAGGAATGCAGCACTAAGAAAGTCATCAAAATTGTCCCGAGACATAGTGGTCAAAGTTCCCTTGATGTTCAGATTTAGGCCCAAGTCAAACCTTCTGCACTTTGCTTCATCTGATGCAACCATATCACGTCCAAATCGAGACAAACGGGTGAACTTGTCTCGATACTCAAGCACTGGCATTCCTCCTTGCCTCAAATTGGTAAACTCTTCATATTTCCTTTGTTGAGTAGCTTGATTGAAATAGCTGCGCATAAACAAGTCCCTGAATGTAGGCCATGGTGTATCAATAGGAACTCTGTCAGTGCTAACCTACCAGAAATATGGATCTGAGTCTAGTAACCCAACAGCAGCAACAATCCTCTGCTCAGGAGTAAAATTTAATCGTTCACATACAGCACCACCTAGACTAATCAAGCCTCACATACTTCAGGATCAGTAGAGCGAGAAAAAGTAGTTGCTCCAGCTGTCCTAGCGTTAACGACAGGGTCAAAACGCTCCTTTAGAAAGTCGTGCGTCCGCTGATCCTCAACAGGATCCCCAGCCCTATCAACACGGGCTCCACGTTGGGGAGGCATCCTAAGAAAACTAAACATTAGTCACCAAAACCAACAAGATGCAATAATAATACCTCGAACATTTGAAAGTACACAACACCCAGAAGATTGATGATTGTCGGCCGGCCAGTAGGGTCATCGTTCCGGAAATTCTGTACACTCTCAAAGGTTCTTAGTAACATAACTACAAAAGTCTACAGAATCTAAAACCTAATGCTCTGATACCAACTAAAAGAACCAACCCCGATTTAGTTGCCTAAACCGGAATTAGATCCTAACAACACCACAACTTTTAAATTTTTTGCCAGAATTTACTTTATAAAACAAGTAAACCAAAAACCTGGAATGAAAACACACTTCCAAAAAGTGCACAAAAGCCAAACCGTGGGACGCCAATTCCTATCCGGATTTCTCAAATTCAATAACTACTGAATAACCGTAAAATGTAATCATTTACACATCTTATTCAAAACTCAGTAAGTACTCAAAATGCTTTACAAACGGAACAAACTACATTTTGTATTTAGAGCGACTCTAATTTACAAATATATAAAGCTAGTAGGTTAAACCCGAAACCTACTAGAAAAGAACGGTGACTCGAACTCTAGGCCTTCGGCGACGACGCACAACCACAGGATAGAAACTGCAAACTGGGCAAGAAGGAAACCGAAAAGCCCAGGGAAAGACATATAAAATAATAAAACTGTTAGAGTGAGTGGACGAAAATAGCTTTAATTTTTAAACTTATAATAACAAATATAACATGCCTTTCTCATTAAAAATCCAAATAAATATAATGCGAGTCAAAAATACGATAACATCGTAAGAATACATCGAGCGGGACCACTGACCATTCTCGAGTATAATTTGCTCATGTGGAGGTGATGACCAAAGTCTACTCACTTTCGGTCATCCAAAGTTGTCCGGTGCATGCTGACATAAAGACGACGTGAATGTCAGAGGGGAAGTGCTGCTCCATCCCTGGAGCCACTCGGGGATCAACCGAGTAACCAATGCATTGATGCAAACTCACTGATAATATCTCTATATATGGCCTCCATGCAAGTGCATAATCGTAAAAGTATAATCATAAAGCATGCTCGTAAATGCATAAGCGTACGTCATAAAATCATAAAATACATAATCGTAAATACATGCCCGTAGGTACATAACCATAAATGTATAAATAAAGACTCGCATTTCAATCAATGAAAACAAATGTGTCCACTCACAGTATGCGGCTAGCCCTTAGGCCCGGCAGAAGATCCCTCGCCGAAATCTCTCTCGCGATTTCCTGAAAACATAACGCAAAAAAGGTTAGCGCGACTTAAGATTTGGATCGTTACATTAGGATTTTGAAGCAACCATTGGGGATGCTCTAAGGTGAGGCCTCACCACAAATTCAAATTCAGAATAAAAAAAGTGAGTGTTTACATTATGTCAACATGAAAGAAAAAAATTATGGGTCTCACCTATGCATAATGTTGGAATGCACCCTACGTCTATACACCTTTAGACTTTTTACTGAGTTTGACACGTGTCAAAATATGATTGGTTGGTTTTGTCAACTTTATTCATAGTTGACTGAGCTTATTAAAAGCCGTATCTATGTGATCTCTCTCTGTCTCTCTCTCTCTCTCTCTCTCTCTCTCTCTCTCTCTCTCTCTCTCTCTCTCTCTCTCTCTCTCTCTCTCTCTCTCTCCAAAATGGAAACCAGAAAACATCCTCCGCCTCGCACCGCGGTCTAGTAATTGCCTCACTCCGTCGAGCGTCGTCTTGCATCCGTTTAGCGCAACGGAGCCTCTATTGTGTGTCATCGAGCGCCTCGACCGAGGTTCAATTTCGTGTGTCATCCCCAAGTTCTCACATAACAACTTCTCCTTGATTTCCGACCATTCACAGACCCAGCCGTCTCCCCCCGGTCCGTCTTTCAAAAGCGTATTGGACTGGCCCGGAATCTACTCGTCTCCTTGGTTTGTCTCTCCTATTCGACCACTTTGATTCACCTCACAGTTTGCGACACTCACTATTTTTATGGGCCGAGAAGCAGCCCCAGTTGAAGAGCTGTACCATTAGTGATCGAGACACTGAGTAGATAAAGTGGTTTTGATTCAGTAGAGGGAGGAAAGAGATGTGTGGCAGAGTTCATCCCATTTGTTGTGGCGAGTGTTGCTAAGGTGTTGGTGTTTAGAGACAAAATGCGATGGAAATCATAGAGACTGAGCTTATGATAAGCTCATTCAAACTTGAAATAAGTTGAAAAAACTGACCAATCCTATTTGTGCCATGTGGCACATACTAAAATTAATTTATATGGTACTTAGCCTTGGGGTGCATAACAGCCTGATCCCTCACCTATTAGTCGAACTAGAGCTTAACCTAGGCTAATGATTAACATAACTCTTAGTCAGATAACATGGGACTTGTATGTGGTCCGCTATCAACCTAGACTAATTTTACCACGCTATATTGCAAAATTAGTACTTCATTCAATCCAACCTATCGAATTAGACCATTGCTTCATTTTCTCTAGGGCACTGATACTCCGCCTAATACTATGCGTAGCATGCTACTAAGATTTTTAAATATTTTCAGGTGGCCAACTACTTTGCTACTCATAAGAATAATGCTCCCCAAAATATCAAATGGCATCCTCCTCGATCATCAGCCTTCTCTGAAAGCTAACTTTGGTGACTCCGTTACCACTCATTTCAATGTTGTTGCGGGGCTTATTTGTAATTAAAAATGTGGATTGCCAGCTCATCATTGCTTGCGCTTGTCAATTGGGGAGTATAATGTGCTTGTTGTTGAAGCCTCTGCCTTACGAGAAAGTCTTTTTCAATTGCATCTCTTCCTTATCACATGCGACTTTTTTCCCGTCTCATCAATATCGAAGGAGTCTCAAAGATACTCATTGATTCCTTGTGTCAGCGTATAGATACCCTTGGAGAATCTCCACTATTGTTGCAGGTATTTGGTGTCTGATGGAGTTTTTTTTAGATACTATGTTCATTCTTATGTACCGAATCCAAATTTCTTTGTTCATAGTCTCGGAAGCTCAGAATATTCTCACTTTTCGTTGATGCTTTGGTCTTCTTATATTTCTCCCACTTTCAATCAAGTAGTTCATTTTGATCTTATGAGTGGTCGTTCTTCTCAGAATTTTTCGTTGTAGTTTATATTTCGTTTGTTCGTTCTTTACTCATATAAGAAAATACCTTTCAAGATTACAATTGTCTAGGTCTCGGCTAGAAAAACCCTGACAAACCCCAAAATTGACGAAGTAAATATGCATGTGCGCAAAACTATATTTATTAAAGACAAGCTTAGCTACGAGATCAAGTCCTTAATTAGTTGAAATGTAGTTAAAGTCGGAGTTTAATTAATTAATTGGACTGAGTGTGGCGTCACAAAACTGAAGTCATTAGCTTCATCACATTATAGCACAAAAAGTCAATTATCTAATCCTGGACAAGTTCCATATTTAACGAGACTCAAATCTAGACCATGACGAAAACTACAGATTTTAGCACCAATTTAACAACGTGTAGTCATCATCACATGGCAGTCCATTGCCTTGAAGCGGATGTTTATATTAGAAAAAAATTCATCCGTGTATATAAATTTTTTCTGTTATATTAAAAATAGTCTCAAACTTTAAAAATTATAAGCAAAATATTAAAATTCTTAAAAGTTATTATCGAGATACCTGCATCAATTTTCCGTCCATTTACAATCACTATTGCTGACGTGGCTATTTTTTTGGTAAACAAGGAGTAATTTAATCAATTAAAATTTATTATAACTTAATGAATATCAACTTGATACCCAAACATTAGTTACGATATTAATGACATCCCCAAAATTTTTGGTGAAAAAACCTTTGCCAGAGCACACCGTCAACCACCACCAACGACGGGGCTAAGGAGGCCCTACCTCCATTTTCGGCGTCCAAAAAACTAACAATTTCAAATCAACCCAACAAAAATTCTTTATATAGCAACAACATCCAATCAGCACACAATTACGAGAAAAACAACATAAAACTTATGTTGAAATTCCCCCCCCCCCTGAATCACCGTCGTGAGCCACCATCCGAAGCGGTGCTGTGGCGGAGACATGTCCAATTTCGGCTAACCTAACCTTTATAGAATCGAAATCAACCTAACAATAATTTTATCTTCTACAACAAAGTCCAAATCAGCATCTAACTAGTCGACTTTACCTTGAATCGAAATCTCCAATAAACTTCAACCCTTCGATTCTCATTCCACGAAAAGAATTTGAGCAAGTTCTTGGCGTGGTTAGCTTCTTGGTGATAAGGGCTTTAAAGCCTAGTGGTTGACATGGCTTGATTCAATCCATAAATGCTTGCCCCTAGAAAACTAGGGATTTGTGAAATCCAATAATTTCTCGACGTCGCCATGACTTTTCCAACGAACCATATGTATTGAGATTAAGGGCAAAAGGAAGAGGAGGCTGAGGCGCTTCTTTGACTCATGGGTCAATTGTTTTGAGGGCCGGCAAACCATACTTAGTCGCCGGCAATTTTCAGGCCGAGGGAGAGAGATGTAAGGGAGGAGAGAGAAACGTGTGGGAGAAAAGAAAAGGAAGTCCGACCAAATGGGACAAAAGGGGAAACTATTACTTAAGCAAAGTTATTAATTTTTTTGAATTTTTCTTTAACGAGGTTTTACGGTAGTCTTCATTTAGTTTTTGAAATGCAAAATTATCTATGTTTGTGTTGGATGTGAATTTAGACATTAACAAATTTGTCTACGTTGACATCCAACACAAACATAGATAATTTTGCGCTTCAATAATATGTAAGTATAGATTAAGAGTTGTTTAAAAAAATCACAATTTCATAGGACAAGGGTATTTCAGAGATTTCCCACATATTAGAACCCACATAGAGTCGACATCGCCCATCGAATTGGAATGTCCACATAAGTACTAACATGGACACTTGACGACCAAACTTAACAGACCGTAAAAAGTGATTAACTTTTGAGAGTACATGTACTTAAATGATAAAACTGAAAAATATAGGTACTGAAATGATGATTAGACAAGACCACAGGTATATAAACTATAATTTGTCCTATGTTTAAAATCAGAAATTCAGATAGTACAATGATAAAAATTTTAAAGCGAAATAGTGAACTGATGTTTGACCTAAACTATAAATCAATAAAAAGAAATTTGTCCCATTTCCAAAAAAATAAAAAATTGCCCTCAATTTAATTATAATTCAAACGCACGCTATAGTCTTACTTGTAAATCACATGTTTGAGAATTGCGACTTGTGCACGTAGGGTTGGCGGTGGTTATATTATGAGGTGACACCCAGTGGATGATGGATCCATAATTAAACAAGAACAGAAAGAAAAGGACAAAGCCTGCCGGGAAAGAAGAATATAGCAAAAAGGGAGGAATTGAATTGAAGAAGATTATTACGACGGATTGACCTTCACATTGACTGTGGAAAATGAGGTCGATCACCCACTTGTGTCGGCCATTCTATTTTACTCGATCGAGCATATGGCAATGAGCTTAAAACTAAAGGACCGGCCTAAGTCGTTTGAGTGTGAACAACAAAAAAATTCAACAATTTAAATTCTATATTGAAACATTACGACTGCTAACTACTATTTCATCTAATCTAATTTGCACGACAATTGATAGTTAATTTCTTAAAGAAAAATTAACCATAGCTTACTAGGTTTTGGATGTACAGCTTACAGGTCATAACAACAAAATGTGCAAAAATTAATCATAGCTTACTAGGTTTTGGATGTACATCTTACAGGTCATAACAACAAATTTGCAGTCAAATAAATACAAATCTTCTCTAACCAAGGCAGACTCCTTGGCGTATAAACACTGATCAATGATATCAGGGACATTAATTGCCTCTCATTTTGAGGAAGTTTGGTTTGCTCATTTTCCTGGGAAGCAGACTGTTTTCACCGGAATCCGGGCAGATTCTAATGAAACACTAAATTAGAGAATGTGAGCACAGGATGTAAGCTATGTAGTTTTGGTTCCACTGAGCTGCTAAGATGAGAAAATGAGCGTTAGAAGTGAAGGTGGGTAACACATTCCAATGCTTAAATATGAGTAGGCTTAGTGAGAAAGACATGAATGCAAATGAGATTGTATTTATGACAGCCGTTATTACTTAAGTTTATTTAATGATAACTACGTTTACCTTTATACTTACTCTGGAACGCACTTCTCACTCATCCTTCGATGTGGGACTCGATGCACTTCCATTTTCTTCTTATTCACGCGTTCCATGCTTCACTCTTCCGTCAAGTATGTGCGAAAAAGGGCAAAGGTTAAGCGCTTATGCTAACAAGTCCCCACATTAACATCATTCTTGATTGGGGAGTTGAAAAGATTCGCCCATTTCATACACACTTGACACTATCGTTGTCAAGTAACGGGGCGCACCCCATAGTCCTCATCAACTCCTTATGAAGGAATGATCCGCCCAATTGTTGAATAGAAACGTAGTATAAGAGAAGGGCGCTCATAATTTGCTTGTAGTAATGTAACTCATCTGGGCGTATATGCCTAGACCAATTGAACGTAACAAGAAGTGTCACTTGCAAGTGATGTGTGGTGCCGAGGCTCACTCGCTATTTAAGTGGCATGGTGCTGGAGGGACACATCGCTCATATTGATCAGTTATGGGGGTTCGCTTAAGATAGATGGTGTGTTGAAAACTCCCAATTAATGATGGCATAGTCGTTGTCAACATAAGTAGCCAAAGAAGCATAGATGAGCGAAAGGACATTGTGGACAAGTCAATCAAGACCCAGTAAGAGACGTGGCCGCTTGGTATATGATGAGCTAAAAATCATAATGTATGGAAGACACATGTTTGGCAGCACGAGTTTCCAAAAAGAAGAAAGCAAAACATCATGCTCTTTAATCAGCATAGCATGAATCAGGATGACCGTTTGAAACGATGCAACTCGTTTCGGTTTTTGATATATTGGGAGTTCTGTGAGGAGAACAAGGGCCATAAATGAGCCACGTGTACGACCTGGTTCGCTAAATGGTTTCTTACTAAAACCTATAAAGGGAAGAAAGAGTTGCTGCCTCTGCTTATTTCATCGTTGCAGCGAAAGAGATAGGGTTTTAACATAGAGGAATAGAGAGACCAAGAGACCAAGAGAAAAGCTTAAAGCAAAGAAGAATGAAAAAGGAATCCAGATCCAGATCCAGGGAAACAACACGCATAAGTTTTTTCTGGCTTTCAAATATTTTTATTTAAATTTGGCAAGCAAATCGGTGGGTGTTGATGCATATTGTTGAAATGTAGTAGAAATTTTTTTGTAAGTAAATATGTGGTTAATGAGTGTAAGAAATCTGGGAGTAAAGCGAATGAAAACATTAAAGATGCATGTAAATTATGGGTTGCATGAGGGGGAGTGTAGAAGATGGGATTCTAGGTTTCTAAGAAGCCGTAGCTGCCCTAATTGGGGAAGGATTTTTGCAGAGAGAAATTTGTGAATGAAAAGGGTATGGAGAGAAATCTGGGTAAGACATGAAATCAAGAAGAACAGAGGTGTAAAAGATATGAACTACTAAAAAAGAAAAGAGGTTTTGTTTGATCGAGACAAGGAAAAGATTAAAATCTGAAGTGTTTGCATGGAGAATGAGTAGGGTGGTGTGTACTAAACGAGTGTTTAACCATATTATATCTATATTTTAGGCCGCCCGAGTGACGATATGGAAACGGGTGTTGAAGAGGTAATAAAAGTGTCTAGTGGAGAGTATAGAATAGTAAACGGGAATAAACTCCGCCCAACAGAAAGGATTTCTTTTACAAAAGTGGGCTTGAGAGAATTAGGACTCAGCTCATATAGTGAAAGTGTAACCACAACATCATCTGATTCAAAACCCAGCTATAGTAGTGTGTTGCCGCTTATGCTTAGAGATGAGCTTAACACGTCTCTACTTTTGTTGCCATCCTCGCCTAGAATGGAAGTTGCAACGATTGACGCGTACATGGAGTCGGAGCCTAGGCAGTGTGCACAATATGTGAGGACCTCAACAAGCGGGGCAAGGGAGGAATGGCCACAAAGACCAGTGAGGAAAAGGAAGCAAAATGCGAGGCGGGCGAAGATTAGGAAAAATGATACGGCTGTTGTTCCCCCGCCCGTAAGGCACTGATACCTGCCCTCGGACCATGTATCTATCGTCTAGATGATGGTACTACCGAGAAGAGCCGGTGAGCACGCTGTCAGAGAAACAAATTGAGGGTTTACGCAAAGATTACCATATCTCCAAATGTGATTTATGGCCCCTGAATGATGTCGAATTGGTGGTACGCCCACCAGAAGGATTCACGTGTATGCATATTTACCAATTTCTCCACAGACTGGTGTTGCCATTGCATCCTTATAGGCAATACATGCTAGCAAGGTTAAACCTATTAGTGGGACAATGCGGCCCGCTTATCATAAAAATTCTTCAGGCGTTCTATGTATTGTTCAACCTCTCCGGGTTCAGGCATCCAACAACGACTAAGCTGATGTCCATGTGTGAGCTAGGGTATTGAAATAGAGCGAAAAATAAGGTACGACTACTTTCACACATAGAGGAATATCGTGGTTTTTAAATGATATGCCGACGTTTGCGCCCATCGGGAGGTAGGGAGTAGAAATTTGGGGCAGTTGTGAGCCAAGAAGAGAGGGCGAACATGTGTCGAGTCCCTTTGACGTTTCAATCAATAGGTATATACACCATATATGTAGGATATGAGATAATATGTCCATTTTTATTGATATATGTTGTGATACGTCTGCTTTTACTTTGCAGGAAAAAGGAGTTTCCCCTGTTGCCTAGAAGAACCATAATGCCTTAGAAAGATTTCATACACTTTGGGAGGGGAACATGACTATTGCTCACACGTCGTGCTTAATCATTGGGCCGTTCTAGAACAAATGGGTCTAAGCTGGCGACTAGGTAGTGGAATTGATCGAATAAATAACTGTCCCATAATCTCTTTATGCCTTCTCTATGTATATGACTTAACCAAATTTTGACGGTGTCCTGTACAGTTAAGATTTCGAAACATCGACGATAAAAAAGATGGAAAGTATGGGTGACGAGCTAGAGTAACTGATGATGCAAGCGTTGAGGGCCAAAAAGGCACAAGCAGTAGAGGGAGGCGGATTCCAAGAAGGGGAGATGGTTCAAGTGACACCCGTCCTTGAGGAAACAGTGCAATGAGAGTCGGTGTTAACTCCTGCAGACACTGTTCTAGAGAAACGGTGGGTGAATGAGGAACATTTTGCTGAAGAAGCAGGCAGCCAGGATAATGATGAAGAGGAAAGCTTTGTGGTCTAGGAGGAAGGCTTTGTGGTCTAGCGAGAAAGCGAGAGGGCTGAAGATGAGGAGGGTGAGGTGAGCTTTCAGTGTCTGAACCCTCTCAAGCTGAGCGAAGCTGAGAAAGAACTGGCCTTACAGAGGAGGCGGGTAGAGATAAAGAAAGAAAATATTGACGAAAAATTCCAAAAGAAGACCAAAAAGCTTCACTTTCATTCATCGCACTAAGAGGTCCGACCATTGAAGATTCAAAGGTATGAAGAGGCGACATAGTTGAATGAGGAGATGCCCACTTCCTAACGTCATAAAATTCCATTCATCGGGACACCCATTGATGAGGCCATGCTTTCTTTTGAAGGGGCCATAACTATCCAGTCGGGATATATGTGACGAGTTGTTGAAGCTATCAGTGGTAGTACCAAGAGTGACCACCAAGTACAAACTCAGTCGACATCGCCCATGGAAAATTTGCAAACAATCCTTTTTGACCACATCGAAACAGGCCATAAGCTATACTTGTCATTGGAAGATGAGGGCTGTAAGGGTCAGGCAGCCAAGCTGGAAGCCCTACGCCTTAAATATGAGAAGTGACTAGGCGAATTGAAGAAGGTCAAGGAATGTGAAAAGTGCCTAGATAAGAAGCTGAAGAAGGCGGAGTCCCTTGTGGAGAAACTGAAGATGGAGAAGAAGACGATCGCGGATGATGAGGCAGATTAGGCCCTCGAAGAATAAGTGTGCCTACTAGAGAAGGAGTGGGCGGAGCAGAAGGAAGAGAAAGTGAAATTTGAGGAGATCAAGTCCCTCACTGCTCATGTTGAAAGCTTGCGAGGTCTAGTGTTGTTTGAAGATGTCCAGGAGAAGATGAAGGTCGATGCTATAGAAGCATACAAGGCGGGAGGTGGCCCAGAAAAACAGAAAAAAATTTGGAAGGAAGCTCAAAGTACCCTGTTTAAACAAATGGAGAAGTCCCCATACTTTGATTGGTCAAAGTTTGCAGAGGACAAGGGTGTCTGAGCTGAGTGAAAGTAGTGCTCGGCCTTTCCCCTTTAATTATTTGGTTATTGTAAAACTAGGTTTGGGTAAACCATTAGTGGTAGACAGTAATTTGCTTATTTAACCAATCTATTATCTTGTCGTATGTGAAATATATTTTAATCTATGAACCGTATAATCATGCCAGAATAATGCTCATTTTTATAGGAAGAATTTTGTTGTAAACGTATTTTGAGCGAGAGTGTTTTGAAAAGACGACAAGTGATTCATACTTCATTGATTTGAATATGATTTCAATACAAAAAATAGTAAATGAGGATATATCAACAAGTATGCCCACCACTTGTAGGTACAAACATCTCAGATCAATGATAGTATTTTCTTAAGTGCACAGAGTTCCAGAGATGTGGCAAGATATGCCTAGTATCGTCTTTCAAGTAGAAAGTTCCTAAACAGACTTCTTCCACAACTCGATGAGGACCTTCCCAGGTTGGACGAAGAGACTTGACAAGCATTTGGATTTCCTTCATTACATATTCCTCAACTTGAAATGGGTAGTCTTTAACACGCTAGTTGTATAGACGGATGACCTTTTGCTTGTTGGCTATGTTATGAAGGTGAGCAGGGTTCCAACACTCTTTAAGTAAGTCATTATCTAGGCGGAAGCAATTGCCGTTTGTTGCTGGGTTAAAAGCTACTGCTTTGGATAGGTGATTTCGAGTGATACCAATGGCTTTGATAGGTGATTTCGAGTGATAACAATGCTTTGGATCTGAATGTTAAGGCGAAAGGGGTTTCCCCAGTTGTCTTGGTAGCAGTTGTGCGAATGGACCACAAAATCCCAGGTAGCTTATAGACCCATCTACCAAATTGTGGGTCACCCTTCTTGCTATCACATATTTCTTTTTCAACCCATCTTTAATGATTTTATTTACTTCCTCCACTTGGTCGTAACATTGAGGGTGGGCGGGGGAGGAAAACATAATCGTAGTCTCTAGTTTCTTTCAGAATTGAATGAACTAGTTGTTGTTTAACTGAGGTCTTTGTCACTGATAATGTTGACGGGGGAACCATAATAGCAATAAAGTGTTTGCCATAAGAACTTGATGATCTTGTTAGTAGTAATTTACACCAGTATCTCTGCTTCAATAAACTTGGTATGGTAATCAATAATGACAACATTGTATTTGTACTAACCCCGTATCTTGGGTAGTTCACCAATGAGGTTAAGCCCCTACTGAGAGAAAGGTATAGGCGGTATAATGATGGAAAGCGGGATGGCCAACAAGTGGTGTTTATATGCGTGTAACTGGCATTCATGACACTTCTTTGCCATATCGGTCGCATCTGCGTGTATTATTGGACACCAGAAGTCGCTACGAAGAAAAACCTTATCGGCTAGAGATCAAGCGTCAATGTGGTGTCTGCATATCCCACTATGAACTTCCAACAGTATCCTACGCCTTTCATTCGGAGTGACACACTTCAGGTTTGGCCATGTGCGCCAATGTTTATATAGTTGCCCATTTCAAATGGTGAAATTAGTTGCACGAGCAATAATGGTAAGTGCTTCAGTTCTTCAAGGCGGGAGAATACCTTTTGTCTTGTACAAATATATGGGGTTCATATAGCTTGGTTCGGTTGGGACAATTTGTAATAACTCAGAAAAATCCCTTGTAGTACTTGGTTATAATAGGGTTTTAACCCGCTTATCCGTTGCTATGGAATGGGCGGTAGCCAACTGGGCGAGCGCGTCAGCTCTTGTATTCTGGGCGCGGGGGACCTTCGTTATTGCCTAACACTCGAATTTTCCAAGTAAGAATTTGTTGAGTTCTAGGTAAGTGTTCATCTACCCGTCGTTAGCCTTGAAGTCCTCCCTGTTCTGATTCACCTCCAACTATGAATCACTGAATATATTGATGTCTCGAGCATCTGATTGATGGACTAGCTGGACTCCCTTAACTAGAGCTTCATACTCCACCTTATTGTTCGATGCCGGAAAGTCAAATCGAAGTACGTACTCAACATAGATGCCCCCTGGTCCTGTAAGGATAACACCTACCCCACTTGCCTATTGGTTCCTAGACTCGTTCCTAAATAAATCCTATTTGGACCTCTAACAGGCCTGCACAGTGGTGTCATGTATAGTTACAAACTCTTAAGGTTAATATACTAAGAAATGAAATCTGTGGCCGCCAGACCTTTGAGGGCGGTACGGGGTTTATATTCAATGTCAAATTTGTTGAGTTTGATAGCCAACTTACTCATGCGCCTACTATGATCGAGTGACTGGAGGATTTATCAAAGTAGCAAATTGGTAAGTACATGAATACTATGCGTCTGAAAATAAAGGCAGAGTCTTCTAGTGGCCGTGATGCGAGCCAATGCCACTTTTCTAGGGTGGGATATCGAGCCTCAGCCTCTGTCATACCTTTTTCTGCATAGAAGACTGGGAGTTTTTTGTTGCTCTTCTTTCGGACAACGGTGGAACTGATAACATTCATAGAAGAGGCTAAGTACAAGAATAGGATTTCTCCTTTAGGCGAGAAAGTGTTTTAAATTAACAAAGGCAGCCTCACATTCTGGTGTCCATTGCACCGCACACTTATTAGTAAGGCAGAGTGCCTTGAAGAAAGGCGCACACTTGTCTGAGTATCGAGATATGAAACGGTTCAAAGACGCCAATTTTCCTATAAGATTCAATAATTAACTCTTTTTTAATGGACGGTGCTTTCATGTCCATGATCGCCTTTATTTTGGCTGGTTTTGCGTCTATCCCCCTCTAGCTTACTACGTAGCCTAAAAATTTACTTGTTGTACATGACACCGAATGTGCACTTCGTTGGGTTCAAACGGACTCCATGTTCCAATAATATATGAAACACTATACAAAGGTTGGCAACGTGTCTTTGAGCGGTTTCACTTTTGACCAGAATACCATCTATATAGACTTGAACGATAACTCCATTTACTTCTTTCATAATGAAATTCATAAATCATTGATATGTGGAACCGGCATTTTGATACCAAAAGACATGACATTGAAATAATATAGTCCATTGTCTGTTGTGAATTAATGTGGTGGCCTCTTGGTTGTCGGGGTGTATCTTAATTTGGTTATACCCGGAGTACACGTCCATCATTAACAATAGCTCATAACTAGCTATGGCGTCTACTAACTGATCGATGCGAGGTAGTGGGAAGCTATCTTTGGGGTATACATTATTTCAATTGGTGTAATCAACGCATATGCGCCACATACCATTACTTTTATTTACAATCAGCGTATTTGAGATCCACTTGGGATAATTCACCATGCGAATAAAACCAATATTAAGCAAGCGGTCCACCTCTGCTTGCATGGCTGCGTACCTCTCCTCATCATAAGTGTGTCACTTTTGTTTAACTGGGCGGGCATCTGGGTTTATGCTAAGCTTATGGGAAATTTCAACATAAGACCAGGCGAATACCGCCCTATATTCTTGGACAAGGGCTGTAAGATCCTTGGAAATCCCGGGATCCATTTGGGCACTTATTTTAACTATCCTTTCAGGATGATCCGGATTGACCTGAATTTTGACAAAACTATTCTTGTCGCCAGCTGGGAAGACTGAGTTTATGCCATCCCTCAAATCGTCTAGAGTTATAGTAGCTGTGTCCTTATCTTTGGGGGCCAAGATATCCTGTCGGACGACATTCCCTATGCGAGGGTTAAATGGTCATTCCACAAACTGGGGACCTCGCACAGAAACAATACCAAAGTTGGTGGGGAATTGAAGGTAGAGCATGTGCGTGGCCAGTATTATCTTGAGCTTCATCAAAGCGGGATGCCCTAGAATGATATTGTAAGAGGATGGTAGGTCACAGATGACAAAGTTAGTGGTTACCTCCTTCTGAGGCGTCCCTGTCATGCCCAAACACTGACGCATGGATTCACTGCCTAATGGGTACACAATGTCACCTAAGAAACCCATTAGATTTTCATTATCCTGTGTCAATTTTTTTGTGGTCGACACAGTTGTTTGTAGGCAGGTAGGAACATTATGTTTGTTGTAACCTCCGAACTAACTAGAACACACTGAATTTAAAGCGATTGACCAAAGTATCAATGACAAATGGTGCGCTTGTTAGGCGCATGCCACATTCGTTCGCTTGTTAGGTGTGTGCCACATTCATTCGCTTTTGACACCACTATATGCGGAGAAACTAAACATCTCCTTGGTATCACAGGATTTTCTTTTACCCCCTAAAAGAATGTTGATGATTCCCCGTGGTTCTATGAGTGAAACTTGGCGTGATGGTGGACCGCCTGCCTTGTACTTATTCAGTTTTCCTTCATCAAATAACCTTTGAATTACTTTCTTCAGAGTCAGGCACTCATCCGTATTATGGGATTCATTAGAGTGGTAGTTCGCACCATTTTCCAGTGTTACGCAAGGGGGTTGTGCGTCATCTGGGTGGGGGCGAGATATCGATGAGAGCCTTGTTATTGGCTAGGATCTCGGTGTATGTTGCGTTAGAAATAGTGAAAATCGTTTGAGATGGGGCCTGCTATCACGCTTGCCTATTATGGTCAGTGGTCAAGTTGTGTCTGTGGTGAGGGTTTTCGTGTGGAGTGGGTAAAACCCCGATGCTCGTTGTGATGGAACTTCTGCAGCTTGTGGTGGGAAGAGTGTTGATTCTTGTCATTGGAGGCCGGAGTAGTGTGATCATTCATTGGGCGACACTGACTACAGTACACAAATTTACTAATTTCTGCCTTCTTAACGACCATATCTATAAGCTCCCCATAATCTAAGGAATGTTGGCACTTAATGATCTTGTCCTTGAGTAGGGAGGGTGCCAACTCCTATATCAGAGCGGCAACAAGTATCTTCTTGTCCAAATGCCGGCAAATCTGGACGGCTGACCAAAATCTACCAATAAATTTAGATAAGTGTTCATGCTTTGCCTGTCGAATAGCGAATAAAATGTCTGTGGTATGATATCTGCCGTGTAGCATCTATTTCTTGAGAAAAGCATCAACAAAACTGTAGAAAGAACCGATGGATACCTCTAGTAGCTCGAGGAACCATTTTAACGTTTTGCCCGTTAGGGTCTGAAGGAAGAGATAACATAGGGTAGCATCATTGAGGTGGCACCCAATTGTAGCGGATAAAAACTCGTTCAGGGGTGTATGCATGGGTCATTTTTTCCAGAATACCACGAGTCCTTTGGAGCTTTTGCATGCAGATCACGCCCAACACTTGATATAGACACAAAGAATGGAGTTTTTCAGGGTGTATAGATCGTGTTCATGCCTTGTGAATGTGCCAATCGCCCGTGGTGAACTTCGGCTTTCAATTCAGCCAACTGGGAGAGAATTTGAGCAGATGCGTCATGGGTGGTAGGTTCGGGATGAGGGAGCGGGCTAGGGAACCACGGGTGATGAAGCGAAGTCCTAAATTGTATAATTGGGGGCTTGCGGTGATCTTGGGAGGTATGCATGGCAAAGTTCTTATCGAAATGGCCATGTCATAATGCGTCCAAAGTGTTCTGGAGTTTCTTCTGTGCCAAGCGCTCAGTGTCGAGCTCTCAAAAGAGGCGAGTAAAGGCATCCTCGCCTACCTTCCCCAGAGCGGGTGGGGTTGGCCAAGATGGGCCGAGCAAGATATCTCCAACTGAAACCCCCATATGCTGGGCGGATGGAGTGGTGAAACCGAGAGCGGAAGTGTGTTCCATAGCTAGAGAGGCAGCGAATGGATTTTTCTGATATAGGGGAGAAAGAACCCGTAGATAGCACTAAATGATTTCACCAGAATTCGGGGGGATCCTAGTGAAACACCAGATAAAAGAAAATTAAGCGCAGGAGGTAGGCTATGTAGTCTTAGTTCCACTGAACTGCTAAGCTGAGAAAACGAGCGTCAGAAGTGAAGGTGGGATGACCCACCTAACACATTCCGATGCTTAAGTAAGAGTGAGCTTAATGAGAGAGTCATGAATGCAAATGAGATTGTATTTATGACACCCGTTATTACTTAAGTTCATTTAATGATAACTAATTATACCTTACTCTGAAACGCGCTTCCCGCTCATCATTGGATGTGAGACTCGATGCACTTCCATTTTCTTCTTACTCACGTGTTCCCTGCTTCACTCCTCGATCAAGTGTGTGCGAAAAATGGCAAAGTTTAAGCGCTTATGCTAACACAAACTTTTTTGCGGATCATCTTGCTAACATCGATCATTTTACTACCTTTATTAGGATATGGAACCATTCATTTCCCTTCTGCTGCTTCTCGTGTTCATCTTTATGACATCTTGTGTCCATTGGAGGGAAGACGACATCCTCCACAAGCAGGGGCTCCTAAATCCCCTAATTAACTATTAAGGCCCTAAGACTCAAAAGGAAGAGCAAAAATGATCAACCGGAGGTAGAGCACAAAAGTTTGGATCAAAATTTGAAAAATCTCCGGTTAGGCTGATTGATCTCCGTCTAGGCGCCATCCGTTGGTTAACCTTCCAAACTAAAAGTCTCCGCATAAGCCAATTAATATGCCGAGTTCGTCTAGACTCTGCTTAATTGGATCCCTAAGCGCTAGATCCTTTCCTCACTGTACTACTGTTCTTCTTGTAAGAATTTAAGGAGCACGTCGATTACGCATATTTGAGTTTGAAGCTTAGTGAGTTATATTACAGATAAGGTAAGTATCTAAATTAGTATTTACGATCCTAATTAATGTGTATTTTGTATTATGATGTCTCTAAAACACCCTCACAAATTAAACCACACCCGACTTGCATTAAATGCCTTGTTAGCGAGGCAAGTATGTTCCATTAGTGACACAATTGCTTTTTTTGTGATAATACTTACACTAGTACAACTTGCTAGACTTGTTTCTTTATTGGATATAACTAGGGGTTTTGAGTTTAATAAGAGAATGAATAAACATTGTATATCACAATCAATGAATGATATCAGCATCTTTTGGAGATGCATGGAGTTGCCCTATCACAATCACAATTTGGTCCCAAATTTGTCAATTTTCCTCGAGAAAATTACAAACCACATGTCAATTCTTCATATAATATCTTCTTATAGTTCATCGCTAGTATGATTGACGATATTCTATTCTCTTGATCAAATAACAAATAGTCGTTTGATCTCTTTCGAGTCTTTTCTTTACCCCACTTCTGATGTCTGGTTCCTTGAATTCGATCTTAACAAATTATAATGCATATGGATCTAAAAATCCTAAGCAATGAAAACAATATTCAATTCCAAAGCATTTAAATAACCAAAAACCTTTGTATAATTGCAGCCCAACTATTAGATATATCTTAGGCCGAAATAGGAACAGTGCTTGCAGCAGGGGTTTAAATATTTAAACAAAACGATTTAAATGAACAAAAGTTTTTAGTTAGATAAGTCTTCTGGCAGAAGTTGACTAAAAGATCATAAGAAGCTGTTGTATGCGTGTATCAATCAAAAAGGTCCATAAGTGATGTTTATGTTAGAGTATATTTTGAATCAAGTTTGTATGTCGCCAGTATACGGAGTTCTCGAAGTTAAATGTAATCCGAGTTATGCTGAGATTTGGTTTTCTGTTAGGCCTATCATTCGGAGATATATATATCTTTTAGGTTATTTAACTTAGTTTCCTCAAGGATAATAAAAATGTTCTCCTTCTGCTCGTGGACGTAGTTAACATATCGTTAGTGAACCACGTAAATCTGTATTCTTTTTTACATTCGTTATTTTACATACAATGGAGGATGAAACGAATCACTTGTGGTCGTTTGAGTTCGACAGTAGAAACAACACAATTGCACAAGTCTAGCGCCTTTGGCAAAACCACAATTCAGTCCACTCTAATATCAATTGAAAGGATCCAATTTAAATTTAGTTTTTTAAATTGGGATTAGGTCATAACGACTTTACTAACATAGACATGATACGTACTTTTCAAAATCTACAATGAGCATCCATAACTCAAAAGTCATAAATAAAATAAACTAATTTTGATAACAGCTCACAATTACAAAATGTAATTGAAAACTAATTGCGACATCAGAGCAACTAGACATTCTATACAAATTATGCTAACTAGAATACTAATACGTAAGATCAACCTTGGCTCCTAAGAAGGATGCTGATATGCCTTGAATTGCGTGCACGCCCGATTTCAGCTGAAACTCTACAACCTGGGTATTTGAAAATGAAGGGTCCATGGGAAAGACTTAGAGAAAATAAAACGTTAAAATGAGTGGACGAAAATAAAAATTCGTAAGAAATCATAAAACGAAATTTTTATGTCTTTCATTGTAAACATAAAAATAAAAGAACGAGTCTAAGAAAAATGTAAATATAATGTGTGTGGAGGTTGACTAGAGAGTCATTCCTCTAGCCATCGTATCATAATCGTAGCCGGTTCAGGGGCGTGCAGTGTCCTGTCGGTGGCCACTCTCAGTGATCAGCCGGATGGCCTATGCATGAACATAGACATATCGCGTGTGAAAATCAAAAAACTTATCATAGATGCCTTCGTGCTTAAACATAAACATAATCATAAGTCATAACATAAAACTTTGCGAAATTAAATTCATAAACTTATTCCTAGACTCGCACTGATAAGTGAAAATCAAATTGTACACTCACCTGAATCACCAGGAAAATAGTCATCAGTCCACTAACTCGAGAAACGTACTTAGCACTCATATATAGGCCAATCAAAGATCTAAACTAATTAATAAAATATTTTAATTGTACAACTAAGGTAGATAAGGAACCCAAGACGATCCATGTCTCAAATACTCACATTCCAAGCTCCATTATCGGATGTCCCCGAAGCTGAAACCTACTGCACTCTGGTTGAAAAATTTAAGGGGACTCCCGACTAGTTATTAATTACATCAATGAAGTTTGTACTACACCCTAAAATATTTATACTATTATAGAAGGGTAATTTACCCAAAAGTCATTTATATAACACCAAATACATATCCAAAAGTCACATAATTTTCTTCAAGTGACCCAAAGGTCATCAAACTGGATTTTCACTAGCTCAAAGGTCATCAAACTTGTGTGTTTTATCCATCCACTGATCCACTTGTATATTTTATCCACCACTTGCACATAGCACTATTCATTCACCATAGAAGTTTATCATTATGGCATGTATCTTTATCTGTGATAGATAGTACATTTACTTGCGATAGATGGTATCTTCATACTACTACAAAGATATTCTTTTTCGAAAGCGTAGTATCCCCATAATTTGTTTGTTCTAACACTTGCAGTTAAAAATCTATTCTCAATACTTAAAGGTAAACAGTTATTTCTTAGTTCTTACTATCAAAAAATTTCACTTTCTAGCTTCTCAAGAATTAAGTAAAAAACTTAAGTGGAATCGAGACTTCACTGTCAACACAAAATAAAAAATTAAACTTCTAGAGAGACTAAAAAGATCAGCTCGTCCAGAAGACCAAGCAAAAATTGATATTGAGATTGCTAAACAACAATCACTTATAGCTGCATATTTAAGTGAAAGAGCTCAAGTTGAACTTTGTTTACATAAACTATCTATCTGAGTTATTTGGTTAGGTCCGCAGAGTTACTGGTATTAGAGTTTTATTATAGCTCAAGAAATTCTTGGAGATGGGAATAACTTCTTCTGGGAAAATAATATAAAAACTAGATTCTCTATTAAAGTTGACTAATGTGAGGCATCAAGAATCTCTATCAGAAATTTTTGAATACAGAGAGTATCTAGAGATACTCCCAGTGATAAGTAACTAATTGAAAAAATTGGAAACTAAAATGAATTATATCCAAACTCATCCGAAAGACAAGAGATAACTATTAACAAATATTGATAGTAAAATTGAGCAACTGAATCTTCAACAAATGAAGATCCTTAACTATGTTCAAAGGATAGTCCGAGAACATAAGAACTCAAGAGGAAACCCACCTCGAACAATTATAAGGAAAAATAATGATAATACACCATTAGAAGTTCCAAGAGGGAACCTTTCACCAAAATCGTTTCTTTTGGATCATACAACAATCTGTCAAGTATCAGATTTCAAGAATCCAAAATTGAAAATATTCGTAGCATAAATATGTTGAGTATATTTCGAAAGAAAAAAATACTACAAGTGCTCAATTCGAAAGAATTCGAATTCAACGAAATTGAAGAAAATGTTCGAAATTCTTCAATTCCAAAATTTGATTGAATCTACAAAAGAGAAAATTTTGACATGTTAGATAGCCATTAGTTCAAAATCCTTGAATTCACCACTTCAGCAACAACAGGAGAAACACATGTCCTTTTGGTAACGCATGAAGAGGTTACTAAGGCAAGAAAATGAAACTACAAATTTATGCACATTGGAGCAATCCAAGTTGGCATAAAATTACTTGCCAAAAAGGCATAAATTGTTCATTTTTATTTTTCTTACAAGATCGACAATCACTACGAGAAAAAGCAACTTAGACGACGAAACAGTGAAGGTTTCATCGTCTAAGTAGAATTTAGACGACGTCAATAAATTGTGTCGTCTTAAACATTTTTCCATCGTTTAAGTCACACTTAGACGAAGGAAAAGAGTCTTTGTTGTCTAAGTGAGGAGTGAGACAACGCACCGACACGTCGTCGTCTATGTGACTACTTAGACGACGCAGCGTCGGTGCGTCGTCTCATTCATCACTTGGACGACGGAAACTGCATATAGTCTGTTGTCTAAGTAGTCACTTAGATGACGCCAGACTACATTGACGACTCACTGACGCTGCGTCATCTAAATAGTCACTTAGACGACAAATACTCATTTCCGTCGTCTAAGTAAACACAATTATATATTGTGCCAGATTTTTTCCCTCTTCGCTCGCTCATTCTCATTCTCTCTCGATCAGACTCTCCTCACACGTACAACTAGCACTATATATATATATATACACATCTCCGGCTCTGACCATCGATTCGCCATATATCGGTGAAGGCTAAGTATGTACGTAGTTAATTTTTGAAAATCTTAACATTTATATATATAATTAATTGTATGTTTGATTGATTGCATTGTTAGTATGTCTAATATTTATAATTAAGTTAGGTAATTTATTGATATATACATATATATATTAGTTAATTAACTAGTATGCATGGATGTTTAAAAACTTGGTCAATATTTAGTTAAAAAGTACATGCATGTTAGATATATTAAAGTAATTGATGTATAGTATATTCACTATTAATTAATAAAGATAATTAATAAATATTTTAATTAATTATACATTAATAATTAAGGTAGTTGAAAATTTGTATATATAATAGTTTAATAATTAATTGAAAATCTGTATATATAATATTTGACTAATATGATAATTATTAAATTTCTTAGAAGTATGGACAAGAGTTGGATAAAATTGAGGAATAGAAGTGATGCCCGGTATATGGATGGAATCAGAGTATTGGTGAAATTTGCGATGGAACATGGTCAAGGAAAAAAGCGTTTCAGGTGTCCGTGCAAAAAATGTCTTAACTATCAGTATGTGGAGGTTAATGTTATGATGCAACACTTGTATGAAAATGGTATGATGTGGAGTTACACTATGTGGAGCAAGCATGATGAAGCAGTAGAATTCAGCTCAGCAAACTTAATCTCAAGGTACAGTTACCATGGTGCCTCATCCAGCGGTAGTGGTGTCGGCCCCTCTGTTGGGATCCCAACTACGGATTTGGTCTATGATGCATTTCCGGAATTTAGTCATGGTGGACACCAACACCAAGAGGGAGGTTACAATACCACTCATGGGCATGATGACACATTCTCTGCTACTAACTTAGCCACTGACACCATTGAGATGGATAGTACAACACAATATTACTTAAAGCCCAGTGTGTACCCTGGATGTCGAGAGAATGTGTTGCAACATGTGATGAAGCAAATAGAGATAAAAGTGAAGAACAAAATGTCAGTCAGTGCTTTTGACGAAATTCAGGACCAAATATGTAAGTTGCTTCCTGATGATCACAATCTTCCTAAATCCCATTATAAAATTAGAAATATCTTGAGAAGCCTCAGCCTAAAGTACAGGATAATTGACGCCTGTCCAAATGATTGTGTGCTGTTTTACAAAGAGTATGCAGATTTGGACTATTGTCTCATATGTGGGCAGTGCAGATATGAGCTAAATAAGAAGAGTTCTAAAAAGAAAATTCCTATGAAGGTTCTTCGATATTTTCCATTGATTCTCAGATTGCAGCGTCTATACGTGTCCCTATATACAGCAGAGGCGATACAATGGTACGCAGAAAAGCGAATAGATGAGGATGTGCTGAAACATGCTGCAGATGCGGAGGCTTTCAAACATTTCGACAGCGAATTTGGAGACTTTGCAGCAGAGGTTCGAAATATTAGATTCAGACTATGTACAGACGGATTCAATCCTTAGGGTAGTAATAGCTCTGCCGTCAGCACTTGGCCAGTTATTCTGATGTCGTACAACCTGCCTCCCTGGATGTGCATGAATAAGGAATTTAATTTCCTTACTCTGCTAATTCTAGGTCCTAAATCTCCAGGGAAGTGCTTAAATATCTACCTCATACCTTTGATCGACGAGCTGAAACTGTTTTGGGAAAATGGAGTCACAACTTATGACAAATTCACTGACACAATGTTCATGATGAGAGCAGCTGTAATGTGGACGATCAGTGAATTTTCAGTGTATGAGATGTTAGCAGCCTGCAGGACGAAAGGATACAATGGATGTCCTATATGTTTGGACGACATGAACTCTAGTTGGCATGCGGGGAAGGTGTGTTACCTGGGTCACCGTAGATAGCTTCCTGACGATCACCCGTGGCGACAGGATGAAGCTCATTTCGACGGGACAGTAGAAAATAATCCTAAACCCTGAGGTTGAGATATTTCGACTTTGGTGTTTTGACCAATGACAAGGATGTACATAAACACAATCTAATACTTCCACATGATCTCAGCTATTGGCATCACAAGAGTATATTTTTTGAACTCCCTTACTAGTCGAAGTTGAAGTTGAGGAACAACTTGGATGCGACGCACATAGAAAAGAATGTGTGCGACAGCGTGGTGGGAACAATTCTCGGTATTAAGTTCAAGCCTAAAGATGCTCCCAAAGTGTTGCAAAGATCTAGAATCTATGAATTTACGTCATCCTTTGTGGTTGAGGAGGGATAAAAGAGGAGTGTACAACAAGATGCCAGCTGCACCTTACACACTGAAGCCGGCACTTAGAGGTTCTGTATTCCACCGGTTTAAGACCGTTCATTATCTGGCTACGTATACAGCTATTATAATTGGAACAGTGGACGAGGTGCAACACAAGTTTGTTTGTCTAAAGACACAAGACTATCATGTTATGCCGCAACATCTGATTCCAGTGGTAATTCGGCCATATTTGACTCGTGACGTCATAGAACCAATAGTAGTATTGTGCAGATAGTGGCAAAGGTTATGCACCAAAGAGTTAAAAAAAAGTCAGATATGGTGGAACTGCAACAACAAATTGTGCACGTCATTTGCAAACTAGAGAGAATTTTTGTCCTGCTTTCTTTGACATCATGATTCACCTAATGATCCACCTACCCGAGCAAGTGCTCATTTCTGGTCCGGTCCATTACACTTGGATGTATCCTCAAGAAAGGTACGTACAACTAATTAATTATACAGGTTTTCTGATCCATTATTTATTTTACTCGAGATTACTAGCTATATGTACATATTCTACAATTAATTAATTGAACGTTTGATTTTGTAGACAACTTGGACAATATAAAGAATTCGTGAAAAATAGGTCGGCTCCGGATGGCTCCATAGCAGAGACATATCTAATGCATGAGTGTGTTACTTACTACAACATGTACCTCAAGGATCCACCACCTCCCACCGCCTCCGATCTCAGTGCCCGCATCAATCTTTCTGTCATTACAAATATCGTACGACCGTTTAGAGGAGTATAAAAGGAATCAGTAATGTGAGAAGAACTTATTGAGACGCATTGGGTAGTGTCGCGAGACTGTGACAAAGTTGAGCCTTACATGATTGCATACAGGAAGAAGCTTCAGGCGTTAAATCTTGACAAGAGTTCGGCGTGGTTTGAAAAAGTGGTTAAGAAGAAGTTCCCCGATGGGTATGTATATTTACTTATTTAATTTATATACATGTTTGTAGAAATTAAACCCTTTAATTATATATATATATATATATATATTAATGACTTAGACTACAAAATAATATATACATACGTGGTCTAAGTCGTCACTTAGACCACGCAATAATTTCGTACTCTAAGTTGTACTTGGACGACGCAAATGTTATTTGCGTCATCTAATCCTTACTTGGACGACAGACCACTTGTGTCATCTAAGCCGTCACTCTGACGACGTAATGATATATTTATGTCGTCTAAGTACTTAGACTACAACACTTGAACAGATGACGGAGATTCCGTAGTCTAAGTACTTAGACGATGGAAACTGTAACCTAGACGATGGAATAGCTTCGTTGTCTAAGTGATTTTTTCTTGTAGTGAATAAAATGATTGATTTCCAGAAAAGTATACTCCCACCCTCCAAGCATTGTTATGCAACCAAGTTGCACATATCAATTGCTTCCCAAACTTTCAACTAGCCTAACTGATACAACTCACTATTTACTCCTGAGAGAAAAGGCAGACATTACTATAATGAAAGATGGCATGCAAGAGCTTGTTGTAGTTTATAGGATTTACTATAAACTAATAAGCAAAACAGTAGAATCAAAGAACAAAATAAGAAATATTCCTAGCCTTACTACTAGTCCTCACAAATTCGACAAATCATTCGGAGCAGATTCATAAGGTTACATCGGATGAGGTAACATTTCCATTGGAATGGAAATTGTCTGGCCCTAAAGCAAAGCTTGAAAATGTAAGAGTAGCAATTTATGAGAACAGAAGAACTGGAGACATTAACCTAAAGTTTAAAGGACACAGGAAGAGTGAAGTATATCTTGAAAGCTTGAGAGGTGAAAGCTGTAGATCATTCAGAAGATACAACTCTTCCACAGAAAAGGGTACTAGAAGTACCAGAATTTCAATAAAAGAAGAAACTAACCTAATGATGGAAGAAGAATTAGATGCTAAATTAGAAAGAGATATCAACATGCTAAAATAAAAAAACCCAAAATTAGAAAAGCTCTTTGAGCTTTATGAGGAAGCATAACAGTGCAAAGATCCCTATTGTCTGGAACAATTTATCAAAGAGATCAAAAGTTTCACATTCAAAAAGCAGAGAAAAGTCTTTCCATACCAAGAGGTAAAAATGGAAGAGGAGAGTCTTCAGGAACCACATAAACCACCATCATCAAGATCAACAGAAATAAAGTACACCCAAACATGAAAGGTCCTACTAGAAAGAAGGGGGAAAGAAGTTCAGGTATCATAGAAGAAATATACCAAAAGTGTCGATTACATAATTTGGTGTATGGCTTGATCTAGAAAAATCTCAAGCTAAGAAAAAAAGCCTTAGATGATTGGGCTGCTAGCTTATTCATGGTAGCATGTACTACCTACGGAAAGTTTGAAGCGCCCTACCTGCAAATAATCTATTAGTCGACCCTCACATGAATGGCAAAAAAGTTTTTTTTTGTCTTCAAACAAACTTTCAGAGGAAAGAAATGGTTGGAGAAAATAAAAACTTACAAGTCTCCATATACCTTTGCAACTTCGATCGTTGAACAATTTTGTGGACATATCTCGTATGTTAGAGACAAAGATAAAGAATTAACAAAAACCATCATCTATGCTTTCAAGATACGCAACATGAAGTATTTTGAGGAATATCTGAATAAATTCCCATAATACTACTGCACAATATGAGAGTTGAAAAACATCTACATAATACATTTCTTGCATAGAAAACTTCTTGAGCCTTGGAAGACAGCTATGAGGGAAATCATAGAAGAGAAACCTCTAGAAAGATTTTTAGTAAGAGGAGTTACAAAAAGAATCAGAAAGTTATGCGTGAACAATGCAAAGTCTACATAAGAGAAAAAGTTGCAAAGAAGCAGCTTAAAGAAACTGACAATTTCTGTACCAGAATCGCCGATATTCCAACCAACTAGGGATGCGGCGAAAATAAGAAGAAAAATAAATGGAAGCACTTCTGTAAACGTTTAAGAGGAAATAAAAAGAAGAATTAGAGATTCAAGTAAATGTTCAATTATAGAAGATAGAAACAGAATCCAAGAAAGAGATTCTTTAAGAAGAAAACATTCTCCCAAGAAACACAAAAGAAGAGAAAATGCAAATGTTGGTTATGCAAGGCAAAGGGCATTATGCGAATAAATGTCCAAAAATACATAGGAGAAGTTCAAAAGCTCTTCTAAGAGAATATGAAAATGTCATATAAATTTCTAATATGAAAGGCTATGAGATAGTCTAGTCAGAAGGCAAAGATGATAATATATCTGTCTATTCAGTCTAGACAGAAGATTAATCGTTAGAAGAATTAGAAATAGTTTCTGAAAAGGATTATGAACATAGAAGGGTTTATCTTCTTATAATAAAAAATTGGGACGAAGGCACTAAAGAAGAAAATATATCTCTTCTTATAAAATCAATCTCTGATCATTTTTCTGTGACTGGTGTCAATCTCGGATAAAAAAGAATTCATAAAAGACATACCTGACCTCTTGGAAAAAGGATTGATTAGACAATCAACTAGTCATCATCACATTCAAGCATTTTATGTCAGAAATCAAGCAGAAGAAGTCCGCAGAAAAGTAAGGATGGTGATATACTATAGAGATGTCAATAAGAAAACCGTAAAAGACGGTTATCAAATAGTACATGCAAGAGTGCTAATCAACTGGCTCAGAGGAACCAAGGTGTTTGGACAGCATATTCAAACAAGTTGCAGACTTTTGTATCATCTATATCCACGCAATATTAGTCTTCTAAAAAAACAAAGAAGAACACATGAATTATCTTCATGAGGTAGTCAAGCTGATAGTCAAGCATGGAACCATTCTAGGAGAAAAGAAAGCCTTTTTTGTCCTAGATGGAATTAACTTCCTAGAGATTAATATAAGAAATTGGGTAATCAAGCTTCAACCTCATATCTCAGAAAATGTCTGGAAATTCTCATATAAAATCCCTGACGCTAAAAGTCTATAGAGATTTTTAGGAGTCATAAACTATGAAAGAGATTTTTTTTTTCCTATAATTGCTGGATTAACACCAATACTGTCACAAAAAAAGCTCTAAGAGAGCTTGAAAATTTATAGAAGATAATGAAAAGGTCATTAGGAAAATCAAGGAACTTTGTAAAAATTTGTCTCCACTCCATCAATCTGAAGAAAATGATGAGATCATTCTTCAAATAGATGCTAATGACAGTTTCTGGATAGGAATAGTGCTAGAGCGAGCGCTAGGCACTAACAGAGAGAAAATTTAAAAGTTTTGCAGCATGAAGTTTAATTGTACAGAGCAGCATTATCCCATAGGGGAGAAAATTTTTAGCAATTAAAAAAATTGAAAATTCTCCCTCATTCTTAGGAAAACCATTCATTGTGAGAACAAATTGCACCAGAGTGAAAATTTACAAAATTTTCAAGCTTAATAAAGCTACTAATAGAGGTAGATTGACAAATTGACAATTATTTCTTACCTAATATGACTGATATGGAATTAATTACAGGGAACAAGAATTATCTCTCATACGTTTTAACAAGAGAGATGGCGATATTTCAAAGGAGCGACCAAGGTCAAAATCCTAGGATCAAAATACCAGGAAAAGAACTTGAACAATCGGAAGAATCCATTGAAAAGGTTCTTAGAAGGTTCTTGCTGTGTCTCAAAATACCAACCTTAACTAACCATTTTCAAGGAATAGGATTGGCTAGCTTGTCTCAAACGGAAGATGGTAAAATCTTATCAAGATCGTTGAAGGTTGTTGCTTTGCCAAAAAGCATAATTTTTTCTACAGGGTTCGTCAACATCTTTAATTATCAACTGAACATCTTCTCTGAATCAATCTTTTAAAATGACCTATGTCTAGCATTTCATCAAAAGGTTTTACTAGAGAATTTGATGTTTCTCTTCCAGGAACAAGACATAAGGCCTATGGTAGAGGCAATGAATGCCTTAGCTGAAGAATTGAACCAAAGAGGACATCAACAAAGTATTGTATGTTAATGAACCAGTGGTGCAGTATATTAGAACTCCTGAAAGTGCAAAAGTATCGATTTAGACACTAAAAGAGTCAGAGTGGTTCAAATTTCACAATACCATTAGAAGACACTCAACCAAGACGGTTCTCCATGACACACTTTTCAATGTTTCAGGACCATTCCTAGGAAGATACGTTGTAAATGTTTAAAGTGAACATCCTCAACAGTATAAATTGTGGTTGAGAATGGATTTGTTCATAATTTATAGACAAAGACTAACGATGATCTCATAGGATTATCTACTATCATCAGTAATACATTTAAGAATGTAACGAAGTCCAACTACATTCTTAGATTTAAGTTTAAGGGGTGCAGAAAAGCAATGGAGAAATTGAGTACATTTCTCCATACCAATATCTCAGAATCATCCAAGGCTAGAATTTAGAACCAACATGTAATGGATACAGCAGAACTCCAAATTCTAGTATCCTATGGATGAAAGCCATGACATTGAAATACACTAAGAAGATAATCGAAAAAGATTGAGAAATTACTTTTCTTGTTTTGAGAGAGAAGATTATTGTCACCGCTTATGACCACCCAGAAGTCATTACCAGTGACTTGTTTGTTTCTCTCAAAAGAAAATAGACTGACTCCAACCTTGCATATGTCCAGTAGCTCCAAAAGATCGAGAATGACATGCACTACAAGATGTATAAAGATACAGACATGGAAGAAAATGGAACAAGAAAAAGGCGTGAGTTTAAAGAGCCTTATCTTGGAGAAAATTCATAAATATACGATAACATGTAAAGACATAAGAATTTGTATCGTCTTTTTCTAAAGAAGGGAACATTTCTTATTGATAATGAATATGCATTTTGAAAGAAGACTGTGCATAAGAGTTGTTACCTTATCCACCTGGGGTCACCATTTTTTGTGGAACTGCTTTCTACTATTGATTATGTATATTTCAAGTTTAGTTTGAGTTTCGCTCCCTTTATAAGGAGCCTTGAGTCTTAGTTCTAGGCATCAAAAATCAGAATAGAATATATCTATCTAAGAGTAGAAAAACCTATGAGTTGAACTTGTGAGTCGAGAGATAGAGTCGAAGCAAACTGTCCAGCTTCTCTATTTCCAAGTAAATATATCTACTACTACGAGTGGCTAAACAGCTTATAGTTGTTTACTAGAGAGTGAGACTCTAGATGTTTAGTCTGTAATTTTGTTGGAATAAATAAGTTATGGTTTCCTACTACAATTCTTTTACATTGTTACATATATGTTCATACTATTTAAGTCCTAAATTTGTATCCTATATTAGATTTAGTCCTAGGACTTATTGATGTTCCTATTCAATTATATTGCAATCCTGTGACATTAAATTTATTTACTTTTCTATCTCATTGAATTTTTTGGTATATTTTTCGTTCTCTGATTTGTCCTCATTTAATATAGTTTGCAAAAAAAATAGTAAAATTAATATATTAGTTGATTTCTTTGATTGATTGATTTTCATTAATGTAATTTATAGCATTGATTTCTTCCATTTTTTCCAAAGAGCTTCTTCAATCCATTGACTTAGTAGAAGCATATACAGAAAACATAGCAAATCAATTCATTCTTCTTTTTTGTCCAATGTCTTTTTCCAACTTTCTAGTTGATTTTTACCTTCTATCCTTCTTCAATGGGTATCGCAAGCCGCAACCACCAACATTGCCTCTATTACATTGGCGAGAGTTACATATTATGTCCAAGTTTGTATATGAGAATAAGTAAATATCTTTTATGCATATAGATTATTGTTTATCTTCTTCATTCACATACGAAGGTACGAAGATATTGCTACAGTTTTATCTTTTCATAATCTATTAAATAGGTGTATATATATTATGAAATTTATTCTTATTCGTCAAGAAAGTATTGTGAAATTTGAGAATTACCTTTCTAGATGTAGATAGTCTTATAGTTGAGACTTTACCTTTCACTACTAGAAAAAAAGGTTTTCCACACAGAATTTGGGTCGACAGAATATGGGCAACACACAAATATCTGTAACTAAGAGTAATAGATCCAGATATCTGTCCTATATAAGTTTGTTGGGGCCGTAGTATAATATATTAGAAACAAAGTAACAAACATCTGTAGAAAAAGATAATGATACGGACTTCTGTACGTAAAAGATTAATAATTCTCACATAGATTTATGTGAAACGGTATTTGCACGCAAATGTTACCCGTAGAAAATTACTAAGTACAAATACTCATGAGAACGTACAGATTTCCATGACAATTATATTTACAGATATTCGTTGGCGATGTGTTTTGTATGATGTTTCCATGGGAACAAAATTGATTTGACAGAAGCTGTTTTCGAGGATGCTTTGTGACAGATATTTGTAAGAATTGATAATGTATACTACATAGTTATCTGTGTCAAATGCTCTTGGGATAGAATTATGTATGATGATTTATGTATGTCTCATAGTATCCTGTGACAAATGCTCTTAAAATCAACACACCGTTTTGGAAACAACTGGTCATTTTTCAGAGGTCAAATATCGAGGTAAGGTTAAGACAAATATCTATATGAAATGTAAGTCAGTTTTCACATATATATGTGTCAAATGCTCCTTAAACCATAAACCAGTTGGTTCTTCTGAAAGATGCTCAAATTTATCAAACACTCATATGAAAACAAAGAAAACTCCTTCTGCTATTCGACCTCAAACCCCCAAAGTTCATAACTCTCTCTCTCTCTCTCTCTCTCTCTCTCTCTCTCTCTCTCTCTCTCTCTCTCTCTCTCTCTCTCTCTCTCTCTCTCTCTCTCTCTCTCTCTCTCTCTCTCTCTCTCTCTCTCTCTCTCTTCTATTTACCTAACCCTTTATATTCATAACTCTTCCATCATCTCTCTCTATTTCAAATTTCATATGTGCTCAGCCTCACAGTTTCGCCATCTTCCTATCACGCATCACCTCGATGTCTCTCGTCGCAGCAACCATATCTACTCGAGTCGTTGCGCTTGGGTTCGTTAGATCTTGGCTCGCACCACCGCCATGTGTAATCATAATCTTTTTTATTACATATGATTAAGAATTTGTCAAAGTCCAAATATGTATGAGCTAACCTATAAATGTAAGTTATATGAGTTGCTCATTATGAACCCAAATTGGTAATAAGAAGTTTAGGAATTGATTTGACTGTATGCTTTGTAAAGATATACGATGCACATGATGAACCTCACCATGAACTCAGATCCAAGTTTGATCACAAAAGCAATAATATTATACTAACAAAAATAATAATATTAATATTCCAATAAAATTGTATAACAATTGAATTCATATTTATAAAATGCGTAAATAAAATTTAAATATTGAAGACAAAAAACTGTATTCAATGATGAGAAGTTGAGAAAACCTATATATGTGCATGCTGAATAGAGTAGTTGATACAGAAATTCGTATGTATTGTGGATAAGTAGTAGGGACAGATATTTGTGTGAAGTGTATAAAAAAATAGACACATATTTCCGTATCTATTGTTGTAAAACAATCTACATGGATTTTGGTATCCAACTTTTCACACAGATGTGTCAGCAAGTGGTGGGGTTTGCATATATTATCACACAGATTTAACTTTCAATGTCATTTGAGCAGAGACCCCACAAGAAAATTGCACGGAAAATCAATTCGTCTTTGCGTGTCTAAAATCCGTGAGAATTGACTTTTCTACACGAAATTCTGTGTCATAAACTATTACAATACACAGATTTTAATCTGTATTAAAAGCTCTCTTTTTTCAGTAGTGTTTCTTCTAGACAAAATTTTTTGCTAGACATAGATCAATATTCATACCTATATTTGAGATTAAACATCTATGCTTGTATACCTATATTTGAGGTTAAACATGTATGCTTACATATCAGTATTTGAGGTTATTTTTACTACCTTCTATATAAACATATATTACCTTTCTACCTTTCTTTAAACATATAGACATATATTATCTTTCTACCAACATTTGGAGGTTATGTTTCTACCTTTTATATAGATGTACCTTTCTACCTTTTATAATGATTTCAAGTTTTTCGGGTGACCCTCATTGATAAGTTTATCTTATGTTCTTCATTTTGTACATTTTGTTTAGCTTAATTCGTATATATTTATGTGTTTTTTTTATTAATATATGAATTAGATTGTAAGAATAAAAATTTCAAACTAGAATAATAAAAGAAATAATAATGGAAAGACAATTTGTGGTTTAGAATTTGTTTCTATTCTTTGACTCAAAGGGCAAACTGGACAGAAAATAAGTTAAAGGACAGCAATTGAAAAAAAAAAATTGATAGGACTGCATCAAATATTGAACTAAGAAAAAAAGACCTGGATTAAAATTCCTCTAAAACATAAACAAAGAATTAAATCAAGATTTTTTTATCATGGCCAAAATTTTATTGATGAATTGTAGTAAAATACAAGAAGCACACCCCATCCGTGGCGCGAAAATATTGTACCTCCTAAAGTACCCTATGTTTTACGAAGTTCATTCATGACATAGATGAACTATATGGGAAGATAAGCTGAAAGTTTTTTGTTAGATATAGTGATTCAAGTTTTTCTATTGACATAGAGATTTTTGTTCTTTCCTCTATCACTTTTTGTAAAATATAGATAGGTCACCTAAACACGTAATTGTGATATGCTAATGTAACTCTTCAAAAATAATCCAAAAATTCTAAAAAAGATGAGCTTGAAACCTCAAAGTAGGTCTGGGAACGGTTTGGTTCCAACCATATTTTAAGGAATCGGAATCGAACCGTTTAATGTATGTACGTTCATTTCTTTATATTTAAAAGGAATAATTTCTTCTATGGTACCTGAACTTATCCGGCCCTATAAACTTGGTACTTAAACTTTTAAACGTATCATTGTGATACTTGAACTTTAAAAGTTGTATCTTGGTGACCCTGAAACTAATTTTCCATCCATCTCCGTTTATTGTGATGACGTTGTAAACAGAAATTTCAAATATGAAGGGCAAACAAGTAATTTCAATACTAGGCATCTCAATGATACTGAATTCGAGGTGCAATCCTGAGGAAGTTCAAAGCCACCTTCAAAGTCTACTATTAATGCCTCAGAGTTACACCTCGATCTGTTGCATGCATGTCAAGTAGCTCAGCCGAATCATGGGTGCTCAGATGAGCAACCTGGGTGACCAAAGCAGTTGTATTAGGCTAGTTTGCGACGGCGTCATTTGCGGTTGAGAGAGAAATTCAGGTTGTCGGAGTGGGAAGGTGAGGGTGAGGCCTGAGCAGGTCATCCATTATATAAGTATATTTATGTACATATGTATATATGTATGTACAAATGTGACAACCCGAACCGAAAATGGTAGTTAATTGGCTTAGCTCGCGAGTTTCACGTATAATCATAGTTTGTCGTAATTAATCGAATTGGTGGTCTGGTTCACGACTTAATTATCGGGCGAGAATTAGAGATGATTCTCTTCATGAGAATTGTAGTATGCGTGATTTTGAGCTCGTAGGCGGTTTCGAATAATTGTTTCGATAACCGAGGAATATGTTATGAATATTTGAAGTCGCTTGATTTAGTCGTGTTTATCCAATTAAGTTTGAGTTATCCGAAACGTGGATGTGATTCAATTTGGACTGTCGATCGTATCGAGCCGCGAGTATAAATATCAGAATAGTCGTAAAATTGTCGAAAATTACTGTTTGGAAGTTTGACCGTCGTTGACTAAAGCTGACCCGCGTTGACCGAGAAGGAAGAGCACCGCCATTGACTCATCGTGGACTTTCTGATTCCGACCACCTCCAGCTACAATTTGGGTATGGTTGGAATCCTCTCATGATTTCCTCTGGTTTTAAGCTTGGATTTGTGTGATTTGATGAGGTTTTAGGGGAGAACGAGCAAGTTCGAAGAAAATTAGGGATTTTGTCGGATTCGGGTGGGGTGCTCCGGCGACGTTTGGGGTCGGGGTTGTGGGGGGAAAGGTTCCCCTTAACCCCTTGATGCTTTTGGGTGGAAGGAATTTTGGTTTGGACGCCGTTTAGGACTCACCGGAATCAATGGATTCCGTGAGGTTTCGGGCTCGATTCCGGCCAGTGGGCTTGGAATTGGAGCTTGGTGTAGCAGAGGAATGTGTTGGGCTTGAGGTGTAGACCATTTCTGGAAAGTTTGGCCGGAATCCACCACTGTTGACGCCGCGCCGGCGGCGGCGGTCAACGGCGGCGCTCCGACGAAGGGTGACTTTTTAGATTTTTATCAAGTTTATGCCGTTTTGCTCGTAATCATGCCCCGATTGTAGCCTTGAGGTTTTCGAGTTAATTTGAGTAGTGGATTTTAAGTCGAGGGTTTATGTGGAGTATTTTGGGATTTTCGGCGATTCTTTTGTTATCCGAGTTATATATTTTCGGAAATGATTGGTTTCCGAGGTGTGGTGCAGAGTATCAAATTGTGATTTTGATCAGTGATATTTTGTGATTATTCAGGGGATCAAGATTGTTTGCTTGGCGAGGGATCTTTCGCCGGATCTCAGGATTAGCGTGTTAGCGCGCTGTGCTTATCTGTGAGTGGACATTTATTTACACTGTCGTAGCAAGTTGTTGGTTTCAGTATTTATTTCCAGTACAGTATTGAGATTATTTATTGTTTTGGAGGTATCGTTTTATGTTTTATTGGTGATGGCATTTACTTAGCATCGATGCATTGACTACTCGGCTGATCACTTGTAGTCCAGTTCCAGGCTTGAGAGATTCGCCTGATGTGCCCACTAGGCCTGAGAGATTCGCCTAGTCTATCACCGTCGGGCTTGAGAGATTCGCCCGACACCTCCATTTATTTTAAGAACTCGCATTATTTTTATGTTATGTAAATAGTAAAAGGCATATGATTATTTTCGTCCACTCACTCTAACGATTTTATTTTCCTTTCCCCTGGGCTTTTCGGTTTCCGTGCCCAGTTTGCAGTTCAGATTCTGGAGTCGCACGTCGCAGTCGGAGGTTTAGTGTTCGAGCTACCTTTCTTTCTCAGTAGGTGGGCCCAGAGACAATGATCTAATGAACAAAATATCTAGTGCACGATTTGCGTCAAGCTTGAATAATCATTTAATTTCTTTTTGCCTTACTCTAGTTACACTACCAGCAAAAGTACTACAGCTGACGACGTAAATTTATTGGCCTGTTAGAAAATTTCTTCGGCTAAAGTTATAGCCGACGAACCTTCGTCGGCTATAGTGTCGTTGGTAGAACTTCGTCGGCTATAACTTTAGCCGACGACGTAAATAACAGTCATCGGCTAAAGTATGGACTTTAGCCGAAGATTTTTTTTGTCATCGGCTAAAGTTTGAAACTCGTGGGCTAAAGTTTGCAGTTTGAAAAAAAAAATTATAGATCTAGATTTCTATTCCCAGAAGGTTCTGGGAATAGAAATCCAGATCTGTCAATTACAAAATTTTATTTTACTAAACCATAATCACAAAAGAGCTAAATTCACCAAACCATAATCACAATTTTATTTCACCAAACCAAACCAAAATTAACATAAGAGCTCGGTGGCGGAAAAGGCGAGGCAGTGCGAAGGTCTGAGAGAGAGAGAGAGAGAGAGAGAGAGAGAGAGAGAGAGAGAGAGAGAGAGAGAGAGAGAGAGAGAGAGAGAGAGAGAAAATTAAGGTTTTTGAGAGAAAAACGGCGGTCTGGGCAATATAAACTCGATGACTTTAGCCGACGACAATTATGTCGTCGGCTAAAAAAGTAATTTTAGCCGACGATTTTTCTAACTAAAGTCGACGATATTTTTTTCTCGTCGACTGAAATACTTTAGCCGACGACATTTTTTTTCGTCAGCTAAAATATAGTATAGCCGACGAAAAAAATATTATTTGGCCTTTTTTTTTAAATTCATCGAGTATAATATTTGTTCTCGTATTGTTATATTACTGTTTACTCTGGAAAAAATAAATACCACAAAATGGAACCTCACGTGGTATTTTGAAGCGCGTTGACACCATTGGACTATCTAAAATGAAAACACTGTATAGTAATACAAAATAATGGAACGTGCAAAACGCTTGAAAGGCAAAAACGTGAGAGAAAAGCAAAGCCAAAGCTCCCAAACACCATTACCCTACCACCCAAAAGCCTACCAAAAACACTGTTTTCCCATCCTTCCTAGTTCCTCTCATCCAAAACAAAAACAGTCCTTTCTAGTTCTTCAGGCTGGAGGTGGAGAGTGGAGACAAAGACAGCGTCGGGTCAATTTAAAACTTCTTCATTTTCTTGTATCACAACGCTTTGTCAGCTGCTGATGCACTGTTCATTTCTTTTTATTTATATGAAAATAAATAATTTATAGTTTTACATGGCGTGCGTGCGCCGTGCTTGACTTCTGATTTTAGCGCAAGAAATTCAACGTCCATGACCGACATGTCGAACACCAAACCAGCCCCTTATAATATTCAAGATTTCAAAGCCTCTGTCTTGTACTTTGACATCAATCTCCTTGTATATAAATATACAATTTGAGCTGATAGCTTATGCCAGCGCCTCCACACTGACACTACTCGTATTCAACTCTTATCTTTCTAGTTCTCCCTTTCGCTCCTTCGTCCCTGTTTCCTCCTCTCTCTTCCCAACTTAGAGATTGAGATTGACAATTCTCATTTGGTTTCTTTCTATATATCTAACCGACTCTCCCTTCGGGTTTGTTCAACCAATTTCACACAACTGTGGTCTAAGCTAGATCGATCATTTTCTTATACGAAACGAAACCCTTCCTTCTCATTGACTCCCCTCCCCTACGATTTTGGGTTTTCTTGGTCAATTTGGGATTTGCTTCCAGAGATCAATATTTGTGACATGGACTACTCATCATCAGCTGTTGAATATGATACCTCTTTGGATCTTAACACCAGGCCTCTCCGGCTTTTCGATGATTCTCCTCCGGTACGTTGAAATGAAACCCCTACTTGAAACTTAGGTAGTTGCAACTTATGTATAGATTTCTCAAGTGGGTTTGGTTTGTTTGGTGATTTTCAGATTAAGAAAGAGGTGCATAGCAAGGTTTTAATCGACTTCGGGAGGCAGCTTTCAGCAAAAGAAGAGGTCAGTGTTTGATATATACTTCCTTATAATTTCTGTTTTTGAGACTGTCAATCAACGCTAGCTAGCTCAGGAAGGATGGTTCATGGTTCATCTTGTATTTGTTATAGACATGAGAAAATAAATATTGGGTCTCTTACTTTTGCAAGATTTGGGTAAATATCCCATCTTTATATGTTAAGATAGATTCTTTGTGCTAGAAAAGATGGCAGTAAGTAGTTTTGAAAGTAATCAAAATGAGTTTTCCAACAAAAGCTGCAAAATTTATACGCAACAAGTAATGTATAGTTAGCAAGCTGCATTGAGTTGTGACAAGTTTTCAGTTAGACTACAAAGCTAAAAAAGGAATACTCTTGTACATGAAATAATACAGATGAAATAAACAAGAGTACTAAAGCTTTAAGGTCTTTGGTTTACAGAGTGGTGCTTTGGTAGAGGAATTGCACAGAGTGAGTGCTGAAAACAAGAAGTTAACTGAAATGCTAACAGTGATGGGTGAGAGCTACAATGCTCTGAGAAGCCAATTAATGGAGTACATGAGTAAGAACCCAGAAAAGGAGCTTAGCCCAGTTTCTAAGAAAAGAAAGTCTGAAAGTAGCAACAACAACAACAATAATAGTCCCAATAACATCCTTAATGGCATTAACAATGGAAACTCTGAAAGCAGCTCCAGCGAGGGAGAATCATGCAAGAAGCCAAGAGAAGAGACCATCAAGGCCAAAATTTATCGGTCTTATGTTAGGACCGAACCATCCGATACAACAAGTTTGGTAAGTTCATCAATCAATTCACTTAATATGTCCGTTTTCTAGCTATATATTTTTCATGGTGGGTTTTATTAGCTAGTCGCTTGATATATATATATATATATATATATTTGAGGTGTGTACTAAGCAATTCTCGTTGTATATTGTAGGTTGTGAAGGATGGATATCAATGGAGAAAATATGGCCAAAAAGTTACAAGGGACAACCCTTGTCCTAGAGCTTACTTCAAATGCTCTTTTGCTCCAACCTGCCCTGTCAAAAAGAAGGTGAGCTGATTTCAAAACAAAACCGCATCCCTTATATCTAACATGATGATGCATTAGCTTAGTACCAAGTAATTCCGAAACCTTGTTATTCCTATATCTATCAGTCATATTGATGGTGTTCTTTCTTTCTTAACTTTTGTCTTCAGGTTCAGAGAAGTGTTGAGGACCAATCTGTTTTGGTGGCAACATATGAAGGTGAACACAACCATGCCCACCCCTCTCAACTTGAGGCATCACCGGGCTCAAACCGCTGCATGACCTTAGGATCAGTCCCCTGCTTAACATCTCTCGGCTCATCAGGACCAACCATCACTCTTGACTTGACAAAATCAAAGTCCAATGCTTCTGAAACCCAAAGCAGCCCAAAATCAAGAACCGAGACGCCAGAAGTTCGAAAGTTTTTGGTGGAACAGATGGCTTCTTCATTGACCAAAGACCCCAACTTTACAAAAGCGCTTGCAGCAGCCATTTCAGGAAGGATTCTTCAGCACAATTCTTACTGATAGAAGAAACAATGTAGAGTCAATTAAGACAATTGACTTTTCATTGGTTAGGCTATTTTGAAAATTAGGTGTATTTGTAAATACCACATTGAAAAGGAGAACAAAAATATCGAATTCACTTTACCCTACCAGCTAGATTTTCTCACACGTGGACTGCAATTTGAAGTTGGTTTGTATACAACATTGATTGGATATCAGTTGAACTATAGTATAGGTGTTGATCTAGTGCCCAACAAACTGTATGTACTCATTCTATCTGTAATAGTTCTGAGTTTTCCATTAGAGTTGAGTAAAGGCTATAAACACCAGATTTTTAGAGCATGTTAGATTGTTTTACCTCTTGGTCGACTCCTTTATATTTGAGTCAGATTATATATTCCCCATACCGATTCTAGCCTAACTTTCCACATGCTTCTACTTGTCTTATATCTAATTTGAAGTCCTGCCAATTTTGGCGTAGGCATTAGTGGAGGGAGGCTTTTCAGGTTGCCAATTAGGATTTGAGTTGATAATATGAGACTAGGACCGCATTGGGTTTCAAGTCCCAAGTCCCCCAACTACTACTATGTGATTCTTTTGCTAATAGAGAAATAATAGTAATCGACGAAATGACTATGTATTTTGGTCAATGATAGACAGTGAAGATCGAAGACTTTTTCGAACTGAAACCTATTGTTCCCATGTGCATTTTTGAGTCATAAGTAAGAAAAAAGAGCGAGGCAGTTGAGTAAAATTTTATTTTATTCAATTGAGGCTAATCATAAGAATTCCATTAATAACCATATAAAAAGGCTGGAGGTAAAATTTATAGAAAAAGACATAAAAAGGCAAGCTAAGTATGAAAATTACAAATAAATTAACTATAATAATATTTAGATAGTAAAGGACTGGGCCTGAAACCCAAACGTAATATCAGTTATACCCAATCCATTCAACAGGTCAAAAATACGTTTTTACCCATATATATATATAGGAAAAACCAGAAAACATAGTAGCAGACACCTCTCTCTCTCTCATTCAAAAATGTAGTAGTAGGGGAAGTTGCCTCCCACCGCCGCCTCCGACCTCACCGTCGGGGCCTCCCATTCTCGCGCGGCCTCCGTTGCTCGTCCTCGCCGTCGTCGGCCTTCAATAGCAAACAATAGCAGCTGGCGACCAAAACCGATAGCAATCGGTTGCCGCCGTTGACACTGCCACTTACATCCCCTAAGCCTTGAGCACATGCGTACTTTCGCCGCAGCTTCGCGAGCGTCAACAACTTCGATGTGGCACCATCGCAGCCTCACGAGTACGCCACCTATCACTCCAGCTCGCTCACCACCGCCGTGACATGCACCTCATGACTTCCTCGCCCCCGTGTCCTACATCTCATGACCTTCGAATCATGGACGACGCCTCAGTGCCCTCCAATTCCTCGTCGCTACCACTTTGACTAATGTAGCACAAGATCTTAGATTTGCATCTCTCCGAGCTACTAATTGAGTGTTTTTTTTCTGTGAGTATGAGCTTCAATAATAGGTTCATGTTTTTTTTTTCTTTTTGGAAAAAGTGTCCATTATTTGTTTCAATTTCGTTTTACACAAAGATTGTCATATAATTGTTGTTTTTGCTATGAAGTTGTTGAATTTTGACATAGGTCATAAAGCTTTGAGATTAGTGTGCTACTGTGGCTGTGTTTTTGTATAAAAATTAAATTTATTGCTACTATTCATTTTAATGGTGTTATTGTGTTCTTCGAAATACCTATTGGGATTTTTCAAAGTTGTTAATATATATTTTTGTAGCTGAAACTTTATTTTATTAAATGTGCTACTGAATTTGATCAAAAGTTCTTTTTTAAAGTTGTTACTTATTTTTTAGAGTTGTTATTTGTATTTTTTAAACCTGCTATTACATTTTTCGAAACTGCTACTACATTTTTGAAAGTTCCTACCATGTTTTTCTTTGCCTCTCGAAACTGCTACTGAATTTTTACTACTTTTTTTGTGTGATGCTATTGTAACTTTTAAAGCTGATATTGACTGTAATTTTTGAAGTAATACTACAATTTTTGAATCTGGTACTACATTTGTCGAAACTGCTACTGTGTGCAAATTTCAAAGCTGATACTGTTTTTCTTCTTCTAAACTATATGTTTTTGGGCTGCTACTGCATTTTTATGAAACTTTATTACATTTTCTATTGATACTAAATTTTTCATAACAAGGCTGCTACTGAAATTTTTTCGATGTTGCTACTGAAGTTTTCTACTGCTGCTACTTAAGTTTGTTTAGATCGGTTATGTTTTTTAGAATTTTCCAGTAATAGCTATATTCATATTTTTGGTTGTTGATTTTCAGTAGCAATGTGATATTTTTCAGTAGCAATGTTATTTGGTTCTTCAGTAGTATTATTATTTTATTTTTCAGTAGCAGTTTTTTCGATGTTTTTCTAGCAGTGTCGTATTTTTTAATTCTCAATACCAATGTTTTCGAAACTGTTAATGCGTTCAAGGACTGCTACTGTGTTTTGGGAACTGCTACTACATTTTCGGTTCGAGGACTGCTACTACGTTTTTAGGACTGCTACTGCATTTTCAGTTCGAGGACTGCTATTCGAGGACTGCTACTGTGTTTTTGGGACTGATATTACATTTTTTGTTCGAGGACTGCTACTGTGTTTTTGGGGATTGCTACTATTATTTCAAGGAATAAATTTTATTAGAAAATGTTTGGATTGTGTATCAAAATTGCTATTGAGTTTGTATCAAAGTTGTTACTCAATTTGTAGAGGAACCTCTATTTAATTTGTATCTAAAATACTATTAAATTTGTGATTGAATTGATATTGAATCTTTATTGATAGTGCCAATAAGTTGAATAATCAATTCAAGTTAAAAAAAATTGAATACAAAAAAATTGAATGAACAAATAATGAGACTAAAAAGTATTAAAAAGAAAAAAATTATAAGTATTTTCGGATAAAATAAATATTAAAATAATTAAATACAGAAAAAAATAAAGCAGAGTATAAAAGTAAATTTATACCTGCCACATGCCAGCCTACAAGAAACATGTCCTTATCTGTAACATTTTGTCTTTTATTGTCTAAAATAAGGGACATTGTCTTTAAGTGTATTTGGCTCCTCTAAACTGTCCTTAAGAGTAGTTTGCTATAAAATTTAAGTGGTTATCGAAATACCCTAGTTTTCTTTATTTCTCTTCTCTATTCCTAAATCCTAGCCGTCGATCACTTCTAGCCCCTTGATCTCATTGTCTTCTATCCTGATTTTGATTTCTACACTAGATTCACATTCCCCTTGGTATTCTCTATCGACTAGTACCATTGGATGTGGGATCCAGGACATATTCCTCGTCCAACAATGTCACATTCGACTAGGTTGAGTGCGCCATTGTTGGAAGTCGACATCTCTAATGGAGCGGTGGAAGAGGAGAACGATTTCGGCTTCGCCGTTATTCACGTCTTCTCTCCTTAGGTTCTGTCGGAGGAGAGGGCAAAGTCCCTCAAGAATTGGATTATTCACCTTAGGCGCGGTCTTGCTGGTTCGAGTACCTCTTGCATCTGGAGAGGCACATATGATTGGTTTGTGGGGAGATTCAAGGACAAGGTAGTTCTTAGGAGGGTGCTGGAGCGAGGACCTTGGTTCTTTGAAAATATCACAGTCATGGTGGAGCAGTATGATGGTTTTACACCGATCTAAACTATTGAGGCAGCAACGATGAAGGTGTAAGCGAGAATAGAAGTGGTTGGTGGAGGGCTAGATGGTGAGGTGACCGTAAAGCAGTAATGGAAATTGTTTAGGTAGTTACGTTGATCGATTACAACCAATACCAGCTGCGGACACATGAGGAGATTCGACTTTTGGTTAAGGTAGACCTACAACTCCGATTGGAGACAAAAGTTCAACCAAGCCTTGGCCATAGGGCATGGCTTGTTTGTGAGATTGAATATCTCACTTTAAAAGGATATTTCATGTGATGTGGGAGCTTTGAACACAAAGTCGTGGGATGCCCGATATAATGTAGAATACTGGAAGCCAAGGAAGTTGTTGCGATGGAGACAAGGCAGAGTCGGTCTACTTGGGAATGGATTGGAAGTTTGTAGTACATGTAGAAGTAGGAGGTGATGCAGGCAATCGAAAGGGCAAGGTTGCTGATAGCTGGGATATGATGCTATTATGGTGGACGTCTCATCCGGTCAGGATTGGGAAATGATGATTCCCGTCTTGGCTGAGGTGACTAAAAGTAAAGTTATAGAGTTTGGCCCAGACATTGAGTGTACCTGGAAAAGAAGAAGGCAATGCCCTCGGGTAGTGGTTAAAGGTCCTAGACCCAAGGTGCACGAGAAGCAGGTGGATCATACAATTCATACCTTACCGGGTGTCATCACCATTGCCCGAAGACAATTGGAGACCCGAGGTCTTTCCGGCGTAGATTAGCAGTTGGCCCTACCAAGTCCAGGTAAGGTTTTTACAAAATAATATTTGATGCAAAAAGAGGAGTCTTCTTTGGGCCAAGTGGGAGGGTTAGTCCTAAACTCAACTATAGCAATTGAATAGAGAAGGTGTCTAGCTAGTTTAATCATGGTGCAATTCAATTTAGCGTTATCATAGTTTGCTAGTTAGGCTATAGGCATAGATGAGATTCTAGTATAGTAGTATGTGTATGATTTCGCTTTATCGAGCCAAGTAATTCGGTAGAATTCTGTACTACTGTCACCTTTTAAAGCTTATGATTGACCTTCTAAAAATAAAAAATCTCACGATAAATAAAATAATCCGACGATGTATTATATGACGAGGATTTCTATTGGGACCTCCAATTTTACTCACTACACCTCCTTACTCTTCACACCATTACATGAATTTGCTCACTAGACCCCTCATTAAATATCCATTTTAATCTTACTATTGTAATTCATCTATAACCCATTAAATTTCTCACTACACCACTTATTTTTTCACTACACCTCCGATCCTTAATTTGTTTATTCATATATATATATATAACTAAATAAAATTTTCATCGATGATACAAACAATCATAATTTTATTTATTTATTCCGAACAAAGCACTTATCACATGATTTAATAAAAACATAATAACTGAACTTTTAAATAGTGAGTCTATAATATCTCTAAATTGGATAACGGATTTAGTTCAAGGTCGGCACTCTCGTTCATTGTGTTTTCTTATGGCTCAAGGCGAGGACTTGGCAGCAATGGAGGTACGCTTCGTACTCGACTATCAGGACTCACTAGCTCCCCAATAATTCAAGGACGTTGAACAACTAAAGTTCAACCAATCATCCAAGGACCAAGTACCAGGTCGTCCCCAGGGAGTGTCAAAATCCAATTCTTGTCTTTTATTTTGTCATTGTCTTTTTCAGTTTTCGTTTGTACGTGAGTTTTATCTTTAGGAATATATTCTATCATTTTACCTCAAAAGAAAAAAAAGTTGGACTTGAATTATTCTGAAGTAAAATTGTATATTTTTACAATAAAGAAATACAAAGATCGATCTTAAACATATTTATTCTCCGAATATTCAAACAGAGGTTACAAAAAAACTAGTTAAAGACGAGTACTACACTACTGCAAATCTAAAATTCAATAAACGCAATTGCACAGTTCACAGTTTCGTAGGTTTATATGATTATTGCTTAATCATTTGAAAAAATGAGGAATAAAATAATTTCACGCGAATATAGAATTTATTAACGTTTCAATAAGATAGTTAATTAAAGTTTTATTTTATGTCTTTATTTGTCATTTTATACGATCATAATTATGTAATTATTTAATAAAAAAAAGTGGAGGTCAATTGAGAAAACTAAGAGGTTTTCAATAGAAAACCACTTACAAGACATATCCACAACTTCTCATTCTAAGCATAATCGTACAAACATAAGACAAGTTGAACAAAGAGAGGATCATATCTATGCTCATATCATGTTGCGTCACCTTAAAATATAATTTAAGAGGGGACCTAATAAAATTATCACTTTAACCATACTATGAGGCCTTGTTTGTTTCATATGAATATGTGGGAAATATACATAAAGTTGTTTATTTTTATTGTTTGAAAATCACAAAAAAAATAAAAACTTTCCCGATGAAAGGAAAAATGTGGGAGAAATTGGTTCCTCCGCACCACTCTTCAGAAACAACTTTGCTTTCCCCTCTAAGTGGGCCTAAACATTTATTACATAATAATTACTAAATGCTAATGACTATAATATCCTTTAAAAAATTATTTTTAAATGCAAAATTAGGATAGAAATGTAAAGTTAGATAGATGTTTTTCCCATTCTTGTATGAAAAAATGAAATAAAAAAAAATTGCTTTCCTATGCATCCCAAACAATACTGAGGAAAAATATGAGAAATCTCTTTTCCCATGAGAAGAAAACTGCATAGGAAATATTTTCCTTTCCGTAACCACACAAGGCTTAGGCCTCCTGACCCAAACCCACGATTGAACCCAGAGGGACCAGAAGTCCTGGCTGCCGTCACCATGGCATGCTAAGGTCGTAACCATCTTTACCTACCCTTCGGCGTGGCCCAAAGAGAAGTAGATCGACAACCATAGAGACTTTAGCCGTGACAATTGTAATCGTAGATTTGCTCAACTTTTTCATAGGCCCAGATTAGCCAATATGGGGTTTGCTCCTATCATGATATATCACCTAAAAAATCTTATTGAGTCACATCCCAACGAATAGGTCTCCTTTATAACATTAGAAAAGTAAAACTAAACCATTGGGTCTCCCTAACCTAGCCCACAAACAAGCCAAGAGGGACCATATATGGTAGCCGCCATCACCATCACATACCAAGACTTGCCCATCTCGACCCACCACTGAGAGAGGCCGGGAGAGGAGAAAACTACCATAGTCCATAGAGACTTTAGCCGCGGCAACTCCAATTGCATTATCGCCTAACTTTGCCATAGTCCCAAATTAACCAATAATGAAGAAGGCAACCACTGTTCCAAACTACTAAAAAAGGGAGGGAAAATTGGCATTCCTCATTCTTTACAAACCACGCCCTCTTTGTATTTTTTTGTGTATTTTCAATACACTTTTGTTTGAAAATGTAAAAAAATAGATGTGGTCTGTAAAAATAATGTAGCCAATTTCACCACCGTACCCCTAAACAATTGCTGATAATGTATTTGGGAAGCCAAATAAGTAGCATCTAAAAAAGAATTACACTAAAATGATACCGATCGCTCACATCCTAGTGATCTTAGTGTCCATAGGAGATTATTGAGTAGATTCCAAATAATAACCCACGAAGAGGAGCTGAATAAGGATATATGTGTATTCAAAACTAAGATTAAATAGGATTTGTATATAAAAGCGACATCTTTAATATACAAGAGAACTAAGATCTAAGAACCTGAATGTTCAAGAAAATCTTGGTAAGTGTTATTTAAACATATCAAACATATTGAAACTAGTTTGAAAGCCACGGTTTCTGGGTATAGTATGAAAACACCGGTTTTGCATCGATTTTTGTGACCAAACATCATTGATCATAGTTCTTATTCCCTAAACTTGATATTAGTGATTGTAGATTTTCAATCGATACTAATTACATCATTTGTCTATTTTGTAGATGAACTCAACAGAGTCTGCTAGGCCTAAGTTTGACATCCTTGATTCACAAGGAGCAGAATACCATCATTGAGTATCAGATGTTGAGAATACTCCTCTCACTAAAAATCTTATTGATGTTATCCAACCAACACCACCACATGGTGAAAACATTGTGCCACAAACTCCATAGCAACTCTAGCTTCTTTTGAGTAGAAAAGCACAAGCCATTATATTTTTGAGGTAGCATATACATCCAATTCAGAAAAAGCAGTACTTATTAAAGAATGATGCCACGAATTTGTGTGCAACTTTAAAAGAACGGTTCAATAATAAACATGATACACAACTTCCAGAACTGCAAGAAAAATGAGATTCAATCGAGTTATTTGATTATCCAAAGACTAATTATTTTAATCAAGCTATGCTGGAGCTACAATCTGAGTTGTTCGTTTGTGGCATGGAAAAAACTGATCAGGCAATGATCGAGAAGTCTTTAAGCAGCTTCTCTACTTCCATGGATATGTTCGCTCATCAATACCAAACAGATTATGAACATGGAAGAATAAGATCATTAAGTGATCTCATAAACATTTTGGCCAAGAAAGAGAGGCCTCATGAGATACTTCTTAACAATAATGGCAGGTCAACTGGTTCTAAGAAAGTTCATGAGACATATAATACTAGTCGGAAGACATGTAAGGATAAGATGAATGGTTGTTACGAGCCTTACAGTACTCATGGTGGTAGAGGAGGTCGTAACAAATGTTGTGGTAGAGGAGGACAAAGTCAGAATTTGACTTGGACTCGCCAAGACAATGGCCACAACAACTCCAACAATAATCAATCAAATTCTGGTCATAGTAATGGTGGAAATTCTTTAAATTTTGCTCACTACAAGAAAATGAGTCATTACCGGCGAGATTCCGGCCAACAAGGCCGGCGACCGGAAAAGTCGCCGGTAATGTCCATCATTACCGGCGACTTACCCCGTCGCCGGTAATGTCGCCGGAATCTCGCCGGTAATGTTCCAAAACATTATCGGCGACTCCAATCGTCGCCGGCAATGTCTAGGCACACATTTCCGGCAACCGTCGCCGGTAATGTTTTGGCACACATTACCGGCGAGATTCCGGCGTAAAGTCGCCGGTAATGTCTTCATTTCCGGCGACTTACTCCGTCGCCGGCAATGTGTCTTATATTAGATGCCGGATGGGGCAGCTCGATCATTCAATCATTTTGAGCGAAAAAAATCCAGAGAAATCGAAAGAAGGAAAACGTACGCTCTGAAATCGATCATTCGGTATATTGTCAAAATTAAGGCGTGCGTCGAAAACTCAATCACTCGGGAAGCTATATATATAGGTACGTAGGTGTATATATACGTATATGTGGTATATATATATATGTGTGTGTGTTGATCAAATCCAATTCGTGAGATATATATGAAATGTTGTTGATGTACGGTCACCGAAACGAGAAAACAGCTTGTAGTTAATCTTGTGTCTGAATCAATGACTGGTATTATCGTATTGTTATCGGAGCCAGGCTTAACAGAGCCTCCTCCTACCCAGTCAAATACGTTTTGAATTGAAAAAAGGAGAATACTATCATCGAGTACTGAATCGAATTCAGAGATTAGATCGATATATATACATATGCATGCATGTGTTGATTTAATTAGAGTTGAATTGAGAGATCACGTCGATTATTAGTAGTGAATGTGTGTATATATATAATTAATACGTAAAATTGTTAGAATTTTCAGGATGGACAAGAGTTGGATGAGCCTCGAAAGATGGGATGTCAGATATCACCAGGGAATTAGGAGTTTTGTGGATTTTGTGAAGGCTAATTGTGGAGACACTACACTTCATTATTGCCCGTGTAAAGAATGTAAGTGTTTCAGCGATCGATTTCGATTTCCCATTGATAAAGTCCAGAGGCACCTGAGTAAATACGGGTTTTGGGATAAGTACACTTGTTGGATTTATCAGGGTGAAACATCGGTAGCGGGTCCGCATGATCATGGACAATTTGGTGAGAGGGCCAGTCCACGCTATGATCATGGAGATTTTGCTGAGAGGGGCAGTTCATCCTATGATCCAACATCGATGTTAATCAATGATATGTTTCCTCATGAGAGCGGTGTATTTGCTGATGAAGAACCAAATGTCCCTCCCGTCGTTGAGGGTTTCCCCCATATCGAGCCAGTCGAACCATTACCTGGAGGTCATGTCAACACAAGCGGTATGGACAAGTACAACAATCTGATTGCATTGCACTACAAGAAAATGACCCATTGCCGGCGACTTTTATGTCGCCGGCAATGTTTTTGGACATTACCGGCGATTTTTGCCGGAAAAATCGCCGGTAATGTCTTTTTTTTTTTTAACATTACCGGCGACATAAATGTAAGTCGCCGGTAATGTCTTGCCGGAAAAGACATTGCCGGCGACATACATTTATGTCGCCGGTAATGTAAAAAAAAAAAAAAAAAAAAAAGACATTACCGGCGACATAAATGAAGTCGCCGGTAATGTCTTTTTTTTTTTTTTTTTACATTACTATCGAGAGATTGCCGGCGACGAACATTACCGGCGACAAAAATCGCCGGTAATGTAAAAAAAAAAAAAAAAAAAAGACATTACCGGCGATTTTTCCGGCAAAAATCGCCGGTAATGTCCAAAAACATTGCCGGCGACATAAAAGTCGCCGGCAATGGGTCATTTTCTTGTAGTGTTGCAACAGACTCCGTTGTACGACGGTTGTAGTAAGACTGTTCTTGAAAGTGTGATGGGAGTGATGCAGCTCAAAATGGAGAACAAAATGTCTGTCAAAGCTGTTGATTCTTGGTTGAAGTGGACTGCTTCGCTACTGCCACCCGGTCATCGTCTTCCTACCACTCATCATAAGGTGCGACATATCCTGAAAGATCTTGGGCTTTCCTACATCAAAATCCATGCATGCAGATATGATTGTATTCTCTTCTGGGGAAAAGATCTCGAAGACCTTGAAGCCTGCCCGGTATGTTTTACAGAAAGGTATAAGTTGACTCCTGCAGGCAACAAGAAAGCTGTGAAGATACTTCGATATTTCCCGCTTATTGATAGGCTGGAGCAGTTATTCATGTGTGCTTTCACGGCCGAGGCAATGAGATGGTGGGCTGAGAGGAACTTGCCTGACGATGACACCCTTATACACCCTTCCGACGGAGAGGCTTGGAAGCACATGGTCAGGGAGTTTGATCATTTTGCAGCAGAGGTCCGAAATGTTTGGCTAGGGCTCTCATCTGACGGATTCAACCCTTTTGGCAACATGAGTCTTCAATACAGTATATGGCCAGTTATTTTGGTACCGTACAACCTTCCACCATGGATGTGCATGAAGAAGGAATACAATATGCTCACTCTGTTAATTTCGGGCCCGGGTTATCCAGGAAAGTGTCTCGATGTGTATTTGAGGCCTTTGATTGAGGAGCTTAAGTACCTGAGTGAGTGTGGCCACCCCACTTACGATAGGTTCAAAAAGGAGATGTTCCAGATGCATGCCATGCTTGTTGGCACCATCAGTGATTTTCCTGCCCGCGGTATGTTGTCGGGCAACGTTACCAGGGGTTACAGGGCTTGTTCAGAGTGCATGACGGTTGATTGTTGCAGTCCTCATTGCAGTAAAATTGTTCAGATGCGTCACCGTTGTTGGCTTCCATATGATCACCCATTTAGGCAGGATCCAGACGCGTTTGATGGGACTGTGGAAACAGGTGTGGCACCCAGGCGATGGACAGGGGAAGAAATTTTGGAAGTGTTGAATGAATACGATTTTGGCCAGCTGAGCAATCATCCTGACATAGTGGCGTCAATTCCAGACAAGCCCGAAAGGTATAAGTTTTGGACACACAAGAGCATATTCTGGGAACTCTCCTACTGGCCCAGGTTGCCTATCAGACATTACCTAGATGTCATGCACATAGAGAAGAATGTGTGTGAAAGTGTGGTGGGCACAATTCTTAACTTGGAGGGGAAAACAAAAGACATCCCTAAGACACGCATTGATCTGAAAGCAATGGGTGTGCGGAAACATTTGTGGTTAAGAGATGGTAAGAGAAAAATGCCGCAAGCTCCGTACACCGTAAAGCCGAAGCATAAGCATGAAATTTTTCGGTGGCTGAGTAATGTCAGGTATATATTCTTATGGCTATGTAGGAATTTGGCCTTAAATTTTTAGCGGAGTATATATGGTTATATGCGAGAAATATAATTGGTCCATATATATGGCTTTATCTATATATATGCAGGTATCCTTATGGCTATGCAGGAAATATAAGCATGTGTGTTAACTTCCGGGACAATAAGATGTACGGATTAAAGAGTCATGACTGCCATGTACTGCTTCAACGCCTTTTCCCTATTTTCATTCGAGGGTACATGCCCAAAGAGGTGGTGGAGCCGTTGGTGGCCTTGTCAAGATTCTTTCAGAAGTTATGCACCAGGGAAGTTAAAAAAGCAGACCTGAGGGAGATGCAAGATGACATCATTTTTATCATGTGCAAGCTTGAGAGGATATTTCCCCCAAATTTTTTCGACATAATGCCGCACCTGATGATCCATCTTCCCGAACAATTGTTGCTTACCGGTCCCGTACACTACACTTGGATGTATCCCATGGAAAGGTACAAATGATTCATAAATTTGGTTTGCCTATGTTTTTATATGTAAATTCTTGTGGTTATGTAAGTTAACATGTACTTGTTAACTTGTAGACAATTGGGAGCCTACAAGGACTATGTGAAGAATAAATATGCACCTGAAGGGTGTATCGCTGAAGCATATCTTGCGCACGAGTGTGTAATGTACACCAAAGTGTACCTCGAAAATGTAGAGGACCCCCAACAACATATGCCGATAGATGAACCCCAGTTCAACCTTTCTATCATCTCCAGTGACGTGGTAGTACAGGGAAGCTTGCCAAAGTCGTACAAGTTGGATGGAAATGAGGTAGCCATTGCCCACTGGTCGGTACTGATTAACTGTCAAGAAGTACAATATTGGAAAAACTATCATCTTCACTGCCCTGCTATTGCCGGAAATGTTGATTACCACAACAAGACGTTTGCAAACTACTTTGGTCAATGGGTAAGTATATGTGTATATGTCTATTTTTATATATATCCTTATATAGCATGTATGTATGTACGTGGTTTTGTGGTTTCAAGATGACATAATTTCTTCTGTACGTATTAATATATGGACGTTTTCAGATGAACCATGTAGCAGATGATGGTTGCCCAGAGTGGTCAAACGAATTGAGGGTCCTGGCGATGAAACCGATTGCTTCAAAAGTTTACTCGATGTGTCAGGTCAATGGCGTGAAATTTATATGTGAAAATCGAGACGACCGACTGAAAACACAGAATTGTGGGGTGATGGTCCATGGTGGGCAGGATGGCGTTGACTATTACGGTGTCCTTCATTCAGTTGTTGAACTAATTTATGGGAACCGCATGAAAGTGCACTTGTTCAAGTGTAGATGGTTTGATACTAGCCCGGAGAACACAAGGACCGATCAGTACGGAACATTTTCGGTGAATACTGCTACTACCTGGTATGAAGATAACCCTTTCGTTCTTGCCTCATCAGTAAAACAAGTGTTTTACCTGGACGATCTTCTTAACAAAGTCCCGTGGAAGGTGGTTAACCATGTTGCTCATAGAAACATATACAGTGCTGCCACACTTGGTGATACCGCAGATGATGAGGAAGTTACTGCATACCAAGAGCCAAACGCTTTTGACATTCTGGAATCATCTACGATTCGCCTTAATAATGTGAGATCTGGGAGTGTGGTTCAAATTACTGGAGCAGAACTTCTCGATGTTAATCCATATGAAGTTGACGCTGATTCAGACGACGAGGAGCGGCACATATTGCCAGAGGTTACCTATGAAACCGAGTCAGACTCAAGTGATGAAGATGATTACGATTATCATCCTTAGTACGTTGGAAATTGTAGTCGGAAATTGTAGTCGGCAAATGTACGTAGTAAAATGTACGTAGTAAAATGTTTAAGGAAATTGTAGTAGGAAAATATACTCGGAAATTGTATGTAGTCGGAAATTGTACGTAGTCGGAAATTGTATGTAGTCGGAAATTGAACGTAGTCGGAAATCGGAACCGTAGTTGGAAATTGGAATCGTAGTCGGAAATCGGAAATTGAACGTAGTCGGAAATCGGAACCGTAGTCAGAAATTGAACGTAGTCGGAAATCGGAAATTGAACGTAGTCGGAAATCGGAACCGTAGTCGGAAATTGAACGTAGTCGGAAATCGGAACCGTAGTCGGAAATTGAACGTAGTCGGAAATCGGAACCGTAGTCGGAAATTGGAACCGTAGTCGGAAATCGGAACCGTAGTCGGAAATTGAACGTAGTCGGAAATCGGAACCGTAGTCGGAAATTGAACGTAGTCGGAAATCAGAACCGTAGTCGGAAATTGAACGTAGTCGGAAATCGGAACCGTAGTCGGAAATTGGAACCGTAGTCGGAAATCGGAAATTGAACGTAGTCGGAAATCGGAAATTGAACGTAGTCGGAAATCGGAAATTGAACGTAGTCGGAAATCGGAACCGTAGTCGGAAATTGAACGTAGTCGGAAATCGGAACCGTAGTCGAAAATTATACGTAGTCGGAAATTGTACGTAGTCGGAAATTATGTAGTCGGAAAATGGTCGGAAATTGGTCGATCGGATAATAGTCGACAAATAATGACATTACCAACGAGTTGACAAGCAACTCGTTGGTAATGTCATTACCAACGACTTAGCAACTCGTGGGTAATGTCATTACCAACGAGTTGCTTCTCAACTCGTTGGTAATGTCATTACCAACGAGTCAAGTCGTTGGTAATGACATTACCCACGACGTACGTCGTTGGTAATGTCATTACCAACGACGTTGACCTACTTTGCCGGCAATGGTGGCGGTATAGCTCGAGCTCGAGCTCCTCCTCCCCATTTCTCTTCGGCCTAATTCAATTCTCTCTTCCCTCTTCCCTCTCTTAGCACGAAATTCTCACCTCTCCCCTCTCCTCAATCCTCTCTTCTCTCTTCCCTCTCCCCTCTCTTCCTCTCCTCCCCTCTCTCCTCCCCTCTCTCCTCCTCCCCTCCTCCTTTTCCTCCTCCCCTCACCTCCGTCGCCGGCAAAGTTGGGTCGAGCTCCACCATGCCAGGTTTGAGCTCACTCTCTCTCCCTCTCTCTCTCTCTCATTCCACAATATTTTTTTTGTGTATTTTAATTAATTAATTTTTGATAATTGTGGGATGTATATATGTATGCATGTGGACAATATTTGTAAAATGTAATTAAGGTATGTATGAAAATTGTGGGAAAAAAATGTGGATAATTGTGGGGTGAAGGAGCAATATATGTGATGTATATATGTGAAAAATTAATTAATATATATGGAATGTATATATATACGTATGTTTGAAAAATGTGGAAAATTAATTAGCTAGGGTGAATTGGATTAATATGTGATGTATATATATATGTGTGAATTAAGGTGATCGAAATTAAGATGCATGATCGATGTATATATGTGTGAAAAGTTTAAAGCCGGAAATGATGTATGTATATATGTTAAGTTAGGTGATATAGTTGTTAATTTAACGTATAATAGGTGATATTGGAACCATACCAAATCAGAACCGGAACGGTTTGAAACCGGAACTGTTTATAACCGGAACCGTTTGTTACAAATTGTTCCAGTTACAAACAGTTCCGGTTTCAAACGGTTCCGGTTCCAAACCGTTCCGGTTCTGATTTGTTATAGAACCGAAACGGTTTGGAACCGAAACCGTTTCGAACCGGAACTGTTTGTAACCGGAACCGTTTGTAACATAACGGTTCCGGTTACAAACAGTTCCGGTTTCAAACGGTTCCGGTTCCAAACCGTTCCGGTATTTCTGATTTGTTATAGAACCGAAACGGTTTGTAACCGGAACCGTTTGGAACCGGAACTGTTTGTAACCGGAACCGTTTGTAATATAACGGTTCCAGGTTCAAACTGTTCCTGTTCCAAACCGTTCCGGTTCCGATTTGTTATAGAACCCCAGTTCCCATGACTATTACGGTGTCCATGCTAGGAGGTTTTGCGGCTAATTGGCTTCGGAGAGGTTCCCGAAATAGTGGAGGGAATAGTAGTCAAGCTTCCTCCTCGCCCGCAGTTAGCAACACGCCCAGTGGGCCAATGATGAGTGCTCGCACGAGAGCCTTGCTAGAGGCGCGAGCTGAGGAGGAAGTTGCACGATCAAGAGCCGTGCAACCGGAAGTTGAGCCTCGAGCCTCAGTCTCCAGACGCTCAATCAGCAGACGTCCCTCTGGTGGCAGAGCCTCAGACGAGCGACAGTCAACGGGGGCATCAGAAACTCCCTCAATCCGAATGCCCCATATTCGCCCGGTGCCTACTCCCGTTTCACGGGAATCATCTGAGACACATGGTGGTGCTGGCGCCTCATCGTCCAGGCCTCGTCTATCTCCGCCGTCCAGTCTCTTCCTACCCGACGAGATTCCTGTCATCCCTGAATTCGATGATAGGGGGATGCCTGTTTATATTGAAGGACGGCCGGAGTTCCTGAGCGTGGAGGAAGCGTATAACTTCCTCCCGTTCGACCCCGTGTATCTTTGGAGTGTGAGGTGCACCAACCAACAAACGGACGATGCAGGTAAATTTTATTTAACATCAGATTGATTACTTAATTATTACTTAAGACTTGCGATAGGTTCAATTAATGATATCAATTTGTTGACATTGTATTATTAGGCAATTTCGTTAATGGGACTGGAAAACGGAAAGGGGCTAGAGGCACCTGCACCGGGAAGAGACTTGAGCAGGCCACCGGCGGAAGGAAAACGCCCATAAGGGCCAATGAGGATGGCGAGGTGATCGAGGCATTCGACACCACGCGCAAATATGTCAGCATGGCCGGTGCGATCGTGCGGGACAAGGTCCCAATGCTTTGGCCAGTTTGGGAATCTGTGCCTATCTACGTGAAGATGCAAGTGCATAATGCACTCAGTGTGAGTAAAATCGTATTTTCATTACGTAAATTTTACATTTATTAATTAAGTCCGAATAAATATATAATTTTACCTTTTATATATTCATATTGCAGGTGTGGTTTGACGTGGATGAAGTTCTTATTCACACGTGGGTAGAGCGTCAACTACATATGAGGTGATGTGCTTCGACTTATTTGAATATATATCGAGTTAGATTTTTGTTTATCAAGTGTTTTAATATCTCTAACTTTTTTCCCTTCTTTTAATATAGGTATAAAGAGTGGAAGAACGAGCTTTCTTCCCATTACACTGTATACAAGGAGCTAGGCCGAGGTTCCACCCCTAGCGAATTCCGGTTTAGGGAGTACGAGTGGCTGTGGCTGATAGCCCACTTCGAGCACCCCAAAGCTCGGGTATGCATCCTTAATATATCTTTCAAGCCTAATGTATCGTATCAGATTGAAATAGTTAGTTACTAATTTTTTTTCATATGTTTATCAAACAAGGCGATTTCGAAGACGAACCGGGCGAATAGATTGAAAAACACCAGGGCCCATCATGCAGGTTCACTCAACTACATGGGTTGGTCGACTAAGGCGCAGCAACAACAAGAGGTGAACCCGTTGGTGTATATTCATCAGAAGTTCTACCCGCAGTGCCCTGAAGAAGCGGTAAGTCTTTCGCCTCTCCATGTGTTAATAAAACTATTTTTGAAGATGGAAATAGATTTTGTTAGCTAATACGTTGTTCATTTTCCCTTTTCAATTAGTCGAGAGTGGAGGAGGCGACCGCAGAAGTGACCATGAGTATAGCTCGGACTAACCATCCTGACTGCTCCGAGGAAGAAGTCACCCAGTATGCCTCTCAGATCGATCCGCTTGATCCCCCGATAGCGGCTCGGATCATGGCAAAAGCGTGCGGGACTGGAAAGAATACCTACTACTGTAGGGGAATGGGCACGGCGGGCGAAGGACTATTGAAGAACACTTCAGAATACTCTACCGGGTCAAGAAGTTCAACTTCTAGTCGTAACCTCGCGGCGGAGCTTCATAGGACGCAGAGGGAGTTGGAGGAGCAAAAGAGGCAGATGGCCGAGTACCAAATGCAGCAGACACAGGTGCAGGCTCAGATGTACACATAGATGCGGACGATGTACGAGGCTCAGACTACCGGACAACCCTTCCCCACACCTCCCCCGGTCCCTCATATCCCTACCTATCCACCACCACCACCGCACCAGTCAACGCCAGAGCAAGACCAAGGTAGCCACCGGAATTCAAATGAGTACATAGATTACTTCAACCCTGATGACCCGCAAGTTCCTGGACCTGACCTGTAGTTGTAGTTAATTTTTTTATCGTCGTTGCTATTTGTACTGTACGTTGGACATTTATGTTGAACTTGTATGACTGTCTTTGCTACGTGTACTGTTGAACTTGTATGATTGTACGGTTTATCCGGTTCAATGCAGGTTATGGAATTGGGCCCAATCCAGAACCGCGTTTTTTTTTTCAAAATTTTTCCCCACATTGCCGGCGACATGGACTCGAGTCGCCGGCAATGTCTCACATTCCGGCCACGGCGGCGCTGCCATTGCCGGCGACGCCGTCGCCGGTAATGTCCAAGACATCACCGGCGACGGCGTTTCCCGTCGCCGGCAATGTCAACACCGGCGGGGAATCTCCGGCGACGTCATTGCCGGCGACAAGTCGCCGGTAATGTCAATTCCGGCGAAAAAAAAAGACAAGGCCGGCGACGGCAGGTCGCCGGTAATGTCTCCATTTCTGGTAGTGGCTTCTACTTCTCGCTTGTCACCTTGTTATAGGTGTCGTTAAACTAAGCATATGCACAAACAATGTCGTGCACCAAAGGATGTTCTGAATGCCTACAAATGGTGTAAGCAGTACTTGGCTCATAAGATCAACTATGCTGAAGACTATGAGATGGAAGAAGGTGGTGAAGCCAATCTTATTATAGCAGATGACACAAAAGCATATATAGAGACTATGGATTTTGATTAGTGTATGTATTAGACTCATGTTTCCAAGATTCTAAAAGGCGCTAGGCGGAACTAGACGGTGGAGCTACTGTCTAGCGCCTAGGCGTTTAGGCGAAGTTTAATCGGTAATTAAGCAGTAATTAGGCGGATCATTTTATATATATATTTAATTAATTATATATTTATATGATATATTGTAATGCCAAAGCATAAAGTAAAAATTATAAAGAAATATCATAAAAATTATAAACTAAGTTTATAAAGAAATCCAATTAACCATCCATCTCAATTTTTTGAAATAGATGTGCATAAACAAGAATCCCAAGAATATGAAATTATCTATTTCGAAGCTGATAATTCACAAATCACAGTATTTTATGAGTTTATGACAATGAAGTTTACATTATAAACTTGCAACCATGGAAACCATTCAAACATAAAGCTTAACGGAATCAAGTTTTGTTTGTGTGATGGCCATAGACACTATGCTCCTGCCCACATTTAACCATATCAAATTATCAACATATAACAAATGAGGATGACAGCGGTGGACGGCAAGTGGCGGCGACAGCGGTGATCGGCGAGCGACGTCCAAGTCGTGGCGTTTGTAGAGGGAGAGAGACGACGTTTCGCAAAAGAAATTGGATTGGATTTTCTGTTTAGAATTCATTCTTTTGTGTTGTAACTATTAATTTAAAAAAAAAACGCCTAGGCGGCGCTTTTCTGCCGATTAGTCGTTAGACGCCCGCCTAATTGCCGATTAGTCGATTCCCGCATTACTACCCCGCCCAGGACCAAAAATAGGCCATAAGACGGTTTTTTCCGATTAGTGCATGTTTCTACTATGTAATCAAGTTTAGATTTGTTTTAGCTTATTTTTAGTCATGGTTTGAGACTTTGTTTAAAGTCTTGGTCTGTGGAATAAGACAATCTTTGATGTAAGTTTTTGTGTTGGCATATTAATAAAATTCCTTCCTTTCGGTATTTAAAAGTGTTACGAATGGTTATTTTCATACATCACTACAAGAAAAAAGCACCTAGACGACGGAGCGTTTCCGTCGTCTAAGTGCGTTTTTCCGTCGTCTAAGTACTTAGACGACGGAACTTCTGTCGTCCAAGGTCCGTGCTCCAAGTGCTGTCGTCCAAGCACTTGGACGACGGAGATTGAAAGGACCCAATCCCGATTCAGTTACCTAAACCGGAACTGAACCCCTTCTGAAAATACGAACCAACAAAAAATTTTCAAAATTTCGGCAGAGTTTCGTTACTAACGTGGAATTACCATAACCTGCACCCAGAAAATAAAACTTCATCCTATGCCACAAAAGCCAAACCGTGGGCACCAATCCCATTCGGATTTCTCAACATCAATTTAATCAATAACAGTAAACAAACTGTACTATGTATATATGTATATCCGAGAAAATCCGTATAAACATGTATCAGAATGTATCAGAGCGACCTCTAGTATAAAATATATACAACATATACACATCAGTAGGCGAAACAAGAACCTACTGGAAAGCACAGGTAACTCTGAACACTAGCCTCCAAACCGCGACGTGAAACAGCAGAATCCGAACTGCAAACTGGGCACGAAAACCGAAAATCCCAGGGGAAAGGCAAATAAAACGTTAGAGTGAGTGGACGAAAATAAACATATGCCTTTCACTAGTTCATATACATACTCAATATAAACAGTGCGAGTTCGGAAAACAACACACATATATATATATACACGGAGGTTGTCGGGCGACCTCTCAAGCCCGACGTCAGGTGAATCGCTCAAACTTGACAGTGATAGGCCAGGGGACCACTCAACCCTGGCGGCACGCAGGGGACCACTCAACCCCGCCAAGAGGAATCTCTCAACTCTGGTCCAGAGGAATCTCTCAACTCTGGTACATCGATGTAATAAATGCCATCACAAATAAACACATATAACAAAACCTCCGGAAACAACATATATCACAACATCGTATAATTAAATACGGAAATCATAAAACCCACGAACTTGCAAATCAACAGTGAAAATAGAAACTTGTCCACTCACAGATCAGCTAGCGCGAACTCGCGCTAAACTCGTGGTCCGGCGGAAGTTCCCTCGCCTGAAGCACGATCACGATCCAGATCTCGGTCTGGATCTCCTGAATATATTCATAAAACACAACTGATCAAAATCATAGTCCACAACCCTGAACTGAATCACGGAAACCAACCGTTCCCGGAAATAAACAATGCAATGCAAAACGATAAACTGAATTCCCGAAATCCCCACTCGAAATCTCGACTGAAAATCGGCTAACCAAATCAACCCGAAAACCTCTGGACGACAATCAGGGCGCAATTTCAAGAAAAATGACATTAAAAACGTTGAATTCTGAAATGTTGACTTTTCTCGCCGGAGCGCCGCCGTTGACCACCGTTGACCACCGTTGACCGCCGCCGCCGGCGGCGGCGCGCCGTCAACAGTGGAATTTCACGGCCAAAATTTCCAGAATTAAAGGCCATAACCAGGCAAACCACTTCCTCTTCTACCCCATCGTCCAATTCGAACCACAACCCCTCCAAATCTCCACAAATCCGAACGGAAATACAATTCCGGTGACCCATCCGGTGACCCCCAAAACCTCCACCTCAAACCAAAACAATCACATAGGAAGCTTCACCTAAGCTAGGGGAACCGAAACCCCAACATCTCCACCCTCGAAACTCGCCGGAGCCACCGTCACCGTCACCGTCGAACAACCCCCATTCGGCCCGATTCGAACTCAATAAAAACACCATCAATTTACACCAAATCAATTACCATCACACTCAAAATCAAAGGAGGAAGCTAACTGTACCTTTCTTGAAGCCAAAGGTGGTCGGAAAATAGGTCGTCGGACGGCCAGCCCAATCGGGAAAGTTTTCCTATTTCGGTCAACGGGTCAACGGTTTCCAGAAATGGAAAGTCCAAGCCAGTCAACGAAAAACAGTATTTTCGGAAATTTTACGACTATTTTCGATATTTATACTCGCGCCTCGGGTCAATTGACGGTCCAAAATGAATATACGAAATGATTCGGATAAGCTCGAAACAATCGGATAAACTCGTCGGATACCGAAACTTCAAATAATCATAAAATATTCCTCGGTTATCGGAAAAATTTTCCGGAACCGCCCACGAGCTCGAAATCACGTACTCTACAATTTCTGTGAAGACACTCAACTCAAATTCTCAACCGAAAACATAGTCGCGAATCGAATCAGCAAACCACAAATACCACAATAAACTGCGACTAAACTCAATCTCGAGAATCGTGCCGAATATGCATCAGATTCTGGTTCGGGTCGTCACAAATCTACCCCCCTTAAAGAAATTTCGACCTCAAAATTTACGTACCTGTCAAGTGAACAGATGAGGATACTGCTCCCGCATACGCTGCTCGGTCTCCCAGGTGGCCGGCCTCCTCAACTGAGTGGTTCTGCCACAAGACCTTCACCAGCGGAATCACACGGTGTCTCAACTCCTGCTCACGACGATCAAGAATCTGCACTGGCTCCTCCACATACGATAAATCCTCTCTGATCGGCAACTGCTGTGGGGCTAATACATGTGAAGGATCTGAGATGTACTTCCGCAACATCGAAACATGGAAGACATCATGAACACGAGCCATCTCAGCCGGTAACTCAAGTCTGTAAGCCACAGCTCCAACCCTCTCCGTAATCTCATACGGACCAATGTACCGCGGTCGAAGTTTGCCATACTTCCTGAAACGCACAACTCCCTTCCACGGAGATAGTTTCAGGAAGACCCAATCACCAAGCTCGAACTCTAAACTCTTCCTCCTCACATCCGCGTAACTCTTCTGCCGATCCTGGGCGATCTTCAGTCGATCCCGGATAACCTGTATGTCTTCCATCGTGGTTTTCACCAAATCTGGACCAATAAGCCAACGCTCGCCCACCTCACTCCAACACAATGGAGTGCGACACTGCTTCCTGTACAAAGCCTCGTACGGTGCCATCTCAATACTGGCCTGATAGCTGTTGTTGTAGGCGAACTCGATCAAATGTAACTGCTGATCCCAGTTTTCGCGAAACTGCAATACACACGACCTCAGCATATCCTCAAGAGTCTGAATGGTCCGCTCGGACTGCCCGTCAGTCTGAGGATGGAAAGCTGTACTAAATCGCAACTTCGTGCCCAACGCTCACTGCAACGCCTGCCAAAACTCAGAAGTGAACTGACTATCACGGTCAGAAACAATGGACACAGGCACACCATGCAAGCGAACAATCTCGGATAAGTACAACTTGGCCAATTTGCCCACTGATATCTTCCTTGGAAGTGCAAGAAAGTGTGCGGATTTCGTCAGTCGATCTACAATAACCCAAATACCCGTGTTGCCCGCCGAAGTACGCGGCAACTGATAGACGAAATCCATCGTAATGTGCTCCCACTTCCAAACCGGAACCTCAAGTGGCTATAGTTTCCCTGCAGGTTTCTGCCTCTCCGCCTTCACCTGCTGACAGATCAAACATCGACTCACGTACGCGGCAATTTCCCGCTTCATGTTGCGCCACCAATAGTACGCTCGAAGTGTACAAAACATCTTCGTACCTCCGGGATGCATCGCATACGCTGAACTGTGGGCCTCATCCAGAATCTCCTTCTTCAAACTCTCGTCTCTGGGTACACATAGCCTGCCTCTGAACAGCATCGTACCCTCGTCGCTCAATCGGAACTCTGTAGGCACACCATTCCGAATCATGGTCTTCTTGCCCAGTAAGTAAGGATCTGAATCCTGAGCCTCTCGTACCTGATCAACTAATACAGGTCGAACCTGAAAACTGGCTAACAAAGCTCCATCATCATCATACCCAAACACAGCACCCGTAGTTCGAAGCTCGACTAACATCGATACTCTGGCCACACACATGTGAAACAACGAGGCTCCAGATTTCCGGCTAAGTGCATCTGCTACAACATTGGCCTTCCCCGAATGGTACTCAAACGTACAATCGTAGTCATTGATCAACTCCATCCATCGGCGCTGCCTCATGTTCAGATCCGGCTGTGTCCGCAAGTTGGTGAGACTCTTGTGGTCCGTGTAAATCTTACACTGAGCACCATACAGATAATGTCTCCAACTCTTCAACGCTAACACGATAGCGGCTAACTCCAAATCATGCGTTGGATAGTTGACCTCATGAGGTTTCAGCTGCCTGGAACCATATGCCACAACTTTACCATGCTGCATCAACACACAGCCAAGGCCCAACTTCGATGCGTCGCTGTACACAACAAACTCACCACTGTCGTCTGGCAATGTCAGAACCGGTGCGGTAGTCAATCTCTCCTTCAGGAGCAAATAACTTTCCTCGAACGCATCAGACCACTCAAACTTGACGCCCTTCTTCGTCAATCTGGTCAATGGTGTAGCAATCCGGGAGAAATCCTGTACAAACCGTCGATAATAACCGGCTAACCCCAAGAAACTACGGATCTCCGGCACAGTAGTGGGTCTACTCCAGTTCAGCACGGCCTCGATCTTGTCAGGATCAACACCAACTCCCTCGGCCAAAATCACGTGGCCCAGAAACTTCACACTATCCAACCAGAACTCACACTTGCTAAACTTCGCGAATAACTGATGGTCCCACAAAGTCCGCAACACTGCTCGCAAGTGCTTCTTGTGTTGGCCCACACTTCTCGAATAGATCAGGATATCGTCAATAAATACAATTACGAACTTGTCCAGGAATCGTCGAAACACTTGATTCATCAAGTCCATGAAAACTGCGGGGGCGTTGGTCAACCCAAACGGCATAACCAAAAACTCGTAATGCCCATACCGCGTCCTGAAAGCTGTCCTGGCTACATCTGAATCTCGGATCCTCAACTGGTGATATCCGGATCGAAGGTCAATCTTCGAAAAGACCGCTGCTCCCTTCAGCTGATCGAACAAGTCGTCAATCCGCGGCAACGGATACTTGTTCCTCACTGTAATCTGATTCAGCTTCCGATAGTCGATGCACAACCGCATGGACCTGTCCTTCTTCCGCACAAACAACATTGGAGCACCCCACGGAGAAACACTCGGTCGAATAAATCCCTTCTCTAACAACTTCTGGAGCTGAATCTGCAGCTCTTTCAACCCCGCAGGCGCCATCCGGTACGGTGTCTGGGAAATCGGTCCAGTAGCCGGCAATAACTCAATGGTAAAATCAATCTCCCGTACATGGGGTATACCAGGTAACTCTGCTAGAAACACATCCGGAAACTCAGACACAACCTCAATACTACCAAGATCCGGCACTACAGCCGTAGTGTCCACAACATGGGCTAAGTAAGCAACACAACCCTTCTTCATCAACCAATCCGCCCTCATCGCGGAAATCAAACACGGTAGTGAAGTATTCTTCTCACCATGAAACAGTATCTCGGGTAACCCTGGTCGTCGAAACGCGACCCCCTTCCTGTGGTAGTCAAACATGGCCCAGTGCGACTCCAAAAAGTCCATACCCAATATCAGATCAAAATCCACAATATCAAGCAGTAACAAATCTACGGTTAAACCATGGCCATCAATAAACACCTCACAATCCCTGTAAACCCAACCGATGCTCACAACCTCACCTGACGGATACAACACTTTCCACAACCCCGGAAGTGGAGATGCAGGTACTGTAGCCAATGATGACAGTCTAAATGATATGAATGAATGTGTGGCGCCCGGATCTAACAATGCAAGTACATGAATACAAAAAACATGTAACGTACCGATAACAACCTCCGGTGATGCTCTGCCCTCACGTAGAGTCATAGCATGAACCCTCGCCTGTCCGGCTGGTCGTCCTCGCTGGGGCTGTCCCTGCTGCCTACCCTGACCTGCAAACTGTACTGGTCGCGCTCCCGAAGTGGCACCTCGCTCTCCTCCGGAACTCTGAGCCGCCTGACCATCAGTATCAAACAACTGGGGACACTCCCTCAAGTAGAGACCCACCTGGCCACAATGATAACAAGTAACAGGGAACTGCCGACATGGACCCACATGGTGTCGGCTGCAGAGGCTACACAATGGGTACTCCCTCGGTACGGCAAAAGTGCCACCAGTACGTCGAGGATAACTAGAACCGCTGGAACTCCCAGTAGCCTGTGGTCGCTGTGGTCGATCTCTCCTCCATCTCGATCTCTGCCTCGGTACACCAACTAATGAGCGATAAGATCCACCGCCTGAGGATGAGGCTGAACCGGAAGTATCAGAACTCTGCCTCTTTGAAGGCCCCTGACTCGGTCCACCTTCCTCAAATCGCCTCGGCTGATACCTCTGCTGTCTCTCCTGCTCAATTTCCTCGCCTCGGAGAGCTGCACTGACAAACTCATCAAAGTTGTTCCGCGACATCGTAGTCAAGGTCGCCTTGATACTCAGATTCAACCCCAACTCAAACCTGTGACACTTGGCTTCCTCTGTAGCCACCATATCCCGCGCAAAACGAGACAAACGGGTAAACCGATCCCGGTACTCAAGTACAGACAAACTGCCCTGCCTCAAGTTTGTAAACTCCTCGTACTTGCGCTGCTGGGTAGCCTGATTAAAATACCTCCGCATAAACAAATCACGAAACAATGTCCACGGAGTATCAGCCGGAACTCTGTCGGTGCTAACCCACCAAAAGTATGCATCACCCTCAAGTAAACCAACTGCGGCTACTGTCATCTGCTCAGGAGTAAACTGCAGACGCTCACCAACACGTTCAATCTGAACCAACCATGCCTCGAATATCTCTGGATCAACTGAACCCGAAAACACAGTAGCACCAGCTGTACGAGCCTTGACCACAGGGTCAAAACACTCTTCCAAACGCAGCACTCGCATCAGCAAGTAGCGCGTTCGGCGATCCTCATCAGGATCCTCGTCCCGATCAACACGGGGACCACGTCGAAGAGGCATCCTACTGATACAAGACACGCATTAGGTACAAGCAGAAAGAACGTAATCATGATACTGCAGATATTTGAGGACACACAACACCCGAAGTATTGATGAGTACCGCTGGCCAGTTGGGTCATCACTCCAGTCATGCTGTATCAACTCAAATACCCTAAGCGTCACAACTACAAGAGTCTAACGAATCTGACAACCTAATGCTCTGATACCAAGCTGAAAGGACCCAATCCCGATTCAGTTACCTAACCGGAACTGAACCCCTTCTGAAAATACGAACCAACAAAAAATTTTCAAAATTTCGGCAGAGTTTCGTTACTAACATGGAATTACCATAACCTGCACCCAAAAAATAACACTTCATCCTATGCCACAAAAGCCAAACCATGGGCACCAATCCCATCCGGATTTCTCAACATCAATATAATCAATAACAGTAAACAAACGGTACTATGTATATATGTATATCCGAGAAAATCCGTATAAACATGTATCAGAATGTATCAGAGCGACCTCTAGTATAAAATATATACAACATATACACATCAGTAGGCGAAACAAGAACCTACTGGAAAGCACAGGTAACTCTGAACACTAGCCTCCAAACCGCGACGTGAAACAGCAGAATCCGAACTGTAAACTGGGCACGGAAACCGAAAAGCCCAGGGGAAAGGCAAATAAAATGTTAGAGTGAGTGGACGAAAATAAACATATGCCTTTCACCAGTTTATATACATACTCAATATAAACAGTGCGAGTTCGGAAAACAACACACACACATATATATATATATATATATATACACGGAGGTTGTCGGGCGACCTCGCAAGCCCGACGTCAGGTGAATCGCTCAAACCTGACAGTGATAAGCCATGGGACCACTCAACCCTGGCGGCACGTAGGGGACCACTCAACCCCGCCAAGAGGAATCTCTCAACTCTGGTCCAGAGGAATCTCTCAACTCTGGTACATCGATGTAATAAATGCCATCACAAATAAACACATATAACAAAACCTCCGGAAACAACATATATCACAACATCATATAATTAAATACGGAAATCATAAAACCCACGAACTCGGAAATCAACAGTGAAAATAGAAACTTGTCCACTCACAGATTAGCTAGCGCGAACTCGCGCTAAACTCGTGGTCCGGCGGAAGTTCCCTCGCCTGAAGCACGATCACGATCCAGATCTCGGTCTGGATCTCCTGAATATATTCATAAAACACAACTGATCAAAATCATAGTCCACAACCCTGAACTGAATCACGGAAACCAACCGTTCCCGGAAATAAACAATGCAATGCAAAACGATAAACTGAATTCCCGAAATCCCCACTCAAAACCTCGACTGAAAATCGGCTAACCAAATCAACCCGAAAACCTCTGGACGACGATCAGGGCACAATTTCGAGAAAAATGACATTAAAAACGTCGAATTCTGAAAAGTTAACTTTTCTCGCCGGAGCGCCGCCGTTGACCACTGTTGACCGTCAACGGTGGAATTTCACGGCCAAAATTTCTAGAATTAAAGGCCATAACCAGGCAAACCACTTCCTCTTCTACCCCATCGTCCAATTCGAACCACAACCCCTCCAAATCTCCACAAATCCGAACGGAAATACAATTCCGGTGACCCATCCGGTGACCCCCAAAACCTCCACCTCAAACCAAAACAACCACATAGGAAGCTTCACCTAAGCTAGGGGAACCAAAACCCCAACATCTCCACCCTCGAAACTTGCCGGAGCCACCGTCACCATCACCGTCGAACAACCCCCATTCGGCCCGATTTGAACTCAATAAAAACACCATCAATTTACACCAAATCAATTACCATCACACTCAAAATCAAAGGAGGAAGCTAACTGTACCTTTCTTAAAGCCAAAGGTGGTCGGAAAACAGGTCGTCGGACGGCCAGCCCAATCGGGAAAGTTTTCCTATTTCGGTCAACAGGTCAACGGTTTCCAGAAATGGAAAGTCCAAGTCAGTCAACGAAAAACAGTATTTTCGGAAATTTTACGACTATTTTCGATATTTATACTCGCACCTCGGGTCAATCGATGGTCCAAAATGAATATACGAAATGATTCGGATAAGCTCGAAATAATCGGATAAACTCGTCGGATACCGAAACTTCAAATAATCATAAAATATTCCTCGGTTATCGGAAAAATCTTTCGGAACCGCCCACGAGCTCGAAATCACGTACTCTACAATTTCCGTGAAGACACTCAACTCAAATTCTCGACCGAAAACATAGTCGCGAATCGAATCAGCAAACCACAAATACGACAATAAACTGCGACTAAACTCAATCTCGAGAATCATGCCGAATATGCATCAGATTCTGGTTCGGGTCGTCACAGAGATTAAGTTCTCCGTCGTCCAAGTTCACTTGGACCGCGGACAATCTCCGAGGCCCAGGTGAGAACCTGGACGACGGAGAACTTAATCTCCGTCGTCCAGGTGGTCACCTGGGCCACAGAGAATGTTACAATCTCCGTGGCCCAGGTGAGCACTTGGACGACGGAGAACTTAATCTACGACCGTAGACCAAGTGCCTAACCTCCTTGCCAGCTCTACGACCGTAGACCTCATCCGCGATTGCAATTTGGCTCTCCATGGGTAGAGGAGGCAGGTCTTCCGGCGGCACATCTGGGAACGCAAGCTGAGTGTTAGCCAATTCTTCCTGCGTACGCTCTATCACCCTTGCCTACAAAAGAATAATTAAAAAATTATAATGAAATAATATTTAAATAATAATTACTATAATTAAAAGCACATATATATATATATATATCACTTACGCTACATTGACTCGCTTCATTATCGAGCCCAGACGTCACGTACGCGCTTATGCTTGCATCAAGATAAGGGTGTTTGGAGCCCTTATCCTTATGCTCCTTTGCTATTTGAATGAGTTTCTTGGCGCCGGAAGTATGGTGTTTGTCCTTCTTCCCCATGTTGGCTTTGTTGACACCGGAGAATTTCTGTTAGACAACATAATTAAATCATTAAAAAATTAATAAGTAACTAAAATTTAAATAATTCAATTATCTTAATTGAAATACAAAAAGTAAATTAACACCTTAAATTGGTCATCGGCAAAGTGGTTACACAACCACTGCCACTCATCTTCTCTATCCCCACGCAGCTCTACGGGGGGAGGCACGGGACCGACAGTTTTGAAGTACTGATGGAGCATGTACTTCCAATCTTTGTAGATGGAGTTGGCGGTTTGGTTGATATGCCTCAACATCGCCAGTGACGGATCCACCGCAAATTGTTCCTATCAGAAATAAATAGAAAATTATAATCATATATATTATGAAATTCTAACTAATATTAACAATATTATATAATAATTAAAATTGTACGTATTACGTACCGAAAGTTCTTTGAAGACTTTCGCCTTCTCATCGTCCGGCACCTCCCTCCAAGTAGGGGAATTAATTCGAACCCGGCTACGAACGATTGACCCTATGCTATGCGCCGAGAGACTTGCTAGCTGAGCTGTGGGAGGGCCACTGGTGAATTCGTCGTAGGGCAAGTCGATCTTTTTCCTGGTCGCCTTGCAAATTTTCTCCGCTTTGCCCCCTTTAACGAGACCCCGAGTCCTTTTCGGTTCCGGGTCAGTGGGGGGCCTCCTTGGCTTACGGCGGGCGCTGTACATGATAGATTCAGCGGTCGAGGACGCCTGAGTACTTGCCGTTGAACCGGTACCGGGCGTCGGAGTTGAAAAGGGGTCGACGTCATCACCGCCGGAGATAAATGGGGCAGAGGGAATTTCCCCAAGAGGCGCCACCTCCGAACCAGATGAAGGGTCCGGATTGAGGGCGTCGTTACCCTCCTGTTGAACCCAACCGACTTGGTCCGCCAACATTCAGAGCATGGGATCTTCTGCCTCCTGTTGGGCTTTCTTCTTGCTGGACGGAGCCATTTAAACCTAGGAGTACGTTGTTAAAATACCTAGCTACTTACCATAATAATTACAAGTGAAAAATTTATGCTAATTAAGTACGGTTAAGATTTAAATAGAGTACACTAGCTTGGCTTTTTCGGTCGTTCAATGGACGTGCGACCCGCGCGATAAAGTGTAAATTTTCAATTAATCAGCCTTGGTTAAATCGAAAAATATGGCCAGTTACGGATAGAGATAAAGCGAGAGGCAGGACTAATTTTGACAAAACACTTATTGGTGTCGTCTTTCATTGACAAAACAAAATATGAAATTATAACTAATATTAACAATATTATATAATAACTAAAATTGGACGTATTACGTACCGAAAGATCATTGAAGACTTTCGCCTTCTCATGATCCGGTCCAAGTAGGGGCAGTGAGACGAACCCGGCTACGGACGATTGACCCTATGCTATGCGCCGAGAGACTTGCTAGCTGAGCTGTGGGAGGGCCACCGGTGAATTCGTCGTAAGGTAAGTCGATCTTTTTCCCGGTCGCCTTGCAAATTTTCTCCGCTTTGCCCCCTTTAACGAGACCCCGAGTCCTTTTCGGTTCCGGGTCAGTGGGGGGCCTCCTTTGCTTACGGCGGGCGCTGTATATGATAGATTCAGCGGTCGAGGACGCCTGAGTACTTGCCGTTGAACTGGTACTGGGCGTCGAAGTTGAAAAGGGGTCGACGTCATCACCGCTGGAGATAAATGGGGCAGAGGGAATTTCCCCAAGAGGCGCTGCCTCCGAACCAAATGAAGGGTCCGGATTGAAGGCGTCGTTGCCCTCCTGTTGAACCCAACCGACTTGGTCCGCCAAGCGGCGGAGCATGGCATCTTCTGCCTCCTATTGGGCTTTCTTCTTGTCGGATGGAGCCATTTAAACCTAGGAGTACGTTGTTAAAATACCTACTTACCATAATAATTACAAGTGCAAAATTTACGCTAATTAAGTACGGTTAAGATTTAAATAGAGTACACTACCTTGGCTTTTTCGGTCATTCAATGGACGTGCGACCCGCGCGATAAAGTGCAAATTTTCAATTAATCAGCCTTGGTTAAATCAAAAAACATGGCCAGTTAGGGATAGAGATAACGCGAGAGGCAGGACTAATTTCGACAAAACACCTATTGGTGTCGTCTTTCTTAGATCCAAAACCTGTCACCAGTCATAACTCGTTTCTAGACACCATGTCCGACATTCGGCCAATTTTTCGAAAATTTACACTCCCTCAAGTCCTTTGCAAACTCCGCCCTCAACCTCGTGTCCATAACTTCACTTAGGTTATGGTGTGCGGTGATGAAATCCACACATCACGAGGGGTTAAGGAGATAAGCTAGGAAAAGAGGTGCCATCTATTCCAAAGAGTGCGACTTAATAAACCAAGCCTATGTACTAAATTTATATCGAAGACGTACTACCACGCAATTTACTAGAAAATACACGTAATTATCAATTAATTAAAACAATAAATAATGACAATAATGAATTATTATTTATCATGCATTTAATAATAATTATTCATTTACCAATATAATTAATTATTATTAACAATAATTATTATTACTATTATTTAATTACAATAATTATTATTTACCAAATAACTATTATAATAACTAAATAATTAAATGATAACAACCAAATATTAATTAGAATAATTATAATAACTAAATGAGTACTAAATATTAATAATAACCACTAAAAATTATTATAATTACAATAATAAATTATTTAAAACTAATTATTAAATTATATTTAGAAATTAATTAATTAAATAAAAATAATGTTAATAAGGTAAAAAATAAAAATTTACCTCGCCGGAGTAATCAGGAATATCGCCGGAGTTGAGTCGTCGGAGAGGAGGAACCACTTCGGAAAATTAGTCGTCGGAGCGTCGCCGGAGGAGAGGAGAGGAGAGGAGAGGAGAGGAGAGGAGGAGAGGAGAGGAGATGGAATGAGAAAAGGGGGGGGGTGCTGTTCTATTTATAGGCTTTCACTTAGACGACGGAGCACTATTTTCCGTCGTCCAAGTGCACTTGGATGACGGAAACAGTGTTTTCCGTCGTCTAAGTGACGGTTTAAAAAAATTTGAAGCGGCGCCAATTAATCGGCGGGACGTTTGGAACCGCCATAAATTTGGACTTAGACGACGGATAATTTAATCTCCGTCGTCTAAGTGGAAATTCAAGCGGTGCCAAAAAATGAGGCGGTAAATCGAACCGCCATAGTTTTCGACTTGGACGACGGAGATGTCATTCTCCGTCGTCCAGGTGCTCACCTGGACGACGGATAATGACATCTCCGTCGTCCAAGTGAAATTTACATTGAAAAAAAAAATAAAAAAAAAATTGAACCGCCATGGTGATTTGAACCTGGACGATGGAGATGGTCATTCTCCGTCGTCCAGGTGGTCACCTAGACAACGGATAATGACCATCTCCGTCGTCCAGGTTCAAATTACGTAAAAAAAAATTTAAAAATTAATTCGCTAGGAATTTAGCGATCTGTCATTCGAGTGAAATAGTCGTACAATATCGATGAACGCATCGTATATATGAACATTTAAATTTGAACCGCCGAAAATTTTTTCGTCTTGAAAGTTGTTAAGTATCGACTAATCTGTACGACTTAAGTGTTCATGAGTAGAGGCTCATTTGCAGCAGAGTATTAACAAAATTGAATTTGGACAAAACAACCGTTGGATATGTTCGTCGTAACATAATATATAATTACAAAAAAGGACCAGAAAATAATAAGTTCGGGAAGGGTTTCATCAGCACAGTCAACCGCAAAACCGAGAATTTCACAAACCGGAAACGTGGATACAAGACATTTCGCAACTCCGATTTTCGAACCGTCGAAGCTCACACACCAAGAATTGTTTACTCTAAAGTCTTGACGAAAATAATATGCATTGGAAGAAGGTCTAGATGGTCGTTGGCTTAGAAAAAATTACGAAATCTTCACCTGGACGACGGAGAAGCTCATCTCCGTCGTCCAGGTGTATAGACCCTGAATTCAGAGGTTAGGGGGCCTTACTGTTTAGGGTTTAGGGTTTGTGAACTTGGACGACGGAGATGAGTGTCTCCGTCGTCCTAGTGAGTACCTGGACGACGGAGAATGACCATATCCGTCTTCCAGGTGTAAAAACCCTGATTTCAGGGGTTAGGGCCTTAGGGTTTAGGGTTTAAGTCGTCCAGGGTCATTTGTGTGTCCGTTCAATTATTTTGAATAAAAAAAAATTAAAAAAATGATCGATCGATCCGATTTTCTAGATTTAGGGTCAAGGATTTAGGGAGATAGCCAAAATACCCAAAAGGCGACAACCTGCAATTAATTTCTCCGTTGTCCATGATATATAATTCGGATTAATTAATTAATTTAATTTTGTTTACGTACGTCGGTCGATCCGATTTGATCGAGCATGGATGCGTGTAATTAATTAATTAAGTACAAAAAGTCGAAGATATACGTACATATATACATTCTCCTCCTTATAATATTTATATTAATTATTGATCGATGATGCATCGATCATATATTACAATAATTACATAAATTAATTACCAATTAATTTTTCTCGTCTTAGTTAAGTAGTCATCATCATAATCCTCATCATCCTCGTCCCCGGTATCCGATTGCTCATCCTCCTCATCATACTTAACATCGTCCGACGAATAACCTGAGTCCTCGTCTGCGTCCTCATCCTGCTCGTCTTCTTCATCTTCTTCATTAATGGCATCGATAATCTCATGTTCAGTTAGATCTGTACAACCATCTGGCATGGGTAACCGTTCACCATCTTGAACAAGATCCATTATATCGGAGCGGATGACAGAAATATTAGGCTCTTGATAGGCAAGAATGTCTCTTTCTGGTTCAACAGCATCTTCAGCCGTCGCCGGTGTCCCTTCAATTGTCTCTGTATTCCATATTCCTCGATGAGAGATATGGTTCACTATTTTCCACCCTTTACCGGCTTTCGGATCGTCGAGATAGAACACCTGCCGAACTAAGGTGGCGAGAGCGAAAGGCTCATCCTCATACTAGCTTGAGGTTGTATCGACTGATAATAGGCCCAGGTCTTCCTTTGTACGCTTGAACCATCTGCACTTGAATAGGAAAACGTTGACATCATTCCCGTAACATAGCTGAACCACATATACAATAGCCCCGTAATATAGATCATTGTCTTTCCCAACCGCTACCCCACTGTTCTGTATTCTTCTTCCTTCATCTAAGGCCAATGAATGGAACTTTACACCGTTCACAAAACATCCGGGATAAATATAGTGTTTAATCGGCTTCCCTGCTAGCAAGTGCTTTGGCCATGACCACCACCCCCCGTGGTTTTTAGATTTTTGCAGATCAATCATCTGCGAAAAAGGGCAAATTAATATAAGGGTTTACTTTCTACAAACATGATCGATACGTATATAAATTACAAATTAAATACCGAGACGTACGTACGTACCCATTGGAAGAAATAATCGGGAAACTTCTTCTTAACCATTTTCTCAATCCACGCCGAACTCTTGTTTTGATTTAACGCCTGAAGCCTCTCCCTGTATGACATCATGTACGGCTCAACTTCGTCACAGTCTCGCAACACTATCCAATGTGCCTCAATAAGTTCTTCCCGTGTTAACGATTCCTTTAATACTCCTCTAAACGGTCGGACGACATTGGTGACGACAGAAAGATTGATGCGGGCACTGCGATCGGAGGCAGTGGGAGGTGGTGGATCTTTGAGGTACCTGTTGCAGTAAGTAACACACTTATGCATTAGGTATGTCTCTGCTATGGAGCCATCTAGGGCCGACCCGTTTTTGACGAATGACTTATACTGTCCAAGCTGTCTACAAAATCAAACGTACAATAAGAATAAGTACATATAGCTAGCTAGTAATCTCCAGTGGTACAAATTATGAATCGAAAAACCTGTATAATTAATTAGTTGTACGTACGTACCTTTCTTGAGGATACATCCAAGTGTACTGGACCGGACCAGAAATGAGCACCTACTCGGGAAGGTGGATCATTAGGTGAATCATGATGTCAAAGAAGCAGGGGGAAAAATCCTCTCTAGTTTGCAAATGATGTGCACAATTTGTTGTTGCAATTCCACCACATCTGACTTCTTTAATTCTCTGGCACATAACCTCTGCCACCATCTGCACAATGCCACTATTGGTTCTACGACGTCCCGAGGCAAGTATGGTCGAATTACCACTGGAATCAGACGTTGCAGCATAACGTGATAGTCATGTGCCTTTAGACCAAGAAACTTGTGTTGCACCTCGTCCACTGTTCCAGTTATAGTAGCTGCATACGTAGCTGGATAACGAACGCCCTTAAACCAGTGAAATACAGAACGTCTAAGTGTCGGCTTCACTGTGTAAGGTGCAGCTGGAATCTTGTTGTACACTCCTTTCCTATCCCTCCTCAACCACAAGGGACGACGTAGATTCATTGATTCCAAATCTTTGCGCGCTTTGGGAGTATCTTTAGTCTTGAACTTAATACCGAGAATTGTTCCCACCACGCTGTTGCACACATTCTTTTCTATGTGCATCGCGTCCAAGTTATTCCTCAGCTTCGACTTCGAACAGTAAGGGAGTTCAAAGAATATACTCTTATGATCCCAATAGCTCAGATCATGTGGAGGAATTAGATTGCATTTCTTTACATCCGCGTCATTGGTCAACACACCAAAGTCGAAATAGCTCAACCTCTCTAAAATCTCTTCGCCCGACCAACTACGGGGTTTAGGATTGTTCTCTACCGTCCCGTCGAAATGAGCTTCATCCTGTCGCCACGGGTGGTCGTGAGGAAGCCATCTACGGTGACCCAAGTAACACACCTTCCCCGCGTGCCAACTAGAGTTCACGTCGTCCAAACATATAGGACATCCATTATATCCTTTTGTCCTGCGGGCTGCCAACATCCCATACGCTGGAAAATCGCTGATCGTCCACATTACGGCAGCTCTTATCGTGAACATCGTGTCAGTGAATTTGTCATAAGTTGGAACTCCATTTTCCCACAACAGTTTCAGCTCGTCGATCAAAGGTCTGAGGTAGACATCTAAGCACTTCCCTGGAGATTTAGGACCTGGAATTAGTACAGTAAGGAAATTAAATTCCTTGTTCATGCACATCCACGGAGGCAAGTTGTACGGCATCAGAATAACAGGCCAAGTGCTGACGGCGGAGCTATTGCTTCCCCAAGGATTGAATTCGTCTGTAGATAGGCCGAGTCTAACATTTCTAACCTCTGCAGCAAAGTCTCCAAATTCTCTGTCGAAATGTTTGAAACCCTCCCCATCCGCGGCGTGTGGCATGACATCGTCATCTATTCGCTTTTCTACGTACCATCGCATCGCCTCTGCTGTGTGTAGAGACATGTACAGGCGCTGCAATCTGGGAATCAAGGGAAAATATTGCACAACTTTCACAGGAATTCTCTTTTTCGAACTCTTCCTATTCACCTGGAATCTGCATTGGCCACATATGGGACAATAGTCCAAATCTTTATACTCTTTGTAAAATAGCACACAATCATTCGGACATGCGTCAATTATCCTGTACTTTAGGCCGAGGCTGCTCAAGATATTTCTAATCTTATAATGAGATTTAGGAAGATTGTGATCATCAGGAAGCAACTTACATATTTGCTCCTGAATTTCGTCAAAAGCACTCACTGACATTTTGTGCTTCACTTTTATCTTCATTTTCTCCATCACATATTGCAACACATTCTCTCGACATCCAGGGAACACTGGGGTCTGCGCTTCAAGTAGCATCCGGTTGTACTTATCCATCTCACTGGTGTCAGTGGCCAAGCTAGCAGCGGGGAATGTGTCATCATGCTCATGAGTGGTACTGTAACCTCCGTCTTGGTGTTGGTGTCCACCATGACTAAATCCCGAAAACACATCATGGACCAAATCTGCAGTTGGGTTGCAAGCTGGGGATCCGGCACCACTGCCGCTGGATGAGGCACCATGGTAACTGTACCCTGAGCTGAAGTCTGCTGCGCTGAACTCTACTGCTTCACCATGCTCGCTCCATGTAGTGTAACTCCACATCATACCATTTTCGTACAGGTGTTGCACCATAACATTAACCTCCACATACTGACAATTAAGACATTTCTGGCACGGACACCTGAAACGCTTCTTTCCCTGACCATGTTCTATCGCAAAATTCACAAATTCGCTAATTCCATCCATATACCGGACATCACATCTATTCTTCAACTTCATCTAACTCTTGTCCATACTGCTACAAAATATTATAATTAATTAATTATTACATATATATATATTAGTCCATTAATTTATGCTTAATTATACGTACTCGATCTACATCGATCCATCAATTACGTACGTAATTTAATCTGTATATATAGCTAACATCCATGCATGTATGTACGTTAATTTTCACTAAATATATATTAAGCAAATTTTAACTGTGTACGTACCTGCTGGCCTTCTCGATATCAGTTAATTAAGCTAGCTAGCTAGTCAGCGGAGATCCCTGATCCTAGCCTGATCCTTCTTTCTCCTTCTCCCTTCTCCCTTCTCCTTCTTCTTCGATCTTTAAAATTTCCCGCGGGACAGAGGATCGGATGGAATGAAGAGAGTTTGGCATTGGGCTTATATAATCCTTCACTTAGACGACGGAGGTGTCGGTACGTCGTCTAAGTGGAAGTTAATTACTCGGACCACAGCGTGTCGGTCCGAGGTACAGGTGTACACCTGGAGGACGGAGATGGTATTCTCCGTCGTCCAGGTGTTACTTAGACGACGGAGAAGTCTCCGTCGTCCAAGTGTCACTTGGACCACGGAACAATTACGTTTCCGTGGTCTAAGTGCTGTTTTCTTGTAGTGCATATTGCTTGAATGATTCAAAATATACAATATTCTATAGCAATATGACATCAAGATACCATAAAAATGAGACAAAAAGAGGATGATCTAATCCAGGGCATTTTTGAACCATCGAGATTCTCTCTCGACTCGTCGAAGACCTTCTTCTGGATTGATTTTGGAACTTTTTCGACCTATCAAAAATTTTTCCTGGTTTTAATTCTACCTATCAAATTTTGTCCTCCGGTAACCATAATTGCACCTTTGACCCGTCAAACCTTCATCTCAACATGTTGAAAGATAGCTACTGTCTCGATTTTGTCCAATTTTCGACCCGTCGAAAAACGATATCGGAAATTCATTTTAGTTTTAAGTTTTTCTTCGACCCGTCAAGCCACATTCTCGATTAATCGAAGATGGTGTTCTAGACATGATTATAATGATTCTCGACCCGTTGATCGACATGTAAACCTGTTAACCGACATGTCGACCGTGCGATGTATTACATTCGACCCGTCGAACCATATGGTCGACCAATCGAATCCAGTTGCTAGAATTAGTGTTCTATTGATGTAGTTTCTATATCGGTTTTGACATGCCATATCAGCACTATATACGAGTTATAACCCTTTGGAAAATCTTTAAGCCCTTACTTAAAGTGTTTTCCATGTCTTGAGATCAATGACTAATTAACTCACATTCTTTTGTAGATTTTTGAAGGCGATATTGAATGTCTACCAGAGAGTTGTATTACTCATACTATATTGCAAAATAGGCAATTTTTTATGGATCTTGTGCCGTAAAATTTATCAGTAACTACCATGATTGGTTTAGTGTCATTTATACAAAGGTGTGGTTCAACAAAATTCTTGCTACCACAATCTCACCTTCAAACATCTACAAAAAAAAAATTTGAGTTAATTAGTCTTTGATCTCAAGACACTCAATATCGCCTTCAAACGTCTACAAAAGAATGTGACTTAATTAGTCTTTGATCTCAAGACATAGTCTCAACACAATTCTTGCTACTACATGGTACAAAAATTTATATTAATGATGCATTGTATGCGCCTACGGCCAATTAAACCTTGCTAAATTAGAGCCAATAGTTTACACTTGGAAACTCATTGTGAGAATGGTAAAGAATTCTTATGTATAATCTCTGAGAAGTGTGGTAGAAAGCGCATCTTAGAGAAGTTAGCGGTCATTTGTAGTCGTTTATATCTTACTACAGTTAAGATCATTGAATCCATTGCAGTCACTCTTACTTCTACATTTGACTCGGCCTCTTTTCAACTTTGGGATTTTCGACTAGGACATCCTGGTCGTGACATGATGATCAAAATATTGAAAAACTCTCACGGTCATCCATTTTCCAGGGCAAAGAAACATGTGGAAATGCATATCGGTATTGATAGGGTGGATGAGATTAATAATCTTCATCCGGTCTTGGTCCAGTCTCGGTCTCCAAGATGAGTAAGACACCTAGTTTTGATTGACAAGATTCCTTCATGGCAATCTTTGATGCTCATCTCTTATTTTGCAAATCTTGCTCATTAGCAAAGTTACAGGTAAGACCTTCCTTTGCGATTGATAACACTAAAAATATACCATTCTTACAGAGAATCCATGGTGATATTTGTGGACCTATCAAACCGGAATGTCGAGCATTTAAATACTTTATGGTTTTCGTAGATTCATCAAGAAATGTCGAAAATAGTTTCTATAAATGAAAGAGTATAAAAAGGGAGGTTTCCCTTTTGGGAAGGCAGTCTGGGTTGACTCTCAGTCAACATTCCTCTCTCAGGTGAGAGAAATTTAGTTTGACCTATTTAGGGTCAATTGACGTCGGCTGGTGTCACAGCACCGTCAGGCCATCTTCGACCACGATTCCAGTCGGAATCGGAAGTCCTTATCTTCCTCGTTTTATTCATGGTCTTGATTTCGGTGGTCGAGTTTCAAGGAGGCCGAATCGAAGAGAGTAAAATCTAGGATTTTTAGGTAAACTTGCCACCATCGTCGGCGAGGTCTCCAACGACGATATGGGTAAGGATCGATAGGTTTTTGTGTGGTGATTTTTTTAATGTGTTGTGATTTGAATTTAGTGCAGATCTTGTTCAGGAATTTGAATCAAATTTTGCCAAGCTCGATTTCGGCCTCCGTCGTAGTTGGTGGTTGTCGGTGGTTCTTGGGAAGCAAGGGTAGGGGGTTTCCGTTCCCCTCCTCCTTATGGTTCGATTGAGTTTGGCCTTAAGCACTTTTGTGGCTCGACAACCAAGTTATGTCACCAGGATTTACAATGAGTTGAGGATCAATGCATTTTGAGGCGTTTTACGGCCAAACCAGGCCGAATTGAGTGAGATGGTAAAAGAGAGAACTATTGGGCTCACCAAGAGCTTTCTAGTGAGGTTTCAATCGTCACCATCATCAGTGATCGCCGACGGAGGCCCGGGGGCAGCACGTGTTGCAACCTTTGGCAGCGCATGGCAGGAAAATTCTTTCTGAAAATGGGTCATGTGCTATACAGTTAGGTTTGTATCGATGATACGAACGTAATTGTGAGATTTTTTTATTGTTTAGAAGTCTTTCCTCCAGTATAATAATTCTCAGGTGCTTTCTTGGTCTCAGTGGACTTGGAGGTGTTATTGAGAATTATTACTTGATGTATCTTCTTTTTATCTAGGATATTCATGAGATCACTGAAAGTCTTGATTCTTCTTTATTCATACTCAAGCCTATAGTAATGAGCAAGTTTACTCATGGAAGAAAGGAATGTGTTCAACGACTTCTCGATCAAATCTTTATCTGTCTTATCAACCCTACAGAAGCTAAGTTCAGATTGTAGATCTAACATAGCTTGGTTGTTAGCATTAACCTTTGGATAATCCAACAAATGAATGGTTTCCCATCTCTTTGTCAACTAGGAAGTTGCGCGTCATACACGTTGTTGATGTGTTACTTCAGAACGTCCCATAAATCCTTGGGATCAGTCTTTTTCAAGTACTTCTTATTGAGAGTGGGATGGATATGACACCTCAAGAACATGACTGCTTGAGCTTTAATCTCATCAGTAGAGCCCACTGGATTTACATCCATTGGTGGGTAGATGATGCTGGTGTATCTTTTTTCGATAAATGTATTTTCCACATCAAATACCCAGCGATGATACTTTGTTCTTTTCGGATCAAGGATGTCAAACTCTGGCCTAACTGACTCAGTAATCATCTACAAAATAGACAAGGGAGATAATTAGTATCAAAATCACGATTGCTAATATCAAGTTTAAGGAATAAGAACATGATCCAAGATGTATGGTCACAAAAATCGATGCTCGATAAATGGTGGCATCATACCATACTCAGAAATTGTGATATTCACAAACAATTACTTATGATTGATTTTTTTCTTTATTTCGTGACTCCCCCAGAACCGTCACTAATCAAACTTTTTGATCGAACGGGTGATTAAATCTCCTTCTATGAATTTACAATATAATATCAAAGCAATAAATGACCTAATTTTTAGGGTGCTGCAGAAATTAAGTTTGAGTCCTAAACTCTAGGGTGCTGCAGAATTTAAGTTTGTCTATCTAAACTCTAGGATGTTAGAAAATTTACCTTAAGCGATTCACAAACAGGTAAACCTATGAGAGTAGACTATGGAAGACTTGGAGGTAACGCTCGTCTGCTTGGGAAGTCGTGCAATCTTGGTGTTTGAAGAAGATGCCATAGGAGGTGATGTGCAGGGGGTGAGGTTGGTGACTTCCAGCGATCAACGACGGCAGTGGTGACAAAGTTGATTGGTGGTAATGACACTGAAAATGGTGCTTAGGGTTTAGGTTTTTTTTTCTTTTCTGTGGTGATTGTTAACTATCAACTCAAAGCGTGCTGATAACATGTTGAATGATAAAAGTGTACAAAATAACTAAAACTTTAAACTGTATCTGACAAAACCCGCCTCAAGTTAGTGCGTAATCCAAGATGGATCCTACAAGACTCGTGTTAGGATGACTTACACCGAAGATTCAATGCAAGTAGGCCCAATACGAGTAAGCCAAATCCTATACAAAGAATCTAAACTATGAAAACGAAAGCGATAGACTACCATGCCTCGTACCCTGGACGGTTGAGACTTCAGCTGACGAACCTGCAAGGTGGGCAATTTAAAACGAATGGCCCAGGGAAACACAAAAAAATGTCAGAGTGAGTGGACGAAAATAACTGAAATATAACTTTATTCCCAATGTCATATATAATAAAATACTAAGCGAGTTGAAAAGACTAAAAAGATATAACGATACGTCGAGGGGGACTTCTAACCCTTCTCGGGTATCGTGCACAAGTGGAGGCGGTGACCAGAGTCCTCAAACCTCTAGCCACCTAAATTCATCAGGTGACTCCTGACACAAAGACGACATAAATTCCAGGGGAAAGTGTTGATCCCTCCCTGGAGCCACTCGGGGATCAACCGAGTAATCAATTCATGCGATGCACAACTAATAAAAATGTCTACTATATACATGGCCTCAAAATAAATCTAAAATCTGAAAACTGAATAAAATAATGAAACGACTCGCTAAGCAACAATGAAAATAAAATGTCCACTCACAGTATTGTGCCGTGATTTCCATCAAGCCAAAGTTTGTCTGTCTGCGTTTCTATACGTCTGTCACTAGCTGCTAACATGTCGTTCTGAAACAAAAATTATTATTTATTAACAAATCGTCAAAAATTATATCAAATAGCTAATCTCGTTTGCCAACGAGCATGACTGTCGAGAACATCGCATTCTCGAATATCATATTTTCCAAATTAATGACGAGCTTTACTCTAATTCAAAGTTTCTAAATCTTGAATCCTTCTTAAATTCATAGCACATTCCTCAAACGTTACGTGACACGAGGTCAAATTGACGTTCGACTAAACCGTTCACTACTATCTTAAAATTATTTAATTAATATCTAATTATCCACACGTCTTAACCAACTATGTTCAAATCAATTTAATAATCTCTTCATTATGATCAGTACATAATTACGAGTAAAACGGTATAAAATTTACATCAAAAATTCGTCCGCCGGAGCGCCGCCGTGAACCATTGCTGGCGGCGGTGCCGGTGACTTTTTCTGGTGACCAGAACCTCAATCTGTACAAAATCATCTAAACAACAACTTTCATAACTACAACAAAGTCTAATTCAACGCCTAACTAGTCGAATTTACCTTGGAGCAGAAATCTTCCAAAAACTTCAGAGCTTCAATTATCACCGCTCCGGTGGAATTGGGACTTGATATTGGTGTTGTTAGTTTCGTGGTGATGAGAGCTTCAAAGTCCAATAGGTTACACTGGTCAATTTAAGCAAGAAACCAACATCCTTAATTCTTAAGGTTCTTGAGATTTTTTAGCCTTCTTCACTAAATTGGAACAAAATACAGGGGAAATGAGTGTTGAGATTAAGGGAAAATGATAGAGGAGGTTTTGGTGGTCATTCTGACACCAAGACTTCAAAATTTGGTGGCCGGCCGGTGGTCTGTCGCCGGTGAGATAGACGGGAAGAAAGAGAGACGCAGGAGAAAGGAGAGAGAAGCTCGGGGTGGGAAAGAGAGAGAGTGGGTTGACCAAATAAAAAATGTTGACTTTTCATTTCGGGAAAGTCGTATTTATACCCGCAACTAACTGAATTGGTAAATCGTACAAAATTTTCGGTGACCATAACTTCTTCATCGTAACTCCGATTTTAATGCTTGCATGGCTATGAACTCATCTCAATGAACTCTATAGTTTTCCTCAATAAAATCTCTCTAAAACCTTGGCGAATAAAATTCAAATAGAAAGGTCATCGATAATTACTGACGGTAAAAACTAATTATATTTCTCAATTAACCTTAAACAAATCGTAAAAAGAGAATTCTATGGACGGGATGCCACAGTATCTTTATTCATTGATAAGTGGTCTTAAATATAGACTTTACAATCAATACAATCAATGTTCCTGAATAATCATGGATTTCTAGAATCTTTATTCTAATCTAATTAGGACAAGACACATACTGAAAGATACAGAGTATAATTTTGTTAAACAGTAACCTATAATCTTTCTTTTCGGTATAGGGATATGTTTAAAAATTAGAAATTGAAGGATTGCCTATAATGAGAAGGGAGAATAGCTAGAATGATTACTAAACTTTGTCACAATCAACAATTTGATCACTTAATTTTAGAAATTATCAAAAAGGTCACTGAACTTTAACTTTGTTTATCAATTTGGTCATTATACCCATCTTGGACGTCAACTTTTCTTTTTCTTCATCGGTCTTCACACTTATTCCCCTTATGTTATGTGCATTTCGCTCATAATCATATCCATATAAGGAAAGCATTTGACAAATTTTAAAGTTTAAAATAGACAAAGTTACCAAATTGATAGGCAAAGTACGTTAAAGTTCAGTGAACTTTTTGGTATTTTCTAAAGTGCAGTGATCAAATTGTCGATTGTGACAAAGTTCAGTGACCATTCTAGCTATTTTTCCTAATGAGAAATGATATAAGGGATGTCTATGAAAAATCTTTAAATTATTGATAAAATTAACATAAAAGGGATCTGTTGGAGTTACTCTTACAAATTCCACTAAGGAAAAATTGCTCGAATGATCACTCATGTATGAACGTTCTAAACTTTGATCATATTGATGACAAATATCACTAAGGTCATTATCGTTGAAAACTGTTAGTCACTTTGATTATTCTGTCTCAAACGGACGTTAAACAATACATGATGTCATTAAAAAAAATTATGTGTCATTCATGTGCAAATTTACAAGGAAATTTTTGGACTTTTCATTTTATTCCTATTTTCTTTTTTGTTTTATTTTATCCTCCATCTCCTCGACCACCACATTGGTTCTCTCTCTCTCTCTCTCTCTCTCAATTCACTGTGGGAACTCAAAATATAGATTTGGTCAACCCATCTATTTTCAGGTGATCTCAATTGAGATGGAGGAGGTTGTTAAATATCTCGGCCCAAAATTAAGATAATAGTATTTCTGGGCTTCCATAAAGTATTAGGCTTCTCTAGAGCATCCTAAATGTTCTAGATTAATCACTAAGTGCATGAACCAAGAAGTGTGTGGAAGCTTCATGAAGAAAGTAGGTGGGAAAGAGCATTAATGAAGTATCTAGATGGTTCCTCTTTGGCGTATATAAGGAGAGGTCATTTACTCATTTCATCATCTCATCAAAGAAAGATCATTTACTCTAAGTAGAGAGTGAATAGAGTTTCCACTCCAAGTTGAGAGTATTGTAGTTGTTAGGGAGCAAAATAGGCATAAGAGAGAGAGAGAGGGTCTCCTTCAAGTAGTGTTTTCAAAGTTGTGTATCTCTTGTACCCATATTTTTGATAGTGGAGGTTTTTGTTGTTGCTACCCCGTGGACGTAGGCACTTTGCTGAACCATGTTAAATCTGGTGTTCTCTATCTCTTACTCTTTTATTTCCTTGCATATTTCTATTTTATGGTTTGAGTTATTATTTTCATTCTAATATTTTATCCAACAGTGGTATTCGAGCATTTGGGTTGTGTGTGTTAGAATGAAAGGCGCAAATAGTATTGTGGTTCCACTCAACCACTCAAATTAGATTATATGGAGGCCGAGAATGGAGGATATTCGCTATTGCAAGGATTTACATGACCCAATTGAAGGAGCGGAAGCCAAGTCAGAGACTATGAGTGATGAGGATTGGAAGAAGATGAATTGGAAGGCCATCAGTCACATTCGAGAATCAGTGGATGATAGTGTGTTCCACCATGTGTCCAATGAAATTAATGCTCATGCTCTTTGGTTATAATTAGAGTCGTTGTTCGAGCAAAAGACCGCTTCCAAGAAAGTTTTTCTTATGAAGGAGCTTGTCAATATGAAGTATCGAGATGACGTGAAGGTGACCGAACATCTCAATAACTTCCAAAGCATTATTAATCAACTGGCTATGATGGATATGAAGATTGATGATGAGATGCATGCATTGTTGCTTCTCAGTTTATTACCGGATAGTTGGGAGACCTTTGTGATCACTGTAAATAACTCTACACCTAATGGTGAATTGTCTATGGATAATGTTAAACATAACATGATGAATGAAGAAACAAGGAGGAGGTCATCAAGTTCTGACAATAGGCAAGTATTTGTTGTCGAAAATAGAGGAAGGGGCAAAAGTAGATGTCCCAACCAAGATAGTGGAAGGAGTGCTAGCCGTTCAAGTACAAGATTCAATGTAAAGTGTCATCATCATAGTCTTTACGACCACATGAAAAGCAATTACAAAAAATTGAAGAATGACAAGAAGGAAGGGAAAGATGGCTACTCAAACTAGAAGGAGGAGGACACTACCAATACTACAGCTGCTGTGACTTATCAAGAATGTGAGTTTCTTTATCTTGATGATGAATGCCTACATGTGGATGAAGATAAAGGCGTTCAATGGGTAGTTGATTATGGAGAATATTTCCATGCCACGACGCACTCAAAGTTCTTTACCACATACAAAGCTGGAGACTTTGGAATGGTGAAGATGGGCAATGATAGCTACTCGAAGTGTTCAGGAATCAGTGATGTTTGTTTTGAGACCGATTTGGGCCACAAGTTGGAGTTGAAGGATGTGAGACATGTTTCGGGTCTACGTCTCTATCCAATGTCAACTGGTGTGCTTGACTGCCAAGGATTATATCATCATGGTTGTGATCGAAAGTGGAGGCTTACCAAGGGATCACTAGTAGTTGCAAGAGGGAAGAACTGTTGCACCCTCTATAAGACATATGGCAAGATTCCCAATAGCAGCGAGCTAAAAATAGTGGATGATTCGCCAAATCTATGGCACAAGAGACTTGGCTACATGAGTGAGAAGGAACTACAAGTCTTGGCAAAGAAGTCATTGATCCCCTATGACAGTGGTTGAAAGGACCCAACCCCGATTTAATTGCCTAAATCGGAATCGAACCTCTTCGAAAACACGAACCAACAAAAACCAACAAAATTTCGGCAGAGTTTCGTTACTAACGTGGAATTACCATTACCTGCACGCGGAAAATACACTTCATCCTATGCCACAAAAATCAAACCGTGGGCACCAATCCCATCCGAATTTCTCAATATATCAACAGTAAAGTAAAACAATAAATATATCTATACTTTACTGAAATCCGGTGTAAAATCGTATAATATATACAACAGAATACTTAGAGCGACCTCTAATATATAATCATATATGTATACCATAGTAGGTAGAACAATAAACCTACTGAAAGAAATAAGGTAGCTCGAGCACTATGCCTCCGACCACGACGTGCGACACCAGAGTCCGAACTGCAAACTGGGCACGGAAACCGAAAAGCCCAGGGGAAAGACATGAAAACTGTTAGAGTGAGTGGACGAAAATAAATGTCTTTCACCAAGTAATATATACGTATAAAATCATATGCGAGTCAAATGCATGAAAATCAAATGGTACGTGAGGAGACGCTGACTACCACCCACGTATAGAGCATGCAACGTAAATATATCGCAGAATCTCTCATGGACTACCACGCGATAGCACAGTCTGAATCACAGGATCCCAGACCCACACGTGATTCCTAGCCAGAAAGGCCTCGGGTCAGGATATCTGTCCCCCCCGGAGCGTACTCGGGGATCAACCGAGAAGCCAATGTGTATCGATACCACAACATATACTGAGATAGTACTCTGTGTAAACCAAATCATAAATCCTTTCCATGCACATGCATAAAACATAATATGTACGTATATATATATATATTCGTATACGTATATTCGTATATGCATAACCGTAAAACACATGCTCGTAAAATCATAATCAACTGCATGCTCAAGTTCATAAAACGTATATAAAAGACTCGCAATCAATCCGTGAAAAGAAATGTCCACTCACAGACTAGCGTAACGCAGTTCGCATTAACCCGTGATCCGACGGAAAGTTCCTCGCCAAACAAACGATCACGAACCCCTGAATAATCACAAAAGTCATCTCGATCGGAGCGCGATTTCGAGTGAAATGACATGCAACTTGTCGAAAACTCCAAAAAGTCAAACTTTGACCGTTGACCGCCGCGTTGACCGTCGTCAACGGTGGCGCCGCCACCAACCTGAAAATTTCTCGGCGGAGCAACCCCTATTCCACTCAAAATCATCCACTGAGCAACTTTGTCAACTGCAACAAAGGCCAATTCTCACTCTAACTTGTCCAATTTCACGAAAAACCGAATGTTCATACAAATTTCAAATCCAAAATTCTCCAAGCACAAATCGAATTAGAACTCCATACTTACATGGTAGCTTGTAGGTGATGAGGGCTACAAAGCCCACTCCAAATTGTAGCTCAATTTGACCGAATTCAAGCAACCCGAATTCACCAATTTCTTTCCATTTTCTTGCCGGAAAATTCCTCCTCCTCCGTGAGCTTGGCCGTGCGTGGTGGCCAGAGATGGACTCGGAACGTTGAGGCGAGTAGAATGGGACAAGAGCCAAGCCGTGGGGTGGCCGGACGGAGCTCGCCGCCGACGAGGCCGTGGCTCCCCGTCGTGAACTCTCCTCCACCTCGGTCAAACCAAGTTGACCGGTCAATGCCATAAATGAAGAATGTTGACTTTCCCTTTTTGGCAACCCACTATTTATAGCCTTCCCAAAATGGAAACTCCCAAAATTACGTATTTCGACAAACTTCAAATACCCATAACTTCCACGTCATAATTCCGATTCAGATAATTCTCGCGGCAACAAACTCGACTCGACATATTCTTCAATTATCACCCGAAGTCAAACACTTCGACAAATCGGATAAAAAGTCAACTGTTCAACCCAAACACATATTTAAACGGACTAAATAATCAACAATCGGAAATATTCACAACTAAATCTTCGTAACTCGGAATAATCCTCCGGAAGTTCCCACAAGCTCGAAATTAAATTCTCAACAACTTCCGTGAAGAAGCCAAAACTAAATTCTCGTCCGGTAATTTAGTCGTTAAGAGCATCACCATTAAAATCTGATTACGTCGAAACTTCAAATATTCATAACTTATTCCTCGGTCGTCCAAATAACGATCCGGAACCGCCCACGAACTCAAAATCACACGTACAATGACTCTCGAGAAGAGACCCAGCTCCAATTCTCGGCCAATAATTTAGTCGTTATCAAATCCGGCGATTCACATAACTGTCGGAAATCTGCGATAACACAGCAACCCATGAATATAGCTGATCACACTGCTGATTCTGTTCTGGGTCGTCACAAATCCACCCCCCTTAAAAAAATTTCGACCTCGAAATTTCCGAGTCTGCTGACTAAAAGTAGGAGCACTGCCTCTGCATACTGCTCAACTCACAAGTGGCAACATCAACTGAACAACTCTGACAACAGACTCCACAATAGGAGATAGCTCCGTGCTGAAATCCCTGTACCCTCAAATCTGAACTGGCTCCACACAATTGCCAAGTGTTCCTACATACGGAACAGGTAGGGTACACAACACGTAACAAACCTGAAACATAGTTCCGCCACACGGAACACAACACACACCAAAGCCAACACTATAGGCGACGCCGAACTATACGGCAAAACACAAACTCGCCTATGACCACATACGGATCAAAACAACATGGCAAATCACAACTCAGTCCACACATATCAACATAGCTCAAACATCAAACTCGGGCAATTATCAACCCATTTCCGCTAATCTGACAGTCTGTGGTAGCACATTCCACAAAATCAGATCAAACGTCAACTCACATCGAACTCGCTCCAACACAATGGAGTACAACATCGTTCCTCAAAACGACATCAAGCAACGTCAATACCTTAGTGGTCCACAAACTGGTACTGCATGCAATCTCAAACAAGTGAAACTGCTGGTCCCAAGTCCTCCGGAACTGCGATACCGAGGTTCACAATATGCCCTCCAAGGTCTGAATAGTCCTCAAAGATCGCCCACCAATCTGAGGATAAGAACCGGTACTAACTCGTAATCTGGTCCCCAATGCTCGCTGCAAAGCTCACCAACACTCTGTTGTAGCTGATTACCTCGACCAGCGAACCGAGACACAGGTACACCACGTAGATGGACAATCTCCGTCAAACACAGCTATGCCAGCCTGCCATTGAAATCCTTTCTGAAAGTACAAGGAAATGTACCGAGTTCGTCAAATGGTCCACAATGGCCTGACAACCGGTACCACAAACTGAAGTGCATAATGACACACAAACCACAGCGACAACGTCACGTCTAACCGAAAATCTCAAATGGCTGTAACTTTCCGGCAAGTCTCTGCCCCCTAGCCATCGCCAGTCGTCAAATGTGGCATCTGCACACACAAGCTGCTATATTGCTCTTCATGTTGCGTCACGAGTAGTAAACTCGAAGTATCTGATACATCTCCACACCACTAGCGCCAAATGCGCGCAAAACAGTGAGCTTAACATCATCACACTCGAACTCAGCCCCCATAGCTCGCAACTCGGCTAACATGGAAACTCGAGCCACACACATATGAAACACTGAAGCTCCCGACTTCGACTGAATGCATCAGCAACAACATCCCAGACGGATAGTCAAAGTACAACCACTAACCTTTCTCAAACAAACTCAAATGTATAGCCATAGTCGTTAGTCGACCCCATCCATCTACACTGCCTCAAGCCCAAATTTGGCCGAAAATGCAAGTGGATGAAACTTAAGTGATCAGTGTACGTCCTACACCGCGCTGCACGCCGTAGCAGTAGTATCTCCAACTCTCTGATGCTAACATAAGGATAGCTACACCCAAATCAAACTCCAGATACATAACTTCATAAAGTTTCCACTGCCTGAAATCATGAGCCACCGCTCCGCTACACCGCATCAAAACACAACCAAATCCAAATCTCTATACATCGCCATAACCCACGAACTCATCATGATCGTCAGATAAGGTCAAAACCGAAGCAACGGTCAACCATCCCTCAGGAGTAAGTAACTCTCCTCGCGTGCATCGAACCACTCGAACTTGATGCCTTCTTCGTCAGTCCAGAAAGTAGAGTGGCAATCCGGGAAAATCCTGCACAAGCCGTCGATAGTAGCCTGCCAAACCCAAGAGACTCCCGATCTCTGGTATAATGGTAGAACAATCCCCAAATCAACACGGCTTCTATCTGGTCAGAATTCACGCTGACTCCCTCAGCTAACATCATGTGGCTTAGAGTCTTCACGCTAACCAACCAAAACTCACACTGGCTGAACTTCGCAAATAGCTGATCATCTCGCGAAGTCCGCAAAACCACTCGCTATTGCATCAGGTGCTGGCCCACACTCCTGGAGTACATCAGGATGTTGCCAACAAACATGACCGCAACTCGTCCAGAATCTTCTGAACACATGGTCCATCAAGTCCGTAAAAACTACGGGGCATTGGTCAACCAATGACGTGACCAAGAACTCCTGATGCCTGCACCGAGATCCGAAAGCTGTACAGACCACATCTGACTCATCGATCCTCAACTGATAATATCCGGTCCCGAAATCAATCTTCGAAAAGACCGAAGCTCCCTTGAGCTGATCAAACCAATCGTCAATCCGAAGCGAAGGATACTCACTCTCCTCTGAAGCGAATCAGGTTTCCGGTAGTCAATGCACCACCATGTCTAACCATCCATCATCCGTACCCACAATGCAAAAGCACACCACGCAAATACACGGGGTCACATGAAATCTCCTCCAGCAACTCCTGGAGTCGAAACTGTAGCTCCATCAGCTCCGCTGGCTCCGAACGACAAGATGCCGGTAAAATGAGTCCAGCGCCCGGTATAAGCTTAATGGTGTAGTCGGTCTCCCGAACAGGAGGAATACCTAGTAACTCTTCCGAAACACACCTGGAAACTCGGGAACCACCTCAATGTCACCAATGTCGGGCACAGCAACCGTAGTATCCACAACATGAGCTAAGCAAACAACACAACTCTTTTCATCATCCGCTCGACCATCACCGCGAAACAGTATCTCGAGAAAATCTGGTCGTCGAAACACAACCACCTTCTCAAAATGCTCGAACAAAACCAAATGCGTCATCAGTAAGTCCATACTCACAATCACACAAAACCATAATGTCCAGCTATAACAGATCTGCGGCTAAGCCATATCCTCCAACAAGGATCTCGCAACCTCCGGATGGATACAACACTCTCCAAAACCTCGGAAGTGGAAATGCAGGTACAATAGCCATGGATATCAAACAACAGTAACCTCGGAGAAAAGTCTGTCCTCAAACAAGGTCATGGCACGAATTCCAGCATGCCCAACTAGCCGCCCACGTCAATTGCGACTTGCTGAATAACTCCTCTAAAAGACTGCGTTGGTCACTCTCCAGAAATGGCATCATGACCACCTCGTGAACTTTGAGCTGTCGAACCGCTAAAACAGCTGGCTGAGGGTGCTCCCTCGTAACGTGACCCTCCTGGCCACCACAATAGCAGCTAAGAATGCTCCTCGAACACAAATCACCGCAACACCTGCTGCGTGATAGGATCACCAACGATCACCCAAACTCATGCCACAGGAACAAGTCCGCTACTCTGTGATCTCCATCACCACCAAACGGATCCTCTGCTTGATCTGATGACCCCCAACATAATCGAAAAGACCACAACCTGATGAAGTCACTGATCTCGAGGTGTCGGAACTCAACCTCATCAAAATCTCGACTAAGTCCACTTTCCTCAAACCAACACATCGATAACCGCGTACACCTTTCCTTCTCAATAGCCTCGCCACTGATTGCAACACACTAAGCTCCTCACGGTTATCTCGAGGCATATCAATCATACTCTCTCTGATACTCATCTTCAAACTCATCTCGAACCTCGTGCATTGCTCCCTCTGAAGCCACATAACTCGTGCAATAGGGACAAACATGTGAACAATGCATCTCTGCCTCAGGTGGGTAAACATTCCACATTCGATTGCTGGGTAGCCTGATAAAACCATTACCGTATAAACAACACCCTGAATGTAGGCCATGGAGTCGCAACAGGAACTCACACAAGACCAGCCCACCAAATACAACAATCTGAGACAGGCAAACATAAACTGCCACAATTCTCAGCTCTGAGGCAACATGTAGACGCTCATACACACACAACCAGGCAAACCGTGCCACACAAATCTCTGAACTCAAAATGCTCATACAAATCCACAGTTCTCTGGCAAATCGCGCGTCGATTGATCCTCAATAGGATCCACAACCGTACCGACACGGAAAGCATGTCAAGGAGGCATCCTAATGTATAAAACATCGTTCACAACAAGTGGAACGTAATCATGGAACTTTAAATATTTGAAAGTATACAACACCCGGAATATTGATGAGTATCTGCCGGCCGGTCGGGTCACCATTCCAGACATGCTGTAAATTCTCAAATATCCTTAGTAAACACGACTACAGAAGTCTACAAAACCTATAACATAATGCTCTGATACCAAGCTGAAAGGACCCAACCCCGATTTAATTGCCTAAACCGGAATTGAACCCCTTCGAAAACACGAACCAACAAAAACCAACAAAATTTCGGCAGAGTTTCGTTACTAACGTGGAATTACCATTACCTGCACGCGGAAAATACACTTCATCCTATGCCACAAAATTCAAACCGGATTTCCGCGTGCAGGATGAAGTGTATTTTCCGCGTGAGAAATCCGGATGGGATAGATAATATAAATATCCGGATGGGATGGGAATCACTGATTTAATGAAGAAATGTCAACTTACCCGGGTAAAGTTAATTCATTCCTAATTAGGGATGGACTAGGATTTTTAATATCCTATTTAAAGGGGAGCTCGACCAGAACTAAATAATCACAAAATATAGAAGCCAAACCTCTGCCTCAAACACCTTTCCTCTCATACTTAGCAAATTCCTCCTCCAAGGCCGAGCATCCATCTCCTCCACGGATCAAGTGTAATCGGCGCTCTTCGTCTTGAATATGAGAATCATCATTTGACGTTTGCAGTGCTCTTCACGGAACAAAAAGTGTAACCATGAGCTTTTCTACTTCATCTCTTCCTTGTAATAGATTTTGTTTAAGTATGATTGTAATAAAGTTTGACAAAAGGTTTTGTGTTTCAGATTTACTTTAGTTTCTTCCATGTGTTCTTAGTGTTTAACTTTTAATTCGTATACATGATTATGTGCTTAAAGCTTCTTAACATGCTAGGTGATATGCTCTTCGTTCCTCTCTTGCATGTTTTGTATGATCTTTAGATGATTAAGTTGTTGCGCTCTTCGTTTACAATTTAAAAACATGTCTATGTATTTTAGGTTGAAGATTAAGAATTTCGTTGACACTAAATAAATATGAGCATGAATTGGCTAGGTGGATATAATGTGTCGATCACTTGTAAATATATTAGTTAGTGTTTTATTTTCGGTCTAGCAAGCATGTGTAGGGTTCTTTGTTCTTATTTGTTTTCTACTTGTCTATGAGTGAAGCATGATAGAATCTATGATTTTTTTAATATGTTTGCTTACCAATTTCTATTCTTATTTTCGTAGTTAGTTAAACCAAACTTTCAAACCCCCCCCCCCCCTCCTATACCTTTTATTTTATGTTTACAAACGTTGTCATGCATTAGTATCCTTAATCCCCGGTTAAGAACGATCCTTACTTATCAATGTTACATCTACAAATAATGGTTTTAAATTACATACGTGTGAACTATGTGTTGAGTGTCTACTTTGTGTTAATATTTGATGCATATTTTATGCGTTATTAATGGGTTGGATAGGAATGGTGTGCGTTTTATTCCTTGATGGACAATTAAGGAGTAAGTTGACTTTGAAATCAGAGAGAGCACGTTGTTTCTACCAGATTACGCGAGACGTAATCAAGCAGAAGCAAGTACGAGTAATCTCCTCTTTCTGGTTGTCCGAACGTTCGGGCTGCTCGGATGATCGGGTACCTTCTCTCTCTTCGGGTGTTCGAGTTGTCGAACTCGTGTGTTCGGCTTCAGCTATCAGAAGAATACAAACAAACCGGCACCAGATGGTCAAGACAGGGTCGGCTTGCCTTCAACGCTCCGATGCCTAAGTTAGAAGATGTATTAGATATAACAGTCAAGCGAACATGTAAGAAAGTAGGTTGGGGCATTTAAGATTGGAATCGATTGCTGGGTCGAATTGAATGTCCTCTTACCTGTAGTAAATGCCTTACCTATATGGGTGGGTGAGATTGTTGCTTGCTTGTGCTTTTTGATGTAGGATAGGGCTGCACTTGCTGTCATGTGGGTTCAGTATTCGAATGTGCGCTTGTCGGGCGCATGCCCGATCGGATGGGCTCGGTCTTGCGAGTGAAGTTATAGTCCGCTTGGTGGTCTTTCGGGTGGTCGGGTAGGTGTTGATTACCTGCTTAAGTGGGTAAGTATGTTTAATCCATAAACTAATGGTGCTATACTAACAAGTCCCCAAGTCAAAGAGAGCTTTCTTGATTGGGGAGTTGAAAAAGGGTTCGTGCGATTAAACAAATACTTATCCGATTGAGCAGTGATGCGCGGTCCTGTGACCCCCAAGTCCCCCAACTCTCTGGTCAAGAAGGAGCTCGCTTAACGGAGTGGGTACCTGTGCATCCGATCGTGTATCTGTTTGCGTGATCCTGTACCTGGGTACCTGACTCCCAAACGAATCTTGCTGTTTGGAGCCGTGTGCCCGGGCGTGCACCTGTGGAGATATGTGGATGAATATGTATGTTGTGTATGCGGATGTGTGTTAGTATGTAGGAGTGAATGTGGATGTATGCGGTACATATATATAAGATTCGAGTGAATGAGTATGTGAATGTATGCGGATGTATGTATGATCATGTGATGCGATTGAGTGATGATGCGGTTTGTGTGGATGAGTGTTGATGTATGTTTGTGTATGCGGATGCATGGATGGTTCCGAGCCACTTATCCGGCCCCTCAACGAATCTTGTTGTCCGGAGTCCGCCAAGGATAGGCCTATGGAACGGCCTTTCTTGAAATGCATGGATGGTTTCGAGCCACTTACCTGACCCCACGACGAATGTTGCTGTCCGGAGTCCACCAATGATAGGCCTATGGAACGGCCTTTCTTGATGCATGAATGGTTCCGAGCCGCTTGCACGGCACTCCCAAATGGATCTTGTTGTTCGAAGCCCGTCAAGAATAGGCCTCGGAACGGCCGTGCTTAGGTGCCCAAGAGGAGATCCTGACTCTCGGCGCCGACCTATCGTAGCGTCAACGGTGGGGCCCCGACCGTTACGTATATGTGTTGCATCGCGCACGGAGGGACGAACAGCATGCCCATGCCGCTCTTCGGTTTAGCGCGCACACGAAAGGAACTTGCCGCTATCGTTCCGCCTAATTCAGTGAATGATAACGTTACATCCTCGGAAGGAATGGAGCCACTTCCGAGTCCCCCAACATTCGGTGCGCGCTCCGAAAGGTGCGTACCGCTTTTGAGCCTCCCGAATGGTCCTGCGGTTTGCGCGCCCTGGAAGGTAACGAGTGACGTTAGCTGCTTCAGTGCCGCATAACTCGAACGGTGGGTCACCTCTTACTGGGTGTCTAAGCGCGAACTCACAAGTAGCCGCTTGTGATCCAGCTTCCCCAACAGAGCCAGAAAGACGATACCACACGCCACCTACTGTCCATTTAGTGCACGCACGCCGAAAAGGGAACGTGGACCGTTAGCCTCTTTCGGGACGCCTAAATGGTCTTGCTTTGAGCGCACACACGCCGAAAGGAAACGCATGACGTTAGCCTCTTTCGGGACGCCTCAATGGTTTTGCACTAACCTGATGGGGTGGCGTTTACTTTCCTGTGAAATTGTAAGGTGCTTGATTATGCTGGTGTTGCGTGCGATGGTCCGAATGGGTGGAATCGTGACGTGCGTGTGCGTGCCTCGAGTGGGGTGATCTGACTGACGGGACGTTTGGAGTGACATCTTTTCAACTTCTCCTTGGAAACCGCTGGGGGTGTAATAAATGCTAGCCGGCATAATAAATGCGGGCAGGTCATGCGTAATCAATGCTGGTGACGTAGTAACTGCTGGAAGGTCAGTAGTCACGCACGTGGGAGCGTGGGAGGTTGCATGGCTGACACGTGGTTAGTGGTGGAAGATCTAGCTTGAAACTGAGGCGGGAAGCTGAAGGGTGAGCGTGGTTACTTATGAGGGGAAGTAAACCGCTTCGTGGACACGCGTCATCATCTAACTGTGGACACGCGAAAAATGAACGGCAGGCATTCTCTCGCGTGTGCCGTCGGGTCAGTATAAATAGGCATTCGGGGTGTCGTCTTCTCCCATCGCTTTTTTACTCTTATTGAAGCCCTGCAAAAATTTACCTTGCGTACCTGTTTTTGTTTCTGATTTCTGTGTGTCTTCTTGCCGGGGTTCATCGTCGACGTTCAACCTTCAACCTCAAATCTCAACTCTGGTGAGGCTCTAAACTCTGATTTCGTTGTTTTCAGTTCTGTTGTTTTTTTGATTTCCGGTTTCCTTGCCGTTTCTGGGTTTTCGTCTCAAGAACAAAGCGTGTTCTTGAGATGTGCCTGTTTTGATCTGTTTTGGGGTAAATTTTTGGGTTTTTGTTGTTTGTGATAGGATTTTTCTTGTTAAATGTTTGGGTGTTGCATGTGTGCGTCTTGTCTAGGAGATGGAACCGATAGAAGTTTCGAGCTACATGTCACGTGAGCGGATATATGTTCCGGGGGCGGGGTGCGTTAGCTATGGTTCGTGCACGAGCGGATCGGACTCCGTGATGAGTGTAACGCCCTTGCGGTATATACCTAACGGTGATTCTCCTGTCGTGCGGTCGATAGAAGAGGAGCGAGTGCGAACTGTTGCCGAAGACGTCGGGTTGGGGGATGCGTCCGAGTCGTTGGGGTCGTCGGGTGGGTCTTCTTCGTTGGGGCCGGGGGGCGAGGAGCGCGCGCAGGGGGAGAACCCTGTGCCCCAGTTTGCGGAAGGCGGACGCGTGCATTGGGTGCTTCCCGACGGAGTACCGATGCAGGAGCCCGAGCGGGCGCTCTCGTTGAAGGAGATAGCGATGGGCGCGCGACTACCATATTCCTTCATCCGTGAAGCTGAGGATTCCTGGGAAGGCTGAGCCGTTCACGCGACCTCCGCCTGGTCATATATGCGTGAGCGAGTCCTACTTGAAGGCGGGTATCAAGCTGCCTCTGCATCCATTCTTCCAGTATATGCTGGCGCTGCTGAGGATTTCGCTCGGTCAGTGCGGGCCCACTCTGACCCGCACGCTGGTGGCTTTCTTCAACATCTTCCGTCTAAGTGGGCTGGATCATCCAACGCAGGCGGAGTTCCTGCACTTCTTCCGCCTCAAGCACTCCTCCCGCCGAAGGGACTCGGGCACCTTCATTGGGAGCCACGGATGAAGTTGTGGTTGGTCGACCCGCCCAGCTCGTCGACATCATGGCGTACGATTAGCTGCCTGGTGGGAGGTGACTGGGAGTTTGGCTCTTTCTCCCCGAAGTATGCGGCCAACGCGCACTGCATTGATCGAGTCCCCCAGCGCTTCTATCCCCTCAATACCAACGAGTACCCGATGACGCCTGTGGAGGAGGCTAGGGTTGCTCGCCTGAAGTATGTCTTCAACTCGGCGCCAGAGGCGAGACACTTCCGGGTAGCGTGCCACTGGGATCTGATTGAGCACACACGTCTGGCCCGAGCACCCTGTCTGTTCGGGCATCTAGTACCTATTTCATTTTTGCATGTTTTACGTACGTATATTTGATAACTGTTACTAACCTTTCATTCGTGTTTTTTTTGCAGCCAAAATGACCAAGTCAAAGGCCACTGAGAAGGACGAGGCCCTCCAGCGCCGCATGGAGCTGCTGTTGTCAAGTGCTGAGACCGTCCGCCGGGTCGTAGATGACAGGCACAGTGGACTGGTTGTTGGGGATACAGTCCAAGCGAGGATCATAGCGCCGAATGTCTCTGACCACGCTCCAGCCGTACGTTCGGTTATTGTCATCGTCCCCCGAATGCGGGTTGCTGGTGTTGCTGTTGAGGGGGTTGTTTGTCCTCCACCCGCGTCGTCTTCTGCTCGGAGTCAGGACCGGGCCGAACGAGATTGCCTCTTCCGCGAGAAGGAGCAGTGACAAACGGAGCGCGACTAGATGCGCGTGGAGCAGAGGGATCAGCGGGAGGCCTCCCTCAACTCGGGCTCACGGGTTCGGGTCTCCCAGTCATCTAGTGGTGCAGATCTCTCCACTGGGTTGCCTGATCCTGAAGATGGGGCTAGTCATCCCTTCAAGCTGTCGGACGGACGCTGCTGGCGCGGCGATGGAAGGTGGGGATGCAGCTCGCGTCCTCCTAGAAAGTCTCCGCCAATCCTTGGTTGAGGGCGCATTGTCCATCCAGCATCTGCTGCTACCGGGTCCTGCCCCTTCTCCCGATGGTTTGGATCAGGCCTTCAATGCGTGCGCCAAGCTGCAGCATCAGCTCTTCTGCTTGCGCTTGCGCGAGAGCTGCCGCGGCCCATGAGAAGCTACAAGCCGGGCTCTCCAAGGCGAACGAGCTGGCCGAGCGGAATGGCACCCGGGTGAACGAGCTGACTCGGGAGCTTCCAGAGAGCGCCGAACGGAAGACCGTGCTAAAGGCCGAGCGCGACAGTGCCCTGGCCGAGGTGGAGCCGGTGCGCGCGGAGGCTGCCAACCGCGTAGCTGAGATGGAGTCCCGGCTGATGGAGGCCGAGCGCTGTGCCTGGACTCCGGATTGGGTCAAGCTAACCCAGGCTAAGGCTGTTGCTACCTTCAAGGAGTCGGATGATTTCTTGGAGTTGGTGACGGCTGAAGCAGAGGAGCAGGTAACTGCTTTTCGGATGGCTGTGGCCCCGTTCATCGATCTGGAGCGCTACCGGGAGCATCTGAGCGAGCGTGCAGCTGGAGCGGCTGGCCCCTCCACCGGGAATGCGGAGCAGCAACAGCTCGAGCAGCCTGGGCAGGCGGTGCAGGTCGAGCAGGCGGAGCAGCCTCAGCAGACAGGGGCGCCCGAGGTAGTAGTGGAGCAGGTGGAGATGGTGGAGGCGGAAGCGGACGTAGAAGTAGTGTAGTGTAGATTTTTTCTTCTCTTTTTTTTGTAACTTGTAGGTAGGATTTTGTAATTGGCCATTCGTGCCCTTTTTGAGTAATGAAGTTTCTTTTTCTTCCGTATGCGTGTGCTTGCTCTATTTTTTTTTGTATGGTATTTTCACGCGAATAGTCTATCCCCGGTCCCCGAGTATCGGGTGGACCGATCACGAAAATACATAACGTAATAAAAAGAACTTAATGAAAGTATTTTCGCAAGTGCTGGATGTTCCACGGGTGTCGTAGTCGTTGACCTTGCATATCCTTAGGTAGAAGGTGCTGGGGCTTACCACCTCGTCCATGACATACGGGCCTTCCCATGATGGACGTAGTGCCTTGACCTTCTGTTGTATTGCCTTCATGACCCAATCCTCCTGTTGGATCGGTCGAGCCCGAATGCGTTTACTGGCTTAGTGTGAGGTTGCTACGAAACATATCGGCCTTGCGTTGCGGAAGGAACGTTATCTTCTGTTTTGGGGTTAGTACTTCACTCCGCGGCGCTGCCTCATGCTTGCGCTTGCTTGAATGTTGGTTGTATAATCGGGCGATTCTCTGTTTGTTTGCGGCATTGTGGAGATGTGTTGTGTCCCTTCTTTCTTCTAGTAGATCGTTGTGGAGTCGTAGCCCTTCCTCGTTCGTGCTCGGATCGTACCCCTCGATCTGTGGGATCTGGTGGGTGATTTCTAGCGGGAGCACGGCCTCAGTTCCAAATGTCAGGCTGAATGGGGTTTCGCCTGTGGCCGCACTGGCGGTTGTTCGGATGAACATAGGATTTCTAGGAAGACCTCGGGACAGCGCCCGTAACCTGCCTCCCCGAGCTCAATGTTTTCGATTTTCTTTTTGATGCCTGCCTTGAATATTTTGTTTGCCGCTTCTACCTGCCTGTTTGTCTGAGGATGTGCTGGTGATGCGAATACGAGCTCTATTTCTTGATGTTTACATAAGGCTGTGAGCCGAGGGTTGTTGAACTTTGGCCCGTTGTCCGTGATGATGCTGATCGGGGTCCCGTAGCGACAGAAGAGGAACTGCCAAAGGAAGCGTTCGACCTTTTCTATCGTGATCTTTATCATTGGCTGGGCTTCGATGAACTTGGTGTGGTAGTCGATGATAACGATCAGGTACTTGTACTGCCCTTTAGATTTTAGGAGTTCCCCGATTAAGTGTGTCATCCCGCATGCTGAAGTCTAGGGCTCGCCCAAGTCTTTCCTCGTCGATAAAGTGTGTCATCCCGCATGCTGAAGTTTGCCGCCCGTGCGACGACGGTCCTGGCCTCTCGCTTGTCTTCTGGTAATTCTCCCATTTCCTTGTATGCGATGAGAACGTCCATGTAACTGCGTTCGTGCGGTTCGATTGCCAAGATCTGTTCTGCTCCCGAAATACTCGGTCGTCGCAGTACTTCGACGATCCGCTGTCCTAGTCCGGAGTAGATGAGAGCCGTAGCCAATCGGGCCAGCTTGTCCGCCTTCGCGTTGAGTCCCCGGTGTATGTGGTTGATATTGACGTATTTGAACTTGCTGATCAGCACCCTTACGTGCTTGAGGTAGGCGATTATAGACTCTCCTTTTCACCTGGAATTCTCTCTCGACCTGGCTCACCACCAGCTGTGAGTCGCTGAATATGTTTAGGTCGGGCGCCTCCGAGTTTTTGGCCAACTGTAGGCCTGCGATGAGCGCCTCATACTCGGCTTCGTTGTTGGTTGTCTTGAATTCAAATTTGAGGGCATACTCTGCGTTTACCCCTCTTGGTCCTGTTAGGATGATCCCGGCGCCGCTCGTCTTCTTTGTGCAGGATCCGTCGATGTAGAGGTTCCTCTCCGATAGTGGTCCTGCCTTGATTTCTGGTCTTTCGGATGCCTCTACCGTCGGGCCTTCGGGTGCGTCGGTAGGCGTTGCCTCTGCCTCCGTGTATTCGGCGATGAATTTCACCACTGCCCATCCTTTTATTGTTGTTCAGGGCTTGTACTGGAGGTCGAACTCACTAAGCTCGACTGCCCATTTTTCCAGGCGGCCACTGTGGTCGGGCGATTGGAGGATCTGGCGCAGGGGCACATTCGTGAAGATGTGGATGCTGTGTGCTTGGAAGTATGGTCTCAGCTATCGGGCGGCGGTGATGAGTGCGAGTGCCATCTTCTCGATTATGGGGTATCGGGTTTCAGCGCCTGTCATGCCTTTTCCTTAAAAGAAAACGGGCAGTTCTGTGCGGTCTTCCCTGTGGACGAGGGTTGAGCTGACGGCTGTAAGGGAGGCAGCCAAGTAGATATATAGTACCTCCCCTCGGATGGGCCTGGATAGGAGTGGGATTGAGGCCAAGTATTCCTTGATCTGGAGAAAAGATGCCTCGCATTCGGGCGTCCAGACGACCTCTCGCTTGTTCGTCGTTCGGAGGGCTTTGAAGAACGAAGCGCACTTGTCCGAGTAGCGAGATATAAACTTGTTCAGCGATGCGAGTTTACCCGTGAGGCTCTGTAGGTTTGCCTTCTTAACGGGTGGTTTCATGTAGATGATCGCCCTCACCTTGGCGGGCAAAGCTTCGATTCCCCTCTGGCTTACTATGTACCCTAGGAATTTGCTGTTTGTGACTCCGAATGTGCATTTGACTGGATTCAACCTCATGTCATTCTTGATCAGGACATCGAGCACAGTCCCCAAGTTTTGGACGTGGTCGGCCGCCTGGACGCTCTTCACAAGTATGTCGTCTACATAGACGTCCACGATGTTGCCTATCAAGCCATGAAACATCACGTTCATGAGCCTCTGATAGGTGGAGCCTGCGTTCTTCAGTCCGAAAGGCATGACGACGTAGCAGTACAGGCTTTTTTCCGTGACAAAGCACGTCGCCTCCTAGTCTTCGGGGTCCATGAAGATTTGGTTGTATCCCGAATATGCGTCCATCAATGATAGGAGTTCGTGCCCGGCTGTCGCGTCCACTAGCTGATTGATCCTCGGTAGAGGGAAGCTGTCCTTGGGGCATGCCTTGTTGAGGTCACTGTAGTCGATGCACATCCTCCATTTCTTATTGTTCTTCTGCACTATTACAGTGTTGGAAATCCATTTTGGGTAATCCACCTTTCGGATAAACCCAATGCTTAGCAGTCGGTCCACCTCCTCGTGCATTGATGCGTAGTGTTCTGCCTTGTACGCCCTTCGTTTCTGCTTCACCGCCCTCGCGCCGGTGTTGTCACCCAGTTTGTGGGATATGATGCTCGTGTTGATCCCGGGCATGTCCTTGTACGACCATGCGAACACCTCCTGTTGATGAAGATGTCGATGAAGTTTACTTTTGGAAGACATTATATTTTTTTCTGTTGTATATGCATATCTTACGTTTAAAAAATAGGGTCATTTACCATCAAAGTTAGACGACGGAACTTTTTACTCTGTCACCTGAGTTTATTTTGGATGATAGATAACTAGTGTTGTCTGAGTTCATTTTAGGCGGCAGGCTTGTAGAAAACAACTACAAATAATTCAGATGATGATGCCTGGCCGTCATCTAATGCAATTTTTGTACTAGTGGAAGGAGGGAACCCAAAAATGATCAGTTTCGTCCGAAAGATGATGATGAGGAAGTTTTGGGAGTTGAGGTTCCATATCTCAATGTTACTGGAGCTTCGTTGTACTTAGCTCAGCGTACACGTCCATACATTTTCTTCTCAATGAACTTATTAGCTAGATTTAGCTTTACGCCTCCGCAACGTCCTTAAAATGGAATAAAACACATTTTCAGGTACTTGAAGGGATCCATTGACTTGGGAAGCAAGAGAGAAACTAAAAATTGCAGTGAAAGGAATTGAGCCAAAAATGCGGCTTTCTGATTCTGTCTGGTTTGACATGTTCCGTAGACGAATCTACCAAAGTCCATCGACCCCCTTGACCCATCAAAAGCTAATGTTGAACCTTGTTTCAGCGTAGTCCTTTATTTTAATACATCGAATGATTTGTTGGTAGGGATTGATGATGCCAGATATCTCTCTGACCCGCACAGAGGATGTTCTCAAACTAATTATGTTTTCACCATTGGGAACACAGTGATTTCTTGGAGATTTATAAAGCAAACCCTTGTTTACTTTCTCAAATCATTTTGAAATCATAACTCTGCATGAAGTTGATAAAGAGTATGTTTGGCTTAGATTAATATACGTCATATTCGAGTGTCTAGTGGATCACCACCTATCAGAATAGTACCAACCTGCATTTTTTAGGATAATGCAACTTGCATTAAGCATATGAGGTTGGGTTACATTAAGGGTGATAATAATAAGCATATTTCACCAAAGTTTTTCAACAATCAACACCAGTAGCAGTTCTTGAATATCCATATGAGGCAGATTGGTTCTGCGTATAATACTACGGACTTGTTCACAAAGTCACTTCCAAAATCCACATTTGTGAAACATGTGAAGCGCATTGGCATGAGAAGATTCACTACGAGAAAAAGAAACTTAGACGACGAAACAGTAAAGGTTTCGTCGTCTAAGTCGACTTTAGACGACGCCAATAAATTACGTCGTCTTAAATATTTTTCCATCGTCTAAGTGTGACTTAGACGACTGAAATGAGTCTTTGTCATCCAATTTAAGGATGAGACAACACACCTACACGTCATCGTCTATGTGACTACTTAGATGATGACGTGTCGATGCGTCGTTTCATCCCTCACTTGGACGACGGAAATTACACACAGTATGTCATCTAAGTGACTACTTAGACGACACACCGACGCTGCATCATCTAAGTAATCACTTAGATGACAAATACTCATTTTCGTCGTCTAAGTAAACACAATTATATATAGTGCCAGATTATTTTCCTCTTCGCGCGCTCACTCTCATTTTCATTTTCATTTTCATTCTCATTCTCATTCTCTCTTGATCAGACTCTCCTCACACGTACAACTAGCACTATATATATCTCCGGCTCTGACCATCGATTCGCCATATATCGGTGAAGGCTAGGTACGCACGTAGTTAATTTTCGACAATTTTAACGTTTATATATATAATTAATTATACGTTTGATTGATTGCATTTTTAGTATGTCTAATATTTATAATTAAGTTAGGTAATTGATTGATATATATATATTAGTTAATTAACTAGTATGCATGGATGTTTAAAAATTTGATTAATATTTAGTTAAAACGTATATGCATGTTAGATAAATTAAAGTAATTGATGTATAGTATATTTATTGTTAATTAATAAAGGTAATTAATAAATATTTTAATTATTTATACATTAATAAAGTAGTTAAAATATGTATATATAATAGTTTAATAATTACTTGAAAATATGTATATATAATAGTTGACTAATATGATAATTATTAAATTTTGTAGAAGTATGGACAAGAGTTGGATAAAGTTGCAGAATAGAAGTAATGTCCGGTATATGGATGGAATCAGAGAATTTGTGAATTTTGCGATGGAACATGGTCAGGGAAAGAAGCGTTTCAGGTATCCGTGCAAAAAATGTCTTAACTATCAATATGTGGAGGTTAATGCTATGATGCAACACCTGTACGAAAATGGTATAATGTGGAGTTACACTACTTGGAGCGAGCATGGTGAAGCAGTAGACATCAGCTTAGCAGACTTCAGCTCAGGGTACAGTTACCATGGTGCCTCATCAAGCAGTAATGGTGTCGGCCCCTTGCTTGGAACCAACTGCAGATTTGGTCCATGATGCATTTCTGGGATTAAGTCATGGTGGACACCAACACTAAGAGGGAGATTACAATACCACTCATGGGCATGATGACACATTCTCAGTTGCTAGTTTGGCCACTGACACTATTGAGATGGATAAGTACAACAGAATACTTCTTGAAGCCCAGACCCCAGTGTACCCTGGATGTCGAGAGAATATGTTGCAATATGTGATAAAGTGAATGAAGATAAAAGTGAAGAACAAAATGTTTGTCAGTGATTTTGACGAAATTCAAGACCAAATATATAAGTTGCTTCCTGTCGATTACAATCTTCCTAAATCCCATTATAAGGTTAAAAATATCTTGAGCAGCCTCGGCCTAAAGTACAGGATAATTGATGCGTGTCCAAATAATTGTGTGATGTTTTACAAAGAGTATGCAGATTTGGACTATTGTCCCGTATATGGCCGGTGTAGATATGAGCAGAATAGGAGGAGTTCGAAAAAGAAAATTTCTATGAAGGTTCTTCGATATTTTCCATTGATTCCTAGATTGCAGCGTCTATACATGTCTCTATACATAGCAGAGGCGATGCGATGGTATGCAGAAGAGTGAATAGATGATGATGTGTTGAGACACACCGCGGATGGGGAGGCTTTCAAACATTTCGACAGCGAATTTGGAGACTTTGTAGCAGAGGATCGAAATGTTAGACTCAGACTATCTACAGACGGATTCAATTCTTGGGGTAGTAATAGCTCTACCATCAGCACTTGGCCAGTTATTCTAATGTCGTACAACCTACCTCTGTGGATGTGCATGAACAAGGAGTTTAATTTTCTTACTCTGCTAATTCCAGGTCCTAAATCGCTGGGGAAGTGCTTAGATGTCTACCTCAGACCTTTGATCGATGAGCTGAAACTGTTATGGGAAAATGGAGTCCCAACTTATGACAAATTCACTGACACGATGTTCTTGATTAGGGCAGCCGTAATGTAGACGATCAATAATTTTCCAGCGTATGAGATGTTGGCAACCTGAAGTACGAAAGGATACAATGGATGTCCTATATGTTTGGATGATGTAAACTTTAGTTGGCACGCGGGGAAGGTGTGTTACCTGGGTCATCATAGATGGCTTCCTGACGATCACCCGTGGCAACAGGATGAAGCTCACTTCAACGGGACGGTAGAGAATAATCCTAAACCCCGTAGTTGGTCTGGCGAAGAAATTTTAGAGAGGTTGAGTTATTTCGACTTTGGTGTGTTGACCAATGACAAGGATGTACATAAACACAATCCAATACCTCCACAGGATCTCAGCTATTGGCATCACAAGAGTATATTCTTTGAACTCCTTTACTGGTCAAAGTTGAAGCTGAGGAACAACTTGGATGCGATGCACATAGAAAAGAATGTGTGCGACAATGTGGTGGGAACAGTTCTCGATATTAAGTTAAAGAATAAAAATACTCCTAAAGTGCACAAAGATTTGGAATCTATGAATCTAAGTCTTCCATTGTGGTTGAGGAGGGATAGAAGATGAGTGTACAACACGATGCCAGATGCACCTTACATAGTGAAGCTGGCCCTTTGATGTTCTATATTCCACTGGTTTAAGAGCGTTCATTATGTGGCTATGTATGCAGCTACTATAATTGGAGTAGTGGACGAGGTGCAACACAAGTTTGTTAGTCTAAAGACACATGACTATGACGTTATGCTGCAACGTATGATTCCAGTGGTAATTCGGCCATATTTGCCTCGTGACGTCGTAGAACCAATAGTGGTATTGTGCAGATTGTGGCAGAGGTTAGGCGCCAGAGAGTTAAAGAAGTCAGATGTGGTGGAACTGTAACAACAAATTGTGCACATCATTTGCAAACTAGAGATGATTTCCCCCTGCTTTCTTTGACATCATGATTCACTTAGTGATCCACCTACCCGAGCAGGTGCTCATTTCTGGTCTAGTCCAGTACACTTGGACGTATTCTCAAGAAAGGTACGTACAACTAATTAATTATACAGGTTTTCTGATCCATTATTTGTTCCACTCGAGATTACTAACTATATGTACATATTCTACAATTAATTAATTGAACGTTTGATTTTGTAGATAGGTTGGACAGTATAAAGGATTTGTGAAAAATAGGTTTGCCCTGGATGGCTCCATAGCAGAGACAGATATACCTAATGCATGAGTGTGTTACTCACTGCAATATGTACCTCAAAGATCCACCATCTCTCACCGCCTCCGATCCCTATGGCCGCATCAATCTTTCTGTCATCACAAATGTCGTACGACCGTTTAGAGGAGTATTAAAGGAAACGTTAAAACGAGAAGAACTTATTGATGTGCATTGGGTAGTGTTGCGAGACTGTGACATAGTTGAGACTTACATGATTGCGTATAGGATGAAGCTTCAGGCATTAAATATGGACAAGAGTTCGGCATAGTTTGAAAAAGTGGATAAGAAGAAGTTCCCCGGTTATTTCTTCTAATAGGTACGTATGTTTACTTATTTAATTTATATACATGTTTGTAGAAATTAAACCCTTTAATTATATATATATATTCTTCCTATTTTCACAAATGATTGATCTACAAAAATCTAATAACCATGGGGGGTGGTGGTCCTGGCCAAAGCACTTGCTAGCAGGGAAGCCGATTAGACACTATATTTACCCGGGATATTTTGTGAACGGTGTAAATTTTCATTCATTGGCCCGAGATAAAGGAAGAAGAACACAAAACAGTGGAGTAGTGGTTGGGAAAGACAATGTTATATATATTATGGGGCTCTTATATATTTCGTTCAGCTATGTTACGGGAATGATGTCAACGTTTTTCTATTTAAGTGCAAATGGTTCAAGCGTACAAAGGAAGACCTGAGCCTTTTTCTGTTGCCACCTTAGTTAGGCAGGTGTTCTATCTTGATGATCTGAAAGCTGGTGAAGGGTAGAAAATAGTGAACCATATCTCTCATCTAGGAATATGAAATACCACGATAGCTGAAGGGACGTCAGCGACTGAAGATGCTGAACCACAAAGAGACATTACTGCATATCAAGAGTCTAATATTTCTGTCATCCGCTCTGACATAATGGACTTGGTTCAAGTTGGTGAACGCTTACCAATGCCTGATGATTATACGGATCTAACTAAAGATGATATTATAGATGTAATTAATGTGGTCGATGAAGAAGAGGCGCATGATGACGACGATGACTCAGGATATTTGTCAGACGATGTTGAGTATGATGATGAGGAGGAGCAATCAGATAACAGTGGTGAGGAAGATGATGACGATTATGATGAAGAGTACAATGTAACGACGAAGAATATTAATTGGTAATTAATTATTGTAATTAAAAATTTTTGACGTATTGATACATGATTAATTATATTATATATGTGGAGGAGTATGTACAATTATTAATTTTGAAATTTAATAATTAATTAATTATAACTCTTAACTTTTTCGCATAATTAACTTCAAATTAATTAAAGAGATTGCTTAAACAGAATATTTAATCCGTACGACCAAGTGTAACATTTTCCCTAACCTCTAAAACTTAGACGACGGAATGACTTTTCGTAGTCCAAGGTGAATACAATTATATAACCCTAAATCCTAAACCTTTATCTTAGAAGAGGAAAACGGGTCATTTCGTCGTCTAAGTAAATCCTAAACCCTAAGCCTAAACTCTAAACCTAAACCCTGACCTTTTACCTTAGATGACGAAATGACACGTGTTCGTCGTCCAAGTATTCACTTAGACGACGCAAATGTGACCACTTCGTCGTCTAAGTCATGTTATCGTAATTTCACATCTAAGACAACGACCATGTAGACCATGGCCCGATGTATATTATTTTCGTCGAGAGCATAGAGTAAACAATTCTTGGAGTGTGAGCGTCGACGGTTCTAAAATAGAAGTTACAAATTTTCGTGTATCTACGTTTTCAGTTTGTAAAAATTTTGGTTTTATGGTTGACTGTGCCGATGAAACCCTTAGTGAACTTTCTATTTACTGAAAATTATTCTACTTATATATTGTCTTATGGTGAATGTATCCAATGGTTTTTTTTGTCCAAATTCAATTTCGTTAATATTGATGTGCAGTGAGCATATATTTAATAACACTTAAGTTATACACATTAGTAGATACTTAATAAGTTTGAAGACGTAAATTAATTCGTTATCTTAAATCCCACTTTTTATATATACAATTCTTTAATTAATATTTTACGACAAAAAAATTGAATGACAGATCGAAAACTTCCTTACGAATTATTTTTAAATATTATTTTTAGAGATATTGTACTTAGACGATGAAGGAGGAGGACTTTCCATCATCTAGGTGAGCATTTAGACGACGGACATGGCTAGGTCCTTCGTCTAAGTTCAAATTTATAGTGATCCAAATTTCACCGCAATATATTTTGGGAACCGCTCAAAATTCGAACTTAGACAACGGAAGCTGAGTTTACGTCGTCTAAGCATCACTTGGACAATATAATTGCAGATTCTGGACAGTTTCGATCGACATCACTCTCTCACACATAATTCTCTCTCTCTCTCTCTCTCTCTCTCTCTCTCTCTCTCTCTCTCTCTCTCTCTCTCTCTCTCTCTCTCTCTCACACACACACACACACACACACAAAAACTTTCGTGTCTTGCTCCGTCTCCCACCGGCCGGCCTCCACCTCCTCCATCGTCGGCCTCCTCCCTCCCTCCACCTTGTACGTCCTCCTCGCTCCCTCCCTCCACCGTACAGCCTCCTCCCTCCACCTCTGATGCCTCCTACTGGCACCATCGCCGGTCGGGCCCCTCCCACCGCCGTCCCTCCACCGCCGGTAATTTTCTTTTACATACGTACGCATTTATTTATAATTTCTTTTTAATATGTATTTAGTATAGTACCACGTATTTAGGTATAATACAGTGAATTTGTGTTTAAATATAAATTGGTAAATTGGTAAATATTGTAAATTACTAAAAATAATAAATTGGTAAATATATTTTAAATTAAGTAAAAATTGAAAAATGGTAAAAAAATAATAAATTTCAAAATATATTATAAATTAAGTAAATATGATAAATTGGTAAATTGATAAAAATTATAAATTGGTAATTATTGTAAATGAGTGAATATTGTAAATAGGGTAAAAATAATAAATTCATAAAAATGGTAAAAATATATATACAAATTGAAGGTAAATATTAAAAATGATAAAAATTAAAAATACTAAATATGAAAAAGAAAATGGTAAATAGAAACATTATAAAACCAAATAGTAAATAATAAAAATGGTAAATTGTTTAAAAACATAAAAATTACAAATAGTAAATATTAAAAATTGGTTAATATTAAAAAATGATAAATATTAAAAATGGTAAATATTAAAAATGAAAAATATTAAAAATAGTAAATTTTGTGGTAAATATGAAAAAGAATAAATATTGTAAATTGTTAAAAATAGTAAATGGTAAAGTAGTTATAATTAATGGTAAAATAGGTTTAATAGTTGATTTTTACAACTCCTAAGTTAAAATGGCCTCATGGAGTAAAAAGAATGCACAAAAGGAGGCTGATGATGCTTAGCTCCGACGCTTCCCAGAGCAAGTGGGTTGGTAGAGCTTTGAGGACAACGTCACGGCTCCTCCGGGCCCTTCAGCTGGTCCATCGGCCGCTGGGACTGGGGAATTCCTAATGCCCCAGTTATACATAGCGATGATGATAACATCCATTCCATCTGATCATCGATGTCAGAAGATACCCAAGATCGGCCTCCGAGTCTATTCTCTACAGCGCGCGGCGCAAGATTAGGAGGGCCCCATCTGACCCTCAACCGAAAATGACCCAAGGACTCAGAAAGGGCAGAAAATCCTAGAAGTTGTTCAAGGCGACCGAACAAAAGATCCAGTTGTCGTACGACGATTTCACTGATGGCCTTTTCACCTCGCAGTTATCTAGTCTCTTATCGCACAACATCGGGGCAATTATTCGCAACAAGATCCGTATTGTTGCGCCTACCTGGAAGGAGTTGCCAGACTTGGAGAATGAGAAGGCGTTTAAAGAACTCTCGGTAATACAATTTTAAATTCATTTTTTAATAACCAACAAAAATCATAATTTTATAATATATACGATTTTTTTTTCTTTTTTTTTGTAGGAAAAATATGCGATGGATGACACACTGGAGATACTTAGACACATCAACATTACCTCCAACACCATCTACCATGATTGGAAGTACAAACTTCACAAGTATTAACTCCAATTCAGTCGCTCACCTACCTCGGTAGAGCTGCGTGGGGATAGGGAAGATGAGTGGGAGTGGTTGGTTAACCACTTCGAAGAAGAATTGTATCGGGTTTGTCTTTTTTATTTTATTTAAATTGACGAAATCGAATAATTTATTTTTTAGTCATTTATTAGTTTTTTAATGATTTATGTTGTTGAACAGACAAAATCGGACGTAAACAAGGTCAATCAGAAGAAGAAGGACAAACATCATACCTCCGTCTCCAAGCATATGATACAAATCGCCAAGGAGCACAGAGATAAGGGTTCCAAACACCCTTATTTGGATGCTATCGTCACTGCTTACGTGTCGCATGGGCTCGACAATGAAGCGAGTCAAAGATGCGCAAGTGTCATATATATTTCCTCTCAATTAACGTAATTATTATTTATTATTTATTAAACTCTCAAATAAATTTATAATTATTTAATTTTTATTATTATTTTCAGGCGAGGTTGGTAGAACTGGCACAGGAGGAATTTGCTAACACACAGCTTGCACACCCGGATTTGCAGCCGGAAGACCTGCCTCTTCTATTGAGGGAAAGCCAAATTGCAATCGCCGATGAGGTATACGGTCGTCGAGTTGGCAATGAGGTTAGGGGGTTGGGATGAAAGGTGCAGCGACATTTATCTTCTGACTCATCTACGACACGTTCTGCGAGGACAAGTGCTCAGGATGCGGCGGTCCAAGCAGCCCTTGAGGAGGCTCGACTCACACGGGCGAAAACTCTATCTATGCATCAGAGGCTTGATGAGCAACAAGTGGAGATAGAAAACCTCCTCGCCCTCATGCAAAACAGGGTTCAACAAGATTGTCGTCCTGCTCAAACCCCACACCCCGACGATGACATGACTGGAGGCGAGGGACTCGGCGACACGTCTACTCCTACCGTATTTTAGCAGTTTGCACGTAGTTTTTAATATTTTAGTTTTTCCGAACGATATCAATGTACGCACAATTTTTAATAATTTTAATATTTAAATTAAATTTATTATTTTAATTATTTTAATAATATTTTATTTGAAATTCAAATTTTAAGGAAAAAAATAATGATAAAAAATTAAATTCACTTAGACTACGAAAGTATATACGATTTCGTAGTCTAACTAAGTCATTACTTAGACTACGAAATTATATATGCTTTCGTAGTCTAAGTGATGACTTAGACTACAAAATCATATATACATTCGTGGTCTAAGTCATCACTTAGACTACGAAATAGTTTCGTGGTTTAAGTCATCACTTAGACCACGCAATAATTCCGTACTCTAAATTGTACTTGGACGACGTAAATGTTATTTGCATCGTCTAATCCTCACTTGGTCGACAGACCATTTGCGTCGTCTAAGATGTCACGTAGTCTAGCTAAGCCGTCACTCCATTCAAGTGCCGTAGTCTAAGTACTTAGACGACAAAGCACTTGAACGGAGGAGTTTTGATGACGGAGATTCCGTCATCTAAGTATTTAGACGACGGAAACTCGAACCTAGACGATGGAATAGCTTCATCATCTAAGTATGTTTTTCTTGTAGTGATTATCTGTAGTCCAAAATTGAGTTACCAATTAGGGGAAGTCACATTCTTTAAGACATAAGGGGAGTCTACACTACATGTAGTATCATTTAAAGTTGATGCGTCCTACTATTTTTTTCTTCCGCTGAATCTTTGTTTTGTCCATGACGTTTTTGTTTACTTGATAAAAATTTTAGTGAGGCAAAAAATTAGGCTAATATTATAAAACATCATGAATATCCTTACGATATAATTGCTATAAACCTAATATCGTTAACACCCTCCCTCAACCATATGCTAGGGAACCAAGCATATGGTTGGAACAAAGATAACAACAATGATAGCAAAAATGATAAGATACAACCCAATTCAATAAACCTTAACAAATTGATAGAACATGAGGTCAAATTCCGTCAAAATCCGGATGATGTGGTAATAGAGTGACAAACATGCTGAAAACTGCATATGAGTGTATGTAACTCCTTGATGCTTGCTCTTGAACAAACCAAACCATTTCGAAATGTGCCAATATACACACATGTATGTAGATAATCAGTATCGGCTTTTGTTATTTGACACAACAAATACACAACAAAGTAGATATGGTTATATTTCCCAAATATCACATGAAACATGAAGCTTAAACACCAGTCCTAAAAAGGAATTGAAATTGGTTGCAAATGTGCAATGATTGATTGAATTGTGCAATTGTACATTGTTGATTGAATTAGGCAATTGTGCACTGGTTGATTGAATTGGTGCCACTGAGCACTGGTTGATAATTTTTAATAGTGGAAAACTGATGAATCTGATAAATGTTGTCAATCTTTGGGAATAAATATTACAAAAATCTTCTATTGCTGAAGTGTTGATGATGTTGAATGTGGATGATGCGATGCTAGCTAAGAACACCTCTACATCTAAGTAATTATTGCACTAATGCAAGCTTGCCTTGGGTGCATTGATCCCCTCCTCCTCTAAGATGAAAAATGATGTCGTCGATCAGAGTTGATAACATTGGAGTCAGAGTCAGACTGGAATCTGGATCTCAAAACTTAAGCCCATCGAAGTTAATGCTCGTCCTTGTAGATCACAGAATGAGGACCCCGTCAGAGATGGACTAGGACTGAGTTGAATTGGCGAGTTGGGGACTCAGAATGAGTTTAGTTGCTAAGTTGACTCAAACCAAGTTGACTTGCTGAGTTGATGAAGCGGTCTGAAGTCGATTTGCTGAGAGACGAGTGAGTGGGGTGACTCGGACTATGGCAAGTTGATGAGTTGAGTGAACCATAAGGAAGGTGAATCACGAAGCATATCTCACTAGCGGTTGATTGTCTCACATAATCTAGGTGAGAAGGACTTCAAACTCTTCTACTCTGCTTGCCCAGTGTTGTTCGCTCGATCTGATCTAGGCATTCATGGTTATTGAAAGGAAATGTGATTTTTTTAAAGGAAAGTAGAAAAGTAAATACTCAGAGAGGATTTGGAGGTACATTGTGTTCATTGATTGTTAATGAATGATGTTACAACAATTACATATATTGTTGTAGCATGATAATATTATGAAATAACATAAATTCCCTTACAATATAATTGTTATTAACCTAATATCATTAACACTCTTCCTCAATCATATGCTAAGGAACCAAACATATAGTTGGAATAAAGATAACAATAATGAAAGATAAAAATGAAAAGATGCATCCCAATTCAATAAACCCTAACAAATTGATAGAACATGAGACCAACTTCCGTCGAAATCCGGCTGATGTGGTAATGGAGAGACAAACATGCTAAAAATTACATGAGTGTATTTAACTCCTCAATGCTTGCTCTTGAACAAACCAAACCATTTTAAAATGTGCTAATATGCACACATGTATGTAGATAACCAGCATCGGTTTTTGTTGCTTGACACAGCAAATACACATCAAAGTAGATATGGATATATTTCCCAAAGATCACATGAAAAGTGAAGCCTAAACACCAATTGGTTGCAAATGTGCAATAATTGATTAATTTGGTGCAATTGTTCACTGTTGATTGAATTGGTACAATTGTTCACGGGTTGATTAAATTGGTGCCACTGAGCACTGGTTGATAATTAATAATAATGGCAAACTGATGAATATGATAAATGTTATCGATATTTGGGAATAGAGATTATCAAATTCTACTATTGTTGCAGTGTTGGTGATGCAGAATGTGGATGATGTGATGCTAGCTGAGAAGGAGAGGTGAATGACCTCTCCATCCAAGTAACTGTTGCACTAATGCATGTTTTCCATCCTCTCCTCCTCTGAGACCAAAAATGATGTCATCAATCAGAGCTGATGACATCGGAGTCGGAGTCAAACTGGAATCTGGATCTCGAAACTGAAGCCCATCGGAGTTGGTGCTTGTCGTTGTAGACCCCGAAATAAGGACCTCGTCGGAGTTGCACTCGGACATAGTTTGAGTAATACCACTATCTTCTAGACACTCGACCTCGCCTTCAAACATTCACAAAAAAATATGAATTGATTAGTCTTTAAGACTTGTTCACCAGTTTAAGTAAAGACTTAAAGATTTACCAAAGGGTTGTGACCCTTAAAGAGTGATGATATGATGTAAGCAAACCGATGTAAAATTGTAATGACCCAAACCAAAATTTTTGCACTTACCGAATCGTATCAAGTTTTATTGCGGATTAGTCGCACTAACAAGATTATTAACAAATTTTTCACCGAGTGAGAATTGGATTTCACATTTTTCATGAGTTGTAGAGTATTTTAATTTGAGCTTCTAGGAATTTACATGAAATTTTTCGTATAAGCAAGCTATTTTTTATTATTTTTGGAAGTCGGCGTGAGAAAATATTAAAAACGAATTTATTTTAGGTCAGTTTCATCTGAACCGTTGGATCTTGATTAGATCAAATTTCAGCTGTTAATCTGATCAGCTGCTTAGGGATATAAATAGGGATTTTTTTAAAATAAAAAGAAAAATCAAAACAGAAGAATCCATTAGGCTCGACCTATTCCTCATGCGATTGACCCATTTTACAACCTGACCCGACCCGACCCGCCTTCGACCCGCTCGAAAATGCCTGTGTTGTCGGTGTTCTTGGTATGGTTTTGAAGCTCTCCACTTCGCCTTTCAATTTATGTATGTATAGTTGGATTTTGGATTGTTTTAGGGGTGCGAATCGATGAGGTAATGTCATCAGAATTCGGGTGCGACGAATGACGGTGCAACAACTGTCCACCAGTCTTGGTTTTGGGTGGAATCGATTGGGTTTCACTCGAGGAGTCGAACCCTTATAGTTTCAAGGTCCGAGGGTGGTCGAAGGTGAGGTTTTGAGTTGGGACCTAATTCTAGGGGATTTTAGGGATGTGGGATTTCGGGGCGATTTTCGGTCGATTTGGGCCGAATTGGGGTTGGGCTAGTCGGAGAAGTTGTTGTTCTATTGAGATCTTTCCAACGAGGTATTGAATGCTCCCATTGGAGCAGTCAACGGTAGGGGTGCATGAGGGCCATGCACTGCCATCCACGGTAGAGCTCTAGCGAGGCAAAAATTTAGTTTTAGTTAACGAGTTTCCGGGGTAGTTTCTAAGATGATTTTCACACATTTTATTGAATTATGGTATTAAATAATTTTGTTCTTTATTCAAGAGACTGCGATAAAGATTTTGGCGAGGAACCTTCCGCTGGACCACGTACAGAGCTACCAGTATTCATTGAGTGGACACTAATATTGTCATTGTCGATTTGTGAGTCTATTTTATACATTTTACTATTATGTATTTTACGATTATGCATTTGTATAGAGGTACATATGATTTTGTTTTACATGTAGCATAGTCACAGTTGTTACATCAATGCATTGACTTCTCGGTTGATCCCCGAGACTTTCCTGGAGGGCCAAGGATCTGATCCGAGGATTTGCATAGTACCTAGGAGGGCCAAAAACCTAACCTGGGCAGTCTTAAGGCTCGAGGTTATTTGACCCAAGTCATAGCCTCCACACATCACTTAGTACTTCGAAGTCCCAGGTATCTGACATGGACGTTTACATTTTTAGACTCGCATTATTTTTTGTATATTTCATGGTGAAAGGCATAATAATTATGTTTGCAGTTTAAAACGAAACATTATTTTTGTCCACTCACACTAATAGTTTTATTATTTTATATGCCTTTACATGGGCTTTTCGGTTTTCTATTGCCCAATTTGTAGTTACTAACCTGTGGTTGCACATCATCGTCGGAGGCCTAGAGTTTGAGTCACACTTCTAGTAGGTTCCTAGCTTAGCCTGCTAGTTCTGTATATTGTGTAAATTTGAAGTCACTCTGAATGTTATGTTTAGTTTGCTTCTGTTTGTGTTGTATTTCTAAATAATCACCAGATTCCTCGTAACCTTTTGAAATTAGTACATTTGTTGTTTGTACAATAGTTGGTTGATTTGAGAAATCTGGATGGGAATCGGTACCCCACCGTTTATTTTTGTGGACAATTTTAGAAGTGTGGTTTCATTGCAAGTTTTTAGTTTCTAGAGTTTTAGGGGAAACTATGGAATATTTTTTTTAGGTTTCGTTTCCGTTTGGGCCTAATTCTAGTTTGGGCAACTAAATCCGGTGGGATCCTTTTAGTTGGTATACATCAAACAAAAACACCAACTTGGGTATAACCTTCGACGGGTTGAGAGATATGCTTAATGGGTCAAGTATTGCACAAATGAGTCACAGAATCCATCATTCGATGGGTCAAGAAAATTTCTCGATTGGCCAAAGAAAATCCTAAAACTGTATCGAATTATCGACATCATTTTTTGACGGGTCAAGCAAAAATTTTGACGGATCGAAGGTCTGATCGAGGTTATCCTTAGATGGGTCAAGGCATATCCTCGATGTGTTGAAAAATCATAGTTTGAACCCGAGACATGATCTTGATGGGTCGAGACTTTTCTTCGATGGGTCGAAGGTTCTCATAGTTTGAACCCGAGACCTTCCTTCGATGGGTCGAGGATTTCCCTCGATGGGTTGAAGGTGTTCCAAATTTTGAACCCGAGGACTACTTTCGATAGGTTGAAAGAAAACTAGGCAAAAATTTTGATATCTAAAGATGCCAAAAACCAATCAAAGAGCCCTTCAACAAATCGAAGAGTGTCTATGATCAGACCATCCTCTGTTTTGTCTCATATTTATGATGTGTTGGTATTATAATGCCATAGGATTTCGTAGATTTTGAACTTTGTAAGAAATATATATGAACATAACCATTCTTTAATACTTTCAAATACAGAAAGAAAGAACTTTTATTACTTTGCCAACATCAAAACTTACATTAAAGGATTGTTCTTATTCAATAACCATGACTAAAAATGAAGTCAAATACAATGCTAAACTTGATTACATAGTAGAGATATTGGTCTAATTCATAGACTAAGCAAAATCCGTAGTCTCTAGATTTGCACTAGGGATATTTGCTACAATTAGATTGGCTTCACCGCCATCTTCCATCTCTTCATCCCCAATATAGTTGGTCTCATGTGCCAGGTACTACTTGCATCTCTCTTAGGCATTCTCGACATCCTTAGATACACGCATTGCTTTTCATAGGCTTGTTTGAACTACACCTATTGAAAGGACCTAACCCAGATTCAGTTACCTAAACCGGAATCGAACCCCTTCTGAAAACGCGAACCAACAAAAACCATTCCAAATTTTGGCAGAGTAACGTTACTAACACGGAATTGCATTAACCTGCACCCTGAAAATAACACTTCATCCTATGCCACAAAAGCCAAACCGTGGGCACCAATCCCATCCGGATTTCTCAATATCATATCAATATCAATATCAATAAACAGAAAACATATCTGTAATATATATAATATATCTGAGAAAATCCGTATAAACATGTATCAGAATGTATCAGAGCGACCTCTAGTGTAATATATACAATATACACATCAGTAGGTGAAACAAGAACCTACTGGAAAACACAGGTAGCTCGAATCACTAGCCTCCAACCGCGACGTGAGACACCAGAATCCGAACTGCAAACTGGGCACGGAAACCGAAAAGCCCAGGAGAAAGGCAAATAAAAACGTTAGAGTGAGTGGACAAAAATAAACATATGCCTTTCACCAGTTATATACATAATCAATGTAAAACAGTGCGAGTTCAGAAAATATATATATATGGAGGTTGTCAGGCGAATCTCTCAAGCCCGACGTCAGGTGAATCGCTCAAACCCGACGGTGATAGGCCAGGGGAATCTCTCAACCCCGGCGGCATACAGGGGAATCTCTCAACTCTGGTGGACTACCAGTGATCAGCCGAGTAGCCGAAGCATCGATGCAGTAATGCCATCACCAATACATATAAAGTAATACCTCTGAAAATAACATATATCTCAACATCGTATAAAGTAAATACGAAAGATCACAATAAATCACGAACTCGCAAACAACTGTGAAAATATAAACGTGTCCACTCACAGATCAGCAAGCGCGCACTCGCGCTAATCTCGTGGTTCAGCGGAAGATCCCTCTCCTGAAGCACGATCTCGATCTCGATCCCCTGAATAATCATAAACACATATGATCAAAACCAAAATCCACAATATTTTACTTAATCACGGTAACCAACTGTTCCCGAAAATATAATAAACTGTACAAAATATTCGACTGAATTTCCGAAATCTCCACTCGAAACCTTCGACTGAAAATCCGATACCCAAATCAATACGAAAACCTCTAGACGATAATCAGGGCGCGATTACGAGAAAAATGACATTAAATTCATCGAAAACCAAAAAGTCAACCCTCTCGTTGGAGCGCCGCCGTTAACCGCCGCCGCCGCCGCCGCCGCGCCATCAACGGAGACTTTCTCCGGCGAGGAAGCTCCAGAATTGAAGCTCAACTCAAGCCTAGCCTTTCCTTCAACTGTGACAATAGCCAAATCAAACCGGAACCTCAACAAAAACTGCCCGAAACAGATCGGAATCCAGATTCCGGCAACCCAATCGGGTTGCTCCAAAACCACCACCTCAGCTCAAATTAAACACAGGGGAAGCTTCCTTGGGGCAAGGGGAGTCGAAACCCCCACTCCCCCGCCACCAAAACTCACCGGAAAACCTTCCCCCATCACCGGCGAACTCCGGCGACCTAACCCGATTCGGGTTCCCTCCAAACCTCATCAATTCTCACAAATTCAATTGCAAATCATCTTAGAAACTCAAGGGGAAGCGAATCATACCCTTCATGTGGCCGGAGGTGGCCGGAAAAAGCAAATCAACCGGCGAAGCTCAAACGGGAAACTTTCTCCCTTGGTCAACGGTCAATAGCTTCCAAATTTGGAAAGTCAACGTTGGTCAACGCCAAACAGTTTTTTTCGATGATTTTACAACTATTTCCGATATTTATACTCCCTCCTCGGGTCAATCGACGGTCCAAAACGAATAATCGAAACGATTCGGATAAACACGAAACAAACGGATAAACTCGTCAAAAACCAAAACTTCGAATAATCATATTATATTCCTCGGTTATCGGAAAAATCTTCCGGAACCGCCCTCGAGCTCGAAATCATGTGCTCTACAACTTCCATGAAGAAACTCAATTCAAATTCTCGGCTGATAATTAAGTTGTAAACGAAATTGACAAACCACACAATTACCGACTAACCACAACTATACGCTAACTCGTGAATCGTACCAACTACATTACTGATTCTGGTTCGGGTCGTCACACCTATAGCAAGGTGCCAAGCTAAACGTTGAAGAAGAAAACTTCGAAGAATTTCCATTATTCGTAGAACCAGAACTCGATGGATTCTTGGTTGAGTTGTTGTGGTTGTTGTCTTGGCGAGTCCAAGTTTTTTTCTGGCAATTTATTCATCTACCACGACCTCTACCACGTCCTCCACTACCACCATATGTTTGATAAGATTTCGAACGACAATTCTGCTTATCTTTTTATGCCTTTCAAGTATGATGAGCCTCATGAACTTTCTTTGTACTGGTTGGTCTAGCATTGTTGTGGAGAATAATCTCTTGATGCCTCTTCTTCTTAGCCAGCACACTCATAAGATCATTGAATGATTGAAGTCTTCTTTGCTCATAATCCATTCGATATTGGTGAGCAAGGGTAACCATGGAGGTAGGAAAGGTAGTCAAAGATTTCTCGACCATAGCCTTGTCACTCTTAACTACGCCACAAATAACATGCTCAGGTTGTAGATCTAGCATATCCTGGTGAAAATCATTGATTTTAGGGTGAGAGAACACAACCCCGATTTAGCTACCTAAACCAGAATTAGCCCTAACGACTCTACTAACCTTAGATACTACTCACTAATTGAACGCCAAAATGGAGACCCAAAACTCAAATGTCACAAAATAAAGAAATTTTTCACATATTGGTTCATTACTAAAATATAAAAGATAGACAACTGTTTTTGACATCAGAGAAGCTAGCCAATTTAAACTGACTATACAAACTAAAATACTCTAACTCACAGGATTAACCTTGGATCCTACGGTGGTGAACTGCGTGCGCGCTCGACCTCAGAAGAACTCTGCAAATTGGGCAATTTAAAACAAATGGCCAAGGAAAATGCATAAAGTATAAAACGTTAGAGTAAGTGGACAAAAAGGAAATTTTGTAAAGAAATGAAAGACGTAACTCAAATACCTTTCATTATAGAATATACGAAAAATGATGTAGGTCTAGAAAATGTAAACGTCTAGGTACTTCTGGGTACTATATAATGTGTGGAGGCGGTGACTTGGGTCAAACGACCGCAAGCCCTAAAACTGCCCAAGTCAGATTCTTCGCCCTCCATGCAAAATTGTGACTACGTTGTGTGAAGCCAGTGCATTGATGCATCAACTGTGACTATGCAGTGTAAGACAAAATCATATGTGCCTCCATGCAAATGTATAATCATAAATGCATAACTGAAAAATGCATAACTGTAAATGCATAAATATAGACTCGTAATGCAACAGTGAAAATAAATTGCCCACTCATTGTACTGTGCTGTGATTTTAGCCAAGTCGAAGCCTATCAGTCAGCATTTTTATAAATCTGCCATTGGCTGCTAATAAATCTTTCTGAAAAAATGATTATTATTTAACAACGAATCATCGAGAATAATATTGAATAACCAAGCTTGTTCACCTAATGAGCAATATTGTTGAGAACATTGCATTCTCGAATATCGTGCTTTCCAAACTTCTGAAAATCTTTAATCTAATTCTAATTTTCATACCTTTAATCCTTTTTAAAGTCGCAATACAATTCTCGAACGTTACGCGACTCAAGGTCGAATCGACGTTCTACATAATCGTTCCTTAAAATCGTTAAATCATTTAATTAATGTCCAATTAATCACATGTTTTTCACTAACCATGTCCAAATCCATCCAATAACCTCTTCATTGCATTCAATATGTAAATACGAGCAAAACAACATAAAACATTTTCCGAAATTCCCTCCGCCAAAGCGCCACTGTGAACCACCTCCGCGGGTGGCGGTGCAGCGGTGGCTGCAACATTTTCCAATGACCAAAACACCAAATCGTGTGAAATTTACCTAACAACAATTTTCTCTTCTACAACAACACCAAAAACACAAAGGAAAATCTCCAATTATACCGTTGAAGTCAAGAACATCAAAAATCTCCAAATTCTTCAACTCTTTGATTTTCCCTCCTCGGGTTGAATCAAGACGTGTTCTTGGTATGTGTAGACTCACAAGGAAAAGAACTACAAAGCCTAGTACGTCTCCATGGTCGAATTGAGATCGAAACCGTCACCCTCGAAGCTTAGACTTTTGGTTTCCCATGGTGCTTCTCGTCCATACCACGTCTTAATATTTGAGAGATTAAGGTTGAGGCCTTGGGGTTTTAAAAGAGAAGAGGGAGACTAAGAGTTTGACACCGGTCTTGCCTGTTTTGGTGGCCGGACTAGCGAGCTCCGCCGCCGACAAGAGAGAGACGAGGGAGAGGGACGGGAGGGAGGAGAGAGAAAATCGAGTGAGAAGAGAGAGAAGAAAGTTTACCCAAAATGAAAAGGTTTGACTCTCCTTAAAAGAAAATTTGATATTTATAGTTGCGAATAATCAATTTCGTAAATTCTACAAAATTTTCGCTTACCATAATTTCTTCATCGTAACTTTGATTTTGATACTTGACGTGGTTATGAACTCGTCTTGGCGAACTCTACGACTTCTCTCAATAAAATTTCTTGAAAAGTTTAATCAATAAAATTCTGATAAAAAGCCATCAATAATTATCGACGGTAAAAATTAGTAACCATAATCGGTTAACATTTAATCAAAAAATAAGAGGTCAATTTTGGGTTGGGATGTTTCAACCTACCCTCCTTAAGAAAATTCTGCCCTTGGAATTTACGCATATATTAGTAAAACACCAATGGGTACTACACTCGCATGAGTTCTTTCGGTTCTCAAGTAACATCCACCACCGAGAGGATTAACTGAAATACTTTCACCATGTCATTGCCTTATTACGAAGTTTTACTCTTCTGATAGAGAGTCACCAACAACTACTCACTATAAACAAAATACATAAGAGCATCCTGATCCAAACTCTGTAACATAAATACCTGGAAACATCTGGTACCCATGCCAATCCTAGTGGCAAGTTCTACTAATGTAATTGGGCTTATCCGGTCAGTCCAGCCTGGCATCCCTCTAGTTACGGTGCTGATAAGAAGCTGTATAGGTGGTGGTGCGGCTCTAACTCCTAAAATAACTCACTGATCACCACCAAAATCCTGCACTGAATGCCTACCTGATGTGTCCCTCCGCAGACACACACATAAAGTGACCTCCAAGGCCACAAAGTTAACAAACTGAGGACCCAGACTAACCATTCTAAAGTTGTAACATAAGTGGGCATTTGACCCATCGCAAGCGAACTTCTAATCCAACTTAGTTCCCTTATCCTTGAAAATACCACTGAAAATTTTTTCATAGTTTCCCCTAAAACTAAAAGGAAATTTAAAATCCTGCACGAAGATAATACTTCAAATAATAAATCCCGCAGACAAACCGTGGGTATCAATTCCCATCTGAATTTCTCACAATCAATATACACAAGACAATGAACATAAACCACTGATAGCCATCCAAATTTGTGCATCATAATGCTCGCAATACAAAATATCTTCACAAATCACACAACTCTTATTCGATACCCTATAAGAACTAACTCAGATATCAATAACTATATTGTAGGAAGGCTCATAAGAAATCACCTGAGATTGCCTCTAATAGGCCCAAAACTACGGGCGAACTTTGGGGAATCAAACTGTCATCTCAATTCAATTCACTATTTTATCTGAAGCTATGAACTATGTATCCTTGCTTTGTGTAATCTTATTAACATGTACTCTGACTGAGATGAAGAAGCAATGTTCTGTATATCTTGAGTTTTGAAACTCAAAGCCACCAATTTCAGAATTCAAGTACCTCAATCTATAGCAGCAAATGCTGCACCAAATATGAGCTCCTCATTAGCTCTTATGTAGAGCTCACATAAAAGCTTTTCAATTATTGTCTAATGCTGAAAGATTCGATGGAAAAATGGACATAAGCCTCTGCTTAAAATATTGTCCACATGAGGTGGTAAAATAAAGAGGCACTAATGTACATACAAAGACCCACTCTCAAATTGAATAACTAAATTGATGCCAGTACCCTCATTATACAACTACAAAAATTTGTGATTTCCAGGACACTGGATGCTTAACCAATGAAAACTAAGCAAAGGACGAGAATGTTGTGAAGTCCTAAAAACATAACAACTCTTCGATAGAAATCAACGATAGGACTTTATATCCTAACAAGCTGATAAACTACATCTTCATTGAACAAAAATCTAAAACTGGTGGGAAATTTGCATTTTCGTGCAATATTCTTATATATGCTCCTGCGAGTATGAACGCTTGGTCACCTACACGACGCTCTTGTATCCGATCTAGAGTGAATCCAAAGATTGTGCAACATATATTGAATCAAGTCATACTCATATTTCTTGGATTTCAACCTGTGCTTATGATGCACACAATTCTTTGATGACTATCAAACATAGTGTTTCCTAGGTGTACAAGCATTAAATGCACAATTTTAATCTAGAACCTTAATATCATCGTCTTCACCCTTGCGAACCCTCGTGATTCATAATAAGGAGAATTATATTCCTAACCTAGCTACACATCACAAAAGACATCTTTATAGTGGTAAATGTGTTCACGATATACAATGATCACGACATGCCCAAGAAGAGATTGGTGTAGAGAAACTTAAGGTTAATCCTGAAAAACCAAACTAAATTAGTAGAATCACAAGATAGTGAATAAGTCTCCATTGTTGACGTCGATTAGAAATTCTTTACCCATTGAGAAAACTAGTGGTGATTTAATCAAATTTCACGTAGCTTGAGGCAACTATCTACCTCGAGCACTACAAATTCTCCCCATGAAAAAGCGTTAAACAAAGAAATCGAACGTCTGAAATGAATAAGTACGAATTCTTGTGATATTGTCTGGCTGAAATCATTGCGGATTCCACTGCAAATGTAATGTTACAGGACGGAAAAATTTTCACGTAACGAGTTGTCTAAGGCATAATATAGTTACTCCTTACCTCTAACGTCAACCACGATATGGAGCGCATCACCAAATCCAGTGACAAAGCTACATGGAGAGAAAACTATTTAATTCTCTTATACCAGTACTCGTAGGCACCAAACCCAATGGAAATTGAATCAAGAGAAGGAAGCCTCAGAACGATATTTGAAACATTGATAGATGTTGGCTAGAAAAGATGACGGGATGTCTGATAGTTGGGTCGAGTCGAGCTAGAGAGTAAAAATAGGGTTAGATAGAACTTACTCTCGATAAAGCACATGTTTTCCCTAAAAAATATCAAAGGATCAAATTGAGCTCTAAATTAAATTTCATATTCAATTTCACGATTACACCATATCCTTGCTACTCTAATTACATCATCTACAACTATGGCATTGCATCTTTTCTCGATGGGAAAGAAAACACATTAAACCAAAACAACTATAATCGCTGAAATCACCAACTCCAGAGTCAATGACTTCGAGGTTTGAAGTATGTCCATCGAGGGCAATCCAGTCGCTAAGTCCATTCCTAAGGAAATCTTACTTCCTAAAGTTATCATCATAAACACCTCGTCTACTACAGTAATAATACCCATGACTCACATCAGCCAAACAAATCTATAATGAAAGAAAAGACAAAACGAGAACAGGGAAGAGGTTTGTTGATACCACATAACTGAGGGGAAATAATTATAAGACAACTAAATATTATATTACTCCCCATAGAGCAACCTCATATCTCGACTAACATTCGAGTCGATGCTACAGGTTGATAACTAGACAAACTACTGTCACTGAATTCACATAGTGCCACTCAATAAACCCGATAGGAACTGCGTAGTACTACTCAGGTTGCAATCGTAAAAATAAGAAACAATGCAGATGGTCAAAATCTTTTTGTTCTCTATGCACATGTCAAAAAAGAAAATCGGAACTTGAATGAAAACACGTGATATGAAATCATGGTGGTGAAGTATCTGGCTGGTACCATCACAGAATGGACACAAGCAAGAGGTGGGTAGTGAATACAAGAAGTTCACCATACTACTTAAACAACGTAAGGAAACCGGTCCAATACTTAACTCCACAGTCCCTATGCAATCCTAACGTTGGTATATGTCTCCTCACTAAACTTACATTCCTTACGAACTCAATTATTTCTAATCATTTCATCACGTTCTTTTTAACGTGAATAAATGCATGAACACTTCTATAAATTTGATCAAGGTTGGCGCACGCAAGGCATAGTGATAAAGGCATACTAACTCATAGGCTGAAGTTCGTACTCGGTCACATTCGCCACGTATCCGACGACGTTCAACACTGTAAGTATTCGATGGGGATCTCCTATAGTCGGGCCATCACTCCGGAGATGTTGAGCATAATCAAACATGACAACAGAAGAAACCAAGTAAAGTCTGCAAGAGGCTCTCTACGCGCTCCTCGCCATAAATATTTTGGAGTCAAAAATTTTGGCACGCCCAGTGGGGCAATCTTTTTGTGTCTCTAAGCGAGAATAAGGGATTCTTACAAAAGGGAATACCCTCAGTGTCGTAAACATCCACAACCGGTATACCGTGAACACACTTCTACTAGGTGTCGTTCATTGAGTAATCAAGCGGTTGAAATCCTCTTTCCTAACAAATACTACTCAGCGATGTCGTTCAAATCTTTGAGGAAGCAGAGATCATAGAGCTCACATTTCAAGAATACCTAGTCTACGCGGCTAGGCGAGATGAGCATCAGACGAATTACTACACGACTCTTGGTGAAAGAATCGAACAACAAGCAAATCTCCTCACTACTCAGAATGAGATAGTAGACTCGACGTTGGCCAAAATCCAAGCTCTAAGGGTAGAACTCCACAGGGATCAGGAGGAGCGAGAGGCATTCAGAGCCCAAGTAGCAAGCCTCGTAGAAGGTCAAGATAAATTGCGGACTGATATCATTCAAACCTTGTAAACAAGTTTAGATGAATACCGCTGACAACCGGCGACGTTGTCTCAAATGACAGACAGAGACATAACATCTTTAACAAGATCCATTTCTGACCTTTCCAGGAGGGCCAGGCAAGCAGAGTCTTTCCCGCCAGCATGTGAACAGAGGTTGAACAGGTTTATGAATGACTATGACATACATCTCGCTAAGATGTATGAATCATATAAAACACCATTTCCTCCCATGCATAAAGACGATCCAGAAGCTTGGCAATGGCCAAAATATTACCAACATCAGACCTTCCAGACATTCTCCAGTGATGATGATTCTAATGCGGCGACTCACTTAGGATACTTTACTCTCCAACTGGGGCAGTTCGCCGATAATGAGGGACTCAAACTGAGAGTCTTTGGATCATCTCTGTCAGGATCAGCCCTCGTTTGGTATACGAGATTGGAAAAGGGCTCGATCAACGAGTGGAAGGATATGGAGGCCTTGTTCATCGATCACTTCTGAACGGCAAGACCAGAAATGAGTGTTGGAAAGCTAGCTTCCTTGAGTCAATCGGCTATAGAAATTCTAGTTACCTTCCTGCATTGTTTCCGGTCAGAATATAATCTATGCAAGACTCTATTAGGCAAAGAAGATGTTGTAGAGATGGCCAAGAATGGCTTGGAGAATACGTACTACCAACTATTCCTAAATAGCAAATACTTCTCCTTGAACGAGCTTATTACAGCTGTAACTAAAGCTTATAGTACCATGCAAGAACATGACAATAGAAGAAATGCATCCAGGGGAACGTATACTGCTAGATCTTACGATAGACCAAGGCCAAAAACTATGGCTTATATAGAAGAATTAGAAAACAACCAGGACTCAGATTCTAAAGGAGAACATGTAGGGGTAGTAGATTTATCAACGAACAAGGTTTTGAAACCCTGTAAACTTCAGAAGAACAAAGGACCAATCAAGCTGTCGACAGTGGCTTTTACTAAGCTAGAGTTTAATGCTTATACATATGACGCTAATATGGCTCATGAGATCCTGGATGAGCTATACAACATGCAAGCCGTAAAAGCAGACTTCAGACCTCTCCCCACAGTCGAGCAGTTAAAAAGGAAAAAGTATTGCAAGTTCCATGGAGCATGGAACCATATCACAAAGCACTACATCAAGCTGAAAGATCAGATCTAGAAGTGGATCAATGAAGGCAAGCTTGAAGTGGAGGGAACATCTAAAATAGTAGCGTTAGTAGACTCTCAACCTTTCCCAGCGCCTCAGGTTAATATGATTGATGTCGATTGGTCACCAGGGAGCTGAGGAGGAAGACATTTTGGTCCTTCCACGTTATACCTTTCCATAGGATAAGGTGGAAGAGATCTTGGATAAACTGTAGGAAATGAAGCTTATCGTTTATTATCCAGTATTTAAGCTGAAACACCTAAGGTATGAACAGTCAGCCAACATTTCTGTAGATTTCACAATAAGTTCGGATACCAAATGACAATGTGTTCAACCTTGAGAGACAAAATTCAGGGTTTGATCAACTGGGAAGTGATCGTAATTAGCTAAGAAAGAGTGGTAGAATGGCACCCGCAGACACCTCCTGAAAGGACACAACCCCGATTTAGTTGCCTAAACCGGAATCAAACCCCTTATGAAAACGTGAACCAACAAAAACCATTAAAAATTTCGGCAGAGTAACGCTACTAATGCTAAATTGCCATTACCTGCACCTGGAAAATAACACTTCATCCTATGCCACAAAAGCCAAAACGTGGGCACCAATCCCATCCGAATTTCTGAATATCATATCAACATCAATAAACAGTAAACATACTGTAATATATAGTATAACCGGGAAAAAAAACCGTATAAAACATGTATCAGAATGTATCAGAGCGACCTCTAGTGTAAATATATACATCAGTAGGCGAAGCAAGAAACCTACTGGAAAACACAGGTAGCTCGAACTACTAGCCTCCAACCACGACGTGAAACACCAAAACCTGAAATGCAAACTGGGCACGAAAACCGAAAAGCCCAGTGGAAAGACATGAAAACAGTTAGAGTGAGTGGACGAAAATAAATGTCTTTCGCCGAATAATATATATGTTATAAAAACATATGCGAGTCAAATGCATGAAAATCAAATGGTACGTGAGGAGACGCTGACTCCAACCCACGTACAGAGCATGCATCATAATATCGCGGGGTCACTCATGGACTCCCTCGCGATAGCACAAACTGAATGACGGGATCCCAGACCCACACGTGATTCCTAGCTAGAAAGGCCTCGGGTCAGGATATCTGTCCCCCCCGGAGCGTACTCGGGGATCAGCCCCGAGAAGCCAATGTGTATTAATACAACCCTGATAACTGAGACTGTACTCTGTGTAAACCAAATCATAAATCCTTTCCATGCACATGCATAAAACATAATATATATATATATGTATGTATATTCGTATACGCATATTCGTAAATATATAATCGTAAAACACATGCTCGTAAAAATCATGATCATACTGCATGCTCAAGTTCGTAAAACGTATATAAAAGACACGCAATCAATCGGTGAAAAGAAATGTCCACTCACAGGTGAGCAAAATGCGCACTCGCGCTAATCTCGTGGCCCGGCAGAAGATCCCTCACCCGAAGCACGATCTCGATCCCCTGAATAGTCATAAAATATATATGATCAAAATCATAGCTCACAACACTATACTTCACCACGGAAACCAACCATTCCCGAAATCATATAATACTGTACAAAATAATCGACGAAATTCCCGAAATCTCTACTCAAAACCCTCGACTGAAAATCCGATACCCAAATCAACTCGAAAACCTCAAGGCGACGATAGGGGCGCGATTATGAGAAAAACGACATTAAAAACACTGAAATCCAAAAAGTCAACGGGTCGCCGGAGCTCCAGCGTTGACCGCCGCCGCCGCCGGCGGCGCGCCATCAACCGGAGAGTTTTCCCAGCGACCGAGCTGCCACAACGAACATCTCAACAAGGTGAGCAACTTTAATGAAGGGACCGCCACCATCCAACCACCACCGTGGCCGGAATCCAGCTGGAAAGCCACGGTGGTTCAGACTCCTCCGGCGAACCTGTCCACCGCCGTTCCTCCGTCTACGGCGCACGGCAGCCCTCGAGACCTGTCCCAAAAGGACCGCCGTGGCCCCACGAGTAGGATCCCTCAACTCTCCGGCCACCACCGTGGCCTCCGTCACTGAAACCCCAAAACCGGCCGAAAAACTTCAAATTTCAAACCGTAATTTATCCCACAATTCTCAACCAAATCATGCAAATCCAAGTTCTAAACAGTTGCAAATGAAGAGAGGAATCGATTCATACCCAAATCAACGCCGGAGATGAACGGAAAATGAAAGTCGCCGGCGAGTCAAACGGTGGCCGTTTCTCCCCCTCGGTCAACGCGGGTCAACTCACCAATTTTGGTCAAACGTCGGTCAAACTTCCAAACAGTGCATTTTCGACAATTTTCAACTATTTCTGATATTTATACTCGTGCCTCGGGACGATCGATGGTCCAAAACGCATAACCATTACGATTCGGATAAATTCGATACGAACGGATAAACTCGTCGATAAATCGAAACTTCAAATAATCATATTATATTCCTCAGTTATTGGAAAAATCATCCGGAACCGCCCACGAGCTCGAAATCACGTGTACTACAACTCTCGAGAAGAGACTCAACTCAAATTCTCGGCCGAAAATTAAGTCGCGAACTAAACCGGCAAACCACACAATTATCGATTAATCGCGATTACGCACTAACTCGTGGATTACGCTGATTACTCTACTGATTCTGGTTCGGGTCATCACACCTCCTCCTTCTGCGTCGATCCTAGCAACTTCCCTTTCTCGAGATGCGTTTAGGCCCACACAAAGAAGGAAAAGATCAAGGCAAAGGTCTAAACGCAATATTTCATTTGTCCGACCTAGATAAGCTGAGATCACATATGATGCATCTTGGCGAGAAGAAATTTTTGAAGAATTGCTCTAAGCAGGGATAGCCGTGGTTCCTGATCACTGGGGAACTCCAGACCCGAATGTGACGACCCGAAACAGAATCAGCAGTTAAGCCGCATAGTCACAGAGTTACGACAGTGTTGAATCGCCAAGCTTCTTAACGACTTAATTATTGGCCAAGAAATGGAGCTGGGTCTCTTCTCGAGAGTCGTTGTACGTGTGATTACGAGTTCGTGGGCGGTTCCGGATCGTTATTTGGACAACCGAGGAATTAGTTATGAATATTCTAAGTTCGGATTTAAATGGTGGGCTACTTAACGACTAAATTACCGGATGAGAATTGGGTTTTGGTTTCTTCACGGAAGTTATTCAGAATTTAATTTCGAGTTCGTGGGAACTTTCGGAGCATGATTTTGAGCTACGATGATTTAGTTGTGATTATTTCCGTTTGTTGACTATTTAGTCGATTTAATGTGTGTTGCTTTGAAGGGTTGACTTTTTATCTGTTTGGCCGATGTGTTTGACTTCGGGTGATTATTGAAGAGTACGTCGAGACGAGTTTGTGGTCGCGAGAATTATCGGAATCGGAATTGCGACGTGGAAATTACGCGTGTTTAAAGTTCGTCGAAATGGATAAACATGAAGTTTCCTTTTTGGGAAAGTATAAATAGTGCACTTACCTGTTTTGGAAAGTCAACCACCTCATTAATTGGTTTGACCGAGTTGACTGAGTCAACTCGGTGGGAGGAGGAGGAGGCCGACGGTTAGCTCGTGCTCCACGACGGCTTGGAGGTTTCCGGCCACCCCACGGTGCGGCACCGGTCTTGTTCGATTCGTCTTGGAGTCCTCGACCTCGTGCCGGCCACCGTTCACGGCGAGGTGGACGGTGGAGGAAGAATTTCCGGCGAGAAAATGGAGGAAAACTTTGTTATTCGGGTTCTTGGATTCGGACCGAATTGAACTTCAAGAGGTACTGGGTTTTGTAGCCCACTTTCATGTGATTCTAACCATATAAACATGGTGTTCTAATTCGATTTGTGGATTGAGAATTTTGGATTTGAAATTTGTGTTTCAATTCGGTTTTACATGAAATTGGATGTGTTAGAGTGAGAATTGGACTTCGGTGCAGTTGACAAAGTTGCTCAGTGCATGATTTTGAGTGGAATAGGTGCAGCTCCGCCGTGAAATTTTCCGATCAGCGGTGGCGCCGCCGTGGGCGGCGGTCAACGGTCAAAGTTTGACTTTTTGGACTTCCGGCAAGTTGCATGTCATTTGACTCGAAATCGCGCTCCGATCGCAGTGGGGAGGTTCGTTTCTCGATTTGAGCATCCGAAAGTAAAGCGAGGTATTGAGGTGTTATATATGGATTTTCGACGATTCGTCGGCTTTGAGTTATGTGTTTCCGGAAACGGTGGTTTCTCGTGATTTTTCTTGCATTGTCGAGATATGATTTTGAGATATGGATTTTGTGAATATTCAGGGGTTCGTGATCGTTTGTTTGGCGAGGAAGTTTCCACCCGGATCACGGGTTAACGCGATACGCGTTACGCCAGTCTGTGAGTGGACAATTTCTTTTCACGGAATTCTTGCGAGTCGTTTATATGATTTATGAACTTGAGCATGCTTATTGAGATTACGGATTATATGAGCATGTGTTTTATGATTATACGATTATATTTATACGGATATACGAATACGAATATACATACAATTATATGTTGTTTCATGCATTTGCATCGAACTGTTATGATTTGGTTCTCACAGAGTACAGTCTTGGTTACGTTGTTGTATCGATACACTTTGCCTCTCGGCTGATCCCCGATGGTAGGCCGCCAGGAGGGACGTCGTTATCCCGACCTGACCGGTGAGGGGCGTTTCCCCGGAACCGAGGCCATTTCTGGCTTAGAATCACGGGGACTAAGGACCTCGTGATTCGGACTGTACTAGCACGGTGTGTGTCCATGAGTGACCCCGTGAGATTTATACTTGCATGCTCAGTACACTGGAGGAGTATGAGTTTTACCTCGTGTACTATATTGTTTTTATTTACCTGGACTCGCATATGTTATTTTAAACATATATATTAACTGGTGAAAGACATTTATTTTCGTCCACTCACTCTAACGTGTTTATTGTCTTTCCCCTGGGCTTTTCGGTTTCCGTGCCCAGTTTGCAGTTCAGGCTCTGGTGTCGCACGTCGTGGTCGGAGGCATAGTACTCGAGCTACTTTGTTTCATCCAGTAGGTTTATTGTTCTACCTACTGTGGTATGCATATATGATTATGTATTAGAAGTCGCTCTGAGTTTCCTATTGAATATGTTATACGATTTTACTCGGATTTCAGTAAAGTATATATTATATGTATTGTTTACTTTACTGTTGATATATTGAGAAATCCGGATGGGATTGGTGCCCACGGTTTGCTTTTGTGGCATAGGATGAAGTGTATTTTCCGCGTGCAGGTAATGGTAATTCCACGCTAGTAACGAAACTCTGCCCAAATTTTGAAAAGTTTTTGTTGGTTCGTGTTTTCGAAGGGGTTTGATTCCGATTTAGGAAGCTAAATCAGGGTTGGGTCCTTTCAGCTTGGTATCAGAGCATTAGGTTATAGGTTATGTAGACTTCTGTAGTCGTATTTACTAAGGATATTTGAGAATGTACAGCATGTCTGGAATGGTGACCCGACCGGCCGGCGGATAATCATCAAATTCCGGGTGTTGTATGCTTTCAAATATTTGAAGTTCCATGATTACGTTCCACTTGTTGTGAACGATATTGTATTCTTTAGGATGCCTCCTGACGTGCTTTCCGTGTCGTTTCGGTTGTGGATCCTATTGAGGATTAATCGACGCGTGATTTGCCAGAGAATTGTGGATTTAGAGAATTGTGTGGCACGGTTTGCCTGGTTGTGTGTGTGTATGAGCGTCTACATGTTGCCTCAGAGCTGAGAATTGTGGCAGTTGATGTTTGCCTGAGTCAGAATGTTGTATTTGATGGGCTGATGTTGTGTGAGTTCCGGTTGCAGCTCCATGGTCTACATTCAGGGTGTTGTGTATACGGTAATGGTTTCATCAGGCTACCCAGTATTCGACTGTGGAGTGTTTACCTACCTGAGGCAGAGATGCAGTGTTTATATGTTTGTTCTCGTTGCACGAGTTATGTGGCTTCAGAGGAAGCAGTGCACGAGGTTCAAGATGAGTTTGAACCTGAGCATCAGAGGAATTTTGTTTGTTGTGCCTCGAGATTACCGTGAGGAGCTTAGTGTGTTGCACTCAGTGGCAATGCTATTGTGAAGGTAAGATGTACACGGTTTCCGATGTGATGGTTTGAGGAAAGTGGATTTAGTCGAGATTTTGATGAGGTTGAGTTCTGGCACTTCGGGATCAGTGACTTCATCAGGCTGTGGTCTTTCCGATATTGTTGAGGGCCATCAGATCAGGCAGAGGATCCGTTTGACGATGGCGGAGATCACAGAGTAGCAGACTTGTTCCTGTGGCATGAGTTTGGGTGATCCTTTCACGCAGCAGGTGTTGTAGTGACTTGTGTTCGTGGAGCACCCTCAGTTGCTGTTTCGGTGGCCAGGAGGGTCACTTTGCAAGGGAGCGTCTTCAGCCAGCTGTTGTAGCGGTTCGACAGCTCAGAGTTATGAGGAGATCCTCATGTTGTTCCTGCAGTCTGACTAATGTACCATTTTGACGAGTTATTCAGCAAGTCACTATTGATGTGGGCGGCTAGTTGGGCATGTTGGAGTTCATGCCATGACCTTGTTTGAGGACAGACTCTTCTTTGAGGTTACTGTTGCTTGATATCCATGGCGATTGTACCTGCATCACCACTTTCGAGATTTTGGAGAGTGTTGCATCCATCCGGAGGTGGCGAGATCCTTGTTGGAGGATATGGGTTAGCCGCGGATCTGTTATAGCTGGACATTGTGGTTTTGGTGTGACTATGAGTATGGACTTACTGACGACGCGTTTGGCTGTGTTCGAGTGCCTCGAGAAGGAGATTATGTTCGACGACCAGATTTTTCCGAGATGCTGTTTCTTGGTGATGGTCGAGCGGATGATGAAGACGAGTTGTGTTGTTGCTTAGCTTCTGATGTGGATATTACGGTTGCTGTGCCCGACTTTGGTGACATTGAGGTGGTTCCCGAGTTTCCAGGTGTGTTCGGAGGAGTTACCAGGTGTTCCTCCAGTTCGGGAGACTGACTACACTATTGAGTTTGTACCAGGCGCTGGACTCATTTTACCGGCATTTTGTCGTTCGGAGCCAGCAGAGCTGATGGAGCTATAGTTTCGACTCCAGGAGTTGCTGGAGGAGGTTTCAGGAGATTTCATGTGACCCCGCGTATCTGCGTGGTGTGCTCTTGCATTGTTTGTACGGATGTTATATGAATCGACGTGGTGGTGCATTGACTACCGGAAGCTTGATTTTCTTCAGAGAAGAGCGAGTATCCTCCATTTCGGATTGACGATTGGTTGATCAGCTCGCAAGAGCTACAGTCTTTTCGAAGATTGATTTCGGATCCGGATACCATTAGTTGAGGTTTGACGAGTCGGATGTGGTTATGTTAGCTTTTAGATCTTGGTGTGGGCATTACGAGCTCTTGGTCACGCCATTGGTTGACCAACGCCCTGTAGATCGTGTGGATTTGATGGACCAGGTGTTCAGACAGGTTCTGGACGAGTTGTGGTCATGTTTGTCGGCAACGTCCTGATGTATCCCAGGAGTGTGGGCCAGCACCTGAAGTAGTTGCAAGCTGTTTTGCGGACTTCGCGAGACGATCTTGTGTTTGCGAAGTTTAGTCAGTGTGAGTTTTGGCCGATTAGCGTGATGATGTTGGGCTGTGTGATGCTAGCCGAGGGAGTCGGCGTGGATCCTGACCAGATGGAAGCCGTGTTGATTTGGGGATTGCCCTACCATTGTACCAGAGATCAGGGGTCTCTTGAGTTTGGCAAGCTTGTACCGACGACTTGTGCAGGATTTTCCCGGATTGCCACTTCACTTTCCAGATTGACGAAGAAGGCGTCGAGTTCGAGTGGTTCGATGTACGCAAGGAGAGTTACTTACTCCTGCAGGATGGTTGACCGTTATTTCGGTTTTGATCTTGCCAGATGACTGCGATGAATTCGTGGATTATGGCGATGCATCGAGGTATAGATTTGGTTATGTTTTGATGTTGTGTAGCAGAGCGGTGGCTCATGGTTTCTGGCATTGGAGACCTTATGAAGCTACGTATCCGGTGTTTGATTTGGGGTAGCTGTCTTATGTTAGCATCAGAGAGTTGGAGACACTACTGCTATGGCGTGCAGCGCAGTATAGGACGTACACTGATCACTTGAGTTTCATCCACTTGCATTTTCGGCCAGATTTGGGCTTGAGGCAGTGTAGATGTATGGGGTCGACTAACGACTATGGCTGCACCTTTGAATTTGTTTGAGGAAGGCTGGTGGTTGTACTTAACCATCCGTTTGGGATGTTGTTATTGATGCATTCAGTTGAGAGTCGGGAGTTTCAGTGGTTCATGTGTGTGTGGCACGAGTTTCCGTGTTAGCCAAGTTATGGGCTACGAGAACTGAGTTCGAATGTGATAACGTTGAGGCTCGTGATTTTGCGCGCGATTGGCGCTAGTGATGCGGAGATGTATCAGATACTTCGAGTTTACTACTCGTTACGCAATCTGTAGAAGAATGTAGCAGCTTGTGTGTGCGCAACATGTGTGTGCAGATGCCACATTTGTCAGCTGGCCATGGCTCGGAGGCGGAGACTTGTCGCGATGTATCAGCCATTCAAGATTTCCGGTTGGACGTGGCGTTTGTCGCTGTGACCTTGTGTGTGCTTGTGTGCATTTTGATTTGTGATACCAGTTGTCAAGCCATTATGGACCATTTGACGGACTTGGTAAATTTCCTTGTACTTTCGGGAAAGGATTTCAGTGGCAGACTAGCATAGCTGTGTTTGACGAAGATTGGCCATTTACATGGTGTACCTGTGTCCCAGTTTGCTGGTCGAGGTAATCAGCTATAACTGAGTGTTGACGAGCTTTGCAGCGAGCATTGGGGACCAGATTACGAGTTAGTACCGGTTCTTATCCTCATATTGACGGGCAATCTTTGAGGACTATTCAGACCTTGGAGGACATGTTGTGGACCTCGGTATTGCAGTTCCGGAGGATTTGGGACCAGCAGTTTCAGTTGTTTGAGATTGCAGGTAGTACCAGTTTGTGGACCACTGTGATTTTGATGTTGCTTAATGTCGTTTTGAGGACGATGTTGTATTCCATTGTGCTGGAGCGAGTTTGGTTTGAGTTCGAGTTGATGTTTGATTCGGATTTTGTGGAATGTGCTACCACAGATTATCAGATTAGCGGAATGGGGTTGATAATTGCCCGAGTCCGATGTTTGAGCTATGTTGAGATGAGTGTGTGAGTTATGTTGATGTGTGTAAACTGAGTTGTGAATTTCCATGTTGTTTTGATCCGTATGTGGTAATAGGCGAATTTGTGCTGTGCCGTATAGTTCGGCGTCGCCTATATTGTTGGCTTTTGTGTGTGAGATGTGTATTGTGTTCCGTGTAGCGGAACTGTGTTTCAGGTTTGCTATGTGTTGTGTACCCTGTCTGTTCCTTATGCGGGAACACTTGGCGATTGTGTGAGCCAGTTCAGATTTGTGATTTGAGGGTACAGAGATTTCAGCACGGAGCTATCTCCTATTGTGGAGTCAGTTGCCAGAGTTGTTCAGTTGATGTAGCCACTGGGCAGTTGAGCAGTATGCAGAGGCCTACAATGGAGACCAAAGGCCTACAATGGAGACCAAAGCCTTTGATCAAAGAAGAAAAGAAAAAGGTCAGTTTGGACAAAACGTTTCCCCCACTTCAGAAGCAAAGCTTTGGATTATTTATGCCAGCAACTGTAGAAACTACACCTGAGGTTCAGATGCAGTAGGTCGCTTCCCTAGAAGTTACAGCAGACATAGATGAACAAGATGGGAAGCCCGAAGATGACATCAACAAGGACGATGAAGAGCTACTAAACTATGGTGAAGATGAAGTAGAAGACATCCAAGAGTACAGGAGGAGGTAGATGCAAACATTAAAATGGTATTTGTCTTATCCTCTAAATACGCAATGCCTTGCTAGAGGACAACAGTGGTTAAACCAGTTTCGAGGATAGATGTCAATAATTTGACAGCGCCAGAAGATGAAACAATATTGTCAGACCAACAAGAGCTCGCCAAACAATTAGAGATTGAGTCACCACTACCAAAAGGACACATGATATTCGTGAAGCCCACCCTGAACATGGCCATGCACATGCGACCATTGTACGTGATATAGACGATCCAGGGAATTCAAATTAACAAGTTTTTAGTGGATTCTGGGGTAACAATGAACATCATCACAGTCAAAGCAATGACATTATTAGGTGTTCCCAAGTCTGCTATCCAAGAGATAACCCTCAATGTCAGAATCTTTCAGGGAAGCATATCTAAGACTCTGGGTATCATCTTTCTACAAGTGCATATTAGACCAGCCACTAAAACATACACATTCTTTGTAGGGGAGTGCACAACTCTATACAGTGCAATTCTTAGACGTGACTGGATCCACATGAGTTATTGTGTGCCTTCGTCCCTCCACCAGTAGATGTTACTATGGAACATGGAGTCTGGCGAAGCAGAGATCGTTGATGTAGACCCTCGTCCATACTCCGTGTCTGCCAATTCTTTAGAGGCCAGTTATTACAACAATGACCTCAAGCCACTGGAAGTATATGGCGTCGATAACAAAGGTCGCCCAATTGGTGTAACGGCCTCTAAAGTAACTCAATGGGATATTTTTCAGGCAGATCATGATAGTAGCAGACCCTATACCATTAAGCTATCATCCAAACCATCTTAATGATAAGGCCTCTATCGAGCATAGAGGCCGAGGCCTGTTACTCTCTGTACGAATGCTTCCACAATTTTTTTAATGGAGAGTCAAGCCTACGAGAGGGTTCCAATGATTATGGTATTAGAGTACGTGGATAAGAATGTACTGAATGAATCAGACGAGGAGGAAGAGATCAGATTAGCACCAGCAGCCTTAGATGATATACCTTCTAATGTCAAAGATCCCATTGAAAAGGTTAATCTTGGGAGTTCAGAAGAGCCAATATCTATGGCTATTAGTACCTTCCTAGAGCCTGAAGAATGACTAAGGCTTATTGAATTGCTACAGGAATACGTTGATTGTTTTGCAGCTAATTATGACGACATGCCAAGACTATCACCAGAATTGATTTGTCATAGCTTACCTATCATGGAAGAAAAGAAGCCGGTAAAACAAGAGATGTGTCGAATGAATACAAAAATAGCAATCCTAGTAAAGGAAGAAGTCGAAAAAATGCTCAAGTCAGGGATCATACGAGTGGCCAAATACAATTAGTGCCTATCAAACGTAGTCCCAGTCAAGAAAAATAATGGCAAGATGCGAGTTTATGTTGACTACAGAGACTTGAATAATGCAACCCCAAAGGATGCATACCTAATGTCAGTAGCAGATTTTTTGGTAGATTTGGTGGCTCGTCATGAAATGTTATACTTTATGGATGGTACGGCTGGCTATCATCAAATACCAGTGGCAGAAGCAGACAGACATAAGACCACGTTTCGGCGCCCAGGTTTTGCAGGAGTATTTGAATACGTGGACATGCCATTTGGACTCAAGAATGCATGAACTTGATTTTCCATGACCTCATTGGGAAGTCCATGGAGGTATATATTGATGACGTGGTAGTTAAAACGAAATTCTGAATTAATCACAAGGAAGACTTAAGGCAAGTATTTATCCGGATGAGACAGCATCAATTGAAGATGAATCCAGCTAAATGTGTATTTGGAGTACAAGCAGGAGATTTCCTGGGATTTCTGGTTCATCAACGTGGGATTAAGATACTAGATGACAAGAAAGAAGCAGTTTTCAATGCAATCCCGCCAAAGAGTAAGAACGAACTACAACGCCATTTGGGTAAAATCAATTTCTTACAACGGTTTATTGCTAATGTTGTTGGAAAAACACAACCGTTCTCAACTTTGCTCAAGCTTCAGAATCAGAAAGAGTTTGTGTTAGAGCCTATTCACCAAGAGGCTTTTGAAACTATTAAAGCATACTTAGCGAGCCCACCAGTCTTTGTACCGCCAAGGCCAGGGGTTCCTCTCAAGGTGTACATATCAGCTACTGATCATTCTATTGGGAGTTTATTAACTCGGGACGATACAGCAGGAGTTGAATGTGCTATTTTCTATCTCAGTTGTACCTTGACTGACTATGAGATGAGATGCCAATGGAAAAACTATGCTTAGCCTTGTATTTTTCAGGATGCAAGCTGAGACATTACATATTATCCTTCACCATATGCGTAATAGCATAAACCAATTTGGTGAAGTGCATGCTTTCGAGACCCATACTGAGGGGAAGGATTGGGAAGTGGATTCTTGCACTGTCAGAGTTTTCTTTACAGTACGTTCCCCAGAAAGCAGTGAAAGGCCAAGCGGTGGCTTATTTTCTGGCTCATCATCCAATGGCCGATGTCCGCGAGGGGCCGGAGTTAGACTTAAATCGTATTGATCTAGCACTTTGGTGTTTATACTTTGGCGGGTCAAGCACGAGAACTATGGCTGGGGCAGGAGTGGCATTGGTCTCTCCACGCGGCCAAACTTTTTCTTTTTTCTTTCAGGTTGGATTTCCGGTGTACAAATAACCAAGCAGAATACGAGGAACTTATCATAGGCTTGGAACTATTGCTAGATATAGAGATCATAGATGTGCACATATACGGAGATTCCCTGTTAGTAATTAGGCAACTTGAGACCAAATATAAGGCTGGATCAGTGTTAGAGCCGTACGCCAAACGAGCTTGTGAATTACTCAAGTTGTTTACCAAAGTAGAATTGAGCCATATTCCCCGCAAGGAGAATTATGCAGCAAATGAGTTGGCACAACTAGCAACGGTGGTGAACTTGCAAGATGGAGTACGCAAACGCATATTAAAAGTTGAACGAAGGACTCTGCTATCTTTCAACGTTCGCCAAGAAGAAAATAACGAATGGTATGTTTCCACACTCGATCATATTGATGTGGATTGGAGATAGCCCATTATCTCATATCTCCATAATTCAAATGATCCGGCAGACAAGCAGATTCGTTTCTTAGCTCCTAATTATATACTCAAGGATGAAGAGTTATATAGGAGAGGAAAAGAAGGCGTGTTCTTAAGATGTGTATATGGACATGACGCCAAACGATTGATGAGAGAAGTCCATCTAGGAGCAACAGGAGCACATCAAGCAGATCCAAAGATGCGATGGTTGATATGATGACATTGTTTTTATTGGCCAGGAATGCTCAAGGATTGCATCATGTTTGCTAAAGGCTGTGAGGAATGTCAGAAACATGGACCAATTAGCCACATGCCCAGAATACCATTACAGTCTATAATCAAGCATTGGCCAGCTCGAGGATGGGATTTGGACTTAATTGGGATGATTCAGCCTCATTCATCAGACGGGCACAAATACATCATAGTGGCTACTGACTTCTTTACTAAATGGGTTGAAGTTAGACCTCTCAGAATATCATCAGGTAAAGCTATTCGCCAGTTCTCATTTGAAGATATCATTTGCAGATTTGGCGTTCCTGAGAGTTTTGTTTCAGACAGAGGGGCAACATTCATGTCCGGAGAAGTCGATGAGCTTATGAAGGATTTTAGGATACACTTTCTCCATTCTTCTCCATACTATGCCCAATCCAACGGTCAAGCTGAAGTAAGCAACAAGATCATCATACACATCCTTAAACGAATGCTTGATAGCAATGCTCGATTGTGGCATGAAGAGTTATTCAATACTTTATGGGCCTATCGAACAAGCAAACACACCCCAACAGAAACAACTCCTTATGCTTTAATGTTTGGCCATGATGTAGTCCTGCCTTTGGAAATTAACGTAAAATATTTGAGGGTAATGGAGCAAAATAATCTGATCGGTGAGGATTATATATAGGCTATGTGGCAGGAACATGAAGACTTGGATGAGAAGAGATTAGCAGCTTATGACATTCTGTGTGCCGAGAAACGTAAGGTGGCTCGTGCCTATGACAAATGTACTAGGGGCCTGGATTTCATAGAAGGAGAATTGGTTTGGCGAGTGATACTACCTGTTAGCGAGAAGACTGAAGGCCGAGGAAAGTGGTCAGAAAAGTGGGAAGGGTCATACATCATTGATCATCTCTTAAGGAAAGGAGTTGTTCGCTTATGAGATCGAGATGGAACAATTCATGCTAATCCTATCAACGACCATTTTCTAAAGAAATATGTACATCCAGTTGAGAGTATGAAGACCCGTAAGCAGTAACTTAATTCAATTCATTCATGCTCCTTGGCAACTCTCGCCTGAATGAACTAAAGGGGTAACACATAAGGAATTAGACATAGTTAGCCAATACTTGTGGCTAAACTTCTCTTTCTCTTTTACAAAATATTTGTAAAGTCGTGAGCCAATACTTGTGGCTAAACTTTTATTGTCCCTAAATTTTTATTGCATTCATTTTGGGAAAGAGTTCATGCTCGCCAACCGCTGTGACCAAATTATGTATAAACTATGCTTGAGTTTATCAATAAGAAATATGTTAACAATAAGGAAATTCTTTATTTCGAGTACGAACAGATTACATTGAAACACAAAGTACAAAGGCTTTGCGACCTTAAGCTCTGATACCATATGAAGACAGGCTACGATCAGCAACAGAACAGAAAAAAATATATAGTTTGTCTTTCCAAATCCTCGAGCAGTTGATAGCTGGTCCCTGGGTATACGTATCAAATGTGCATACATTGAGGAAGGGACCTCAAGGGACAAAAGAAAGAGGATTTGAAATGCCAAGGAAGCTAGTTCAACAGCTCAAAAAGACCGTTGAAAACAAGCTGGCATATGTTGCCTTACCCAGGTTGAACTCTATGTCGTTCCTCTCCAAAACGTCCACATTCCTGGGACTTGCATCCTCCATACACAGAAAAACTGAACGATTGCTGGTGAGGAAGACATGGCAAGGTTGCCCCTGGGATTTTGACTTCGTTCCCCTGTAGATACTTATGGTGACTTGGTCAAGGCAACACCTGGACATAGATATCACTATCTAGTCCAGGTTTGGACATGGATATCACTATCTAAGGTGTGTAATATAGGAAGGTTTTTATCTGGAGGATTCTTCTGATAAGAAAGCCAGAACAAACAAAGGGTTTTCATCTCGCAAAGAAGCTTGGAAAGTATGACCAACAACAGAGAATGAGGATGCCATTTATAGAAAGAATACTACACTGAACCCTAGCGATAAAAGCTTCTCGAGATTAAATGTACCCACTAATAAAGGACACGTGTCTATTCGAGATTGAACCACAAAATGTTTTATCTACCCTGAGAGGAAGGCGTGATAAGTAAAAATAAATTTGGGCAGGTAAACGTATATTGAAGATTTGATTGATTGGGACAATGCATAGGGGATTCCAAGTTTGAAGATTAAAGACCATTAAAGGCAAATGACAATGGCAGGCGAGCGGTTAGTGTCTACAACGGGTCTACTTTTGTTAGGGTGATCCGCAGTAGGCCTATGTTTAAGGCCTAGCATTATTATTTGAAGCCCAAATGAAGTGCAATGATATCAAAATATTCAAAGTAACATTTGGATCCAATAAAAGTACTAAAGGTAATAGAATTAATTCTGAGATATCACAGTACAAAAGAGGAGAGGGCTTAATCTCTGAGGCCCAGTATTTATAACGAAAAGGCTTGGTCCTTTAAAGAAGATTTTAAAGACTCGAAGTCTCGCCAGGCTTGATTAAACGAGTGCAAGGCGCTTGCGACTTCCTCCTTAGCATCATTCAGTAACTGTGCTTGGTTCTCTCCTTCGTCCAGAAGTTGGCAAACAGAGGCTTGATTGGAATGAGCGTGTGAACGCAAGTGGTCCACTTCAGCTTGGAGAGCAGCCAACTCAGCCTCCTTGGCCACCAGAGTTTCTTGCTGAGATAAAATGTTCCTCATAAGTGCTTGAACTTAGATATTATCCTTTTACGTTTGGCGAGCAAACGTCTCCATCTCTTCTTTCTTGCATACCACTTCGAACTTCAGACGCTGATGAGCTTCATATTGATTGAGGAGTTGGCGAAGTCCTTCTTCAAAGATAGACATGGTTTGGAAAAGCTCCACAGGGGCAGTAGCCTTTAGATTTTTCACCTGTTCTTGAGCCTGATTGATACTCTGAAGGGAATCTAGGCTGGCTGAGAAGAACGTCTGAAGAGCAACTAAAATAGGAAGAGCAACGGCTGGAGGAGAGCTGAGAGCACTTAGCCTAGTTGAAAGCTCCTGCAAGATCAAGATTTGATCCTGAAAGGTGGGAGTTTGAATGGAAGGCCCTAATTACGAAGGCGGACCAGAAGCTTCTCTGGGGGAAATATCTTGATCTTCATCATCACGTTTTGGCGAGCTTGAGGGCTGTTTCACCGCGGCCATTGACACAGGCTCAAGAGAGTGGAGGGGAATGGACGACTGGAGCTAGTCTTGAAGGTCTGGGGAGATTCCCTTTTCTTCTGAATCAGCATGTTCTTCAAGAAGGATTATGCTGCTATTCAGAGAAGTAGGTGTAGACTAGAAGGAAACGTGAGGCGTCAGAAATTAATAAAAAGAGAATTACTATATAGAAGGAGTAAATGAAGTAAAGTATTACTTGAGGAAGGGACAAGTCATCGGATGCAACCAATCGCTGTGGTTCCTCAATATCATTGACCTGGACCTTTGGCAAAGGCGGAGCTTGAACCTCTGGCTCTAGAATAACCTCAACCAACCACTGTGGTTCTTTATTTGTGACTTGGAGCTCTGGCAATGGAGAAATTTGAATTTCTTGTTCTAGGATGACTTCATTATTTTGAGAAGCGTTATCCTCACCAGAAGGGGAAGAAAGATAGCAGGATTGGAGCTTAATCTATAGGCGCCGGAAGAGGGTTAGATGATCAACTACTTCTTTCTTCTCGGCCTCTTCAAGCTCCCTTAGGATTATTCTAGCTAGGAATCTGATGATAAAGTCTTTACAACACTCTTTCCTGCGGTTTATGATTTCTAGCTCTGTTACAATGTCCTCGCCTTCAAACATTATGCTGGAGTCATCAAATTTTAATATATAGGCCTTGGTCGCACCCTTCAAAAAGCCTCTCCCCCAATGAGTCAACGATGTAGTAGGCATTGGCGTCAGCTTTGAGGACAAAGAAATGATCCTTCCAGCTCACCAGATATACTTGAGGCTTTGTGCTCTTGCTGACATTATCCCATACTTGATCAAAGGACACAAGATCTTTCAGGTTGCAAATTTGTCTGGGCTAAGGTACCCAATGAAGAAGTCGTCAGAAGAAATCTTTAAAGGCCTGATGTTTGCCTTCAGAATCGTCTCAAGATCAAAATGTTTATCAGGAAAAGAGCTGGCGAGGGCCTCATCCTTGCAGAGCTCCTACCTTTCCAAAGAACCTTAGACAATGAGGTCATCAAATTCAAACACTGTGGGAATGGCATTTGAATTCAAAAGTAGCCAGTGAGCAATGGTGAAGACCAATGCTGAATATGCACTTGCCCCAGACAGTTTCTTGCTTTGTTGATCGAAGGAGGCAAGAAAGACATTGATTCGAAGATTAACTTGTTCGTCACTACTCACGACTTCTGTCATTTCCTAGTTGGCACTTGGGGAAGCTTCCAAGGCCAAAGGAGGTTGAGAATCCTCTTGGCAAGCGGATTTAGAACCTCGGGTTTTTAGAGAGTCGTCGGATGAAGAATCAGTCCCCCTGAGACTGGTAGATAATAAGCGAGTCAGTTATATTCAGTGAGACAACAAGAATGGTGAACAATAGTAAAGAATTTTGATACTTACTGACTGCCCAGAGATGTTGGATATTTTCTTCTTTGGGGCTTGCGAGCCAACATCGATGTCTGTTTCTAAGACATGCTGTTGATTATAGAAAGAAGAATTTGGTCAAACGCTATTAAGAAATTGCTAACCAATGTGGCAAAGTTAAACGAAAGAAGTATACATGTGGCCATGGAGTGTTGTTGCTGTTTTTGTACAATCTCCCTAGGATGGCCAAATCTTCTTTATTTGTAAATTTTCTGTCAAAATCACAGAAGATGCTGGCAAATAGAGCAAGCGGTCCTACCCTTCGTATATTTTCCCAAAGCTGGGAATGCCAAACTAAATACGTCTTGGTGACCGATTTAGAGATGACAAGTGGCTTCCTCAAAACAAGGATTGTCACAACCGGGAAGCCAAAATGTACATCTTGTACAGCATGCACTGAAGGATGTCCAAATCCTCACCAAAGGCTATATCCGTTCAGAGAACAGTCGAGTAGCATGGGTGCATTCTGGGTTAGCCCAACCTGTCTGGAGAAGTGGTTTGGAGCGTACAGCTCTTACTCGGGGCAGGAACAATCAGGAACTAGCAAGTCCTAACACACGTGACTTTGAAGGAACAGGTTCCTCGCAGAGTCATCTTGCTCTGGCGAGGGCATAAATCCACTGGCGAGGCTACAGGGATGGCGACGATTCAGGATTATTTCAACTGCTGCAGTCAAAAATTTTGCATGCGAGCAGAGGTGTGTGAAGCACGCTTGATTGGACCATGTTCTGGCTCTAGAAGATGTAGTCGCCAAGGTTTGGCCCAGGAGTTTTCCTTCTTCGAATGAACGGATTTCGGAAGGCCAAAAGAAAGGGAAGTACATCCACAACCAGAACTCTACCATCCAGAGTGGTCTCGATTGATTAAGGTCGAGTTTTGAAAGAAAAACTCGTCGCAAGCGGTAGTAGATATAGGCAAGGACGGATTCCGCTAGACCCAATTGTTCGCGGTTGAAAAGGCGTTCAGCAAGGTTAGTCCAACATTTGTTAACCTTCGCGGAGGTAGAGCAGAAGATATACTTGGATAGCCAATACTCCAGAAAGGCTATGCCTCCTTGATCAGTATTTTTCTCCTTCTTCGCGAAGTGGTCAACCCAGGCGGAGCAGGAGGAAGGTTGGTCCTTGAAGGCTAGGATTGTTGTTTCGTGTGTATGATTGAAGAACCAGATGTTGCTAGACACGGGAACTCATAATAAAGCATAAAAGTCAAGAATGGTAATGCTTACATCACCGCAAGGAAGACAGAAGCAATTGACTGAGCAATCCTAAAAGCACATGGCGGCGGCAAATGGAGCTCGGGTTCTACCAGCGAGAAGTGAGAAACATAAATCAATAAGTTGGGAGATACCAACTGCTTCCCATCGATTAGCATCTATTCCACGACAAAGCCTGTACCAGGCGAGGTCTTCCTTGTTTGGATGCGGCCATTTGCCAATTAGACAAAGGGTGTCTTTGTTCATCCATTCTCTAGGCTCTACCTTTGGATTTTTCTAAAAGATGAGGGCCGAATTGCAGAGGGGGCGACGAAGAAGAGGAAAGAGTTCTGGGTTTATTAGAGATTCGAGAAAGGGACCAAGCAGGCCAGTGTCATTGCTTAGGTTGATTCCCAGATGAATGATGGCCTCTGGGTTTTGTCGTTTAATGACGTCTTTGATGTTTTTGGTGAAATTCTAGACATCTTGTTCTGAGTAAGAGATGGACATATCTTTGCGATGAGGCATGGTTTTGATCGGAGAAGATGGTTAGCGTCGAGGATGGAAAGTTTAAGATTTCCGGAGAAGCTGAAGGATTGAAAGTGGGAGAAGTGAAGAAATGCTATTGGGAATGGAGTTTGATTGATGTGGCCGTGCACTTTTATAATACGTCAGTCGGAGTGCCACGGCTTTTTAGAGAAGTTGCCTAATGTGGCGCTTGCATGTGAAGTTACCGTTTGAAATAACAGCGTGATGTTTGGAAAAATTCAAGCATTTTTGCTTGCATTGGTAATTTAAGCTCAAAGCCTGAGGGGCAATGCATGGACTTGAAATGAAATATTTCCTATTGGACTTGGAAGGCTGAGTCTGGTGAGCAGCCCGAGTAGGCTGAAGTCTGGCGAGCGGCCCGAATCTGTGTTGGGTTATGACGATAAGTTAGAATCCATACGACTTGAAGATTATTCAACCTTTCCTACGTTGGTTAGGTTTCCTTTAGGATAGCATCAAAACTATATAAGGATAAGAACGTGTGCTGGTAAAAACTCAGAGTTATATTGAGAATGAAAGAGCAGAAGAAGTACAAGAGAATCAAAATTCGATTACTGTGCAGTATAGAAGGAGAGCGAGAGCAATAGAGAAAGGGTCTCCGATCAAATACAAAGGATTTACTATACGCAAACACATCTCGTCAGAGATTCTACCCTGCAACCAGGCGATCAAAGTGTTTGTCACCTATCGAGTGAAAGTATCAAGATCAAAGGACGCAACGCAACTGGAAGATTGAAGAGCTTGTCACATATGAAGTAAGAGTTTGGATATCCAAGGAAGCAAAACCCCAATGTTCTCAACACACTGTCAAAAGAAGTTGCTCTGCTTTGCACTGATTAAGGAAGTGTTAGGTATCGATTTCTGTGGCTCTGCAAGAGACACGAAAACCCAAAGTCCTAGGTCACTAGGCGAGAAAGACTCATTTAGGCGAGGTTGGTGCTCTCCCCGCCTTAATCGCTTAATCAAGAAGTCAGACATCGAAGCTATATATTCATATTCCGTCATGAGACGGTGGCACGCCAGCACACGAAGCACAATAGGATAAGCCGACACCTGTGCTTATACTATCCAAAATCAATAAAATAGACAGTTTGGAAGAGGCTCTCTACGCGCTCCTCGCCCGAGAGATTTTGGAGTCAAACACAGGTGACATTGCCAAAAGACAAAGCATGACATATAAGCACTTCAAACACAAGTTTTTCTCATATAAGCATACCAAGATATCACCCATAACCCAAACAATGTGCACACAAGGTTATAACCCCTCAAAAGCACAGACTTAAACAGAGAATAAACAGAAACAAAGCACAAACATAAACTAAGCCAAAATCCCTTATCCCTAAACTATAAACAATGATTTAAACTATAAACAAAGGATAAATACTCCTCAACACTAGATTAAAGCCATAACAACTCGAATGAAACAGTAAGCGCAGTCATTAACCCTAGAACTTTCTCTTCTAACAAATCGCAATTTTTCTCTTCAAAACAAGATTTGGAAATTATACTTAGGTATTACACGGCCATCGAAAGGAAATTGTGATCACCGAGTGTGAAATGACCAAATTACCCCTCAAGACCCCGCAACAGTTATTCCACGTCATCACAAAGACGGCTCGTTCACGGACAAATGGATGAAAAAATCATGTTTATCGTATTTTCAAAGTTCAAATACCATGTTGATAGTTTTGAGAGTTCGAATACTAAACTTATATGTCCGCGAGAGTTCGAGTACTTCAGATTAATTTTTTCCTTATTCGAAACCCAAACATTTGTATTTTAGCCTATGGCCATATAAGACCATTTGCTCCGAACTTGTCACGGCCCTCTCCATGAATTCTAGTAGAAGTTTATAACTCGGTCCAACGAAAACTAGTGAGAGAGTTGGCTGCTCTTGGTACCAGTACCTCCAAAACCCTCCGACAGTCGGCCTCGTCTTTCTTTCCCCACTTTCATTTCCTTTCCTTTCCGTCCTCTCCTTTTGACCCTTGTGTATATTTTGGACCTTTTCCTCCATTTTAGACCACGCTGGTATAAGTTTGTATAACTCTGTAGTCTAGTCATCACTTGGAAAACCACAGCAGAGAGATTCTGTTGAAGCTCCAAAAAAATGCCTAGGTTTGTCCTGAAAGCTGGGAGCAGACCGCCATGGGTGGGTTTGGCAGCGGCAGTTTGGGTCCAAATAGCTGCCGGAAATGCCTACAATTTCCCACTCTACTCTCCTTTGCTGAAATCAGTACTGGGTTACAATCAGATGCAGCTGACCATTCTTGGAGTGGCCAGTGATATTGGGGAGAGTGTGGCTTTGCTTCCAGGGATTGCCTGCAACAAGTTCCCTCCTTGGGCTGTGCTTCTGCTTGGTTGTGTGCTTTGTTTCTTGGGCTATGGGGTTCTCTGGCTTGCTGTTAGTCAGACTGTTATGAACATGCCTTATATTTTGGTGAGTTACTCTTAATGTTCCTGTTTTTTTTTTTTGGGAAATACCATTTCCGATTGATTGTAGGGTTTTGGGTTTTACGTTTTGACTGGCTGTTGAATTTCTCTGCTCCAAGTATTGAAAGGAAGCTATCAATTGGAAATGATTTGGAATATTTAATTATGTAGCTGGACAATGCTTTAGCATTTGAAAAATATGATTATCTGGAACTTTTGAAATTGAGTGTAGTATACGTTATTATCTTGTTTGTGTAGTTCTTCAGTCAGTGTCTTAGTGTCTACCACTGTGATCTTGGTGTTTCTTTAATTATATTTTGAAGGTGATTTTGACAATATAGTAAATCACCCTGATATCCAAATACTGTAGTTAAAATTCTTGTCTTTGAAAATCTCACAATGTTGAGGAGATGGCCATTTGTCTGTTTAATGGAATGTGGAAGATTTACCATAAAAAATAAAAAGAGCATGATCGCAAAATTTGCAGTATAAATGCTTAATCATAATTTTCAATTAGCATGAACTTATTGAAAAAAAAAAAAAAACCTCCATGTAATGTGCAATGGGCATATGCTCTTGCTAAGCATGCATTGATCAGAGTTTCAACTCATATGATATATACTCATGAACTTTTGCAAAACCCTCCATCTACATGTGCAGTTGACAATGCACTTGCTAAGCATTCATAGAGCTGAGTTTCAACTCATATTATATTTCAACTTCTTTTCCACTAAATTGTGGTTGCACTTGTATGGTTGTTATTATCTTTGACTTTAACGTTGCCTGGAGTTACTAGTTGGGTCTCTTTACTTTTCTCTGATGTCATGTCGTTAATCTGTTCAATGACTATCTCATTGCTTGGTTTTTCATGGAATTTTCTAAGCTATGAGAGATTGTTTGGCTTTTCACGAGAGTAAAACTAGCAACATGAAATGCATTTTAGTGCATCAACTTGTTATCCACATTTCAATATCTTTCTTGTGTTTTTTTTTTTGTTCGGCTGCATCTACACTGTGTCCTCATTCAGAACATTTTTTATTCTTTTGAGTTATTGGCACGCCTTCACTTTGGGCAATGATAATTCTATTTATCTCATTACCTCTTACGTCTGTCTTTTACTGCTGTGGCAGGTATTTATTACAATTCTCATTGCCATGAATAGCAATGCTTGTTTGGCACAGCTGTGCTTGTTACCAACATGAGGAACTTCCCTCTCAGTACAGGCACTGTTGCTGGCATTCTTAAGGGCTATATTGGTATTAGTGCTGCAGTTTATACAGTGGTATACAGTTTGGTGCTTAAAGAATCTGCTTTAAATCTACTGCTGTTTCTTGCTCTTGGACTTCCTGTCTTATGTTTAGCCTTGATGTACTTTATACGGCCATGTACTCCAGCTTCTGGCGAAGATTCTTCAGAGCATGTCCATTTCCTCTTCACTCAAGTTGTTAGCGTTGTGCTTGCATTTTATCTTCTCACAATCACAGTAGTGTACCAGATAGTATCTCTTAGTGATGCAGTTTCCTACATTTTGATAGCTATTGTGATTATTCTTCTGCTGTCTCCTCTGGCAATTCCTGTCAAAATGACGTTATTTCCAGCAAGGGCACGGATTGATTCTTCTGACCAGCTTGCTCCACAAGAAGGTTGGGCAACTCAAACAGATCCTTTGCTAACACCATCCTCATCAGCTACAAATTTTGGAAACATTGAGGATGACTCTTCAGATGTGGAAACACTTCTTGCTATTGGGGAAGGGGCAGTGAAGAAGAAAAGAAAACCTAAGAGGGGAGATGATTTTAAGTTTCAAGAAGCTTTTATAAAGGCAGATTTCTGGCTGCTTTGGGTTGTATATTTTCTTGGAGTTGGTTCAGGAGTAACAGTACTCAATAATCTAAGCCTGATTGGGGTTGCATTAGGCAGCAATGATACGACAATATTGTTGGCTCTCTTCAGCTTCTGCAACTTTGTGGGTCGTTTGGGTTCAGGTGTTGTTTCTGAACACTTTGTCAAGTAAGTACTCATTGACTTCCACCTTTGCCCCCAATAACACTGATTCTGATATTTCATTTAATTATGTTATCTTATATGTTTTGCCAACTTAAATTGTGTTTTGTGTACCTTCAATTATTTATTTATTGAGAACAATCTTTTGAAAATGCACATTAGTGAGTGTCCCGTGATGTGTATCCTTGCCTTCCATCCAGTATAGGATTAGCATATATTTGGCATTTTACGTTGTACTTTCTGGAATAAAAAACAAATTAAAACCACTTAGTTCTGCTATTCACATTTGACCTGAGAGGCTGCAACCACTATACAGATTTTTCACTGTACCAGTGTACCAAGACTGCAGAAATTTTATGGTTCCAGAACACCATCAGATTTCTTCTGGCGTCTTTTTCATGAAGGAGTTGTTTTCGTACTTCTTTAAGTACAATATTAATTTCTTTCATCTGTCCATTGCAGGAGAAATACGCTTCCTCGCACATTTTGGATGATATGTGCACATGTTTTGATGATTGTTTCGTTCATTTTATATGCGTTGGCTCTGAGTGGTTCACTCTATGTTGCAACTGCCTTGCTTGGTACCTGCTATGGTGTTCAGTATTCTATAATGGTTCCAACTGTCTCCGAACTTTTTGGCTTAAAACACTTTGGAATAAATTACGGGTTCATGTTATTAGGCAATCCAGTTGGTGCAGTTCTTTTCTCAGTTCTTCTTGCTGGTAATTTATATGATGCTGAAGCTGCCAAACAAGGAAGCTCTTCCTGCATAGGTGCAGAATGTTTCGGGATCACATTTCTAGTTTTAGCTGGTGCCTGTGGATTAGGCACCATCCTGAGCATAATTTTGACAGTTTGAGTACGTCCCGTTTACCAGATGCTTTATGCCAGGGGTTCCTTCTGTCTACCTTCAAATGCAGTCCACTGATGATTGATGTTATTTATGTGATGACATCAAGCCATATAGATGTATGGAGCCAAGTTCCGATGAAGTTATTCAGATAACTAGGAAACATCTGCACCTTGTATCTGCTGCAGTTAGCACCATAAGTGATCCCTGTTCAGGCCGGCAGCATATTTTGGTCGTGTGCTATCACGGAGGAGCCAATTCCATGGTAACCACTATGAAGGCCAAGATTGTGGGGGGTTGATATCCAAATTGATGATTATTAAACTTAGTAACACTAGGGAATTTTTTAGTATTTGGGAGATCATTTTCTCTTCTTCTGTTGGTCATCACAATTATCTATAATGTATGTCATTGAGGTATCTAGAATGAAATCTATTGGTAGCCAACCTCCATAGGAGGGTTGACATGTCAATGATGCAACTGGTTGTTGTTCAGCATGTCAAGCTCTGTAGTCCCAGTCTCATTTGTTATCTCACCTAACAAACAGGCCCTGTAATCTAGAACATTAAAACCCAATTTGATATACTTCTGTGGTCCATATAGGTACATCATCTATACTATTTTGAAGATTGTGAAAGACTGAAAGTAAACACCATAACATAGATGCTCTTCTTTATAACCTTACACAGATTTAGCTGTCAAAATAACATCTAAATAGCGCTATAGCTGTTGAAGAAACATTGCTACGCCAAATACAATTTTGTTGTACATTTTGACCTATTGCTGTGAGATAGTCTGTCATCAAATTACTGAAAGACCATGTTTGTGAAGCTTCGCCGAAGCCTCTGGTTTTTGAGCGAGGAAACCCGGCCTCTTTCTTAATCATACTAAACCCTACTGTTTCAAATTCATAAATAATATCGACATATAAAAGATATTAAAGTAGGAGACACTCTGATTGTTAAACTAGTAGAGCCTTTGGATAGGAAGTTTCACCCAATGCATGACCCACTTGCACTAGAAAAGCTAAACAGACCTTGTGCTTCTGATGAACAAAGCCAAAACTCTCTCTGTTGATTTATGCACCCAAAAAAACCCATCTCTCACTATTAGAATTAGGAGAAATTAGGGAAAATTCCTTGCAATTTATTAATGTTATAAAAAATCCATCTGCATTTTCATTGATGGATTTAGTCCCTACAATCCAAATACATTTCATTTTAATAGGGATGAGTTAATGTTCAGGTTTTGAGATACCGGGTATACTCTTTAACCTAGTTAATTAAAAATGTTGCCAAGTCATCGTCTTTAAAAAATGGTAATAATCTAATTTCAAATCTCACCAATATTTACCTATGTTTACCGAAAATTGAGATAGGTAAATCCCTACAAAATTTATTTACATATTAACATTTTCCTACTGCCTTACAAATAGGTTATTTACATATATAAATGAGATAGGTTATTTACCTATATATATATAGACAATTGAGAATAGGCCGATTAACTACAGACACTATTGGTTTCTACATCCATTGTCTAATCTACCTACAGACATATATATTATTAATTTACCTACATATATATAGGTTAACTGAGAATAGGTCAATTGCGCACACTAGTGGCTTCTACTTCTTCTACTTCCATTGCTTAATTTGCCTACACTTCATATTGTTGTTCATAATTTACCTATATATTTACAATGTATTTCTTACATACAATGTACCTAGTTCCATTCAAGTTACATATACCCATAATTTAACTAGTAATTCTTATATAAAATTTATCAGTATAATACACCTAAATGTTTTGTAATATAATTTTCTTGATGTATATTTTACCTAATTTAAAAAATAGTTTATATTACAAATTGTGTAATTGTGGCATTGTATGTAAATAGTTTGAAATCAATGACACAAATATATCTTAATTGTTACTGTGATTAATATTGGTCCTAAATCTTTTAAAGAAAATATATATTGATGGACTATATTCTTTAAAAAGAATGAAGTTTTATCTGAATAACCCTTAGAATTACCACCTTAGACAGATGAAGAAACAGTGAAGAATTACAGCACATGCAAACCAACCAAGCTAGAAAACAACAGGACAAAGTTTCATGTAGGTTTCAAGTCCTGGAACATGGTATCCCACTTGATCTCTTCAAATCCGGTAGACCAATAACCGTCATCCCAACCGTCCATCTTCTCCTCCTTACGAAGACCATACACCACCGGAGGACTCGAGAAGACGTCACCGTGAAGCTGCCCGGGAACCACCACTGGACTATCGGCACAACCATTTGTGAGCAACAACCTGGTTGCACTGGCTTGCTGTACTTGTTTTGTCACCCCCAACTTGTTGTTCTTGTTCCTCTTCATCATGGCACCTCTAAATCTCGACCTGTAGTTACTAGGCAGCGGCACGAGTGCTAGAGCCGATGAATCTTCATTACTCCGGCGAGTCCACGAGCGTATGATCTCGGCAAAGCACCTCTTGGTCTTCTTGATCGCCACGATGAGCCTCGTCATGGACCGAGGTCTACTACCCTTTTCACTTCTTGCGAGCTTGAGGATCTCTAGCCTGTGTTTGGCTATGGAGATTCCCATGCTCTGAAGAAACTCGTGGTTGAAGTAGACTATGTCTTCCTCCTCCAGCTCGTTGTGAGCAAAAGAAAGACCGTACTCGTACACCAGCGAGGATTCTAGGCCGGTTTTGGTTAGCCATGAGAACCAGTCCATGATGACGTAGATAGAGTGGAAGTGTAATTGAGTTTGTGTCTAGTGCATGTGATGATTTGAGAAATGGGAAAGAAAAAGAGAAAGAATGAGGGTGTATATATATAGAGGCCTTTCCTAAAGTATACTTATTTTTTGTCATTTTTAAATATAGGGTATTACATAAACTTTTTGATCATATTTTAACATCTCTACCGTTCAATTATTAAGTTTATATGAGTTGATCATTCATATAAATTTTCAGCCAAAATGGTGGTCGTTAAGCTATCGAATTAGGTTAAATCAATGGACGGACCAAATCTGTCAAACCTGAATCGTTCATACGTATAAACTTCAATTACAGTTTTGAATATCTTAATGATCACCATTTTAGCTGAAAACTTACAGGCTTGATCTACACATAATGACCTAAGATCTGAACGGTAGAGATGGTAAAATATGATCGAAAAGTTGGTGTAATGCCCTATACCTGAAATTGACAAAAAAAAAAGGATACCTCAGTGGAAGGATGCTATATATATATACTTCTTATCAAGTGCGAAGACTCGCACTGAAACTTCTGTGTGAAGTTATATTTTACACAAAATCGACAATGTTATTTTATCAATCGACAATGTTATTTTATCATTGGAATTAATCACCTTTTATATGCATATAGAAGGATCGTGCCTATAAAATTTCAGCTCAATCGAAAATATTTTGACTATTTGATCACACATTCAAAATTTGAGTTAAATCGGACAATATATATGCATTGTTAAATAATACAACGATCAAATAGTTAAAACATCTCTGATTAAGCTAAAATTTCGCAGATGCGATCATTGTATATGTATCTAAAAAATAATTAATTTTAATAATAAAATTATATTTTTAATTTTATATAAAATACAACATTACACCAAATTTTGAATACAAAGTTTCACACTACTTAGATGGAAACTATATATATAAAGTGGGATGGAGATGATGGAATGTGAAGGTTAAGTGTACAGGGGGTGGTGGAGTAGTTAAGGGTGACTTAGATTAGATCGTCTTGCTAGCTTTTGAGGTTTTAGGGGGTTTGATTTTTTAATTCTTTTGTAAAATGTAGGTAAGTTGTTAGTTGAAGCTTGAGGGTGACTAAAGAGAAAAGGAAAATGTGGTGTGGGGTATGAGTGTCCATTATCCTCCAAAATGGGTATGTGCTATCAAACTTTATGGGAGTGAGAGGAGGAGTAAGGTTTAGGGTTCCATGTGAAATTGCAATGCCACGAATCACGGTATGGGAACATATGAGGGTGCGTGGGTCTCTCCCATTACTAGGGTTTGTGCATCAATTTGGTTAAAGGAAAGTGGGATCTATACAGATTTGCTCAAACTAGAAAATTGACAAGCACCCTCTTTTGCAAGCTAGCTAGGGTTTAATTGGGTGCTTATTGAGTTATTATCGAACTTTAAACAAGAACACGATAACCGTCTTGATCGATCGAAATAAGCATGACGAGAAAATTTAAGAAGGATATCTGAACCATGCTAGCTAACTTGTCTCCTCATCATTCATGTCCACTTTGGTTGAACTAGAAGTGAATCAACCATAGGTTGCTGCCTGATTATATGAACCACACATGATGAATTGTAATTTTTCTATAATTTGCTAGCGTAAATTGTATGAATTCAAAGAGCTTAAAATGATTAAAAGGCCTTTTGAAGTCACCAATTTCACTCAATCATATAATTTCCTATCAAATAAAGAATGCCCTGTAGTACTTAATTAGTTCACTAATTACTAAACGGTTGTTGTGCCATTTGATTAATTAGCTAGTGATCATGAAATCTTATACAAGCAATGTGTGACATGACATAGTGCCATTTTTCTTAGCGTTACTAGAAAAGGCTTTTGCCAATTTGCCTTATGCTGACATGCATACTCGAGCATAATAAGAATCAGCTGACATGCATGATGATGTATATTTTAAGTGGTAGGTTTTCTTTTTGTCTACTACTATCTGCCTGTCACCAACTAATTAAAACATATAGTATTTGCAAGTACTAAAATGAGGATCGGATATTAATTAAAGCACAAGCATTAATATTTACACACACAATAATCTTTGGCTAGCTAGCTCTTTTAAAAATGAGGTACACGTTTGATGAGCTATTATCATATTGAATTCGACAATGAGACAAACATAATTAACAGTCATACAAAATTGAAAGGAGATAGGAGGTACGGTTCTCGGACGTCTATAATCAAGATTTAAGATTTGTTGATGATTTTTTTAATTAAAAAATATAATTTGGACTCACTTTCTAAACATTGAAAAAATTAACCGTTCGAGATTTATTTACATATACTTAATATGAGTCGATCATTGTTACAAATTTTCAACCAAACAAAAAAGGTTAAGATGCATGCATGTCAAATAAGCTTAAACTATTGGACGAACTTAATATGCCAAATTAAACTTGAATGATATATCATGATTATAAATGTCTTATCATATCATGATTACAAATTTCTATTAAATATTTTATTTTTATAAACAGCGTATCACGGTTAATTTGCCAAAAAATTTATTGAAAAGTATGTCTAATAAAAAAGTTCTCATCAACTTATCAAAAAAAAAAATTCTCATCAAATCCCTATAATACACAGCTACTAATTAAAGCGGAAACTATTTGCATAGTCTCTATCTTTTGTAGTCAAACTAATTAGTACATTGACTTATACCTAAGCCTCGAGTGTGAATATTGTATATAGAATAGAACAAATAAAAGTATCTACTAATAAAAGCCAGCTATATATAGTGTAAAATTAGTGTGTAAGACACTAAAAAATACCCACTGCAGCTTTGGTCGACTGCCTTTGTAGACATTTCTCCTTTAGCAGTCCTCTAATGTTGCTCACCAAAAGAAAAAGAAAAAAGAAGCCGCTAATTCTTATCAATAAAGTGGCCTTCTTTCTAAATATTAATATCGAAATTATACCCTTTTGTGTTGAATATCGTCTCCAACGAGCTAGAATGTTTAATTGATTAGAGATGAGAGATCAGTTACATTTTGGACTAGCTAGAAGAGCTTCACGGGGCCCTAGTATATTAGAGTGGAGAACTCGAGATTCAATTCCATGTGAATGAGCATATATTCTGTTCAGAGAGGATTTGTAATCTTATCGATGATCGATTAAGAGCTATTGGAGTTTCTGAAACAAACAAATAGCTAGAAAACAGAGAATGGTATCTGATTGCATGAAAAATGCACTTAGGAAAATGGGATTGAGGAGTCGATGAGCTGTAGTACAATGATAAGGACTTAAAATTGTGATGTAGTACAATGATAAGGACTTAAAATTGTGATGATTGAAGTCACATGTTTGAATCTTATAGAGCCTAAAATGACACGTTTAATATCAAAAGAAAAAGAATGAGACTGAGACTGAGGAATAAGGATCCGGCCATTAAAATTTGTATCTTCCTATATTTTTTCACTACATACTCTATAACAATCCGGATAAGTCTTGTTTCATGCATGAATTATTGCTTCATCATGTTGCATATCGCATGTGAGGAGATCAGGAGATCTTCATTGATTCTCTTGCAAACATATCGCCAATTCGCCGTAGTTGATCATGTTGAGCATCTTCAGTACCAATCATATCATGAATGATTACTTATAGTTTACACTCATCTTAGGAATCTTTTCATCTGGAGCTTATTACCCGTGTTCACAATAGACATCTTCTTCACCATTAGTCTTGTATGTTGGTCTCCCTAGCTAGCTGCTTCTTTCAACTCCTGAGTTACTTATTAACCTGTTACCCGAGCAAATGGGAATTCACTTGCATTCTTCCCCATCAAACACCCGCAGCCTAAACAATATTATGCTAATTCACGCTATGTCAATGAACAGAAGTTGGCTGAAGGCTTTTCCAAATGGGACACAGTGCTGCAGCCTATGTCTCATAACCCAAAGGAATGAGGAATCCAATGACAGAGTGTAGTGATGAATGAAGGGACTGATGACTGACCATAAAATTTGTTTAATTACAGACGCTTCAGAGTCACAGTATGCTAGGAACTATTTATGTTCTTCAAGATGTGGCAGTGGAGCAAAAGGAGGATAGCCTTCTCTAGCACTATGCAATTTTTCAGGCACCAAATTGGAGTCTGATTCTGATCGAATTCGAAGATCATCCAATTTCGGCCAACTATCACCATTATCCCCTTTGTTTCGAGAAAGGACATTATTCAGACAATTAACAAATGCAAAGATGAATAGCTAGCACTATAGCAGTATAGACACAATAATAAAGGAGATCCTGAAGAATTTTGTTTGTTCGTGTTTGGAAGCAGCATTCTAATCGTGAATCCCGATACGAGATGACCACCGGCCCTACTACTGTCGTTTGCTTTGGTCATTCCAGCAAGCAGAAAAAGATAGATCCAGGTCGGGCAAGGGGCTAAACTGGTTCTTGCTTATTAGTCGATGCGATCTCATCCTGTTCACCTGGGGCACACAACGAGCAGTTGCCCATTTGAAATTTCCTATGACATTCCTAGTTTGATGAAATATGACGTGGAAGTGGTTCCTCAATCGCCCGTAGGAAAAACTTCACACGGCCCAGAAAAACACCTAATTCGACTAAGTCGTTCCAATCCGAGCCTTGAAATAGGTCTCCAAAGTCTAAGGAAGAGACTTTATTTACTATGAGCATCCGCACCCATTTTATGGATAGAAAATCTTATTTTGAGGAATTCTTCACCCATTTGAGGAATTCATTTTCAACAGGAAGTTATATTCTTGTTTTTCATGCAGCGGTGCCAAAAATAAGACTTCTTATTATTATTTATTATTATGTAATTTTTAAAAAAAATCCGATTAATATTTTCACCTAATAATTAATCGACACGTGTCATTCCAGATCAGATAATTGATAGAGGATTTCTGATAAGATTTCCGACAAGTAATTTTGAGACACGTGTCATGTCTACGTGTCAGTGTTAGCAAAATTATTGATTGAAGATATTCGGTAAGATTTCCGGTAAGATTACAAACTAATGAGAATGAGACACGTGTAATGTCTACGTGTCGGTGTCGGCAAAATTATTGATGAAGATATTTGGTAAGAATTTCGGTAAGAATTTCAACCAATCGACGGTCGAGACGTGTCGTTATCTAAAAAATTCTAGTAATTCAAAATGACTATAATTAAAAAAGACCACTACCCCAAAGTTTCAAATTTGGCTTCAACTTTGCGAAACGAGAGGATAATGTGTTTTTGGTCCTAGTTTTCGGCATCGATTCACCATAATCTAGCTCTCAATTCTCTTTGAAATCGCCATAAACCTTTTCCCACAATTTGTCGACCTTTTGTCGATTTCCGGTGATGGAATCAACACTAAAACGACAATAAAAGATGCTCAATCGTACATCTTCCGAAATAAGCCAATTTGTTGTCATTTTTTCCCAAAAAAAACAAAGAATTTATAGGAGAGATGGAGAGAGGGAGAGAGTGAATTTGTTGTGCACAAATTGGTGTGAGAAATGAATGAAATAAAGGTAGTATTTCTAGAAAAAATGTATGGGTCATTAGCAATTTTTTGGGATTTTTTTGAAATTTTTTTGGGTTTTATTTTGCAATTATTTCATTTCTTGCCGAAGTAGCCGTTATATTTAAATCTGAGCCGTCAGATGGTTTAAATCCGTTCGAAATGGACGGCCTAGATCAACTTAGTCATTGATCTGTCCATTGCCCAGGAGCTGCCACGTGTCGCCTTCCTATTCGCATGTAATTTTTTTTTACTTTTCCACTGGTAGAAAAAAAATTACGTCAGCCTGGTGTCACCCACGTGAGTGGGGCCCACCAGGCGGATGTGTAACGACCCGAACTTTGAGTATATAATTATCAGCACGACATGTGATTATCGAGAGTTGATTGTGCATATGTGGTTTGTTAAGAACTAAATTATCGGGCAAGAATTTGATTTAAGTTCCTGCGCGGAAATTGTAAAGGATTTGATTTTGAGCTCGTAGGAGGTTTCGGAGGATTTTTCGGATAATCAGAGAATATAAAATGAATATTTGAAATTGTCATCGAGTTATTCGTACTTATCCGATTGTGTTGGAGTTCTCCAAGTCGTGAGTTTGGTCGGTTCGCGATGTATAAATATCGAATAGTCGTAAAAGTAAGAAAATCACATATTTGGGCCGTTTGACCAGCTTTGACCGAGTTGACCCGTTGGAGCTCCACCGACCTGGTTTGAGTTCGCTGTTTGACCCTATAATTTTGGCCACCTCCGGCCGTGTTCTTGGTATGGTTAGAAAGCTCTTGTGATTTCCTATTGATTCATGTATTCATTTGTGAGAATTAGTTGAGTTTGGAGTGAGTTCGAACTCGGTGAAGTTTGAGATTTTCGCCGGAATCAGGTGGCGGTTTTCGGCGAGATTTGGCGTCGGGTAGGTTGGGGGTTTGTTTCCCTTCAACCTCTAGATACTTTCTGGGCTGTTTATTTGGGACAAGGATGAGTATTGTGGTGGCCCGTGTTGGTCACCGGAGGGGAGGTTTCGGCCTCCTCTTTCGATTGGAATTCCGGCCAGTGTAGAGGTGGTTTGAGATTTTGGTTTTGGGGGTTTGGTGGGCTTGAGGAGAGGATCATTTTAATGTATAGCTCGCCGGAGAATGTCACCATTGGCGGCGGTGGTCAACGGCGGAGCTCTAGCGAGGGGTTGACTTTTGAGGTTTTCAGAGATTTTTATGTCGTTCCGCTCGTAATCGTGCCCCGATCGTAGTCGTGAGGTTTTTGAATTGAATTGAGTGTTTTAATTTGGGATAAGGGATGTTTGGGTATAATTTGGGAATTTTATTATCCTCGTCGATATTTCGAGCGATACGCTTTTCGAGAACACGGGATTCTTGACGTATTTGCTCCATATGTTGAAATCGAATATGTATTGATCATATCCCTGTTATTCAGGTGATCGTGATTGAGTGTTTGGAGAGGGATCTTCCGCCGGGCCTCAGGGCTAGCTATTATCTGTGAGTGGACACTTTGATTTTCACAGTAGATTTGCGAGTCTATGAGTATACTTTACGATTATGCATTTACAAGTATGTATTTATGATTATGCATTTTATGAGCATACATTGGTTTGGAGGCACATGTGATTTGTTTTTACACTGAGTATGGATATATGGATGCATCGATATTATGGCCTCTCGGTTGATCTCCGAGATGCTCCGGGAGGGTTACGTCTATATGAGCACCTGACCTGTGATTCACAGTACCTGGGAGAGTTAGGTCTTTATGAGCATTTGACCCGGGCGTGTTGTAACTTTGAGGAAAATGTACTCAAGTTACCGCCTCCACACACACAGTACCCAGGAGAGTTACATCTTTATGAGCACTTGACCGTGGCTTGTTTGTTTTGACTCGCATGATTTTATGTGCATTTATTGTGAAAAGTATGTTGGGTTTATTTATGCGGCATATTATGATTTACGTCCACTCACTCTAACGGTTTTATTATTTATATGCTTTTCTCTAGGATTTTCGGTTTTCGCCGCCCACATTGCAGTATTTTTCCTGTGGTTGCACGTCATCGCAGGAGGCCTAGAGTTCAAATCACACTTTCTTTCTAGTAGGTTTCTGATGTAACCTGCTAGTCTTGTATATTTTGTAATTAGAAGTCGCTCTCAATACTTGTATTGTGTTATTCAGTTTGAGTTATAGTCCTGAATTTTTTTTGGATTTCTTGTAAACCTTAAGTTTAGTTTTATATATGGATTTTGAGAAATCCGGATGGACATTGGAGGTCCACGGTGTGTCTGGAAATTTATCTGTGAAGTGGAATCTTCTTGCAGGTTTTTGGTTTATACGTTTTATAAAGTAAACTCTAGCAAAAAAATTGTAAGTTATGGTGTCGTTAGGGCCTAATTTCGGCTTAGGCAACTAAATCGGGGTTGGGTTCTTTCAGTTGGTATCAGAGCATTAGGTTGGAGGTTCTATAGACTCTTGTAGTTGTGTTACTAAGGGTATTTGAGAATGTACAGCATATAAGGAGTGATGACCCGACTTTCCAACTGACAATCATCAAAGCTCTAGAGTGTTGTATGCTTTCAAATGTCTAAAGTTTCATGATTATGTTCCTTGTGTTGTGTGACTAATGTCCATTCATTCTTAGGATGCCTCCTCGACGTGGAACCCGTGCTAACGGGGCTGGGGATCCTGTTGAGGATCAGCGTACGCAGGACTTGCTTATGCGATTGTTGCGTTTGGAGGAGCGTTTTGACCATGTGGTTAACGCTAGGACAACTGGAGCAACTACCTTTTCTAGCTCCTCTGATCCTGAAATATGTGAGACTTGGTTAGTCCAGATGGAGCGTGTTTGTGAACGCCTACATTTTACTCATGAGAAGAGGACTGTGGTTGCTGTTGGGTTACTGGACTCAGATGCTTATTTCTGATGGGTTAGCACCGAGAGAGTTCCTATTGATACTCCTTGGCCTACATTCAGAGATGTGTTTATGCGTCAATATTTTAATCAAGTCACCCAGCAGAGGAAATATGAAGAGTTTACCAATCTGAGGCAGGGGAATATTTCAGTGCTTGAGTATCGGGATAAGTTTACCCGTTTGTCTCGTTTTGCATGTGATATGGTGGCATTTGAGGAAGCAAAGTGCAGAAGGTTTGAGTTGGGTCTGAATCTGAATATCAAGGGAACCTTGACCACTATGCCTCGAGAAAACTTTGATGACTTCATCAGTGCTGCACTCAGGGATGAGGATATTGAGAAAGAGAGGCAGATGCAGTTTCAGCCTCGCCGCTTTAAGGAGGGTGGACCCAGCCAAGGTCCCACGAAGAGGATAAGTTCTGGTACTTCGAGTTCAACATCTTCTTCAAGTGGTAGCACTTTCAGATATCCTCGTGGTTCATCGAGCCAGAGTGGAAGTCAGAGATGGAGAAGGACTCGACCTTAGAGGCAACCCCAGAGTGGGAGTTCTAGTGGATCGAGTTATTCACGACGTGCATATGATATACCAGCTGCACCCAGAGACTATCCATTGTGCAACATTTGTAATAGGCGGCATTATGGTTCGTGTTATCGAGGCACCACCAGTTGTTACCGTTGTGGCCAGGAGGGTCACTTTGCGAAAGAATGTCCGCATGGTTGTACTTTTGGGGGTGTTGTAGCTCTGGGAAGCGATCATGGTCGGGGTACTACTTATGGTGATTGTGCAACACAGTATTCTAGATAGGATGGTCAACAGAACAGCAGTCAGCGTGGACGACCAACTGGACTAGCTCGAGTTCATGCCATGTCCCTAGGAAAGGGCATAGCTTCCCCTCAGGTTATCATCAGTACGTTGTACATTTTTGGTCATCCAGTTCTTACTTTACTAGATTCAGGAGCTGCGCATTCATTCATGTCATTTAGATTAGCATCGTTGGCTACTGTACCTGCATCTCCACTCCCTAGTTTTTGGCGAGTGTTATATCCATCCGGCGAGGTAGTGTGTGTCGAGTGGGTGTATCAGAATTGTGAGATTTGTATTGGAGGTTATGGGTTAGTCACGGATTTGATGCTGCTGGATATTGTGGATTTTGATGTGATTTTGGGCATGGATTTCATGGAGAACCATTGGGCTGTTTTTGACTGTCACAAGAAAGAGGTTGTTTTAAGAAGTCCAGGTGTACCAGAGATTTTATTTCGTGGTGACAAGAATACTTCTTTACCTTGTCTGATTTCGGCAATAAGGCTAAGCATATGTTGAAAAAGGGTTGTGTGGCGTATCTAGCACATGTGATTGATACAGAAGTTCGTGTACAAGACATTGGGGATATATCGGTGGTTTGTGAGTATCCGGATGTATTTCCTGAGGATTTACCTGGTGTTCTTCTAGTCAGGGAGATTGACTTTACTATCGAGTTACTTCCAGGTACTAGACCTATTTCGCATACACCCTATCATATGGCACCAGCAGAGCTGAGGGAGTTGCAAATTCAACTTCAAGAATTGATTAAAAAAGGCCTCATTTGACTTAGTGTTTCACCTTGGGGTGCTCCAGTGTTATTTGTGAGGAAGAATGATGGTTCGATGAGGCTATGCATTGATTATCAGAAATTGAATCAGGTCACAGTGAAGACCAAGTATCCGTCTCCACGGATTGATGATTTGTTCGATCAGTTGAAGGGAGCTTCAGTCTTTTTGAAGATTGATCTTAGGTCTGGGTACCATCAGCTATGGATTCGGAAGTCTGATGTTGCTAAGACGGCGTTTCGGTCACGCTATGGGCATTATGAGTTCCTTGTTATGCCTTTTGGGTTGACCAATGCGCCAGCTACTTTCATGGACTTGATGAATCGAACTTTCAGGCGTTATGTGGACAAGTTCTTCATTGTATTCATCGATGATATCTTGATATATTCCAAGAGTGTGAGGCAACACAAGAAGCATTTGCATGCCATTTTGCAGACTTTGTGAGACGCTCAGTTGTATGCCAAGTTTAGCAAGTGTGAGTTTTGGTTGAACAATGTGAAGTTTTTAGGTCACGTGATATCAGCTGAGGGAGTCAGCATGGATCCAGATAAGATTGAAGCAGTGTTGAATTGGAGCAGACCTACAAATGTGACAGAAATACGAAGTTTCTTGGGTTTAGCAGGTTACTATTGCCGATTTGTGAAAGATTTTTCACGAATTGCGACACAACTTACCCATTTGACGAAGATAGGAGTCAAGTTTAAGTGGTCTGATGCTTGTGAGGAAAGCTACTTGACTTTGAAGGAAATGTTGACTACTGAACCAGTGTTGACTTTACCTGACGATAGTGGTCAATATGTTGTGTACAGTGATGCTTCGAAGTTAGGTCTGGGTTGTGTCTTGATGCAGCATAGTAAGGTGGTGGCATATGGTTCTAGACAGTTGAAACCTCATGAAGTTAACTATCCTACTCATGATCTGGAGTTAGCTGCCATTGTGTTAGCATTGAAAAGTTGGAGACACTACTTGTACGAAGCACAGTGCAAGATTTACACCGATCACAAGAGTCTTACCTACTTGCGTACGCAGCCAGATTTGAATACGAGAAAGCGGAGATGGATGTAGCTGATTAATGATTATGACTGCACTTTTGAGTATCATCCAGGAAAAGCTAATGTGGTTGCTGATGCCCTTAGTCGGAAGTATGGTGCTTCTCTTTTCCATGTATGTGTTGCAAGAATGTCACTTTTGACTGAATTGCATGCAATGGGAGCAGAGTTGGAATGGAATGAAGATGGAACATTGTTAGCCAGTTTTCAAGTTAATCCGGTATTACTTGATCAAGTTCGTGAAGCTCAAGATTCATATGCCTATCTGCTGAGCAAGAAGAATTTGATTCAGAATAGTGTACCAACAAAGTTTTGGATGAGGAGTGATGGTACTTTGATGTTCAGAGGAAGATTATGTGTGCCTAGAAATGATGCTATGAAGAAGGAAATACTTGACGAAGCTCATTATTCTGCGTATGCTATGCATCCTGGTAATACGAAGATGTTTCGGACACTTAAAGTTCATTATTGGTGGCGTAACATGAAGCGGGAAATAGCGATGTATGTGAGCAGATGCCTGATTTGTCAGCAAGTGAAGGCAGAACGTCAGAAGCCTGCCGGTAAACTACAATCTTTGGAGATTCCGGTGTGGAAAGTGGGAACATATCACTATGGATTTTGTGTATCAGTTACCTCGTACGTCTAGTGGTAATACTGGTATTTGGCTGATTATGAATCGCCTTACGAAGTTAGCTCATTTCCTTGCACTTCCAGGAAAGATTTCTGTGAGTAGATTGGCGAAGCTGTACCTGAGAGAGGTTGTGAGATTACATGGTGTACCTGTCTCTATAGTTTCTGATCGGGATAGTAAGTTTACTTCAGAATTTTGGCAGGCATTACAGAGAGCATTGGGGACTAGTCAGTCTAGATTCTCAATTGGAAGGTCCAGAAATTGCGGTACAGAACTATTCATCTTGTGAAAGTTTTATGGCAGAACCATTCAGTTGAAGAGGCTACATGGGAGACTGAGCAGCACATGCAAGAGCAGAATCCTTACCTCTTTAGTTAGCAGGTATGTAAATTTCGAGGGCGAAATTTTTGTTAGGGGAGTAGATTTGTAACAACCTGAACTTTGAGTATATGATTATCGGCACGACATGTGATTATCGCGAGTTGATTGTGCATATGTGGTTTGTTAACGACTAAATTATCGGGCAAGAATTTGATTTAAGTTCCTTCACTGAAATTGTAGAGGATTTGATTTTGAGCTCGTAGGAGGTTTCAGAGGATTTTTCAAATAATCGGAGAATATAAAATGAATATTTGACATTGACGTCGAGTTAGCTGTACTTATCCAATTGTGCTGCAGTTATCCGAGTCATGGATTTGGTCGGTTCGCGACGTATAAATATCGAATAGTTTTAAAAGTCGGAAAATCTCATATTTGGGTTGTTTGACCAGCTTTGACCGAGTTGACCAGTTAACCCGTTTGAGCTCCACAGACCCGGTTTGAGTTCGTCGTCGGACCCTACGATTCTGGCCACCTCCCGCCTTGTTCTTGGTATGGTTAGAAAGCTCTTGTGATTTCCTATTGATTCATGTATTCATTTGTGAGAATTGGTTGAGTTTGGAGTGAGTTCAAACTCGGTGAAGTTTGGGATTTTCGCTGGAATTGGGTGGCGGTTTTCGACGAGATTTGGCGTCGGGTAGGTTAGGGGTTTGGTTCCCTTCAACCTCTAGATACTTTCTGGGCTGTTTATTTGGGACAAGGAGGAGTATTGTGGTGGCCCGTGGTGATCACCAGAGAGGAGGTTTCGACCTCCTCTTTCGATTGGAATTCCGACCACTGGAGAGGTGGTTTGGGATTTTAGTTTTGGGGGTTGGGCTGGGCTTGAGGAGAAGATCATTTTGATGTATGGCTCGCCGGGGAATGTCACCGCTGGCGGCAGTGGTCAACGGCGGAGCTCCGGCAAGGAGTCGACTTTTGAGGTTTTCGGAGATTTTTATGTCGTTTTGCTCGTAATTGCGCCCCGATTGTAGTTGTGAGGTTTTCGAGTTGAATTGAGTGTTTTAATTTGAGACGAGGGGTGTTTGGGTATATTTTGGGAATTTTATTATCCTCGTCGATATTTCGAGCGATAGGATTTTCGAGAACGCGGGGTTCTTGACGTATTTGCTTCGTATGTTGAAATCGAATATGTATTGATCGTATCCCTATTATTCAGGTGATCGTGATCGAGTGTTTGGCGATGGATCTTCTGCTGGGCCTCAGGGCTAGCTGTTATCAGTGAGTGGACACTTTGATTTTCACAGTAGATTTGCGAGTCTATGAGTATGCTTTACGATTATGCATTTACGAGTATGCATTTATGATTATGCATTTTATGAGCATACGTCTTTATGAGCACTTGACCGTGGCTTGTTTGTTTTGACTCGCATGATTTTATGTGCATTTATTGTGAAAAGTATGGTGAGTTTATTTATGCGACATATTATGATTTACGTCCACTCACTCTAACAGTTTTATTATTTATATGTTTTTCTCTGGGCTTTTCGGTTTTCGCCGCCCACATTGTAGTATCTTTCCTGTGGTTGCACGTCATCGCAAGAGACCTAGAGTTCAAATCACACTTTCCTTCTAGTAGGTTTATGATGTAGCCTGCTAGTCTTGTATATTTTGTAATTAGAAGTCGCTCTGAATATGTGTGTTGTGTTATTCAGTTTGAGTTATACTTCTGAATATTTTCTGGATTTCTTGTAAACCTTGAGTTTAGTTTTATATATGAATTTTGAGGAATCCGGATGGACATTGGAAGTCCACGGTGTGTCTGAGAATTTATCTGTGAAGTGTAATCTTCTTGCAAGTTTTTGGTTTATACGTTTTATAAAGTAAACTCTGGCAAAATTTTTGTAAGTTGTGGTGCCGTTAGGGCCTAATTTCGGTTTAGGCAACTAAATCGGGATTGGATTCTTTCAGGACGTTCCCTCGTTCTTCCTCAACCGAGGACGCCAAAGAGGACGTCCCTCCGGTCAACGATCGGTCTCCCTCCGTTTTTTCCCGTTGTACCTCTCTTGCTTGCCGAATGTTTTCTAACCAGCGGGGCCCACGCCGAACGTCCCCAAAATCCTCTACTGCTGCAGCTTCCCTAAGTGAAGCGAGGTCATTCTACGTTCCATAATTCGTTGCGTTCGTTAAAGGTAGATCCACTGCTAGTTATGGTGCCCTTTCGAGCAGGGTGCTGCCTGTTTATGAAGAAATGGCAAGTCCAGCTTTTGAAGTACGGTGAGGCTTTCGTTACCTTCAGGATCTGGCGTGCAAGAAGTAGTTCTTTCATTGCTCCCTCTAAGCTAAGTGGAAGCAGAATTGTTACACCCTCTGTTAGTAAAAAATGTTACGCAAATTAACCGTAAAAAATACATAAGTGTATAATTCGATAATTTTATATGAATAAAATTCGTATCAAATTTTTTAAAATTTTTGTTAGGGAAACAAAATTAGGAAAATCTAATAAAAAAATCTATATATTTTTTAATTTTTTATTGAAAAAAAACTTAAAATTCGCGAATAATTTAACTGAGTCAAAAAACACATTATTTTCCCGAATCTTTTGAAAAATTCGGAAAACGGACGTTTTTTTCAAAAATTCGGCGATTCACGAATTAACTAACTAGGATTATACTAGAGTGTTGAATGTATTTTCATTCAGAAACAGAATTTTATAGATCGGTGACTAAATGAAATGAATACAACGTATCACTTACAAAATAGAATCGCTGGTCATACAGTGTTACAACAGAACCTCATGTGCAAAACATGTAGGATCGAGGTAGGGGAAGTAAGAAAAAGAAGGCATTTTGTACCAAGAAACAATTCTTGGACATTTTGAATTGAATTGGATTATAACCTACGAGTGGCGACTAATATGTATATAGTTTCCTCTGAAATCCATGAATGCTCAATGAATCTACCTATCTGAATTCCTCAAAAATATAGAATCCAATTGATGACAGAAAAAGAGTGAACCAACCACTCCGAGAACTTATCTTCGCACCTTATATCTTCCTGATCAAGGGGTCTACTTGCAACTTACATTCGTATGACTGGCAATGCAGCAAACCCGTATATGTAAGAGTAGTATTCCCAGTGTCAATCCGTGAATGACCACCATAAAGCATAAGCAACCTACAAGTCTCTACAACAAGGATCATTCAGATTCGCTATTGAGGCTATATATATTTCCAACTACTCCAACAATGCTAACTGCTATTGCCATTACCAACATGAACCATGATAAAATCTTCTCTGCAGAGCTCAAACCCTCCCCTTTTCGACTCAGTTTCAATGAAATAAGAGCAGGGAATATGAATCCCAAGGACACAGCTGTTGTTGCTCCTGTAAATTTAAAAGCTGTCCAAATGCTGGGAATCATGGTAGATCCTAAATAAATAAGTCCCAACAAGACCAGTGTCAATACAAGACACCTCTTTCTACTCTCTGACAGTGGAGCTGAGCCCTTGAACACCAAGGTATCCACAGTTTGTCTCAACGAGAAATGTACAACAGGGAAAACAAGAAGCAAATGAAAAATGTAACCAACTCTGACGATATAGTTCAACGCGGAGCTGTAACGTATTCCAAGGTCCTTATCAAAGTTAGTCAGCACATCTGACTCTGTATCCTTCCCAAAGAGTAGATAGCCGGCTATGGCTGTCAAAGAATACACTACAATGCAAAGAACAGTAGTGATTCTTCCAACCAGGTTCATCTTCTGAGGTGACCGCCCTTCAAGCTCATTATATATAGGTTGAACATTAAAATGGCACACATACGCATTGGTCATGATAGGAATCACCACAAGCAAATCTAAGATCGCCTTTTTTGACCCAAAATCCGGTGACATCCTAGGAGAGTCTATCTTACCTTCAACAAGCTTAATAAAAGCTATAGCACAAGCAACCACAACAAACACAACTGCAAGAGCTACAGAAGCAGCCGAGGTCATGCTCAACGAATCGATCTTGTCCAAGGCGCAAAGCGGTGCCAAGATAACCACTACCATGAACAAAATCAGCAGCATTCTATGATCCCAAACCCCATGTCCCAACCACTGATCGAAAACCCCCATATGATGAAGCGAACCGGACATAACATCCCCCATAATGATCAAATACACCACTAACACGCCTGCATTGTTCACAATGATGCAAATCTCCGAAACTATCCTGGCAGGTCTCCCCAATGCATACTGCACAACCTCCCCATACGAGGAGGCCTTGGACAAAACCGAAAACCTCACCAGCAATTCCACACTAATTTCGGACAAAATACCCATCAAAATTATCAAGACAAACCCCCAAACAACACCAAGAACCTTCATTGTAGCAGGTAAAGCCATAATCCCAGCCCCAATGATGGTAGTGGTGAGATTAAACACCGCCCCGGAGATCCCAGACCCATTCTGCTTAGACCCATCATCAACAACAAGTGGATAACTACCACCATCAAAATTAAGATTATCATCAAATTCATCCACACCATCATCTTCCCCATTCACATTTAAACTCTCCTCATCGTAATCGACAAGTGATTTCGATTTGGGAGGAAATCTGGGGGATTCTGAATCATATTGGGATTGCAATTCCAAATACGAGGTCTTGCGAATAGCGGAATAGTTGCTATCCATGGTTATTGTTGTAATAGAGGGGAAAGAGAAAGATAGATATATTGAAGCAGTTCGGATCTGAGAAAAGGGAAACGAAGATGCATGAAAGAACAGAACTTACAAGATTGTTGTTGCGTTGCGTTGGGGGGGTTGGTTCTGGATCTCTAAGGTCAACGACTTCTGTGGGCTCTCTCCCAGGTTGGTTGGTCTAATCTTCTTCACTTCAATGGGGATGGGGAAGGTGTTGTGTTTTATTGGTTTAATTTTCAAACGTGGACTTCCCCCGCCGTGGTTTTTGGAATTTTTCTTTACGTGTGCTCGCAGACAGAAGATGAAGTCTTGCGAGTGTTCATTGGTTAGTAGCGGTGACTATCTGAAGTTCAGCCTGCGTCTTCTTTTCTATTTCTTTTTTCTTTTCTTTTTTAAGAAAATTCAAGTCACTTTAAAATCAAGTTGAAGAGAGCGTTCGTAACTTCGTATGATAGGATTTTTATGTTTATATATACGGTTAAACTTTGATAGCTTAATAGCGCTTCACATTAACTAAATTTATTAATTTAATCAGATATTAATTAATCGATCAAATAATAATTTATTTATTTATTAATTAATAATTTTTTAATTTAAAAATTATTATTACTTTATCTTGATCAATGTACATCATTTTTCAATTTATTGTGTTACATTATTAAATATGTTATAAGAAGATAAGACCAAAATTTCATACTATGTAAAGAAAAGTTCAAGATGAAGTTTAGGTGAGATCAATTTCAAAAAGTGACAAGTTACATTTGAGTCATTACTCATAAAGTTATCATAAATGAATAATTAATTATATATATATATTATTAATTTATATAATGCATAGGATGTATATGAAATCTCGAATTCTATTATCTTATAAATTTAGCGAATTATTAATTTATCACGTTGTCTCAAAGTCGAGACTGACAAAAAATATCATTTTAACGAGGTTATTAATTAATCAAGTATTAAATTATCGGAGATTCTACTGGAAAACATGAAAGTTTTTAAGTTTTCCTTTTGATGTAAACTAAATTTGTAACATCAAGCTACAGCTACAATAGTATTGAGTGACAATTATATAAATTTTGAAGATAATTCTTTTCTCTTTTTTTTTGAAACGAGACGAAATTTTTATCAAAGTAGATTGTTACATATCAAACCACATATTAATTTTCATTACCGGATTATCCTTAGTAATTTTTTTTTCTACCTACAGAATCATCACCTTAGCTCTAACCAAAGAGAATCGAACAGAGATTTCTAGAGTTTGGATGATCTACTACCTCCGTCATTGACCCTGAATTTGGCAAAGTTTGGCTGCACATGGACACAAGTTTCGTAGCTCTCAGTTGCAATTGATGAACTCCTCAAACCTGGCAAAGTCACATCATCCCCATGGCAGAACTTGAAATTTTAAGACCCGAGGCAACCCCAAGAATAATACCCCCTTGAAATTTAGTGGTAATACGAGGAAAAAAATCAAGAAAAAAAATATCGACGATGATTAGATAATATTACTAGATGAATCGCACACATTACTAGATGATTATATAATGTTTGTGCAATATTAATTAAATAATAAAATTTAAATAAGGGTAAGTGAAAAAAATAGTGAAAAAAAAATAGTTTTGCCAATACCCTTTATTTAATCGATACGTAGTTTTCTTCGATGAAAACTGGCCTGAAAACTGTTGGAGAGAGAAACAATGAAAGAGAGCAGTTTTCTCTTTGAAAAAGTGATCCCCACCCACGTAGGTAGTTACTCAAAAGGATAATTCTTTCTTTTTTTGTTTTTCATTATTATTTTGGATTTTATATTTTTCACCTTAACTACCTAACTGTTTTTATTGTGTTTTAATGTAAATAAAAATAACTTTGGTTGACAACACCCTATTTTCATATATATATATATATGTATATATATACACACTTGAAGCTTCCACTGAGATATACCTGAGTAGAAGTATTTTCAAGTATTACGTCAACTTTTTGATCATAATTTACCATCTCCACCGTTCAACTACTATGTTTATATGAGTAGATCATTTTTGTAAATTTTAAGTTAAAATGGTGATCGTTAATGTATCGAACTAGGTTAAATCAATGGACGGACCAAATCTGTCAAACCTGAACCGTTCTTATTTGTGAATTTCAATTGCAGTTTTGAATACCTTAACGATCACCATTTTGGCTGAAAATTTACAAGCTTAATCTACACATTAGGACCTAAAATCTGAATGGTGAATATGGTAAAATATGATCAAAAGTTGATGTAATGCTATATACCTGAAAATGCTTCCATTCAAGTATACCTGAGTGGAAGCTTGTTGTGTGTACATATATATATATATATATATATATATATATGTATATATATATAGATAGATAGAGAGAGAGAGAGAGAGAGAGAGCTCTTCCATTAAAGTATACCTATTTTTGGTCATTTTCAGGTATAGAGCATTATACCAACTTTTCGATCATATTTTAACATTTTCACCGTCCAATTATTAGGTCTATATGATTAGATCATTCCTATAAATTTTCGGCCAAAATGGTGATCATTAAGGTATTCAAAACTGCAATTGAAGTTTATAAGTATGAACGGTTCAGGTTTGACAGATTTGCTCCGTTCCTTGATTTAATCTAATTCGATACCTTAACAGTCACCATTTTGGTTGAAAATTACATGAATGATCTACTCATATAGACCTAATATTTGGATGGTGGAGATGTTAAAATATGATCGAAAAGTTTGTCTAATGCCCTATACCTAAAAATGACCAAAAAAGGTATTCCTTTGTTGAAGGGCCCTATATATATATATATATATATGAAAGGACCCAACCCCGGTTTAGTTGTCTAAACCGGAATCAAACCCTGTCGAAAACACGAACCAACAAAAATTTTCCGAAATTTTGGCAGAGTTTCGTTACTAACGTAGAATTTCCATTACCTGCACGCGGAAAATACACTTCATCCTATGCCACAAAAAGCAAACCGTGGGCACCAATCCCATCCGGATTTCTCAATATATCAACAGTAAAGTAAAGTAGTAAATATATATGCACTTTACTGAAATCCGGGTTAAAAATCGTATAACATATACCACAGAAAGCTCAGAGCGACATCTAATACATAATCATATACGCATACCACAGTAGGTAGAACAATAAACCTACTGGATGAAACAAGATTGCTCGAGCACTATGCCTCCGACCACGACGTGCGACACCAGAGCCTGAACTGCAAACTGGGCACGGAAACCGAAAAACCCAGGGGAAAGACAATAAACACGTTAGAGTGAGTGGACGAAAATAAATGTCTTTCACCGAATATATATAATATAAAACATATGCGAGTCCAAATGCATAAGTAAGAAATGGTACACGAGCACTACAACATTTCTTCCCATTGCCGGCGACTTTTATGTCGCCGGCAATGTTTTTGGACATTACCGGCGATTTTTGCCGGAATAATCGCCGGTAATGTCTTTTTTTTTTTTTTTAACATTACCGGCGACATAAATGTAAGTCGCCGGTAATGTCTTGCCGGAAAAGACATTGCCGGCGACATACATTTATGTCGCCGGTAATGTAAAAAAAAAAAAAAGACATTACCGGCGACATAAATTAAGTCGCCGGTAATGTCTTTTTTTTTTTTTTTTACATTACCATCGAGAGATTGCCGGCGACGGACATTACCGGCGACAAAAATCGCCGGTAATGTAAAAAAAAAAAAAAAAAGACATTACCGGCGATTTTTCCGGCAAAAATCGCCGGTAATGTCCAAAACATTGCCGGCGACATAAAAGTCGCCGGCAATGGGTCAATTTCCAGTAGTGGAGGGAGACTCTAACTCCTCACGCGTCCGAGTACACGAGGGAGACTCCAACTCCTCACGCGTACAGAGCATGCAATATAAAATCGCGGAATCACTCATGGACTACCACGCGATAGCACAGTCTGAATCACGGGATCCCAGACCCACACGTGATTCCTAGCCAGAAAGGCCTCGGGTCAGGATATCTGTCCCCCCCGGAGCGTACTCAGGGATCAGCCGAGAAGCCAATGTGTATCGATACCACAACATAACCAAGACTGTACTCTGTGTAAACCAAATCATAAACATTTCGATGCAAATGCAAATAACAGCATATAAATGTATGTATACTCGTATACGTATATTCGTATAAGTATATCGTATAATCGTAAAACACATGCACATATATCCGAAATCTCATAGGCATGCTCAAGATCGTAAATCATATAAAAGACTCGCAAACAATCCGTGAAAAGAAATTGTCCACTCACAGACTAGCGTAACGCGTATCGCGTTAACCCGTGATCCGGCGGAAAGTCTCACGCCAACCGAACGATCACGAACACCTGAATATTCACAAAATCCATATCTCAAAATCATATCTCGACAATACAAGACAAATCACGAGAAACCACCGTTCTCGGAAACACGTAATCCAAAGTCGACGAATCGTCAAAAATCCATATATACCACCTCAATACCTCGCTTTACATTTGGACGCTCAACTCGAAAAACGAACCTCCCCACTGCGATCGGAGTGCGATTTCGAGTCAAATGACATGCAACTTGTCAAAAGTCAAAAAGTCAACCCGTTGACCGTTGACCGCCGCCCACGGCGGCGCCACTGTTGACCGGAAGAATTCACGGCGGAGCAACCCCTATTCCATGCAAAACCACCCACTGAGCAACTTTGTCAACTGCAACAAAGGCCAATTCTCACTCTAACTAAGTCAATTTCACGATAAACCGAATTGGTACCAAATTTTCCAATCCAAAATTCTCCATGTACACATCGAATTGGATTACCAAACTTATAGGGTAGCATCAAGGGAATGAGAGCTACAAAGCCCAACCAAAAATTCAGCTCGAATCGGTCCAATTTGAACAACCCGAATTCATCAAAATACCTTGAATTTTGGCCGGATTTTCCTCCACTTCCGGCAAGCCTCGCCGCACATGGTGGCTAGGAATGGACTCAGGACTTCAAGGCGAGTTGGATGAGACAAACGCCAAGCCGTGAGGTGGCCGGATAAGGCTCGCCGCCGGCGAAGCCGTGGCCACCGCCGTGGCCTTCATCTCCTCCTCGGTCAACCCGAGTTGACCAGGTCAACCACTACAATAACTGTTGACTGCCCAAAATAGAAACCCCACTATTTATAAACATGCCAAAAATGGAAACTTTCCCAATTAATTACGACAACTTCGAATATCCATAACTCTCGCGTCGTAACTCCGATTCCGATAATTCTCGCGACCACAAACTCGTCTCGACGTACTCTTCAATAGTCACCCGAAGTCAAACACATCGGCCAAACGGATAAAAAGTCAACCCTTTGAACCAACACACATTTAAATCGACTAATTAATCAACGAACTGAAATATTCACAATTAAATCTTCGTAACTCAAAATCATGCTCCGGAAGTTCCTATGGACTCGAAATTAAATCCCGAACAACGTTCGTGAAGAAACCGAAACCAAATTCTCGTCCGGTAATTTAGTCGTTAAGTAGCCTACCATTTAAATCCGAACTTAAAATATTCATAACTAATTCCTTGGTCGTCCAAATAACGATCCGGAACCGCCCACGAACTCGTAATCACACGTACAACGACTCTCGAGAAGAGACCCAGCTCCAATTCTCGGCCAATAGTTTAGTCGTTAACGAATCCGGTAATCCAAACGACTGTCGGAAACCTGCGACAACGCAGTAACTCACGTAAACAGCTGCAAACTGCTGATTCTGTTCTGGGTCGTCACAATATATATATATATATATATATATATACGTACGAGATTGCATGGAAGCTTCAAAGTGAAGGCGCTTTCCGCTTCGAAAGTGGAAGCTTGCTAAAAGCTCTGAGAAACACGATTCCAAAAATATTCCTTTTGGAAGAATTTTGGAAGCACGATTCCAAAAATATATTCTTTTTGGAAACTTGATGTTTCATATTAGAAATGCTAAATCGTATTTCACAAAGAATCATAAGAGAAATTTTGTATTTTTTGTATTTTTTATATTTGAATCATATTATTTTGCATGTAGTTGTTTGAAAACAACCAAATTGAAATTAAATTTTAATCGTGTTTTACGTTACTTATCAAATTATATATTTTTATATATATAATTATTCTTTATGATATATTAGACGCTTCCTTCGCGTACCCACTTCCACTAGTTTTTGAAAAAAAAATATTTTCTTATTTCCTCACGCTTCGCTTCCTTGCATCCGTACCCACTTCCATGCAACCTAGTATATATATATACTATTTTTTAATGGAAGCCATGTTGTTTCCCAATTTGGCCGAATCTTCCAATTTTAACTTTTTTACATTAATTTGTTTCAATAATTAGGGGGCAATGTAGTAATTGCAAAAAATAAGAGAAAAACCAAAATTTTAATTATTTTTAACACACCCATTGGGTATGTATGTATGTATGTATGTATGTATGTATGTATGTATGTATGTATGTACCATATCAAGTGCGAAGCTTCTCACTGAAATTTTGGTGTGAAGTTCTATTTTGGCAAAATCAACAAAAAAATTTGAAGATTTAAATCACCCATCATTGTTTAGTCGATTTTGCTTAAAATGGAACTACACACCAAAATTTCAATGTGAAGCTTCGCACTTGATAAAATCTCTCTCTCTCTCTCTCTCTTTCTCTCTCTCTCTCTCTCTCTCTCTCTCTCTCTCTCTCTCTCATTAGTCTTAACTCCACGCCCAATTGGTCCATGTCCAAATTTGTTTTTAATTTCATCCGTTGGATATTTCTCCCATCTCGAGCTTACAATGAGCAAAGGCCACAAGATCACTACAACCCCCCAACTCAGTCTGCCTGTCTCCGCCACCGACGACTTCGTCTGTCACTGGCGTCTATAATCTCCTCTCTCTCCTCCGACATTGTCTTCCATCTCACTGGGTCAAATCTTAACATCTGCTCTGGACACAGGAGGTTGGGCTTATCCGCCGCCACTCTCCACCCCTATAAACTATCAGCTAAATAAGGTCACCGGAAATAGTGGTTTCGAATTAGACCGCGAGGCTTACTGATGTTTAAGGAAACCTGAGGCAACGCCTGAGGTTTTCCAGTTATTTAGTCTGAAGTTATCGAGTAACTGCGACACCTGAGACTTTTCAGAAGAAAAAAAATCGACAGTGAGGCATAGTGTTGTTGAAGGAAACCGTCGTTGGAGTACATGGACGGCTAATAAATTATTGCATAATTTACAAAATAGAAATTTAGTTAGGTTTCTTTAAAATATAAAATTATAACTTACAAAATAGTCTAATTCCAGAGGTATAAATTTACCCCTCGCACTCGTTTAGCAGAGGTATATACCGAAGTGAATGTAAAGCAAAAGTCTGAATAGTATTTCATCAGATCTACAAATACGTAATAGAAATTTAGTTAGGTTTCTTTAAAATATAAAATTATAACTTACAAAATAGTCTAATTCCAGAGGTATAAATTTACCCCTCGCACTCATTTAGCAGAGGTATATACTGAAGTGGATGTAAAGCAGAAGTCTGAATAGTATTTCATCAGATCTAGAAATTCCAAAAGAGTTTTATCAGATGTAGAAATTTCAAAAGAGATCAATTAGTCTGCAATAGAGTTTGGGCAACGGTGCGTTGGTTCCCAACATCGTCGGCTACCACTAACATCGATGGCAAATGTATGAATTTAGATTTCAGAGGAGATTGTTTTATTCTTGTTCAAGAACTAGAATAAATCAAATGGATAGTAGTTGCGAGTTTTGTTGCTTGATTGTTAGTTATTGAAATATGTTTGTAGCAGATAGAAGCAATCCAATCCTATCCTCCATGTTTGTATTTGTAGAAATAAGATATCTAATGCCTATTAGGTTGACCATCATAAATAAGTAAATATACCACCTCTGTTGGATACGATCTGATAGTAATTCCTACAAATTTTTTTTTTTGGATGTCATAGAATTTTTTATACAGAGATTATAAACGGACGATGAGTATATAAAGCTGAAAATATTTTACAGATCTTATATGCTTCGGATATATTAATAGTGATGAAATTTTGTGCTTCCATATGCAGAAGAACCTAAAAAGATTGGAGAATAATCAAAGGCAATTAAAGAGGGGCAAGAGCTTGAGTCCCTTGAAAAATACTTCTGCCATGTAAGTGGTTTATATTAGTCTTGTAAATGTTGAGTACAATTCAGTTATGAATGAATGCCGTAAACATGTTTGAAGTTCCTCTAACACAACATTTTATAGTATTGAAGAGCATGTGATACAAGAGGATTCAAAACGCTCATGGGACAATTGAGCCATGATAGACTACTTGAGATAGAGATGATGGGTTTTGGACCTGTTGAAAAATTTAAATGCAGGGAGTTAAATTTACAATTGTGCTAGATGGTTATGGATAGATTCGGCGTTAAAACCAGCACTATTCGTATTAATGGAAGGAATCTTCTGTCACATCGAAAGACACAAGCCGCATAATGGGTTTTAGTCATTCTAGAGATGTTGTTTCACTAATAGGGAACTTGAAGGACCTCGACATATTATATCTGAAAAATCTGCTATGTGGAAAGGAAGATGCAATAAGTGTAGATTTTCTGAGGAACGCTTTGTTGGAGGAATCAACTTCAGATGATATGTTCAATAAATGTTTCTGGATATTTGCTCTGTCTACGTTGATTGCTCCCAATAAAGCTAATTTTGTGGACCCTAGATTCCTATTGGTAGCTCGTGATGGAAATGTAATATGTCATAAAGACTGGTCGACATTTACTTATGAGACACTGTTGAATGGAATATCTAGTTACCAGAAATGTGATTTTGGTCCGGTCGGAGGGTGTATGATATTTTTGCAACTATTCTATTTGGATGTACATGTCATCCGTTCATCAGTTGTTGAGAGGAGCGAATTACCAATGACTTGCTGGGGTTCGAAGAATATGCATAGTGTTTTCATGAAGATTGAGGAGCATGGAGGGTTTATGCCAACCATCTAGAGGTTTCCAAGGGGCACGCTGTAAGTAATCCATATTATGGATCGTGTGATGCTAGCACTGGTTTAAAGATCTCTATGATTGATGACCTTAACGAGATTAAGGATGATATGGTATCTATGAGAGAGCAACTAGAAAAGTTTTTGGAAAAGCTTACTGTAATTGGTCCTTGCCTAGGTAATTTGTGCAGTTTAGTAGACAGATTGGTGTTACTTTCACAACAGTTTGGCAATGAAGGAATGAAAACTTTAGTTGCAAATGTTATGAAGAGAGTGTTTGTGATGATGGAGCTGAAGGTTGGGTTTGCAGACAATGGGACATTTGGTTTGGGCCTTAATGATTTATCTACACGGATAGACAATGTAATCAAGGTTCAAGATTCGGTGAGTTATTTTATTGGTAATAAAATAATTTTATTCGACTCAATAATGAGGTTGATGGATTATATTACAATAATGTTAACTGAAATAATGAGGTTGATGGATTATATTACAATAATGTTAACTGCAGGTAGTATTGGTAGAGCAGACAGGGAGATGTTCAATGGGAAGAAATGTGTTACAAAGTCATTACAGTAGCTCATCCCCTTTTGCATCGGTAGCCCGGTTTGATTATGATGAGTCTCGTTTAATAAAGTATGTCTTCTGCCACACTTATGTATTGGAAGGAGTAGGAGGTATTACCTAGCCAAAAATGTCTGATATTTGGATTTATATGTATTGAAGTGAATATTGTATAAATTACCATTTAGGTCTCTAACACTGGACAATTCCCTTTAGCATAAACGAAGTAGCAAGATTTTGTAACTTCAACTTAATGAAACAGGAATTAACCTGCCTCACACTTAATTACAGTATCTCTGCCAAGGTATGTGGATAGACTAGAATTGGGTTGATTTAATTTTGAAGAAAAATGCATAATGATATATTCCCAATTAGGTAATCAACCTTAGTGGAATATACTATGTAGCCACAAATGACCAGTGCTTGTTTTTACCCAGCATGTTTTCAGTAGTACAGATGTAACAACATCGGAATATTATGACATTAGTGATTGATAGAACAAAGTAATATGGAAAAATGATTATTTAAATTGGTACATGAGCGGGCAAAAGAGATTGGTGGAGGTGTTTGCATTGAAGGTTTACTACCTGATGCGGTTATATCATGCGGACTTGTTCGGTATGGCAGCAACCTTCATGAATGCAAACAGGTTCAATTGTTATAATAATATTGTTTAAATGCTAGTCCAACTTTGTTGGAATGTTTATCCAACTTCGTAGAATGGTATATGTTGACCCGATGTTCAGCCCCATCGCGCAGGATGACAACGACGTGTAGATTGCAACTGTGAGTATTTTGTTGGGCTGGGGTGATAACTCTCTTGGAAATCCACATATAATTTAAATATTTTTTCGAGCGATTATTTAGGATAATAGATGTCAAAGAATGTTTTTTGTCAAAATTTTCCTTTTGGTTACACTTACGGGCATGAATCATGAAATCTAATTCAACTAATTTTTTTGTTTCAGGCAGGGCGAGATGGTTCTACTAACACCTAGTACAGTGTCCCAAGATTTGGTCTGTTGTGCAACATTTGCCATTATAGGATGAAGTCATTTTTCTCTAGGGTTCTTAGCGTGCATTACAGACGACCCTATTAGTTTTGTGGTGGTCCAGAGGTGAGTGTATTTGAACTTCAATCTATTATCATCCTATAATCACACAATGCAAAGTGAAAATTAAACATGTTGCCCCTCGAGGAACAGGGTGAGGAGCATCGAGTTGGATTTTTATGGGCCAATGAGTGCTCAATGGAACTGGAGTATAACCTGGAAGATATGGAAATAGAACACAAAACCGATGAATTTGATGATCGCCATTCTGGTTCGCATGACTCCATGGATCCTGATAATTATAACTTGTCCCTTGAGTCAACGGACCACAATTGAGCACAAGGAAACATTTTCGGGAACCTAGGTTCCTTGTATTCGTATTAATCCATCTCATTTCAAGTAATAGCTGTAGTATTTGTATGCTAATATGCATTGAATCTTTTATTTCCAATGCATTTGTCTATGATCAGCGTCACAATATTAATTCAAAACCATTACATTAATAAGTAATATTAAACTCGGAAGGTTTTTGTTTTTAAAAAATAATTTCAAACAATTGGGGCGGGATGGGTTGAGCCTGGTTATACCCAGACGATATGGATAACCTGGGCTTTATTTTGGGAATAAACTCTTAACCTACTAGCATTTATAAGTTCCCCGACAACAAATGAAAGCCTTCCTCGTGTCCATAATTCCGTGTCCTTTAATCTATTATATGTCAGGCCACCGTCACATCGTTTCATCTTTAGCTGTCACAAAATGACCACAATATGGCTACAACATCATGAAGTTGACTCGAAAATACACAAACTGACATACACCACGTGTGATCAACTTTTTATGTTTTTAAAACTTGTTCCACTATCACAACGGTTTGTTAAGACCACAGTTTCTCTCTTAATCCGACTGCCAGAGCGGACCATCACAACGTCATAACACATAAGGGTTGTCTTTTGTTTAAAGGAAAGGTAGTTTTTAGGTAAAAAGGGCCTCCAGCCGTCGCCGGCAGAGGCTGGGCTGGGAACAATTTTTTCCAGGCGACGGTGCACGGTTGCCGGATAACCAATTAGTTTAACGCAGAGGAAGAGAGAGGAGAGAAAATTTGTCTGAGGTGGACGGAGAGAAGGAGGATGGAGAAAGCTAGATAAAAGAGAAAGGAGAAGGAGAGTTTCGGCGAGTATTCACGGTGGCGAGAGGTCTGACAGAGAGTTATTTAGTGCCCCAAGCATATTATAAGCTGGTTGACTTTTGCCTTTCTTATCCAATCAACAAGCGACACGTGTACATTTCTAAAAAAATCAAAGCGTGAATAAACCTATTGTAGAGAAGAGCCTAACTCCTCTCTTTCTCTCTCTCTCTCTCTCTCTGTCTCTCTCTCTCTCTCTCTCTCTCTCTCTATATATATATATATATAGCCCTTCTACCAATCCATGTGATATATATAGCCCTTCTACTAAGGTATACCTATATATATATATATATATATATATATATAGAGAGAGAGAGAGAGAGAGAGAGAGGTATACCTATTTTTGGTCATTTTCAAGGTATATGGCATCAAACAAACTTTTCGATCATATTTTAACATCTCTACCGTCCAAATATTAGGTCTATATGAGTAGTTCATTCATGTAAATTTTTAGCCAAAATGGTGACTGTTGAAGTATCGAACTAGATTAAATCAAGGAACATACCAAATTTGTCAAACCTGAACTGTTCATACTTATAAACTTCAATTGCAATTTTGAATACCTTAACTATCATTATTTTGGCTGAAAATTTACAGGCTTGATTTACACATTGGGACCTAAGATCTGAACGGTGGAGATGGTAAAATATGATCGAAAAGTTGGTGTAAGGCTGCATACCTGAAAATAACTAAAAATAGGTATACCTTAGTGAAAGAGTGTTATATATTTATATATATATATATATATATATATATATCACATGGCTTAAGAATAAGAGAAAAAAGATAAAGGACTCAGAAAGTAGTATAAAGCTAGCATAATGTTACAAATTTCCTTCTCAAATTTGAGCAATTCAGTCGACCACTTTGATGAAAATTACAACAATCCAATTCATGCAATAGTCAAAATATTACTTCCAGTATACACACACATTCAAATAAACTTGAAATCTCAAGCTTCTTCTGATCCCCCAACCCTAGCCTAGCTTTGAAACTATAGAAACTATAAGGACTCCCACAAAGTACTCCAATTTCAAGTAGAATTCAGTTTCCTTGTACTTTCATGAAGCCCAGAAAGGTAGAAACTACATAGAAAGCAAAAAACTTCAAGTCTTCAATTGAGAACCAAACAAAAAAAATCCAATACACACTACATAAAAAGCACATTCAAAGCAAATCCCATACTCAATTAAGTCAATTCCTTGCTTTTCTATAAAAATAAGATAAAAGAGAAGATGATTCATAAAGCATATAGGATAAGTGAACAACACAAATAGATGATTTATTCAACGTATGAGTAAAGAGCACAATAGATGATTGATTGTTTGAATTATCCAAACAAATTGATCTAAAACGAAGACTTACAGTCTACCCATTGGTTCAATTACTCCAAGCACCAATAACCCAGCACCAATAATCTAGCAGCAATAAGCATCACCAATCAACCAACTAACCAACAGAGAGAATGAGACATATTAAGAGATCAAGAGTCTCGAGCGAGAGAGAGAAAGAAAGAGAGAGAGAGATAAAGAGTGAGAAGAGAATGAGAATCAAAAGTGGGGGAATCATTCTTATTCCCCTCCATTCCAATGTTTACTTGCATATAAGGGAATTGGAAAGAATGTGGGTCCCATCTCCTTATCAGGAATGATTCCCGAATAAATCTATAATTTGATTCCCAAGGGGGAGGTGGGTTTGGAAATCATTACTTTCGGAATCAACTTTTGTATCAATAATACCCTTATGCATATTTTTTTGAAGAGAACCTTATGTACTATTAATGGTTATATTTCAATTTTTTCTAAAGGTATTATAAGTACTATTTTGTTGAATTTGAAGCTTTGTCTATCTATAAAGCTTGCTAGATTTGACGTTTAGTTTTCATTTTTTGGTATTTAGTTAGCTCTAATGATTTCTTTTTATGTCGGTATTGTTTTAACAATTTTTCTTATAAACTTTGCTCAAATTCATAAAAAGCAAAAAAAAATTATTGAATATGAAAATATAACTATTAATTTGTAGGAGTATTTCGGTAATTAAACTAATTTTGATTCGATTCCTATTATAATTTGAAATGGAAAGTAAACAGCTCAATGGAAATAGACATATTCCCATTCTGATTCCAGTTGATTCCGATTCCTGGTAATTCTGATTCCAAGTGAGTAAACGTGCCCTTAGACTTCCTATACATATTAATTTGCTTTTGATCAATTGAACTTCTCGATGCGTTGGGCTCGTGAAAATCTGGAACAATGCGAAGAGGGAGAGGAAAATCCGTCTGACTCGGTTTCGGGCCATCCCACATAAGGATGGTACGAGTTTGTATTTTTCAAATAGAAGACTCGTCCTATTTTGTCTAGTTTAAAACAAATGGGATGGACTTTTGGTTTGTTTTTCAATGTAAATAATATCTCAACCCGTCCCGAATATTATACACAAAACAATATAATCGTAACAAGTCTTCAAAGACTAATAAACTACTACATTTTTTTTTCAATGCTCCTTTTTTTCCCATTATTTTTCACCGCCGCAACTCACTCTCTTCCACAGTTCCATGACTTCCATCAAGTTGGTGAAGGACCAAGGTTAATTTTCTACCTTCTTCATTGTTTTGATCAACTTTTGCTTCGAGTTCGGTTGTCACTTTGTCATATTTCATAATTGATTAAGCTATTGGAAGTAAATTATACATATTTGTGGCTTATAGTACATTTATGAAGCTTCTATGTCTACACTTAAAATTTTTTTTTTTAAAAAAAATTCGGAAATCCCAAAATGAATCTGTTCTGAACCGATCTCATTTGTGTTTGAGCCTTCTTGGGTTACATTTTTAGAATGTCAAATCCTGTCCCAGTCCATTCCGCTACAAAATTTCGAGATTGATGTGATTTTCATCCCAAACAGATCCATTCCGTCTCATGCCCACTCCTAGGAAAAGCAGTGTATATTCCCATTATTCCCATATATATTTAAAACAAATTGGGTCTAAAGATTTTCGGGCCCGAGGCTGTTGCCTCATAGGTCTCTATTCAGGTCCGGGTCTGGTTGTTCTGTTGTCCTATTGCACTTAACGTGGCATTGTTCATCTGCTACCTAATCAGATGGAAACCAGTCAAATCACCTACTCATTGAACACACCAACACCTCTCTCCATTACCGAAGGTCCTCAGCCACAAAAGGTCCTGGACAACAAAACTAGCAGAATGCAATCTAGGTCAACGAAGCACTACATAAACCGGCTAGATCCCAACGTGGTGCACACCATTGACAATCCCCCCACCATGTCGCTCGAGAAAATTCGCATCTCGTTGAAGAACCCAAAGCAGCAACCACACATTAAGTTGCACTTGGCAAGGATGCCGGAAACCAAACTAGTGAAGAGACCACCACAACTGCCGAACAAGGGATGGGTGTTTTAACATCCCCACCTGAGTTGAAAAATTGTAATTGATTAAAAATGTGCATCCGAAAATAAATAATCGATAACATAAAAAAGTAATATTTACTCTCGCTCATAAATACAAACAACTATTGATAAACATAATCGATCAAAAGACACCCATAAAATACAAACAACTCTATATTTACTTTCGTATGTTACACGATTTGAAATTAATCGTTGTTTGCTTTGTGTAGTCATAAAATGTTATTTCATATTTTCTATTTTCTCTTAAACTGCGTCCAATCGATTTAAAATTGAGTTCAATAGGTTCGTTATAGAGTTATGAATCCAAAAAAATATAAATCAACTTAAATCGACAAAATTTTCTGACTGGTGAGCCAACACAAACGACGGCATATAGGTCCCATTCGCAACCACGTGTAATGGCTCTACCCGAATCTTCCAACACCACCAAACCTCAATGCAATCATAATCACACAAGTAACAATATCCATGAACTCGGCTAAGGCCAATTCGGCCTAGAAATAAGAGGAATTGGATGAGCAAGAACTTTTGTCTCATTAATAGTTGTACACAATGTTCTAAACGAAGGACTAGAAGGCCGCTTAGGTCCCGTCTAGGTGCTAGAAGGTAAGAAATTTTAGAGATTTGATGGTGCTTAAACCTCATTTAGGCTCTCGAAGACACCTTCACCGTATTGGACCAGATAACGTTATTTAAAAGTTTGGTTATACACGAATATTTGTGTTTTATTCAAAAGAAAAGACAAACCCCTTTCATGCACGAGAATGAAGCCCATTTTGTCAAATATCCATTAGGCTACAATAACAGGCCTGGCCTACTTAAATCAGTTTGGTCCAATTGTCTTCTTGCATCGGTTGGAAACTTTGGAAAGTATTGAATATTCTGAATACTGGACTAAACTGGAGTGTAATTGGAAACATAGTCTATTCAATCATAAAAAGAAAAGTTTGATTAGGTTAATCCGCATTCTGGTTTGACTCGTTTTCTATACTACTCATCTGCAACTTGTCCATTTCAATGCGACTTTAATTAGTCTTAGCTCTCTTCTCTCATGGTATACCGTAAGGAGAGAGAGAGAGAGAGAGAGAGACTCTTAATCACACACCATATTTTGTCCTTTGCTGATACACCTTTGGTCCCTTGGTCCAAATTATTCAGCCTTTCTCTCAAAGCCTCAACAATGACCTTTTCTTCTTTCCTATTTTTCGCATTATCGTTTTCAACGTAGCTAGGGAATAGCGATGAACTAGATATCGTGATATATCCTTTCATGCATGAGAAATTGAATCCTAACTTTAAGTGCTCGTCTCTTTTTCTTAACTGGCCTGATGTGGACAAATTAAAAGATACGCTCCATATAAATTTAAAAATGAATGGATGATGTGCGATAGGATCAATGTACCATTACTTATGAAAAAATGACACCTAATATACTACTATATTAGGTCTTGTAGAGAGAGAGAATAGAGAACAAACGGAGATGAAGACGAGAAAATGTAGTCTTGTATTATTCATCTCATTGAGTCTCTATATATAGATGTAGAGTTTATATAGTGAGTACACAATTAATATATATTTATATAGACATCCACAAATATATAATATTTACAACACTCTCCCTTGAATGTTTACGATGAATAATAAGGTGTTGGACACACGTGTTTTCTCGTTAAAAACCTTGCCAGGTAACGAAAACTCAGTGGGAGAAAAATAATCTTGGTCGAAGGAAAAAAGTACAACGCGCTTATGTCCAAGGTAACATGCTTCAGGATGCTCCTCCTGATCATTGCAAGCTTTGGATACCTTGCATAAGGGACTCATCGTTAACTTTGAATTTTGCAAGAAAAATAAGTTAAAAGTAGTATGATAAAACTACAAATATTTTAGTAACCACTTACCATAAGTGTTGTTGTAATATGAAACCTTTAAGACATTAGTAAAATGCATAGTAAAGGAATAAGAAACTTGTAATATCAAAGTTTAATATGACGTATATGTAGCCTTAAGTATCAATATCTATATGTATTGATAGTTTCATATAGGCTCTTCATGAGCTTTGATGAATTCATTACTTCGCGAGAGTTAGAATCTGTTGCAACATTATGATCATAATTTGAAATCGATTTCATAGTCTAATGATACTACTCATTGATGCAAGTTTGATTTAGTCACATTGACTATATAAATGAGTACGTATAAGATCTAGACTCTTATTCCATGGGTGAGCTATAAACTCGTTTAATCATGGAGTTGTCATTCAGGCAATTTGAATTATCTAAAGATTGTAAATAATCTGTTGCTTATGATGACATGATGTTTGAGACTTTCCTATGTACCTTATAACTGCATAATATACTCTCACAACCTGTCATAAGCCTCTTGTCAATATTGACACAATACTTATAGAAAAGTTGTCATTTAAGAGAATAACATTGATAATCTCATATTGTGACGACCCGAACCAGAATCAGAGGTGCGTTTGGCACGATTCTCGAGATTTGAGTTTAGTCGCAGTTTTGCGATAATACGTGGTTTGCCGATTTGATTCGCGACTTGGTTTTCGGTCGAGAATTTGGGTTGAGTGTCTTCACGGAAATGGTAGAGTACGTGATTTCGAGTTCGTGGGTGGTTTTAGAAGATTTTTCCGATAGTCGAGGAATATTTTATGATTATTTGAAGTTTCGGGTTTCGACGAGTTTATCCGATTGTTTCGAGCTTATCTGAATCACATCGTATATTCATTCCGGACCGTTGATCGACCCGAGGGACGAGTATAAATATCGAAATGTCGAAAAATAATCGCAAAAACACGGAATTGCTTTGACCAGTCTTTGACTTTCCCGTTTTGGAAAGTTGACCAGGTTGACCGTGGGGAGAAGTTTCCCGTTTCGGCTTGCACTTTCCGGCGACCAATTCCGGCCACCAACGACTTCATCAAGGGAGATCGTGATCGAGATCTGGATCGTGATCGTGCTTCAGGCGAGGGATCTTCCGCCGGACCACGAGTTTAGCGCGTGTGCGCATTTCGAGAGTCTGTGAGTGGACAATTTCTTTTCACGGAAATGATTGCGAGTCTTTTTATATGATTTTCAAACTTGAGCATGCATATGAGATTTCGGATTATATGAGCATATTTACGAGATTACGATTATTATGAACATGTGTTATATACGATTATGTTACGCATATGCATCTTTATGCTGTTTACTATACATGCATCGAGATATTTGTGGCTTGATTTTCATAGAGTACAGTCGTAGTTCATGTTGTTGTATCGATACACACGCATTCCCGGCTGATCACCGAGGATGCTTACCAGTAGGGGTACCGTACCTTGTGCCGATGTAGTTCCGGGTGGGTACTGGTTTCTGTATCTTGTGCCGATGTAGTTCCGGGTGGATACAGATGTCTGTTTCTTGTGCCGACGTAGTTCCGGGTGGAAACAGATACCCTGATCTGAGGCCTTCTTGGCTCGAGTCACGTGTGGGTCTGGGATCCCGTGATTCGGACTGTACTAGCACGGTGTGTGTCCATGAGTGACCCCGTGGGATTTATACTTGCATGCTCAGTACGCTGGAGGATTATGGTTTACCTCGTGTACTTTATTATTTCTATTTACTTGGACTCGCATATGTTTTTATAACATATATACTTGGTGAAAGACATTTATTTTCGTCCACTCACTCTAACGTGTTTATTGTCTTTCCCCTGGGCTTTTCGGTTTCCGTGCCTAGTTTGCAGTTCAGGTTTGGTGTTTTCACGGCGCAGTTTGGAGGCTAGTGATCAGAGTTACCTGTGTTTTCCAGTAGGTTCTTGTTTCGCCTACTGATGTACATATTGTATATGTTTTACCCTAGAGGTCGCTCTGATACATTCTGTTACATGTTATGCGGATTTTCATGGATATATATATATATACATAGTACAGTTTATTTACTGTTGTTGATTATTTTGATGTTGAGAAATCCGGATGGGATTGGTGCCCACGGTTTGCTTTTTGTGGCATAGGACGAAGTGTAAATTTCCGCGTGCAGGTTATGGTAATTCCATGCTAGTAACGAAACTCTGCCGAAATTTTGAAAAATTTTGTTAGTTTGTGTTTTCGAAAGGGTTTGATTCCGGTTTAGGTAGCTGAATCGGGATTGGGTCCTTTCAGCTTGGTATCAGAGCATTAGGTTGTCAGATTCTGTAGACTCTTGTAGTTGTGACGCTTATGGTATTTGAGTTGATACAGCATGACTGGAGTGATGACCCGACTGGCCAGCGGTACTCATCAATACTTCGGGTGTTGTGTGTCCTCAAATATCTGCGGTTTCATGATTACGTTCTTTCTGCTTGTGCCTAATGCTTGTCTTGTATCAGTAGGATGCCTCCTCGACGTGGTCCCCGTGTTGATCGGGATGATGATCCTGATGAGGATCGCCGAACGCGCGACTTGCTGATGCGAGTGCTGCGTTTGGAAGAGCGTTTTGACCCTGTGGTCAAGGCTCGCACTGCGGGTGCTACTGTGTTTTCGGGTTCAGTTGATCCAGAGATATGCGAGGCATGGCTGGTTCAGATTGAGCGAGTTTGTGAGCGTCTACTGTTTATACCTGAGCAGATGACAGTAGCTGCAGTTGGTTTACTTGAGGGTGATGCATACTTTTGGTGGGTCAGCACTGACAGAGTTCCTGTGGATACTCCGTGGACATTGTTTCGTGATTTGTTTATGCGGAGGTATTTTAATCAGGCTACACAGCAGCGCAAGTACGAGGAGTTTACGAACTTGAGGCAGGGCAGTTTGTCTGTACTTGAGTATCGGGATCGATTTACTCGTTTGTCTCGTTTTGCGCGGGATATGGTGGCTACAGAGGAAGCCAAGTGTCGTAGGTTTGAGCTGGGATTGAATCTGAACATCAAGGCGACGTTGACTACGATGCCGAGGAACAATTTTGATGAGTTTGTTAGTGCTGCACTCCGCGGCGAGGATATTGAGCAGGAGAGACAGCAGAGGTACCGGCCGAGACGGTTTGAGGAAGGTGAACCGAGTCAGGGGCCTTCAAAGAGGCAGAGTTCTGATACTTCCGGTTCAGCTTCATCTTCAGGCGGTGGATTATATCGACCACCAGCTAGTGCATCGAGACAGAGGCAAAGGTGGAGGAGAGATTGACCACAGCGACCACAGGCTAGTGGGAGTTCTAGTGGTTCTAGTTTTCCTCGACGTACTGGTGGCACATTTCCTATTCCGAGAGACTATCCTTTGTGCAACCTCTGCAACAGGTATCATTATGGCTCATGTCAGCGGGGCCCTGTCACTTGTTATCGTTGTGGCCAGGTGGGTCACTTTTTGAGGGAGTGTCCTCAGTTGGCTGGAGCAGATGGTCAGGCAGCTCAGAGTTCCGGAGTTGAGCGAGGTGCCACTACGGGAGCTCGACCAGCACAGTTTGCAGGCCAGGGCCGACAGCAGGGATAGCCCCAGCGAGGACGACCAGCCGGACAGGCGAGAGTTCATGCTATGACTATGCGTGAGGGTAGAGCATCACCGGAGGTCGTCATTGGTACGTTACATGTCTTTGGTATTCCTGTAGTTGCATTGTTAGACCCAGGTGCCACACATTCGTTCATATCATTTAGACTGTCATCATTGGCTACGGTACCTGCATCTCCACTTCCGGGGTTGTGGAGAGTGTTGTATCCGTCAGGTGAGGTTGTGAGCATCGGTTGGATTTACCGAGATTGTGAGGTGTTTGTTGATGGCCATGGTTTAGCCGCTGATCTGTTATTGCTTGATATTGTGGATTTTGATTTGATATTGGGTATGGACTTTTTGGAGTCGCACTGGGCTATGTTTGATTGCCACAGGAAGGAGGTCGCGTTTCGACGACCTGGATTACCTGAGATATTGTTTCGTGGCGAGAAGAACACTTCCCTACCGTGTTTGATTTCTGCGATGAGGGCGGATCGATTGATGAAGAAGGGTTGTGTTGCGTACTTAGCCCATGTTGTGGACACTACAGCTGCAGTGCCGGATCTTGGTAGTATTGAGGTTGTGTCTGAGTTTTCGGATGTGTTTCCAGCGGAGTTACCTGGTATACCCCCTGTGCGAGAGATTGATTTTACCATTGAGTTATTGCCGGGTACTGGACCGATTTCCCAGACACCGTACCGGATGGCGCCTGCAGAGTTGAGGGAGTTGCAGATTCAGCTTCAGGAGTTGCTGGAGAAGGGATTCATTCGACCGAGTGTTTCTCCGTGGGGTGCTCCAGTGTTGTTTGTGCGGAAGAAGGATGGGTCCATGCGTTTGTGCATCGACTATCGGAAGCTGAATCAGATTACAGTGAGGAACAAGTATCCGTTGCCACGGATTGACGACTTGTTCGATCAGCTGAAGGGAGCAGCAGTCTTTTCGAAGATTGACCTTCGATCCGGATATCATCAGTTGAGGATCCGGGATTCAGATGTTGCCAGGACAGCGTTCAGGACGCGGTATGGGCATTATGAGTTTCTGGTTATGCCGTTTGGGTTGACCAACGCCCCCGCAGCTTTCATGGACTTGATGAATCGGGTGTTTCGTCGATTCCTGGACAAGTTCGTGATTGTGTTCATTGATGATATTTTGATATACTCGAGGAGTGTGGGCCAGCACATGAAGCATTTGCGAGCGGTGTTGCGGATTTTGCGGGACCATCAGCTATTCGCGAAGTTTAGCAAGTGTGAGTTCTGGTTGGATAGTGTGAAGTTTCTGGGCCACGTGATTTCGGCTGAGGGAGTTAGTGTCGATCCTGACAAGATTGAGGCCGTGCTGAATTGGAGTCGACCCACTACTGTGCCAGAGATTCGGAGTTTCTTGGGGTTAGCAGGCTATTATCGACGGTTTGTACAGGATTTCTCCCGGATAGCTACACCACTGACCAGATTGACGAAGAAGGGCGTCAAGTTTGAGTGGTCTGATGCGTGCGAGGAGAGTTACTTGCTCCTGAAGGAGAGATTGACTACCGCACCGGTTCTGACATTGCCAGACGACAGTGGTGAGTATGTTGTGTACAGTGACGCGTCGAAGTTGGGCCTTGGCTGTGTGTTGATGCAGCATGGTAGAGTTGTGGCGTATGGTTCCAGACAGCTGAAACCGCATGAGGTCAACTATCCGACGCATGATTTGGAGTTAGCCGCTATTGTTTTAGCGTTGAAGAGTTGGAGACATTATCTGTATGGTGCTCAGTGTAAGATTTTCACTGACCACAAGAGTCTCACCTACTTACGGACACAGCCAGATCTGAACATGAGGCAGCGCCGATGGATGGAGTTGATCAATGATTATGATTGTACGTTTGAGTACCATCCAGGGAAGGCCAATGTTGTGGCAGATGCACTTAGCCGGAAATCCGGAGCCTCATTGTTTCACATGTGTGTGGCCAGAGTATCGATGTTAGCCGAGCTTCGAGCTACGGGTGCTGTGTTTGGGTATGATGATGATGGAGCTTTGTTGGAAAGCTTTCAGGTTCGACCAGTACTGGTTGATCAGGTACGAGAGGCACAGGATTCAGATCCTTACTTGCTGGGTAAGAAGACCATGATTCGGAATGGTGTGCCTACAGAGTTCCGATTGAGTGACGACGGTACGTTGTTGTTCAGGGGCAGATTATGTGTACCCAAGGACGAGAACTTGAAGAAGGAGATTCTAGACGAGGCTCATAGTTCAGCGTATGCGATGCATCCCGGAGGTACGAAGATGTTTCGTACACTTCGAGCGTACTATTGGTGGCGCAACATGAAGCGGGAGATTGCCGCGTACGTAAGTTGGTGTTTGATTTGTCAGCAGGTGAAGGTGGAGAGGCAGAAACCTGCAGGGAAACTACAGCCACTTGAGATTCCAGTTTGGAAGTGGGAGCATATCACGATGGATTTCGTCTATCAGTTACCGCGTACTTCAGCGGGCAACACTGGCATTTGGGTTATCGTTGATCGATTGACGAAATCTGCACACTTTCTTGCACTTCCAGGGAAGATTTCAGTGGGCAGATTGGCCCAGTTGTACTTATCAGATATTGTTCGCTTGCATGGGGTGCCTGTATCCATTGTTTCTGACCGTGATAGTCAGTTCACTTCTGAGTTTTGGCAGGCGTTGCAGCGAGCGTTGGGCACGAGGTTACGGTTTAGTACAGCTTTTCATCCTCAAACTGACGGGCAGTCCGAGCGGACCATTCAGACTCTTGAGGATATGTTGAGATCGTGTGTGTTGCAGTTTCGTGGAAACTGGGATCAGCAGTTGCACTTAATTGAGTTCGCCTACAACAACAGCTATCAGGCCAGTATAGAGATGGCACCGTACGAGGCTCTGTACGGGAAGCAGTGTCGCACTCCATTATGTTGGAGCGAGGTGGGCGAGCGTTGGCTTATTGGTCCTGATTTGGTGAAAACTGGGATGGAAGACATTCAGATTATTCGGGATCGACTGAAGATTGCCCAGGATCGGCAGAAGAGCTACGCGGATGTGAGGAGGAAGAGCTTAGAGTTCGAGGTTGGTGATTGGGTCTTCCTGAAACTGTCTCCGTGGAGGGGAGTAGTGCGTTTCGGGAAGCGTGGCAAGCTTCGACCACGGTACATTGGTCCGTATGAGATTACGGAGAGGGTTGGAGCTGTTGCTTACAGACTTGAGTTACCGACAGAGATGGCTCGTGTACATGATGTCTTCCATGTTTCGATGTTACGGAAGTACATCTCAGACCCTTCACATGTGATAGCCCCACAACAGTTGCCGATCAGGGAGGATTTATCGTATGTTGAGGAACTAGTGCAGATTCTCGATCGTCGTGAGCAGAAGTTGAGGCACCGTGTGATTCCGCTGGTGAAGGTCTTGTGGAAGAACTATTCGATTGAGGAGGCCACCTGGGAGACCGAGCAGCGTATGCGGGAGCAGTATCCTCATCTGTTCACCTGACAGGTACGTAAATTTCGAGGTCGAAATTTCTTTAAGGGGGGTAGATTTGTGACGACCCGAACCAGAATCAGAGATGCGTTTGGCACGATTCTCGAGATTTGAGTTTAGTCGCAGTTTTGCGATAATACGTGGTTTGCCGATTTGATTCGCGACTTGGTTTTCGGTCGAGAATTTGGGTTGAGTGTCTTCACGGAAATGGTAGAGTACGTGATTTCGAGTTCGTGGGTGTTTTTAGAAGATTTTTCCGATAGTCGAGGAATATTTTATGATTATTTGAAGTTTCGGGTTTCGACGAGTTTATCCGATTGTTTCGAGCTTATCTGAATCACATCGTATATTCATTCCGGACCGTTGATCGACCCGAGGGACAAGTATTGAAAGGACCCAACCCCGATTTAGCACCCTAAATCGGAATCGAACCCCTTCGAAAACACGAACCAATAAAAACTTTTCGAAATTTGGGCAGAGTTTCGTTACTAGCGTGGAATTACCATTACCTGCACGCATAAAATACACTCCATCCTATGCCACAAAAAGCAAACCGTGGGCACCAACCCAAACCGGATTTCTCAATATATCAACAATAACGTAAAGTAGAAAATATATATACACTTTACTGAAATCCAGTGTAAAATCGTATAACATATTCAATAGGAAGCTCAGAGCGACATCTAATACATAATCGTATACTCATACCACAGTAGGTAGAACAATAAACCTACTGGATGAAACAAAGTAGCTCGAGCACTATGCCTCCGACCACGACGTGCGACACCAGAGCCTGAACTGCAAACTGGGCACGGAAACCGAAAAGCCCAGGTGAAAGACAATAAACACGTTAGAGTGAGTGGACGAAAATAAATGTCTTTCACCAGTTTATATATGTTATAAAAACATATGCGAGTCCAGATAAATAAAACAACATATGTACACGAGGTAAAACTCATACTCCTCCAGTGTACCGAGCATGCAAATAAAATCCCACGGGGTCACTCATGGACTCCACCGTGCTAGTACAGTCTGAACCACGGAGTCCCTGACTACCACGTGATTCTGAGCCAGAAATGGCCTCGGTTCCGGGGTACTGCCCCTCACCGGTCTGGTCGGGGTACTGCCCCTCCAGGCGGCCCTCCGTCGGGGATCAGCCGACGAGGCAAGGTGTATCGATACAACAACATAACCACGACTGTACTCTGTGTAAACCAAATCATAAACATTTCGATGCAAATGTATGAAACAGCATATAAGTGTATGTATACTCGTATACGTATAATCGTATAATATATCGTATAATCGTAAAACACATGCTCATGCAATTCGTAATCTCAATACGCATGCTCAAGTTCGAAAATCATATAAAAGACTCGCAAACAATCCGTGAAAAGAAATGTCCACTCACTGACTGGCGTAACGCGTATCGCGTTAACCCGTGATCCGGCGGAAAGTCCCTCGCCAAACGAACGATCACGAAACCCCTCGCTTTACATTCGGACGCTCAACTCGAAAAACGAACCTCCCCACTGCGATCGGAGCGCGATTTCGAGTCAAACGACATGCGACTTGCCGAAAGTCAAAAAAAGTCAACCCGTTGACCGTTGACCGCCGTTGACCGCCGCCCACGGCGGCGCCGCCACTGACCGGAAGATTTCTCGGCGGAGCAACCCCTATTCCATGCAAAACCACCCACTGAGCAACTTTGTCAAAGGGAAGCATCATGGTGATGAGGGCTACAAAGCCCACCCCAAAGTTCAGCTCGAATCGGCCCGAATCCAAGAACCCGAATCACAAAGTTTTCCCTCCATTTTTGGCCGGATTTTCTTCCATTTCCGGCGAGTCTCGCCTTGAACGGTGGCCGGGGAAAGGACGAGGAAGCTGAGGCGCTTCGAACGGGACCAACCCCGTCCCACGGGATGGCCGGAATCGATCGCCGCCGTGGAGTCACCGTCATGCACGTCGGCCACCTTCTCTCACCACTGAGTTGACCGAGTCAACTCGGTCAACAACCAAATAGGAAATGTTTGACTTGACCCAAAATGGCAACCTGCTATTTATAGCCTTTCCCGATTAGGAAACTTCATGTTTATCCATTTCGACAAACTTCAAACACGCGTAACTCTCTCGTCGTAACTCCGATTCCGAAAATTCTCGCGGCCACAAACTCGTCTCGACATACTCTTCAATAATTACCCAAAGTCAAACACATCGGCCAATCGGATAAAAAGTCAACTGTTCACACCACACATATTTAAATCGACTAAACAAACAACCAACAGAAATAATCACAACTAAATCTCCATAACTCAAAATCATGTTCCGGAAGTTCACACAAACTCAAAATTAAATTCTGAACAACTTCCGAGAAGAAGCCGAAACCAAATTCTCGTCCGGTAATTTAGTCGTTAAGTAGCTCACCATTTAAATCTGAACTTCAAATATTCATAACTAATTCCTCGGTCGTCCAAATAACGATCCGGAACCGCTCACGAACTCGAAATCACATGAACAACGACTCTCGAGAAGAGACCCAGCTCCAATTCTCGGCCAATAATTAAGTCGTTTACGAGTCTGGCGATACAAGTAACTGCCGACAAACTGCGACTACGCAGTAACTCATCAATCAAGCTGATCATACTGCTGATTCTGGTCCGGGTCGTCACAAATCCACCCCCCTTAGAAAAATTTCGACCTCGAAATTTTCGAGTCTGCCAACTCAAAGGTAGGAGCACTGCCTCTGTATACAGCTCAACTGCCCAGTGGCTACATCAACTGAATAACTCTAGCAACTGACTCCACAATAGGAGATAGCTCTGTGCTGAAATCTCTGTACCCACAAATCACAAATCTGAACTGGCTCCACACAAGCGCCAAGTGTTCCTACATAAGGAACAAACAGGGTACACAACACATAGCAAACCTGAAACATAGTTCCGCCACGCGGAACACAACACACAAAGCCAACACTATAGGCGATGCCGAACCATATAGCATAACACAAACTCGCCTATGGCCACATATGGATCAAAACATCAAGGCAAATCATAACACGACCTGCTCATACCAACGAAACTTAAGCATCGAACTCAAACAATTATCGACCCATTTCCGCTAATCTGACAGTCTGTGGTAACACACTCCACAAAATCGGAAACAAATATCAACTCAAATTCAAACCAAACTCACTCCAACACAATGAAGTACAACATCGTTCCTCAAAACGACGTCAAACAATAGCAAAATCACAGTGGACAACAACCTGGTATTGCAAGCAACCTCGAACAGCTGAAACTGCTGGTCCCGAATCCTCCGGAACTGCAATACCGTGGTCCACAACATGCCCTCCAAGGTCTGAATAGTCCTCAAAGATCACTCACCAATCTGAGGATAAGAACCGGTGCTAACTCGTAATCTGGTCCCCAATGCTCGCTGCAAAACTCGCCAACACACAGTCGTAATTGATTATCTCGGACAGCGAATCGGGACATAGGCACACCACGTGTATGGCCAACCTCTGTCAAACACAGCTATGTTAGTCTGCCACTGAAATCCTTTCCCGAAAGTTCAAGGAAAAGTACCAAGTCCGTCAAATGGTCCACAATGGCTTGACAACCGGTATCACAAATCAAAACGCACACAAACACACACAAGGTCACAGCGACAAACGCCACGTCCAACCGGAAATCTCGAATGGCTAACACATCTCGGCACGTCTCTGCCTCCTAGCCATCACCAGTCGACAAAAGTGGCAAATGTACACACAAACCGCTACATTCATCTTCAGGCTGCATCACGAGTAGACAACTCGAAATATCTGACACATCTCCGTGCCACTAGCGCCAACCGCGCACAAAATCATGAGCCTCAACACCATCATACTCGAACTCAGCTCTCGTAGCCCACAACTCGGCTAACATGGAAACTCGAGCCACACACACATGAAACACTGAAGCTCCTGACTCTCGACTGAATGCATCAGTAACAACATCCCAAACTAATGGTCAAAGTATAATCTCTAGCCTTTTCCGAACAAACTCAAAGGTACAGCCATAGTCGTTAGTCGACCTCATCCATCTACACTGCCTCAAGCCCAAATCTGGCCGAAAATGCAAGTGGAGGAAACTCAAATGATCAGTGTACATCCTACACCTCACTGCACGCCATAGCTGTAGTGTCTCGAACTCTCTGATGCTAACACAAGAATAGCTACACCCAATATCATACACTGGATACGTAGCCCCATAAAGGTTCTACAACCTGAAACCATGAGCCACCACTCTGCTACACAGCATCAAAACGTAACCAAATCCAAACCTCGATGCATCGCCATAATCCACGAACTCGTCGTAGTCATCAGGTAGGGTCAAAACCGATGCAACGATCGATCATCCCGCAAGAGTCAGTAACTCTCCTTGTGTGCATCGAACCACTCGAACGTGATACCTTCTTGTCAATTTGGAAAATAGAGTGGCAATCCAGGAAAATCCTGCACAAGCCATCGGTAATAGCCTGCCAACTCAAGAGACTCCCGATCTCTGGTGCAATGGTAGGGCAAACTCCGAATCATCACGGCTTCGAACCGGTCAGGATCCACGCCGACTCCCTCGGCTAGCATCACGTAGCCCAACATCTTCACGCTAATAGACCAAAACTCACACTGGCTGAACTTACAACAGCTAATCATCTCGTGAAGTCCACAAAACCGCTCGCAACTGCTCCAGGTACTGGTCCACACTCTCGGAGTACATCAGGACATTGCCAACGAACATGACCACAACTCGTCCAGAAACCGTCTGAACACATGGTCCATCACGTCCACACGATCTACGGGGCATTGGTCAACCAAATAGCGTGACCAAAAACTCCTGATGCCCGCACTGAGATCCGTAAGCCAACAAAGCCACATCTGACTCACCGAACCACAACTGATGGTATCCGGTCCCGAAATCAATCTCCGACAAGACTGGAGCTCTCGCGAGCTGAACAAACCAATCCTCAACCCGAAACGGAGGATACTCACTCTCCTCTGAAACGAATCAGGCTTCCAGTAATCAATACGCCACCTCATCGAACCACCCATCATCCGTACACACAATGCAAAAGTACACCACGCAAATACGCTGGGTCACATGAAATCTCCTGAAACCTCCTCCAGAAACTCCTGGAGTCAAAACTGTAGCTCCATCAGCTCCGCTGGCTCAGAACGACAATGTGTCGATAAAATGAGTCCAGCGCCTAGTACAAGCTCAATAGTGTAGTCGGTCTCCCGAACTGGAGGAACACCTGGTAACTCCTCCGAAACACGCCAGGAAACTCGGAAACCCCTCAATGTCACCAATAACGGGCTCAGCAACCGAAGTATCTACAGCATGGGTTAAGCGAGCAACACAATCCGTCTCCATCATCCGCTCGACCATCACCGCGAAACAGCATTTCGGGGAAATCTGGTCGTCGAAACACAACCTCCTTCTCGAGGTACTCGAACACAGCCAATTGCGTCGTCAGTAAGTCCATGCTCACAAACACACCAAAACCACAATATCCAGCTATAACAGATCCACGGCTAAGTCATAACCTCCAACAAGGATCTCGTGACCTCCGGATGGATGCAACACTCTCCAAAACCTCGGAAGTGGAGATACAGGTACAATCGCCATGGACATCAAGCAATAGTAACCTCGGAGAAAAGTCTGTCCTCAAACAAGGTCATGGCACGAACTCCAACATGCCCAAGTGGCCACACACATCAACTGTGACTTGCTGACTAACTCGTCAACAGGGTGCATTAGTCAGACCGCAGGAACAACATGAGGATCTCCTCGTAAACTCTGAGCTGCCGAACCGCTACAACAGCTGACCAACGGCGCTCCCTCGTAACGTGATCCTCCTGGCCACCACAATGGCAATAGAGAGTGTACCACAAACACAAGTCACCGCAACACCTGCTGCGTGAAAGGATCACCAACGATCGCCCAAACTCATGCCACAGGAGAAAATCCGCTACTCTGTGATCTCCGCCATCACCAAATGGATCAGCAGAAGATCCTCAACATAACCGAAAAGGCCACAGTCTGATGAAGTCACTGATCCCGAAGTATCAGAACTCAATCTCTCACTACTGAATCCACTTTCCTCAAACCGTCACATCAAAAACCGTGTACATCTTTCCCTTACACTAGCCTCGCCACTGAGTGCAGCACACTAAGCTCCTCACGGATATCTCGAGGCACATCAATCAGAATCTCTCTGATACTCAGGTTCAAACTCATCTCGAACCTCGTACACTGCTTCCTCTGAAGCCAAATAACTCGTACAAACCGAAACTAACATGTGAACAATGCATCTCTGCCCCAGGTGGGTAAACACTCCACATCAATTGCTGAGTAGCCTGATAACACCATCACTGTTTACACAACACTCTGAATGTAGGCCGTAGAGTCGCAACCGGAACTCACACAATATCAGCCCACAAATTACAACAAACTGAATCAGGCACACATCCCTGCCATAAATCTCAGCTCTGAGGCAACACATAGATGCTCATATACACATCCCCAGGCAAACCATGCCACACATTCTCTGAACTCTGAATACTCATCCAAATCCACAGTTCACTGGCAATTCACGCGTCGAATGATCCTCAACAGGATCCACAACCGAAACGACACGGAAAGCACGTCAGGAGGCATCCTAATGAATACAATATCGTTCACAACAAGTGGAACGTAATCATGGAACTTCAAATATTTGAAAGCATACAACACCCGGAATTTGATGATTATCCGCCGGCCGGTCGGGTCACCATTCCAGTCATGCTGTACATTCTCAAATATCCTTAGTAAACACGACTACAGAAGTCTACAGAACCTACAACCTAATGCTCTGATACCAAGCTGAAAGGACCCAACCCCGATTTAGCACCCTAAATCGGAATCGAACCCCTTCGAAAACACGAACCAACAAAAACTTTTCGAAATTTGGGCAGAGTTTCGTTACTAGCGTGGAATTACCATTACCTGCACGCATAAAATACACTCCATCCTATGCCACAAAAAGCAAACCGTGGGCACCAACCCCAACCAGATTTCTCAATATATCAACAATAACGTAAAGTAGAAAATATATATACACTTTACTGAAATCCAGTGTAAAATCGTATAACATATTCAATAGGAAGCTCAGAGCGACATCTAATACATAATCGTATACTCATACCACAGTAGGTAGAACAATAAACCTACTGGATGAAACAAAGTAGCTCGAGCACTATGCCTCCGACCACGAAGTGCGACACCAGAGCCTGAACTGCAAACTGGGCACGGAAACCGAAAAGCCCAGGTGAAAGACAATAAACACGTTAGAGTGAGTGGACGAAAATAAATGTCTTTCACCAGTTTATATATGTTATAAAAACATATGCGAGTCCAGATAAATAAAACAACATATGTACACGAGGTAAAACTCATACTCCTCCAGTGTACCGAGCATGCAAATAAAATCCCACGGGGTCACTCATGGACTCCACCGTGCTAGTACAGTCTGAACCACGGAGTCCCTGACTACCACGTGATTCTGAGCCAGAAATGGCCTCGGTTCAGGGGTACTGCCCCTCACCGGTCTGGTCGGGGTACTGCCCCTCCAGGCGGCCCTCCGTCGGGGATCAGCCGACGAGGCAAGGTGTATCGATACAACAACATAACCACGACTGTACTCTGTGTAAACCAAATCATAAACATTTCGATGCAAATGTATGAAACAGCATATAAGTGTATGTATACTCGTATACGTATAATCGTATAATATATCGTATAATCGTAAAACACATGCTCATGCAATTCGTAATCTCAATACGCATGCTCAAGTTCGAAAATCATATAAAAGACTCGCAAACAATCCGTGAAAAGAAATGTCCACTCACTGACTGGCGTAACGCGTATCGCGTTAACCCGTGATCCGGCGGAAAGTCCCTCGCCAAACGAACGATCACGAAACCCCTCGCTTTATGTTCGGACGCTCAACTCGAAAAACGAACCTCCCCACTGCGATCGGAGCGCGATTTCGAGTCAAACGACATGCGACTTGCCGAAAGTCAAAAAAAGTCAACCCGTTGACCGTTGACCGCCGTTGACCGCCGCCCACGGCGGCGCCGCCACTGACCGGAAGATTTCTCGGCGGAGCAACCCCTATTCCATGCAAAACCACCCACTGAGCAACTTTGTCAAAGGGAAGCATCATGGTGATGAGGGCTACAAAGCCCACCCCAAAGTTCAGCTCGAATCGGCCCGAATCCAAGAACCCGAATCACAAAGTCTCGCCTTGAACGGTGGCCGGGGAAAGGACGAGGAAGCTGAGGCGCTTCGAACGGGACCAACCCCGTCCCACGGGATGGCCGGAATCGATCGCCGCCGTGGAGTCACCGTCATGCACGTCGGCCACCTTCTCTCACCACCGAGTTGACCGAGTCAACTCGGTCAACAACCGAATAGGAAATGTTTGACTTGACCCAAAATGGCAACCTGCTATTTATAGCCTTTCCCGATTAGGAAACTTCATGTTTATCCATTTCGACAAACTTCAAACACGCGTAACTCTCTCGTCGTAACTCCGATTCCGAAAATTCTCGCGGCCACAAACTCGTCTCGACATACTCTTCAATAATTACCCGAAGTCAAACACATCGGCCAATCGGATAAAAAGTCAACTGTTCACACCACACATATTTAAATCGACTAAACAAACAACCAACAGAAATAATCACAACTAAATCTCCATAACTCAAAATCATGTTCCGGAAGTTCACACAAACTCAAAATTAAATTCTGAACAACTTCCGAGAAGAAGCCGAAACCAAATTCTCGTCCGGTAATTTAGTCGTTAAGTAGCTCACCATTTAAATCTGAACTTCAAATATTCATAACTAATTCCTCGGTCGTCCAAATAACGATCCGGAACCGCTCACGAACTCGAAATCACATGAACAACGACTCTTGAGAAGAGACCCAGCTCTAATTCTCGGCCAATAATTAAGTCGTTTACGAGTCTGGCGATACAAGTAACTGCCGACAAACTGCGACTACGCAGTAACTCATCAATCAAGCTGATCATACTGCTGATTCTGGTCCGGGTCGTCACAAGTATAAATATCAAAATGTCGAAAAATAATCGCAAAAACACGGAATTGCTTTGACCAGTCTTTGACTTTCCCGTTTTGGAAAGTTGACCAGGTTGACCGTGGGGAGAAGTTTCCCGTTTCGGCTTGCACTTTCCGGCGACCAATTCCGGCCACCAACGACTTCATCAAGGGAGATCGTGATCGAGATCTGGATCGTGATCGTGCTTCAGGCGAGGGATCTTCCGCCGGACCACGAGTTTAGCGCGTGTGCGCATTTCGAGAGTCTGTGAGTGGACAATTTCTTTTCACGGAAATGATTGCGAGTCTTTTTATATGATTTTCGAACTTGAGCATGCATATGAGATTTCGGATTATATGAGCATATTTATGAGATTACGATTATTATGAACATGTGTTATATACGATTATGTTACGCATATGCATCTTTATGCTGTTTACTGTACATGCATCGAGATATTTGTGGCTTGATTTTCACAGAGTACAGTCGTAGTTCATGTTGTTGTATCGATACACACGCATTCCCGGCTGATCACCGAGGATGCTTACCAGTAGGGGTACCGTACCTTGTGCCGATGTAGTTCCGGGTGGGTACTGGTTTCTGTATCTTGTGCCGATGTAGTTCCGGGTGGATACAGATGTCTGTTTCTTGTGCCGACGTAGTTCCGGGTGGAAACAGATACCCTGATCTGAGGCCTTCTTGGCTCGAGTCACGTGTGGGTCTGGGATCCCGTGATTCGGACTGTACTAGCACGGTGTGTGTCCATGAGTGACCCCGTGGGATTTATACTTGCATGCTCAGTACGCTGGAGGATTATGGTTTACCTCGTGTACTTTATTATTTCTATTTACTTGGACTCGCATATGTTTTTATAACATATATACTTGGTGAAAAACATTTATTTTCGTCCACTCACTCTAACGTGTTTATTGTCTTTCCCCTGGGCTTTTCGGTTTCCGTGCCCAGTTTGCAGTTCAGGTTTGGTGTTTTCACGTCGCAGTTTGGAGGCTAGTGATCAGAGTTACCTGTGTTTTCCAGTAGGTTCTTGTTTCGCCTACTGATGTACATATTGTATATGTTTTACCCTAGAGGTCGCTCTGATACATTCTGTTACATGTTATGCGGATTTTCATGGATATATATATATATACATAGTACAGTTTATTTACTGTTGTTGATTATTTTGATGTTGAGAAATCCGGATGGGATTGGTGCCCACGGTTTGCTTTTTGTGGCATAGGACGAAGTGTAAATTTCCGCGTGCAGGTTATGGTAATTCCACGCTAGTAACGAAACTCTGCCGAAATTTTGAAAAATTTTGTTAGTTTGTGTTTTCGAAAGGGTTTGATTCCGGTTTAGGTAGCTGAATCGGGATTGGGTCCTTTCACATATCTCTACCAAAGAGATTGTGTCATAGTTATATCAAAACACTTTGATCAAATTCCTTTCGTAATCTCAAGGATTAATCAGGTCCAAGAATCTCATCACGTTTCCTTGGATATTGGAATTGTCTCTTTCCAGTGTGGCCAGTAATATAATTTGTCGACATGTAAAATGAAACGTGGTATGTAAATAACCCATGATGATCTTTCGCTAGCTAGCATAAGTAATATCCATGATCATCAAATTTTGATCCCACACATTCGTATATGCATGCATTAGCTTTAACGAGCTTATTATTATTGGATATCCATGCCACAATCTAGGACAATCATCTCTATAGAGGAATCAATTTCATAATGTGGATCATATACTCGATGTCTATCTAGACATGGTAGGGCTTATAGAATCTTTACTTTGAGAGTAGAAAGTTTGGACCGAGTGAAAATATTTCACAGCTTCACACTGTTACATCAATCTATTCTCCCTATAACTGTGGGAAGACTCATATTGACCATTCGTAAAATATGCATGTAAGGATCTCATGTTCTTTATAATTGTTAGTGGGTGGCAAGCGTAAACAAAATTTTTGTTCAAAGTAATTGTCACTTACAATTTGCGCGTAGTTGATTGAGACTTTTCTATAAATCAAATAAACATGGTGGATAATATCACTCACCAATTTAAAGTGACAAGTCGCAAAAGATATGCATACATAATGGCTATAAAACCAAATTTCTTCTTAGCGAGCACTATGAGTTATACACTTATATTCAAACAATAACATCATTGGAGATTTTGATGATCTTACAAATTATAGTAGATCCAGTGAACTAGTTCATGTATAGATTGGATGTAGAGAAATATACACCCCCTTTTTGGCCCAAAATATGTTCCATAAGTAACATGATATAAGTTCTTCCGGAGCTATCAATAAAGATCTATCTCTCTTGGGATAAGAGTTACATTAGCTTTTATAAGCATCATAGTCAAAGATCAATAATAATCTTTGAACTTCAAAAGCCGTAACCTCTTGCTTTTATAGCGGTATATCCAAACTTCAGGTTTGGTGCGTAGATATAGGCTTGACAAATAGATCCGATCTATAATGAACTCCAAGCCATATAAGCATTTTGAACTTCAAACAAAATGCACTCGAGTTTTGAGTTTTAATATTTAGGACTGCCGGTCCATATGAACAAAATAATCGTAATGAAAATAAATAAATAAATTCATGTAATGCAAAAAAGAAACTGAAAAAAAAAATTAAGCATTAGAAACAAACATGGGAACTTTTGGTCCCTTTATTGAATAAAATAGACAAAGCTTCTGGTATATACTTGATCCTCAAATATATGATAAATTTATATTATCCTCAAACGAATAGTCAGAATGTTTCAGGTTTCGACAAATAAATTATATATTCGATAAAGAGAAATCTCAAATAACATTGAGGAACTTCAAGTCTTTATGAGATTGAGAAATATATGTTTCATATCGAATTGCAAAAATGTAAAGGATCTTATGGTCCTTGTAATAGAATTAATTGTGAAAAATTAAAGTCTCAATCTTTGGTTATTGTATAACCATTCATTTGAATCTTCAAGTTTGACTTAATTATAAGAAAATAGGTTCTGAAAACTGGTATTAAAAACTTCAAATTTACAATAATTTTACACTTGAAACTTCACATTCGAGTAATCAATTTTGGTTTGAGGAACTTCAGGTTCTCCCTCGCATATAACATAGATCTTCAGGCCTATATTTTATTGCAAAGTGTTACATCCATTTTATAGAAGGGTGTGATGAACCTATAATGAATACAAAAATGATGGTAGATGACCATTACATCGGTTTCAAAGCCATTATGCCAGTTACATACTCCACATTATATACAATAATAGCGAGAGTTACAACCATCACATTAGTGGTGTACTAAGTATGACTTATACTACTACTAATTATAGCAGAACCTTGAATTCTCTCATGTCTAGATTTTTTCAATGTTAATTAGGAACTTCAAGTCCCTAAATCCTTCGTAAGCTTCACAATTCTAGCAATGATTTGATCCTTCTATTTTGTAGTGAACCAAAAAAAAAATTAACCCATGATCTTATGATATATCATAAGTATTATAATAGTTGATGACCTACATATTTGACCAAAAATGTCAACATATTCATCATATGCAACTTAAGCATATGGATGAAATCGATCGGGGAATCATTTGTACTAGAAATTTCAAGTTTAAGATCTCAAAATTAGAACTTTGGGTCCTAATATTTTTGGTAATATAAAATTTTGGTTCAAATACTTATTATACTCAAAATCCCTTATTTGAACTTTAAGGTGCATCTCAGCATGAACATGTAATTCTTCCTAAGATGTCAAGGGCGAAAAAAAATCCAATTTTGTCAAGTTTGCCATGTTTTCTTGTAGAAAAGAGAGAAAATATTATGATTTCAATATCGAAACTTCAGGTTTGAATATAGTGAACAATAGATCACATGCACAAAACTTCAAGTTTATGCCATGTTATTAGAACTTCAGGTCTAATATCATTTTTGAACTTCAGGTTCATAATCTCGAAACTTTGGGCTCGAATATTATTAGTGAAACTTCAGACTCACTAATATAAACAACTGTACATGGAATTTTTTAAATTACAAGCAGATTAAGAAGATCATTTTTTTTTGCTTGAGTATATATATTTAGATGTATATATTATGCCTTTAATGTCATGTTAATGTGCTTCGTATATAAACAAACAAAGAAATAGGATAGTTAACTTATGATAGTTTAGGGTTAACTTATTGGCAGTGATAGTTATCTCATAAAATTGGAATATGTTTCTACCAATAAGTAGATTGCTGATTCATTTGGTTAAGAATTTGGGTGAATTAGCTTAAAGTAGATGCACGTGATAAGCATTTCCTTGGAATATGTTTATTCACCTTTTGTCTATGCTTTAAAGCTCATTACTTTAATTTTTAATGTTTACCTGCAAAATCTGAAAGATATCTCTGAGTATATGATGATACTGTGTTGTGGATCGATGCATAAACATGAAAGTGATAGACTACTTGACAATATGTAGACCTACCTCATTGATTTTTTGCTTCAAAGAGAAAAAAATTTATTCATACTTAGTTTCGAGTTAGTAACTTACATTTATATTGTCTGTAGGAAACTCGATTGGAAATAACTAGATTATATGTTGATCATATATGAAATGTCCCACATATGATTCTACAAAACATGTTATTAGGCTTCATAGAGTTTGATCTACGAATTAGGTCTATCAAACACAGGGAATTTAGTTTCCGGTCATTGAGTTGATTATTTGCCATTGTAAATTTGTAATATGGTATCTCACCCACTATTGTTTTTCTTTATAGAAATTATACATTGAAGCCTTTGGTCTCTGCGACAGTGATGGTGATAGTTAGACTTGGGTCAATCAAAACATGAAAGCATCCATTTAGTCCCACAAGTAAGGAATAGGGCATTAGTTTGTTGTGTATTTTCTTCTATTTGAAAACATGGGAGATCATTGCTTCACCAATCTATTTTTTTCTATTGCCGAATCTCTCTTCCCATATTTATAATATTTATTGTTTGAAAAAGATGGTGAATTTGGGTTAGCGGTTTCTCAATCTATAAGTTATTAATCTTAAGAGGATCATATTTTTGATAAATTTATCAAAAATAGAGATAAAAGTTAAACTCATTGATAGCCTTCCTTTTCTCCTTTGTATTTTTGTTTTCATTCAAATTCATTGCCTGTAACCACTCTTTTTCTCTCAGATCATCTCTATTAGCCAAAATCTCATATACCTAGAACCAACAACTTGACGATCTTCCAGGTACACAATTTTCCCTCAAGTTCAACACTTTGTCAGGTTTTAATTTGTTTTCTCATAAATATTGGCTATTGGGTACTTGTCAATTTATAGCCATTCAATAATGTATGTAATTTGTTAGGCTGTGATTTGATAAATTCATAAGGCTTTTTAATCATATAGAAGTAGTGTCTGTTTTGATAGGTATCACGGGGTTTTAGTACAGGAAAATCCGCTCAATGTGAAAGGACCCAACCCCGATTCAGCTACCTAAATCGGAATCGAACCCCTTCGAAAATACGAACCAACAAAAATTTACAAAATTTCGGCAGAGTTTCGTTACTAACGTGGAATTTCATAAACCTGCACCCTGAAAATAACACTTCATCCTATGCCACAAAAGCCAAACCGTGGGCACCAATCCCATCCGGATTTCTCAACATCAATATATGAATCATAAACAGTAAACAGTACTGTAGTGTATATATATATATCTGAGAAAATCCGTATAAACAAGTATCAGAATGTATCAGAGCGACCTCTAAGGTAAAATATATACAATATGTACATCAGTAGGCGAAACAAGAACCTACTGGAAAACACAGGTGACTCTGATCACTAGCCTCCAAACCGCGACGTGAAAACACCAAACCTGAACTGCAACTGGGCACGGAAACCGAAAAGCCCAGGGGAAAGACAATAAACACGTTAGAGTGAGTGGACGAAGATAAATGTCTTTCACCAGTTAATATATATGTTTAAAATAACATATGCGAGTCCAGGAAAATGAAAACAACATAGTACACGAGGTAAAACTCACACTCCTCCAGTGTACAGAGCATGCAAGTAAAAATCCCACGGGGTCACTCATGGACGCCTCCGTGCTAGTACAGTCTGAATCACAGGATCCCAGACCCACACGTGACTCTAGCCAGAAAGGCCTCAGGTCAGAGGTCTGCCTCCCCCCTGTAAAGACCTCGGGTCAGGAGTCACAGCCTCCCCTGGCATACATCCTCGGGGATCAGCCGGGATGCAAGTGTATCGATACAACATCATATACAAACTGTACTCTGTGTAAACCAAATCATGAACAATTTGTTGCAAATGCAATAATCAGCATATAAATGCATATACGTAATATATAATGATATAAGCATAATCATCTAACACATGCTCAAGTTTGAAAATCATATAAAAGACTCGCAAACATTTCCGTGAAAAGAAATTGTCCACTCACAGGTGAGCAAAACGCGCACTCGCGCTAATCTCGTGGTCCGGCGGAAGATCCCTCGCCAGAAGCACGATCACGATCCCGATCTCGATCTCGATCTCCTGAATATTCACAAAAACATAACTGATCAAAATCATAGTTCTCAACCCGGTACTGAATCACGGAAACCAACTGTTCCCGGAAATATGCAATGCGGTACAAAATGTATAACGGAAATTCCGAAATCCCCACTCAAAATCTCGACTGAAAATCGGCTAACCAAATTAACCCGAAAACCTCTGGATGATAACCAGGGCGCGATTTCGAGAAAAACGACACTAATTACATCAAAATCTGAAAAAGTCAACTCCTCCGCCGTTGACCACCGTTGACCGCCGCCGCCGCCGGCGGCACGCCGTAACCGGCGAGATTCACCGGCGGAGAACTTCCAGAACTCAAGTTCACAGCAAGGCAAACCACTTCCTCTTCTACCCCGAAAGCCAATTCATACCGGAACCCGTCCAAATTCAAGCAAATCCGAACGGAAACCCAGATTCCGGTGACCTATCGGGTTGCCATCAAACCTCACTCAATCCAAAATCCAACCACATGGGGAGCATCCCTAGGTCAAGGGGAGGTAAACCCCTAACCTCTCCACCACCGTGGCTCGCCGGAACCACCCCAACCGACACCAGCGACATTTCTAAACTCGGCCCGATTCGAACCCTCACAAAACCTCATCAATTCTCACAAATTCTTATACCAATCTACTCGAAATCACCAAGGGAAGCTGATTATACCTTTCTCGAAGTCAAAGGTGGCCGGAAAACAGGTCGTCGGACGGTCAACCAAATCGGGAAACTTCTCCCCCTCGGGTCAACGGGTCAACTTTCCAAAACGGGAAAGTCAGAGCTGGTCAACGCCTGAAATGAAATTCTCGACTATTTCTCGACTTTTCGATATTTATACTCGTGCCTCAGGTCAATCGACGGTCCGAAACGAATATACGAAATGATTCGGATAAACATGAAACAATCGGATAAACTCGTCGGAAACCAAAACTTCAAATAATCATAAAATATTCCTCGGTTATCGAAAAAATCTTCCGGAACCGCCCTCGGGGTCGAAATCACATACTCTATAATTTTTGTGAAGACACCCATCTCAAATTCTCGACCGAAAACATAGTCGCGAATAGGGTCGACGAACTACATATACGACGTAAAACCGCGACTAAACTCAATCTCGAGAATCGTGCCGAATACACAACAGATTCTGGTTCGCGTCGTCACACAAGGATGGGAGTCTCAATTTGAATGTCGATGTGAATTAGAGTTTCACCCTTTTAGACCACCAAGTAAGCATCAATTTGACTTGATGTAGGTGGTGGCACATCAAATAGGTCACTTTTTGAAATTGATATATTCTTATGTTAGTGCTGCGAAGACTAGAAGAGTTTTGCACAACATATTCTTATGATATATAGAAAATTATGGATGAAAGCTTAGGATTGGCCGTAGTTTTGGGTACGTTAGGTTTTGCATCAATTAGCTTATTTGGATTTTCAGGCTATGCTTTGAATAAATATTTTTAAATTGTTGGGCAATTGATCAGTCTTTAGACACTTTCTTGAAAAATATGTGATTAATTTGATTTGAGATTTGTAGACATAATGAAAAATAATTTGGCTATCAGTTATGTTCTAAATCATTACATTTGTTCTTCATTCAAAGCTAGAAAAAGGAACGTTTTCTGCTCATTGCTTTGAAAGTCGTGGTTATTTAGTTCTTTAGTAAGTAAATGTTTTATCCCTTGCAAAACATTTACGTTTTCTTTTCCTTATAGTTCTTAGTTTCGTTTTGCGAGTCTTCATGAGTTTCTTTCTATTTCCAGACACTATTTTGTTTCCAAAGCCATATTGTTAGTGATAAGGTATGTCTGATTTGTATATGTTACGTATTTTTTACTATCTCGGACTCTGTTTTAATTTTAGGCCTTTTAAGATAAGAAAAATATAAAAATATGGTTCAATAATGTATGTTTCGTGTTGTTCCACTTGGGATTTGTTTTAATTCAGGTATTTTTTATTTAGTTGTCTTTTTATTATTATCAGATGATATAAATAAGTTGCTCGAAACTTTATTGTGTATTATGTAACAAACTGTGGACATGTCTTATTTTTTAAAAGTTGGTTCTCTTTTGACAAGAACAATGAAAACCTTCATTGGATATTTTCTTTTTAGATAAAGGGAAAATTTTGCTAGGTATATTTGAATTTCGTGTACAGCTTTCTCCGTTGTGTTACGCATTGGCTGATTAAATTAGTAATAATATATTAGTAATTTTTGTATATCTGTATTTCAACTAGAGGTATTTTCTTTAATTCGAGTAGAATTTCTTTGTGGGGCATTTTTTATGATTAAAGTAGATTTTTTGGTTGATTTGAGAAAATATTGATGTGGTGTTTCTGTTTTTTTTTTTGTAATCCTTATTGCTCTTATGCTACATCCTATATTGATTATACCATCTCTTTCATTGTAGCTTCTCTCTCGATAGCCTATCTCCTCTCACTATAGTTCCTCTCTCGATCGATTCTCAAGCTTAATCGAGTAAATATCTTCATCCCTTTCTTTTGTGTGTATGTGATTTATGTATGTGTGGCTTCATTCATTTCCTATTTTCTTATATTTTCTGATAGTTTAGGCAGATTGATATTCGAATTAGTTCGTGAAGGCTCAGGTCCCACCAAACTCTAGTGCTCAATCTGATTAGTAAACTCTTAGATCTCTCGCTCTCACCTTCTTCACCTTTCTTGACTTCACTTTTGTGTTGAGGTGGATTTTTCAATTGATAACATCGTGGGAAAGTTTCGTTGTTGGGTTTATCCCAAATATGAGATTTCTATGGAAAATGTTTCACGTCAGTTCATTAGAACTTGAAATGTTTAATTGATTGTTTAAATAACTCTATAAATAGTGCTTGGTGTCGTGTTCACCCAAACATTGCATAATCATATCAGCTAATGAATCATACTAAATTTTTTTTTAAATTTACCTATATTGTGCTAATTACAGTAAGCCAAGCATTGTCTCTGAATCATGGTTTTGTCTTTCATTTATTTTTTGAACATTTTTAATTCATCAGCTTATATATGAAAGAGTCAATAAGTCAGACAATATAAATGAGTATTTGATGATTCCTTTTTATGGGGTTTTGTTTGGCTTTTTGGGTGTTTGCTGAGTACATTCTGAGGAGTATATGATATCAAGCTATATATTTGTGATGATCAGAATGTCTATAACTCAGTACGGATTGGTGGGGTTTGATTGGGATTCGTTTAATAGCCTTTTGTTTCTTTTATCTACTTATGTTATGAACCAATTATGTTAACTTGGTCAACAATTTACCAAATTTAGAGTTTTTTATGTTCTTAATTTTGAGTTCTTATGTTTTATGTGTTTTTTTGTTTATGTAGATTGGGATATTTAGGGCCTAAAAAGTATTCAATTTTGCTAGTTTCTTCTTATAATTTGAACAAGTATGCCTATGTCTTTCACCTCTTTTCGGTTGCTATGAGTTTTTGTTTATGATGACCTTTATACGTATTCAATATGCAAATATTGAATAATTAGGTGGGGCTTTCTGACAGAAAACTATTTTAGATTAGTTATATATTTGAAATTTTTTTATTTTCGGTCTTATATTGTGGCTCATTCAATTTGCAAATATTGAAAACTTGCTTAGTGTATACTAAGTTTGGAAAGAAGGGAAAACTTTGTGTGGAAATTTTGTTTGCTACTCAATGAATTTTGTTTTGTAGTAATAATTATCTTTTCATATGTTTGTATTCATGCAGTCATTGTGTTTCATTTGAATATTTGAGGCCACTATTCTTATTCATAATTCATATTGCTTTTATGCTTATATTGATTGTGTTAATATTTGGTAAAGCAATGAAGAAATATACATGTCTGTGGTCTATTTTTCATTTTTAGATTCTATTTATCCATTGCTTTTTCATTGTTGCTGTTTGAGTAAATTTAGTTGATGATTTAGAATGTGACTATGTGACGCAAACATGTAAAGTAAATAATTTAAAAATAGTTGAACTTGCTATTGTTTACATCATCCACTTAGAGTGTAAATTTTGCAGATATGAATATACAAAATGCTCTTGCTAGGTTGCTGTTCTTAGTTTCAGTCATGTAACAATCATAGTTTACATTATTGTGTGCAATTCTTAGAGAAAAAAATTACTCATTCATTGCTTTGACTGATATTTTAGGTATGCCGCCTAAAAGAGATTTAAGCAATGTGATGAAGAGGAAAGCTCCAAATGAACTTTGTGACGAAATATGTCAACAATCTTTGGCATGGTATAAGACAAAATCTCCATGGAGCTATTTTCTGAACATGGAGCCTTACGGATCTAGTTCGGCCTTTCAAATAAGAGACGCAATTTGATCTCTGATCCAACTAATTTTTGATGCCATAGGTAAAAAACAAACAATATCTCTTTCATCGAATCAATACAATTTACAAATTATTTCTAGAATAATGTGTCATATGGTGGTTGTTAGTTTTGATGAGAAGGTACAAGTATACAACTGGTGGTACTAATTGAAGAAAGTATGGATGAGGAAGATGGTGTTGATGTTATAGCCACGGATGTTGGAGATGAGGATATATCAGGTAGTTATACATATATACAATATTTTATTTACACATAGTAATTTGTATCATAATAACATTCCTTTTTTGTTTGATAGGACATGGAATCTCATATCCATCTATGTTTAGTCAAGCGTCGCATCAAATTAGTCGTCGAGGTGAATAATGATTTACATTTTTTTTTCATTGATTTATGTTGTAGTGATTTTTGATCGCTGATATGAACCATTTATTTTTTCAAATGTGTATGTAAGTTATAAGGATTCAAGAGACGATTCTTACACGTGCAGTCATTGAAATGCTCATTTTTGGCTAGGCGAGACTTTAAAGAAAAAAATAAAAAATTAATTGATTTATGTGAATTGCTGTGAAAAATGAAAAGTTAAACTTCCAATATCAAATCCAACTCCAACATTTATTGAACAATTATTGTATCCAAACAATGGTCGTGAAAGCACATTTTTTTGTGAAAATATTCGGGTGTATAATTCTATCTTTGTTTTTACTTCTATGAGTGCAAAAATTGATTACAAGATAAATAATGATATAGCTCTTTATGTATTCAAAATCTGGGGACAAGTGCATCAATAAATGAGATCAATGTTACCTTTTGCAAATGAATGTCACAAGTGAAAGGACCCAACCCTGATTCAGTTACCTAAACCGGAATTGAACCCCTTCTGAAAACACGAACCAACAAAAAAATTTCAAAATTTCGGCAGAGTTTCGTTACTAACGTGGAATTGCCATAACCTGCACCCAGAAAATAACACTTCATCCTATGCCACAAAAGCCAAACCGTGGGCACCAATCCCATCCGGATTTCTCAACATCAATATAATCAATATCAGTAAACAAACTGTACTATGTATATATGTATATCTGAGAAAATCCGTATAAACAAGTATCAGAATGTATCAGAGCGACCTCTAAAGTAAAACATATACAATATACACATCAGTAGGCGAAACAAGAACCTACTGGAAAGCACAGGTAACTCTGATCACTAGCCTCCAAACCGCGACGTGAAAACACCAAAACCTGAACTGCAACTGAGCACGGAAACCGAAAAACCCAGGGGAAAGACAATAAACACGTTAGAGTGAGTGGACGAAAATAAATGTCTTTCACCAGGTAATATATATACATATAAATTCATATGCGAGTCAAATGCATGAAAATCAAATGATACGTGAGGAGACTCTGGCTACCACTCACGTACAGAGCATGCAACAAAAAAATATAACGCGGAATCTCTCATGGACTACCACGCGATAGCACAGTCTGAATCACGGGATCCCAGACCCACACATGATTCCTAGCCAGAAAGGCCTCGGGTCAGGATATCTGTCATTCCCGGAGCGTACTCGGGGATCAGCCGAGAAGCCAATGTGTATCGATACCACAACATATACTGAGACTGTACTCTGTGTAAACCAAATCATAAATATTTTCTATGCACATGCTTAAAACATAATATATATACATGTATACTCGTATACGTATATTCGTATATGCATAATCGTAAAACATATGCTCGTAAAATCATAATCAATCTGCATGCTCAAGTTCGTAAATCATAAATAAAAGACTCACAAACAATCCGTGAAAATAAATTGTCCACTCACAGACTCGCGTAATGCGCACTCGCGCTAAACTCGTGGTCCGGCGGAAGATCCCTAGCCTGAAGCACGATCAAGATCCAAATCTCGATCTCGATCTCCTGAATATTCATAAAAACATAACTGATCAAAATCATAGTTCTCAACCCTGTACTGAATCACGGAAGCCAACCGTTTCCGGAAATATGCAATGCAGTACAAAATGTATAACGAAAATTCCGGAATCCCCACTCGAAACCTCGACTGATATTCGGCTAACCAAATCAACCCGAAAACCTCTGTACGATAACCAGGGCGCGATTACGAGAAAAATGACACTAATTACATCAAAATCCAAAAAGTCAACTTTTGACCGGAGCTCCACCGTTGACCGCCGCCACCGGCGGGGGCGCGCCGTCAACGGTGAAATCCCACGGCCCAAAGCTCCAGTTTTCAAGACCTCATCAAGACAAACAACTTTCATAACTGACACAAGGCTCAATTCAAACCGGAACATCACCAATTCAACCGAAATCCAATCGGAAAACTAGCTCCGGCAACCCATTCGGGTTCACCGGAAAACTCAACTATACCTCAATCAAATCACATAGGGAGCTTCCTTGGGGCAAGGCGAGTCGAAGCCCTCACCCCTCCGCCACCAACGCTCACCGGAAAACCTCCCCCCGATAAGGGCGAATTCCGGAAACCTAACCCGAATCGGGTTCACCCAATATCAAACCAATTTCCACAAATCCACTTACCACTCAACTCGAAAACAAACAAGGAAGCTAATTATACATGTCCCGTGGCCGGAGGTGGCCGGAAAGTAGGTCGTCGGACGGTCAAACCAAATCGGGAAACTTTCCTATTTCGGTCAACAGTTCAGCTTTCCAATTTTGGAAAGTCAACGACTGGTCAACGAAAAACAGTGTTTTTACGACAATTCTCGACTATTCTAATATTTATACTCGCGCCTCGGGTCTATCGATGGTCTAAAACGAATATACGAAATGATTCGGATAAACACGAAACAATCGAATAAACTCGTCGAAAACCGAAACTTCAAATAATCATAAAATATTCCTCGGTAATCAGAAAAATCTTCCGAAATAGCCCACAAGCTCGAAATCACGTACTCTACAATTTCCGTGAAGACACCCAACTCAAATTCTCGACCGATAACAAAGTCGCGAATAAGGTCGACAAACCACATTTACGACGTAAAACCACGACTAAACTCAATCTGAAGAATCGTGCCAAATATGCAACTGATTCTGGTTCAGGTCGTCACAAATCTACCCCCCTTAAAGAAATTTCGACCTCGATATTTACGTACCTGTCAAGTGAACAGATGAGGATACTGCTCCCGCATACGCTGCTCGGTCTCCCAGGTGGCCTCCTCAACAGAGTGGTTCTGCCACAAGACCTTCACTAGTGGAATCACGCGGTGTCTCAACTCCTGCTCACGACGATCGAGAATCTGCACTGGCTCCTCAACATACGATAAATCCTCTCTGATCGGCAACTGCTGTGGGGCTAACACATGTGAAGGATCTGAGATGTACTTCCGCAACATCGAAACATGGAAGACATACGGACCAATATACCTCGGCCAGTAACTCAAGTCTGTAAGCAACAACTCCAACCCTTTCCGTAATCTCATACGGACCAATATACCGCGGTCGAAGCTTGTCACGCTTCCCGAAACGTACAACTCCCCTCCACGGAGATAGTTTCAGGAAGACCCAATCACCAACCTCGAACTCTAAACTCTTCCTCCTCACATCCGCGTAACTCTTCTACCGATCCTGGGCAATCTTCAGTCGATCCCGAATAATCTGTATGTCCTCCATCGTGGTTTTCACCAAATCTGGACCAATAAGCCAACGCTCGCCCACCTCACTCCAACACAGTGGAGTGCGACACTGCTTCCCGTACAGAGCCTCGTACGGTGCCATCTCAATACTGGCCTGATAGCTGTTGTTGTAGGCGAACTCAATCAAGTGTAACTGCTGATCCTAGTTTCCGCGAAACTGCAACACACACGATCTCAACATATCCTCAAGAGTCTGAATGGTCCGCTCGGACTGCCGGTCAGTCTGAGGATGAAAAGCTGTACTAAACCGCAACCTCGTGCCCAAAGCTCGTTGCAACACTTGCCAAAACTCAGAAGTGAACTGACTATCTCGGTCAGAAACAATGGACACAGGCACACCATGCAAGCGAACAATCTCGGATAAGTATAACCTGGCCAATCTGCACACTGAAATCTTCCCCGGAAGTGCAAGAAAGTGTGCGTATTTCGTCAATCGGTCAACAATAACCCAAATGCTAGTGTTACCCGCCGAAGTACGCGGCAACTGATAGACAAAATCCATCGTAATATGCTCCCACTTCCAAACCGGAATCTCAAGTTGCTGTAGTTTCCCTGCAGGTTTCTGCCTCTCCACCTTCACCTGCTGACAGATCAAACATCGACTCACGTACGCGGCAATCTCCTGCTTCATGTTGTGCCACCAATAGTACGCTCGAAGTGTACGAAACATCTTCGTACCTCCGGGATGCATCGCATACGCTGAACTGTGGGCCTCATCCAAAATCTCTTTCTTCAAGTCCTCGTCTCTGGGTACACATAGCCTGCCTCTGAACAACAACGTACCGTCGTCGCTCAATCGGAACTCTGTAGGCACACCATTTCGAATCATGGTCTTCTTACTTAGTAAGTAAGGATCTGAATCCTGTGCCTCTCGTACCTGATCAACCAGTACGGGTCGAACCTGAAAACTGGCCAACAAAGCTCCATCATCATCATACCCAAACACAGCACCTGTAGCTCGAAGCTCGGCTAACATCGATACTCTGGCCACACACATATGAAACAACGAGGCTCCAGATTTTCGGCTAAGTGCATCTGCTACAACATTGGCCTTCCCCGGATGGTACTCAAACGTGCAATCGTAATCGTTGATCAACTCCATCCATCGGCGCTGCCTCATGTTCAAATCCGGCTGTGTCCGCAAGTAGGTGAGACTCTTGTGATCAGTGAAAATCTTACACTGAGCACCATACAAATAATGTCTCCAACTCTTCAACGCTAACACGATAGCGGCTAACTCCAAATCATGCGTCAGATAGTTGACCTCATGCGGTTTCAGCTGTCTGGAACCATATGCCACGACTCTACCATGCTGCATCAACACACAACCAAGGCCCAACTTTGATGCATCACTGTACACAACAAACTCACCACTGTCGTCTGGCAATGTCAGAACCGGTGCAGTAGTCAATCTCTCCTTTAGGAGAAAATAACTCTCCTCGCACGCATCAGACCACTCAAACTTGACGCCCTTCTTCGTCAATCTGGTCAGTGGTGTAGCTATCCGGGAGAAATCCTGTACAAACCGTCGATAATAGCCTGCTAATCCCAAGAAACTCCGAATCTCCGGCACAGTAGTGGGTCTACTCCAATTCAGCACGACCTCGATCTTGTCAGGATCAACACTGACTCCCTCAGCCGAAATCACGTGGCCCAGAAACTTCACACTATCCAACCAGAACTCACACTTGCTAAACTTCGCGAACAACTGATGGTCCTGCAAAGTCCGCAACACTGCCCGCAAATGTTTCTTGTGTTGGCCCACACTCCTGGAATAGATCAAAATATCGTCAATGAATACAATCACGAACTTGTCCAAGAATCGTCGAAACACCCGATTCATCAAGTCCATGAAAGCTGCGGGGGCATTGGTCAACCCAAACGGCATAACCAAAAACTCATAATGCCCATACCGCGTCCTGAAAGCTGTCTTGGCTACATCTGAATCTCGGATCCTCAACTGGTGATATCCGGATCGAAGGTCAATCTTCGAAAAGACTGCTGCTCCCTTTAGCTAATCGAACAAGTCGTCAATCCGCGGCAACGGGTACTTGTTCCTCACTGTAATCTGATTTAGCTTCCGATAGTCGATGCACAATCGCATGGACCCGTCCTTCTTCCGCACAAACAACACTGGAGCACCCCACGGAGAAACACTCGGTCGAATGAATCCCTTCTCTAGCAACTCCTGGAGTTGAATCTGCAACTCCTTCAACTCCGTAGGCGCCATACGATACGGTGTCTGGGAAATCGGTCCAGTACCCGGCAATAACTCAATGGTAAAATCAATCTCCCGCACAGGGGGTATACCAGGTAACTCTGCTGGAAACACATCCGGAAACTCAGACACAACCTCAATACTACCAAGATCCGGCACTGCAGCTGTAGTGTCCACAACATGGGCTAAGTAAGCAACACAACCCTTCTTCATCAACCGATATGCCCTCATCGCGGAAATAAAACACGGTAGTGAAGTGTTCTTCTCGCCTCGAAACAGTATCTCAGGTAACCCGGGTCGTCGAAACGCGACCTCCTTCCTGTGGCAGTCAAACATGGCCCAGTGCGACTCCAAGAAGTCCATACCCAAAATCAGATCGAAATCCACAATATCAAGCAATAACAGATCTGCAGCTAACCCATGACCACCAATAAACACCTCACAATCCATGTAAACCCAACCGATGCTCACAACCTCACCTGATGGATACAACACTCTCCACAACCCCGGAAGTGGAGATGCAGGTACCGTAGCCAATGATGACAGTCTAAATGATATGAATGAATGTGTAGCGCCCGGATCTAACAATGCAAGTACAGGAATACCAAAAACATGTAACGTACCGATAACGACCTCCGGTGATGCTCTGCCCTCACGTAGAGTCATAGCATGAACCCTCGCCTGTCCGACTGGTCGTCCTCGCTGGGGCTGACCCTGCTGTCTGCCCTGACCTGCAAACTGAGATGGTCGCACTCCCGAAGTGGCACCTCGCTCTCCTCCGGAACTCTGAGCTGCCTGATCACCAGCACCAACCAACTGAGGACACGCTCACGCATAGTGACCCACCTGGCCACAATGAAAACAGTTGAGGGTGTCTCGCTGACACGATCCAAAATGATACCTATTACACAAATTGCACAACGGAGACTCCCTCGGTGTAGCAGGTGTGCTAAAAAGTCGTCGAGGATGACTAGAACCGCTGGAATCCCCACTAGCCTGTGGTCGCTGCGGTCGATCTCTCCTCCATCTTTGTCTCCATTTGGGTACACTAGCTAGTGATCGATAAGATCCACCGCCCGAGGATGAAGCTGAAACGGAAGTATCAGAACTCTGCCTCTTTGAAGGCCCCTAACTTGGTCCACCCTCCTCAAATCGTCTCGGCTGGTACCTCTGCTGTCTGTCCTGCTCAATGTCCTCGCCTCGAAGTGCAGCACTAACAAACTCATCAAAGTTGTTCCGAGACATCGTAGTCAACGTCGCCTTGATGTTCAGATTCAATCCCAGCTCAAACCTACGACACTTGGCTTCCTCTGTAGCCACCATATCCCGCGCAAAACGAGACAAACGGGTAAACCGATCCTGATACTCAAGTACAGACAAACTGCCCTGCCTCAAGTTCGTGAACTCCTCGTACTTGCGCTGCTAGGTAGCCTGATTAAAATACCTCCGCATAAACAAATCACGAAACAATGTCCACGGAGTGTCAGCTGGAACTCTGTCGGTGCTAACCCACCAAAAGTAGGCATCACCCTCAAGTAAACCAACTGCGGCTACTGACATCTGCTCAGGAGTAAACTGCAGACGCTCACAAACACGTTCAATCTGAACCAACCATGCCTCGCATATCTCTGGATCAACTGAACCCGAAAACACTGTAGCACCAGCTGTGCGAGCCTTGACCACAGGGTCAAAACGCTCTTCCAAACGCAGCACTCGCTTAAGCAAGTCGCGCGTTCGGCGATCCTCATCAGGATCATCATCCCGATCAACACGGGGACCACGTCGAGGAGGCATCCTACTGATACAAGACAAACATTAGGTATAAGCAGAAAGAACGTAATCATGAAACCGCAGATATTTGAGGACACATAACACCCGAAGTATTGATGAGTACCGCTGGCCAGTCGGGTCATCACTTCAGTCATGCTATATCAACTCAAATACCCTAAGCGTCACAACTACAAGAGTCTACAGAATCTGAAAACCTAATGCTCTGATACCAAGTTGAAAGGACCCAACCCCGATTCAGTTACCTAAACCGGAATTGAACCCCTTCTGAAAACACGAACCAACAAAAAATTTCCAAAATTTCGGCAGAGTTTCGTTACTAACGTGGAATTGCCATAACCTGCACCCAGAAAATAACACTTCATCCTATGCCACAAAAGCCAAACCGTGGGCACCAATCCCATCCGGATTTCTCAACATCAATATAATCAATATCAGTAAACAAATTGTACTATGTATATATGTATATCTGAGAAAATCCGTATAAACAAGTATCAGAATGTATCAGTGCGACCTCTAAAGTAAAACATATACAATATACACATCAGTAGGCGAAACAAGAACCTACTGGAAAGCACAGGTAACTCTGATCACTAGCCTCCAAACCGCGACGTGAAAACACCAAAACCTGAATAGCAACTGAGCACGGAAACCGAAAAACCCAGGGGAAAGACAATAAACACGTTAGAGTGAGTGGACGAAAATAAATATCTTTCACCAGGTAATATATATATACATATAAAATCATATGCGAGTCAAATGCATGAAAATCAAATGATACGTGAGGAGACTCTGGCTACCACTCACGTACAGAGCATGCAACATAAAAATATATCGCGGAATCTCTCATGGACTACCACGCGATAGCACAGTCTGAATCACAGGATCCCAGACCCACATGATTCCTAGCCAGAAAGGCCTCGGGTCAGGATATCTGTCCTTCCCGGAGCGTACTCGGGGATCAGCCGAGAAACCAATGTGTATCGATACCACAACATATACTGAGACTGTACTCTGTGTAAACCAAATCATAAATCTTTTCTATGCACATGCTTAAAACATAATATATATACATGTATACTCGTATACGTATATTTGTATATGCATAATCGTAAAACACATGCTCGTAAACTCATAATCAATCTGCATGCTCAAGTTCGTAAATCATAAATAAAAGACTCGCAAACAATCCGTGAAAATAAATTGTCAACTCACAGACTCGCGTAATGCGCACTCGCGCTAAACTCGTGGTCCGGCGGAAGATCCCTCGCCTGAAGCACGATCACGATCCAAATCTCGATCTCGATCTCTTGAATATTCACAAAAACATAACTGATCAAAATCATAGTTCTCAACCCTGAACTGAATCACGGAAGCCAACCGTTTCCGGAAATATGCAATGCAGTACAAAATGTATAACGGAAATTTCGGAATCCCCACTCGAAACCTCGACTGATATTCGGCTAACCAAATCAACCCGAAAACCTCTATACGATAACCAGGGCGCGATTACGAGAAAAATGACACTAATTACATCAAAATCCAAAAAGTCAACTTTTGACTGGAGCTCCGCCGTTGACCGCCGCCGCCGCCGCCGGCGCGCTGTCAACGGTGAAATCCCACGGCCCAAAGCTCCAGTTTTCAAGACCTCATCAAGACAAACAACTTTCATAACTGACACAAGGCTCAATTCAAACCAGAACATCACCAATTCAACCGAAATCCAATCGGAAAACTAGCTTCGGCAACCCATTCGGGTTCACCGGAAAACTCAACTATACCTCAATCAAATCACATAGGGAGCTTCCTTGGGGCAAGGCGAGTCGAAGCCCTCACCCCTCCGCCACCAACTCTCACCGGAAAACCTCCCCCCGTTAAGGGCGAATTCCGGCAATCTAACCCGAATCGGGTTCACCCAATATCAAACCAATTTCCACAAATCCACTTACCACTCAACTCGAAAACAAACAAGGAAGCTAATTATACATGTCCCGTGGCCGGAGGTGGCCGGAAAGTAGGTCGTCGAATGGTCAAACCAAATCGGGAAACTTTCCTATTTCGGTCAACAGTTCAGCTTTCCAATTTTGGAAAGTCAACGACTGGTCAACGAAAAACAGTGTTTTTACGACAATTCTTGACTATTTCGATATTTATACTCACGCCTCGGGTCTATCGACGGTCCAAAACGAATATACGAAATGATTCGGATAAACACGAAACAATCGAATAAACTCGTCGAAAACCAAAACTTCAAATAATCATAAAATATTCCTCGGTAATCAGAAAAATCTTCCGAAATAGCCCACGAGCTCGAAATCACGTACTCTACAATTTCCGTGAAGACACCCAACTCAAATTCTCGACCGATAACAAAGTTACGAATAAGGTCGACAAACCACATTTACGACGTAAAACCACGACTAAACTCAATCTGAAGAATCGTGCCAAATATGCAACTGATTCTGGTTCGAGTCGTCGCAACAAGTTTGCCCAATTATATGTTTATGACACAGAAAATGAGATTTCAAATTGTATTAATACCATTTATCTGAATAATGCAAATCAAAATATCGATGCTAGCATTGTTGAAGAATTAGAAAATATGCTTGATCACGTTAATGAATTGGTCAAAAAGTTTTGATCAGTCAGAGATCAATTTGAAAATGTTTCGATACCTAATTATAATTTGACTCTACTTGATCGTGAGTCTACTAATGGTAAGCAATACAAATTACCAAGTGCTTCTGAAATTTCTAGTTTAATTGTTGGTGACATTAGAGAATTTAATTCTAACAGAGATATCATTATTCAATCGGTTGATGAAAATTTGAAGCGAATATCCAAGATACATCTGAAGTTAATGTCATTGCAATATCTGCTACTTTTTCCATATGGTCAAGATGGATTCAAAAAATATATGTTGTTACAGTGTACGGAAAGAAAGCGCCAAAAGAACGATGATAAAATTTGTCTGTTAGCAAATCCATGATCGAGAAAATGATTCAAGCAATTTATTAAAAGGCGGAAGATTGTTTCAACAATACTTAGTTGATGCATATGCGGTAGGTAAGGAAAATCTCTTAGAATATATAAGGAATCATCAACCATTATTGAAGTGTGAAAAATGGAATCAATTGTCTACTTTTGTTTCAAATGGTGTTACCTGATGTTTTGATGTGGGAAAGACAATTTTTCTTCTGGGTACTCACACTGGCAGTCCTAGAGATATGTTAAATAATTATCAATATGCTATGGCAATTTGTAGATATTACAGCAATTCGGATTTGTTTTTAACTTTCACTTGCAATGTTAAATTGCCGAAAATTGTGAGATATTTTGAAAAGAAACTAGGATACAAAGCGGAACCTTTTGGGGTTATTGATGCACATGTTTGTACAATTGAATTCCAAAAACGAGGGTTATCTCATGCTCATTTACTATTTTAGCTTCAAATACCATACAAATGTTACACATCAACTTTGAATTCAAGACGTGACGATGATTCAAAGTTTGTAAATAAAAACGGAATTCTTATTGGTAATAATTTTGTTATTTCATACAATCCTATTTTGTTGTTGAGGTATAATGCTCACATACAATCTTATTTTGTTGGTGAGGTATAATGCTCACATAAATGTTGAATCGTATTCTCAGTCTATGTTAATAAAATACTTATATAAATATATAAATAATGGTCTAGATAGAGCTCGAGTCATGGTTCATGACAATGTAAATGATGAAATACAACATTATTTGAATTGTCAATATTTAACTCCCCACGAATATGTGTAGCGATTGTTTGAATTCTCCATTCATTCCAGGTATTCTGCAGTGCAATACATAAAAATCCATTTGCCGAACGAGCATAGTGTTTTCTTTTATGAAGGTCAATCTCTTGAACTAGTGGTGAAAAATCCAGATGCGGAACATACCATGCTGACTGCTTGATTTGATGCGAATACTGTTTATAAGGACATGGCTAAATTAACTTATGCTCAATTTTATTCTTATCTTGTTTGAGACAGTGATACCAAAACATAGCATCCAAGAAAAAAATGGTATGACGTTATTGGCATAATTGCACCACCGATTGCAAGTGAATTGTTTTACCTCGAATGCTGCTGAATATTCAAAAAGGATGTCGCGGTTTTGATTGGATTAAAATAATTAATGGAATTACTTACGCGACTTTTCAAGAAGCATGCCGAGCATTAGGATTGCTAGATGATGATAAAGAATGGAACGATGCACTGGTTAAATCTACATTTACTGCTACCTCTTCTCATATTAGACAACTATTTGTTACCATTATTCTTTTTTGTAATATCTCGAATCTGCTAGCTCTACTTGATGCGCATTGGATGAACATGTCTGATGATATTTCATAAAAGTTTGATCGGAATTCAACATGCCCAACCTTACCATACCTTAGAATGATTTAAAAATGGCATTATTGGTTATTAAATTAAATTCATGTTAGAAAATTATATACAATTAAGTGATTGAAGCTGTGGAACAGATTACTAAAAAATTATTTTTTGTATATGGTAGTGGTGGATAAGGAAAAAAAATTTGTGGAATATTATAACTTCTAAATTGATATCTGAAGGAAAAATTAATTTGGCCATTGCTTCGTCTAAAATTGTTTCTTTGTTACTTCGAAAAGATAGAATGTCGCATTTACGTTTCAAAATAAAGCCAATTATAGAGAAAGATTTAAAATGTTCAATAAATAAACAAACACATCTTGCAAAATTAATTAAAAAGTCAGATCTGATTATTTGGGATAAAGCTCCGATGTGCAATAAATATTATATCGAATCATTGGATAAAACTATTCGGGATATATTTTCAGTAAACTCTGATGATCGAAACACACAAATACCATTTGGAGGTAAATCAATTTTGTTTGGTAAAGATTTTAGACGGACTTTACCTGTTATAGAATGAGGAAGGAAAGGAGATATTATTGAGGCCTCTTTAAATAATTTATATTTATGGTCTTATCTTAAAGTTTTTTATTTAACAGAAAATATGAGATTATCGTCTGTCGAATTGACAACCACTAAAAAAGATGAGATTCAAAATTTTGCAAAATGGATGCTACATATAGGAGAGGGTCGGTTACAATCAAAATTTCCAACAAATGACTCTGATGCATCTTGGATTCATATTCTTGAAGAATTACTCACTGATTCAACTTTAGATCCTATAAATACAATTTTTACAGCTACTTATCCAAATTTTGATTGTAAATACAATGACACATGTATTTGAGCGTGTCATCGTCATGCCGAGAAATACAACTGTACATGAAATAAATAGATATGCAATTAATTTGTTGTTTAGTGATAAAAAAAAACATATTTTAGTTCCGATTCAATTTCATTCAATTCAACCTACAATGATAACAGTCTTTTGTATCCTATAAACTTTTTTAATAAACTTGAATTTAGTGGTCTACCATCACACGAACTTATACTGAAGATTGGAATCTCAATTATGTTGTTAAGAAATTTAAATCAAATACAATGTTTGTGCAACAGAACATGGTTGATTGTAACTAATTTGTTTGAAAAAATAATATAGGCAAAAATGCTAACAGTGACTAATATTTGGAAAAAAGTTTACATTCCAAGGATTGTGTTGATTAGAAATGAAACTAAATGGCCATTTACATTCATGAGATGACAGTTTCTTGTCGGACCCTATTATGCAATGACAATCAACAAAAGTCAGGGTCAATCGCTAAACCAAGTCTGAATATATTTGACTGAACCAGTTTTTAGTCATAAACAATTATACGTTGGATTATCAAGAGTTACATCAAAAAAAGGTTTAAAGATTAAGATAAATAATGGTAACGACATACCAAATAATTATACAAAAAAATTAGTTTACAAAGATATTTTTCAAAATATATAGTATAGTACATAATTAAATCAAATATGAAGAAAAAGAATGTAAATGAATATAAAACTGTTTAAGGGAAATAATATTTCTGTAGTATTCCGGTGTGTGTCTTGTCCTAAATAGAATAGAAGTAGATATTCTCTCAATCCCTGATTTATAGGGATATGAATTTGTAATAGTTGTAATGCCTATATAAGGTCATTTATCAATGAATAAAAACACAGTTTCAGATCTATCACTTGCATATCTTTATTTTTCCTTCAACACGTTATCAGCAGCACTTGAGTTGATAGCCACCAACCCGAACCCAAAAAAAAAAAAAAAACCCTAAACATCCTACAACCACCACCAACCTTCTCCCTCTTGCATGGAATACCATTGTCGCCGCAGCTTATAACCACCGAAGCTCCGCCACTGGAATGCCTCCCGCCAGAGGATTTTATTTTTAACTTCAAACTTCTTTTCAACGAAGTTTTCATTCCGAGCATAATACCCTCAAGGTAAATCGAGTAACTTTCTTCGATTTATAATTAGGTTGCAAAACTTAATTACCGCAACACCCTAGATTTAGGTTTAAATATCGTGAATTTTTTATATGCCTCTAGTTCCTTGGAATATAGGAGGTATGAGTGAGAGAGAATTAAATCTTCCTCCTCAAAGTTTAAACAATAGTGACGGTCCTAGTGGAGTCACTATTTTTTGCATGAAAAAAGGAAAGTCAATATTTTGTGCCTCTGAGTCAATCACGATTTTATAGGGTGTGGTATGAAACCACCGGTTATCGCATTGATATTGTGACCATACATCAATGGATCATGCTTTCTAATTCCCTAAACTTGTTTAGTGATCATGATTTTTCGATTGGTAAACTAATTTTGTCTCTTATCTTTTGTAGATGACTGAGCTAGCAAGGTTAGAATTTGACATCTTTGATCTTCAAGGAGCAGAGTACCATAGATGGGTCTCAGATGTGAGGAATACTCTCATCGGTAAAAGACTCTTTAATACGATCCAACCACAACCACCTAGCACTCAAGCCAATGATGACACCATCGCACACAAAGCTCAAGCTCTTATGTTTCTCAGGAGACATATACATCCTGCTCTACAGAAGCAGTACTTGTTAAGGGATGAACCCGCGAATTTGTGGGTGACTTTGTAAGAACGGTTTAATAATGTACATGACACATATCTTGCTGAACTACTTGAAAAATGGGATCAAATCCAGTTATTGGATTACCCCAAAATCAATAATTTCTACCAGGATATGCTAGAGCTAAGCTTGTCATTTGTGGCATTTTCAAGAACAATAAGGCCATGGTTGAAAAGTCATTAACTAGCTTTCCTACCTCCATGGACACACTTGCTCACCAATATCAGATTGATTATGAGCAAGGGAGACTTAGATCCTTCAGTGATCTCATGAGTGTGCTAGCCAAGAAAGAACGGCATCAACAGATTCTTCTCTATAACAATGTCAGGTCAGCCGGTACAAAGAAAGTCCATGAGGCTCTTCATACTAGAAAGGCACAAAAAGATAAGCAAAACAATCATTCATAACCTTATCAAACTCGTGGTGGTAGAGGAGGACGTGGTAGAGGTCGCAGCAGAGGAGAAAACAATCTGAATATGACTTGGACTCGCCAAGACAATAATAAGAATCCATCAAGTTCTGGTTCCAAGAACAATAACAATTCTTCAAGGTCTGCTCCTTCGACATATAGCTCAGCACCTTGCTATAGGTGTAGTTCGAGCAAGCATATGCACAAGTTATATCGTGCACCTTAACATGTCAAGAATGCCTATAAGAGATGTAAGCAGTACTTGGCTTATGAGACCAATTACACTTCGGACGAATATATGGAAGATGGCGGTGAAGCCAATCTAATTGTAGCAGATATCCCAAATCTAAACTGAGTGACTACAGATTTTGCTTATACCGATATCTCTACAATGTAATCAAGTTTAGTATTGTATTTGGCTTTATCTTTAGTCATGGTTATTGAATAAGAACAATCTTTTGATGTAAGTTTTGATGTTGGAAAAGCAATCAAAGTTCTTTCTTTTGATATTTGAAAGTATTAAGAATGGTTATGTCCATACATATTGCTTACAAGGTTCAAATTCTACAAAATCCTATAGCATTATAAACACCAAAGTATCATAAAAACGAGACAAAAGAGAGGATGGTTTGATTCTAGAGATGTTTTCACTCTAGAACCATTTTTTTGCATTTTTCGACCAGTCGAACATAATCTCGACCCGTCGAATGCATGACTCTATCTCCACATTATCACCAAATCGATCCGTCGAGAATTTTCTTCAACCCGTCAAAGAAAGATATCAAAAATTGATAGTGGTTATAGGATTTATTTGACCCATCGAACATAATCTCGACCTGTCAAATGCATGACTCTGTCTCCACATTGTCACAAACTCAACCCGTCGAGAATTTTCTCCGACCCATCAAAGAAAGATATTGGAAAATCGATATTGGTTATAGGATTTATTCGACCCGTCGAATGTTTCCTTCTGTGATAAAATTTGCCAACTTTCAACCCATTGACAAATAGTTATCAAAAAATCAAAGTTTATTTTGGGTTCCTTCGACCCATCGAAGATATCACCCAGGAAATGTGTTTTTGATGTATTTTACATCGGTTTGCTTATGTCATATTAGCACTCTTTAAGGGTCACGCCCCTTCGGTAAATCTTTAAGTTTTTACTTAAAGTGGTCAACAAGTCTCGAAGACAAATTAATTTAATTTCTTTTGTTGATGTTTGAAGGCGAAATCGAGTGTCTAGCAGATAGTGGGACTACTTATACTATTCAGTGGAATAGGTAATTATTTATGGATCTTGTGCCATATAATCATCAGTGACAACCAAGACTTGTTTTCCGCCGGTTATACAAGGGCGTAGTTCAGCACAATTCTTGCTACCACATGGTACTAAAATTATTATCACTGATGCATTGTACGTTACGCGCCTAAGGCCAACCGAACCTTATGCAACGGTTTTAATGACATTAGAGCCAATGGTTTACACTTGGAAATTCATAATGAGAATGGAAAACAATTCTTATGCATAACTTCATAGGAGTGCAGTAGAAAGTACACCTTGGAGAAGTTATGGGTAATTCATAGTGGATTATATTTTACTACAGTTCGAATTATTGAATCCAATGTTGTCACACTTACTACTGTATGTGATATGGCCTCTTACGAGCTTTGGCATCTTTGACTGGGACACCCAGGTCGTGACATGATGATCAAAATATTGAAAAACTTTCATCGTCATCCATTTTTCAAAGGCAAGAAGCATGTGGAAACCCCCCCAAAACCATCGGATTTAATAGAGTGGATGAGATTTATAGTCTTAATCTGGTTTCAACACCTAGTGTTACTCTACAAGATTCCTTTATGACAATCTCTAATGCTCATCACTTATTTTGCACAGCTTGCTCATTGGCAAAGTTGCAGGCTACACCTTTCTTTGCAGTTGATAACACTGAAAATATACCATTCTTACAGAGAATCCATGGAGATATTTGTGGACCTATCAAAGTAGAATACGGACCATTTAAATATTTTATGGTTTTGGTAGATACATCAACATGATGGTCACACGTTGCTTTGCTATCCATAAGGAATGCTGCATTTGCAAAACTCCTAGCACAAATTATTAAGCTTTGGGCTCACCACCCGAAAAATCTAATTGAAAGGACCCAACCATAATTTAGCTAGTAAACTTGATAGTGTAGCTAGTAAACTATAATTAAATCCTAATGATTAATTAAATTCTGAGAGATTCTACGAAATTTTTTGACATAATTCCTCTTGAACACTGAACACCAAAAAACCTGCAAGAGGAGCACACTTCTAAACCAAATTCCCACAAAAAAACTGTGGACCACCGATTGTCCATCCGAATTTTCAATAAATAACATAAACAAGAACCAGAAATTTAACCCAAGAATTTAAACACGTATTTATAACATATGGGTTCTGAATACAAAGAAATCAAACTCGACTACTATTCGAGAAGCTGGAAATAACATAATATCACTGAAATTCAGAGCAACTTCTATAAACATTGAATACATATAAATAGATCTGACAATAGACTGGAACCTATTGAACGAGTAGTTGATAGGTGGACTCAAAGCCTTCGACGACACCACGCAAATTCAGGATTTAAACTGCACCCTGGGCTCGGAAATCGAAAAGTCTAGGGAAAGGAATTTAAAAAAAATATATGTTAGCGTGAGTGGACAAAATCTCATAATAATCTGTGTAAATGATAAAATATGTTATAATGCCTTTACTCAGATTTCTGTAAAATAAAACGAGTTCAAGTATAAATCTGAACACTGATGGAGGTGGTCGCTCAAGAGTTTTACCCTAACTTGAGTCGACAAACTGTATATAAAAATATAGGTGATGGGTCAGACGAGACAATATGACCTCCCCTGACGGCCAGACGAGGCAACCTAACCTCCCCTGACTAGACTATCTGGTGATCAGCCGAATAGTGAGTCCATCAATGCAGGTAACTAAAGCCATCACAATGCAAGAAAAACCTCAAAATTTAATCTGTTCTAAAATATACTGTAATTTAAACTGAAATACTGAAATGCTGAAAATAAATGAACTCGATATCGACTGTAAAAATAAAAAGATCCACTCACAAGTCTGCGTCTACTGCTGGGGTCCAGCAGAATTTTCTTTGCTACTAGTATCGCGATCTCAATGTCCTAAAAATATGGATCATATGATATCAGAATATGCGTAAAACTTTGGAAATCGACCCTAAAAACAACCCCGAAAGTCCCACCAACGATTTCAGAAAATTGCCTCGCAAAAGCTCCGTCGTGGGCGGCGACGCGTGAGCCACATGCGCCTCTGGCCAAAGTTATCCAATGGGGGCTTTGGACCCCTCATTGGAAATCTCACAACGAGTAGAACAACATCTCTAACTAGACTGATGTCTGAATCACCGACGTTTGGCCAGGATAAGCCGAAACAGACAGGAAAACCCTTTTCCGGCAACCGCCACCAACGTCGGCATTCGACTCCAAAAAAAGTTCCTCTCTCCAAACCCAACATGTTCCCTAACCCTACGCGCTCCAACTCGCCCTCAAATCACCGAAAAACTCTTCAAAATGTCACGGACCAAAACCGGCCAGAAATTTCAACACGACGAGGCTCCGCCGTAGAGCTTCGTCGAATCTTCCTACCTATCAAGATCGACTCAATGGGAGGAGAGGATCAAAAGCCCTCAACTCCCGACCCCCAACTCACAGCGGAGCACCACCACTGACGACGGTGATTCGACGGAGTAAAACTCGATTCGTGTTACCTCCAAACCTGCAAATTTCCCAAAAACAAATACACCAAACAATCAAGGAAAGCAAGGGCTTCATTTCCCTACCTTTTTCGTCACCGAAGGTGGCCAGAATCGGTGAAACGGGTCGGGTTGGATGAAACGGGTCAGGGTCTTCGAGCCAATTTTCTGATTTTCTGATTTTAATTTCCAAAATTCTCCCATTTATACCCCCAAGCTCCTCGACAGATCAACGGTCCAAAATCAAACATTTCGCGATCGAATGGTCGAGAATTAACTGACTAAAAATATTTTTCTTTTTATTTATTTCTGGCGCAAACTTCCGATAAGCATAAGAAATAGCTCACTTATCCGAAAAAATTTCCAAAAATACCCAAAAATTAAATAATCTACCACTTTTGTGAAGAAAGTCAAATCAAATTCTCCCCCGATAAAAAAGTCGATAATAACCTCAATAACGTAACTAATCTGCGATAAAGCTTAATATAACTCACTAAGCGCGTAATTTCATTTCGGATCGTAAAACTAATCAAGTCAAGTAGATTGGATAATGCAAGAGAATTGTCATCAAAGACTTTTGATGACTACTATATGTCGATTGGGATTGAAATTGAACATCTCGTCCCTCATATTTATTCTCATAATAGTTTAGCAGAGGCATAAATCAAGCGGTTACAACTCACTATTTAGTGCACGCCAACCATTCAGTGCGTACCAATTTGTAACTGGATATGCAGTGTATGTGTTAATTGCACCTCCACAATGTACTAAAATGGGTCATCAATGTTGATTAGGCATATATGTTGGTTATGAATCTCAAACAATTGTCTGTTACTTAGAACCTTCGACAGAAGATCTCTTTATTGCAAGATTTGCAGATTGTCACTTTGAAGAAACATACTTCCCAATGTTAGGGACAGATACGAATGCCTCCATTCTGGTTGAACGTCAGGAATTGGCGTGAAAATCTCCTCCCACTATGTTTCAAGAAGATCCACGAACATCTCACAGTGAGATTGAAGTGCGACGTATACTCAATCTTCAAAAGGTAGTAGATTCGATACTTGATTTTTTCATTGATATTGCCAAAGTTACGAGATCACACATTCCTCCTGCAAATGTTCCTGCAAAGTTGGAAGTCCCCAAGGGGTGGTTTAAAGCAACTCCAGGGCAGAGTAACATGCCTCTTGCCCATGTGGATGGAGTAGCATCGGCCTCGGTTCCCATCAGGAAGAGAGGGAGACCAAGAGAATTCACAGATGAGCTGCCGGCAAAAAGGCATGTCATCCAAGCACAAAATTATCCTTTCATCATCAACATGTAAATCCCACACATGAGATTGTTCCTGACTACAGTTATGTCCTAGAATCACAAATGGCATCTCTGAAGGACGCTTCAGACCCATATATGATGTCAGAGAATTGTGAAATCTCATTAAATAACAATTATGCGCGTATTGTTATGGATAGAACATCCAAGATAGTTGATGATGATTTTGCTCATTCCATCGCTCAGGAGATCATTGACGACGATGAAGTGGAACCTTGCTCGGTTGATGAATGTCAGCGGAGAGCGGATTGGTCGAAATAGAAAGAAGCAATGCGAAGATTGTCTGAACTCCAAGATTGAGTTACTGATTAGGGGAAATTCATTTCGTAGACATCAGGGGGAGTCTACATCACATGTGGTGGCTTTGTAGTTGATGCATTATACTATTTTTCCCTTCGACCAAGTTTTTGATTAACCCAAGAGGTTTTTGTTTGTTTGGCAAGATTTTTAGTGAGATAACGGGTTATGCATCATACATTAGGATCAGAACACAAGAGGGGAGTGTTAAGGAAAATAATATTCCTGGTATCCCGATATATGTCTTGTCCTAATTAGAATAGAAATTGATATTCTCTCATATCCTTGATTTATAGGGATACAGATTTGTAACATATTGTAATGTCTATATATGGTCATCTATCAATGAATAAAAACACAATTTTAGACCTATCACTTACATATCTTTATTTTTCCTTCAACAAAAATATTTTTTTTTTTCAAAAATAAAAATATATTTGTTATATACATTTCTTTGTTTACAAATGAGTGTTTTGTTCATCTATTATCTCACTCATATGGTCGTCTATCATCTCTCTATTTCTCTTTCTTGCCTTTTCAATCGTTCTCTTAATACACAGTTTTTATTTTATTTTTTCCATTCACTTTGACCTCCAGACCTTTTGGTCATTTGCACCTCTCTTCCTCTGAGATCAGTTTCCTCTCTCCACATCGATCACCTCAGCCTCTCGATCCCATTCTCTCGCGATTCTCTCTCTCTCTCTCTCGATCGATCGATCGATCGATCGAGAGATTGATTTGAAACCTCATACCCTTTCTTTCTTGGGATTTTTGTTCTCTTGCGATCAATGTTGGATGTTGGAGCACCAGCTCGCTTGATTCTTTCTTGATCTGAAGCTCCTTGATAATGGCGTCGTCTTTGATGACTCCTTCGAGGCTCTCCTTTCCTCCGTCGTCGGCCCTCCCATCATCACCCAAATCCTTTGACTTCTTAAACGGGTCTCGCCAGGGTATGTAATGTCTTAAGACTAAAAATGGATGGTTTGGTTTATTGTAATGCTATCATTGGCTTGATTCTATCCATGTCATGATTAGTTGTGTGCTTTTTATTGTTGCAGATGTTTATTGACCTTAAATATTCTCTCTGCAGATTTGGATTTTAGTTTCCTAGAAATGAATCCATATACTTTGGTTGATGGCGAACCTTTTCCATTGGATTGGGGGGGGGGGAGCTAGATGAGATTGCTGCTTTCAAATATGTGCAAGGTATGTCTCCAAAAGACTCTTTTGTTTCATATCATGTGTCCATTTAGATCTATTTTCCCTCCATATATTGTTGTTTCTACAATATTATCATTCACCATTCTAACTTTTATAAATTAAGAAAGACTAATAAAGAGTCTTTCATTTGTGCTATCGGTTTAAGACATGGTTAAGAAAAAAAAATTCTTACTTAGTGTAACATGTCTTCGAGTCTGCTTAAGTTAAGCCTCACTATTTTCTCACTATAGTAGCCTAAAATCTTACATAAGGTGCTAAGTTTGAATTTATGCTTTCAATCTTAGGGTCAGGTGATCAACCAATTCTTAGCTTCTGCTCCTGAAAATGGGAGAAAGAGATGCATCTATGTTGGAGATGAGAGAAATGATTTTTTCCCAACTCTTGAAGGACCTCAAGCTGTTAAATTCACTGTGTTGAATCTAAAAGGATGCATCTGGACCATGGTGGCAGGAGGTGGTACCAGCGTTATCTATGCTGATATTGTGAGTAGCTTCCCATCTTTGCCATGTTTCTGCATTTGAGTGTCATTTATGAATGAATGAGAACTCATGGATCTTTCTCCAACTGTTATTTGATTATTGGGAACCATATTTTTGGTGACATAATGTGATATTTTCTTTTCTTATTTAGGTTGAATTTGGGATATGCTTCATAACTAGGTAACTACGCAGAGTATAGTAGAGCTCCGAATAAAGAAAAGGTGTAGCAATATGCTAGAGTTGTGCTTGATGTAAGATGCTCAAAGACACAAAATTCTTTCTTTTTTTAGTTTCGTTAACCACTAAATATTACGTATGGTAATTGAACATAACCTTGTTCAATTACAGCACGTTACTGCAGATCCAGATGGTCGTAAAAGAGCTCTTCTGATTGGAGGTGGTATAGCTAATTTCATAGATGTTGCTGCCACATTTAATGGAATTATTAGAACCTTCCAAAAGAAGGTATGGATGTGACAAGTATTATATTGATATGAGTATTCACATTATCACATGTATTACAATTATGTGGCTTTAGATTGTCTGTTTAAGTGTGTAATAATACTTAGGGGGTGTATTTTATTTGGAATTCTTGGGTGTTTTGTGTATTTTTAAGTTTGCTAAAAGTCCAAGGGTATTGAATCAGAATTTATTAAGACTTTTAAAAAGTTCATGAAAGTCATGAGGTCTTCAATTTAGATTTCTAGATAGAGATTTTAAGTCCGTGAAAATCTTGGGGTATTCAAAAACTCTACAAATTCTATGGAATTCTTAAATACTGGATTGGTGTAGTTTTTATGTTTCAATTATAACTACAAAATCCTAATACAACTCCGACCTCCACACCAAAGTTTTTCAGAATACTTTCATTTTCTCTTATCTTTTTTTGTTGCAACTTGGTTCTTGATCACATTAATTTGGTTCTTCACTTTAAATATTATAAAATATTTTTAAAAAAAAACTCTACTATATATCATGCGTCATAATTAAGCTCTATACTTGTAAACTCTTCTTTTAATTTGTTAGTGGAAACTAGTTGATCTTGACATTCATCGATCATCATTGATTTTTTTATGTTGTTGTCTTCTTCTTTTATTACAATAAAATCGTCAATTTTTTAGCCTTAGCAGCAAAACAAAGACATAGTAACCATATCTCATCGCCATCAATATTAGCTTCTAATTCCTCCTCACATATTGGACATTTGCAAATATAGAATAAGAAAGTCTATGGAATAATATTAAAAAAAAATTATCGCTTATTCATTTGGATTTTGACATGTTTAAACATGGGTTTATGTCCTTATGATATAAAAACAAAGTCTATTAAAATCTAGCAAAATGCTTGGAAATTTTTTTGAAACTCTTTCAAATTTTTTCAAAAAGGTAGCTCACGAAATTAATAGATTTGTGAGATTTTTAAAAATCCTATACAATCTACACATATTTTAGAAATCCATCACTTGAAAAAAGTACACCCAAATTCAAATACAATATGCCTCACTTATTCTTCACCACAGGCACGACATGAAGAAGTAGATAATCTTTTAAAACAAACCAAGACTAGAAATGCATGAGGCAGTGCAGTCGGGAGGTTGTTCCCCAAACCCCTTGAATGGTCCGTCTTTTTACTTGAAGCTTCTTTGTAATTTCATCTTAGCTACTGGATATATATTTTTGACTGATTTTGGTGTGAAATGAATAAATTACACTTGAATCATATGAAGAAGATGCCTTTAGTGATAATGAAAGTCAAAGCTCGACAGATCATCCACTCCAATAAGGGATTTTTCTGAGCTTCAACTCTTGGTTATGATATTACTGAATTGTAAATCAGACAACTCTATCACCAATTTGTATTTTCTGTTTATATCATGTGATATGTATTTAGGTGATCCAATCATAGTATCTCACTGTGTAATTTTCATGCAAGTTGTAACAAGTTTATAATATTAGATTAACTTTGGTTGAATTCTGTTTTTGAAATTTAGCTATTTTAGGTATAGTAGTTTTGAAAGAGTTTACAATGAAAAGTTCAATTATATCACATAATGAATAATTCTCAATAGGTAATTTTGTTTGCAAATTCAATTTGGTTTCTACCTCGGTTTACATTTGATGAGTGCATCCCCTGTGCATCACGTTCAAGATTTCAATCTGAATAATGAAGCCGTATATGTTCTTCATACTTTGTTAAATTTTTAGAAAGCCGTATAATGAAACCATATATGTATAATTGAGATAATATCAACTGGCATATAAAGAGTGCACTGCACATTTCTTCTGATTACCATATCACTTCACTGCAGCTTCAAACTCTTGGCTCATACTATAAATAGATAATTGTTATTATATATCCACAAAACTTTTCTCCGCTCTATCTTAACACTACCTAATGGGCGGGCAACCACCTAGTAAAGAACACCAATTCCATAACCTACTTACATGCATGCAACGTAGAAAAATGTGATCTTTAGACTCCAAGCTTGACAAGCAAAAAGGAGACCTGGAACAAAGAGAAGCCCTTGCTTTTGCAAATGGTCATCCGTAAGGACCCTCCCACGCATAAGGAAAAAAATTAGTTAAAAGGTAGGGAAGGCACCAATTTTTTCCCTCGATGTAACTGGAGAGCTCGTCTTTATAAAACTTTCTCACGTCAATAGTAATCAAAGACATGTGTTTTTAAAATCATATAGCTCTAATAGACACGAACAACAAAAGGTAAATACATATCCTCTTTTTTTAACGAAAAATATACTGAGATATAATGTTAATTCGATTTTAAAAATTTAGATATCATTCGATAATTATAAGAATTCGGAGTTTTCTGATAAGTGATTGGAAGTTTGGACACTCGGAGATAAATTTTCATGTACTTTCATATAGATACATCAGTAATTTGCTCTTTCCATTTTCGTCCCCACATGATCGCTAGAAGGGTTGAATCTTTTTTCTATCTAACGCACCAAATTAAGGAAAAGATCAATACTTTTCTAGTTTTCTTAATTGATGTACTTCTTTGAAACAAGCTACTCTCTACCCAAAAAAAAACCAAGCTACTCTCAATCAAAATATCATGATAAATAGATCATGTTGCCTCGAGGAGAAACAGAGCATAGTGGGTTTGCCGCTTGCAATTGCTTAAAAGTTGAAACCACATCATTATCATCGGTTAGAGGCTCAGAGGACAGGAAAAAAGAAGCTGTGAAATGGAGATATCAAGAGCATATGTAGCCTGTAGGACACCTTTTAATTGAGTTTCTTACATAAACATTTTTTCTTTTTTTAAGGCAGTGCAATAATTTTTAAATCTTGATTAATAAGAGTGTAGAATAAGTAGAGAGTGACATAAAATTTAAATCTCATATTACAATAAACTCACATAAAATATCTCGAATAATAATAAGACATCCTACAAAAACTATGTTGACTAATACATACAACATAACAGAGAACAACTCCTCAACGGCTATTCTATTTGTTTTTTGGTAATGGTTGTAGATTTAAAAGATCGAACAACTTTCCTTGTAATTCAGAACGATGAAGCTTCTCTGACAAAAGTGATATTCAGTCTGGAACAGATTTCTCAACCTATTGTCGACAAACGTCGACACTTTCTCTCATCCGACCACTAAGAGGTAGCAACTATTTTAATTTTTTTTTTGCCCACAACCTGTGGTCAACAAAAGATAGAAGATGCCCACACGGACATATCCCCCCGACATACCTCATTCCATATAGATGGTTATTTATTTTGAACAATAAACATCAAAACAAATGACAAAAACTAGAAGAAGAAAAAACAAATAACTTTGGGCCAAGGGTAAGTCCCAAACCCAACTACAACCAGGCCCAACAACGTAAGCTCGGTCCAGACAGACCTACCAACCAATTCGACCGCCGCCATTCTACACCATACCTCGTTGCCTACCTCTGATCCTCCTCCTCTGCCACACCTGATTCAGGACCATGAGTCTGTTGGAACCTAACTGATGTAAACACAGTGTTTGAACATGAAACTCTCACGTTTATTATGCATATTGGCTTTCTTAAATAGCCAAAATTAAAACAGAAATATGCTGAAAACTAGTCAACGTGATCCAACAAACTGGCCACGTTCTTAGCTACTGAAAAACAAAAACAACATGGCTTACTCCCGTAGGAATAGCCAACAACTCTAGGTTGTTATTCAACAAATCTACAAACCAAGTTGTTATTCAACAAACTGAAACGTAAACCTTAAACTTATAACTGTAATCCTGCAAAACCCTCCCTTAAGCTAGATGCAAAATGCAATCTAACTTAAACCAGATGCTTCACACACACCAAGCATGCTTCTGATTTTTTCGAAACTATTTAGCCTCAGTGGCTTTGTCATGATATCTGCTAATTGATTTGAAGTTCCACAATGAACAAGTGAAATTGTACCTTCTTTGGTGAGATCCCTCAAGAAATGATATCTCACATCGATGTGTTTACTGCAACCATGGAGAACTAGATTCTTTGATAATTTAATGGTGGAACTATTATCACATTAAATCATGATGCACCCTTCTTCTTGTCCAAGTTCCTTCAACCAGATACCCTAACATGCACACATTGTTGCCGCCACAAACTCAGCTTCAGTTGTTGATAATGTCATAATAGGTTGCTTCTTTGAGCTCCATGATATAGCTCAAAAACTAAGCATAAACATGTATCCACTTGTGCTCTTCCTGTCTTCTAAATCCCTAGCATAGTCACTGTCAGTATAGGCTCTGAATGCTCAATTTTCTTTTCTTTTGTAAAGAATTCCATAGCCCATATTGCCCTTCAAATATCTAAGTGCTCTTTTTGATGTTTGCAAGTGTAACTCCGTTAGCTTGGCCATATATCTGCTTATGAGACTGGTCACAAACATTAAGTCTGGTCTAGTTGTGGTTAAATACATCAAACTTTCAATCAATTGTTTGAAGAAAGTCTCATCCACTTCAGTCTCTCCTCTGTCCTTGCCAATCTTGAAACTTGGAACCATGGGACTCCTTATTGCCTTGCTCTCAAACATATCGAATCTCTTGAGCACCTCCTGTGCATATTTTTGTTGAGAGATAAAGATTCTTGTATCTTTTTGCAACACTTCTATTCCCAAAAAATAACTCATGCTTCCCAAATCAGCCATGTCAAACTCTCTTGTCATAGAGTGTTTGAACTCAAGCATCATATAAACATCATATCTAGTATAAATTAGATCATCCACATATAAACTTACAATAATAAGTTTACCTCCCTCATCATGCTTGGTGAACAAAGTCTGCTCACTTTCACACCTTTGAAAACCTTCTCTGACAAAATGAGACTCAATCCTACTGAACCAAGCTCGAGGAGCTTGTTTTAATCCATATAGTGCCTTGTGGAGGTGATACACCATGTACTCTTTGCATTGCTTCTCATAACCCTTCGGTTGCTGCACGTAGACTTTTTCAGTTAAACTCCCATGCAAGAAAGCTGATTTCACATCAAGTGATCTTCCAACCTTTCTGTGCTGCAAGAGAAATAATGGTTTGTACTGTGTCCATTCTTGCCACTAGAGCAAACACTTCAGAGTAATCTATCCCTTCCCTTTGTGAGTACCCTTTTGCCACTAAACGAGCCTTGTGTTTGGCCACAGCTCCTTGCTTATCATACTTAGTTTTGTAGATCCATTTAACTCAGATCTTCTTGACACCTTCTGAAAATTCAGTTAAAGACCAAGTTTGATTTTTTTCAATGGATTTCTATCTCAGAATTCATTGCTTGATACCACTTATTCTCTTTAACTGCATCTTGAAATTTCACTGGATCATCCAGTCCTACATCTTGTACCATTAAAATCTCATCCTCCTCACTCAAACCCTCCCCACTAACATACGCACTCAACCAATTTGGAGGTCTTTTTTCCTTCCTCTCTTCTTCACTTCTAATCCCTCTAACTTCTGGAACATCAACCGCTCTCTGATTCTCAGTCTCTTCACTCTGTGTTTCCCTTCCCTCTTGCAGTTCTCCCTCTACTGGAAAAACTTCACTCACTGCATCTTCTTCATCCCAACTCAACTCCCATTGTTTTTATTTTCCTTCTCCCCAATCTCACTCTTTGTTTTCTTCAAAAACTGCATCTCTACTTGTCACTATCCTTTTTGTATTAGGATCAAAGAGTTTGTAACCTTTTGATTCATCACTCAAACCTAAAAGGATACAAGGAAAACTATGATTATCTAATTTACCTCGTTTATCTTTCGGTACATGAACATGTCCCAAACATCCCTAGACTCGAAAATGTTCTACTAAGGGTTTGATTCAACTCCAAGCTTCCAGTGGTGTGATGTCTTTGACAGCTGAGGTAGGACACCAGTTTAGAACATAAAATGTCCATAGTACAACTTCTGTCCAGAAAGATCTTGGCATTGCTTTTGTTGTCAACATAGACCTCACCATGTTCATGACCGTTCAATTTCTCCTCTTTGCCACACCATTCTGTTGAGGTGTGTATGTAGTGATTAGCTGCCTTCTTAATCATTCCTCCTTGCAGTAGTTGTCAAACTCATGGGATGTGAACTCTCCACCTCTATCTGTTCTGAGACTTTTGATGACAGGCACTGCTTCCTTCTCAACCATGTGCTTAAACATCTTGAAACAGCTCAGTGCTTCTAACTTTTCACATAGTAAATAGGCCTACCCTTTACGGATGTAGTCATCAATGAAACACAAAACATACCTTTTGCCATTGTTAGAGGTTAGAGTGATTGGTCCATAGATATCTGCAAGAACCAGCTCAAGGTTTCCACTTGTTCTCCAATTGCTTTGCTTAGGAATGGCACTTCTGTGTTTACCTTTCAAGCAGTCTGGGCATGGAGTCTTTACACTTGAGAGCTGTGGTAATAGTTTCACCATCTTCTTGTATTTCAAAGTCCTCAAACCTTTGTAACTAAAATGATCATATCTTTGGTGTCAGAGATGAGTTACATCTGTTATGCTTGTGTGCAGACATTGCATTGGTTGTGCACTAGGATCCTGTGTCTCCATCAACAGAATAAACATTATATTGATACTCATCTTGCTCTCCATTATGAGGCCTCGGGATGGATGGTAAATGCTGCATACACCATCTTTGATCAGGAAGTAGAGACCTTTTTCTTGTAATTGACCAATGCTTAGGAGATTGTTCTTCAGATCTGGTACATAGTACACATCTTCCACAACACATGAAACACTTCCCATAACTAGTTTCAGGCTTCCTTTTTCACTCACATTCATCCTGGAATTGTTCCCAAGTTTAACAGAATGTGTAAAACTTTTATCCAAATTAAAAAACATGTTGTTGTCTCCACACATGTGATTTGAACATCCAGGGTCCAAATACCATGCATCCTGCCTTGATACCTTGTGAGTCTCCACGTATGCCATGAGGAGCAAGTCATCTATTCCTCGAACTCAGTATAGTTTGCTTCTTTGTTCCATTGTGGACACTCAAACTGGAAATGTCCAAGATTGTGACATTAGTAGCATTCCATAGTGGCTTTATTGAAACTTTGCCTTCCTCAACCTCTGCCTCTCATGGTTGATCTTCCTCTCCCTCTTGTGGATGCACGTTCCTCCATCTTCAGAACTTGATCATCATCTTTGCTCTTTGATCTCTAGAGCTTTGGTTCATGGGCCAACAAGTCACTCCGAAGCTGGTTTACTGAAAGACTAGAGATGTCTTTGGATACTTCTATAGAACATACTACGAAATTCCAACTTGTAGGAAGCGTACGCAAGATCTTCTCTACCACTACAAGAAAAATGCACCTAGACCACGGACGATTTCCGTCGTCTAAGTGAGTTTTTCCGTCGTCTAAGTACTTAGACGACGGAATCTCCGTCGTCTAAGGTCTGTGCTCCAAGTGCTGTCGTCAAAGCACTTAGACGACAGAGATTAAGTTCTCCGTCGTCCAAGTTCACTTGGACCGCGGACAATATCCGTGGCCCATGTAATCACTTGGACGACGGAGAACTTAATCTCCGTCGTCCAGGTGATAACCTGGGCCACGGATATTGTTACATCCTCCGTGGCCCAAGTTATCACCTGGACGACGGAGATTAAGTTCTCCGTCGTCCAAGTGTTTTTTAATTTTAAAAATAAAATAAATTGTAATTAAATATTATTAATTTAAATAATTATTAATTGAATTTAAATAATGAAAAATGATAAAATTAATTAAATAAACTAATTAATTTAATATTACTTAATTATTAAATAATTAAAATTAATTTGTACATACACATTCAAAAAACCCATAAAAATAAAAATATTGTTCAGAATGCGGAAAGAAACGAGATAATTAAAAAACTACAAGCTAATTAACACACTGGAGGAGCAGATGCACCGCCGCGTCCCCCGCCTCCAGCCGGGTCATCGTCGTCGCGGTATGGGTTCGGAGGAGGTTGACATTCACGTCGATCTTGTTGCATGAGGACGATGAGTTGGGCTATTTGTGCTTGTTGCTCGTCAAGTCTTTGCCACATGGATTGATTCTCCTCTCATGCAAGTTGATTCTCCTCTCGTGCCAGTCGAGCCTCTTGAATGGCTGCTTCGACGGCCGCAGCCTGAGTCCTTCTCCGCTGGCCCGAACCTCCCGTAGATGATGAGTTGGAGGTCGTCGACAAATCTCGTACCACCCTAGGCCCGAAGTGCCTAACCTCCTTGCCAGCTCTACGACCATAGACCTCATCCGCGATTGCAATTTGGCTCTCTAAGGATAAAGGAGGCAGGTCTTCCGGCGGCACATCTGGGAACGCAAGCTGAGTGTTAGCCAACTCTTCATGCGCACGCTCTATCACCCTTGCCTACAAAAGAATAATTAATTTATTATAATGAAAAAATATTTAAATAATAATTACTATAATTAAAAGCACATATATATATATATATATCACTTACGTACGCCGCATTGACTCGCTTCATTATCGAGCCCAGGCGTCACTTACGCGCTTATGCTTGCATCAAGATAAGGGTGTTTGGAGCCCTTATCCTTGTGCTCCTTGGCTATTTGAATGAACTGCTTGGCGCCGGTAGTACGGTGTTTGTCCTTCTTCCCCCGGTTGGCTTTGTTGACACCGGAGAATTTCTGTTACACAACATAATTAAATCATTAAAAAATTAATAACTAAAATTTAAATAATTCAATTATCTTAATTGAAATAAAAAAAAGTAAATTAACATCTTAAATTCGGCATCGGCAAAGTGGTTACACAACCACTGCCACTCATCTTCTCTATCCCCACGCAGCTCTACGGGGGGAGGCGCGGGACCGTAAGTTTGGAAGTACTGATGGAGCCTGTACTTCCAATCTTTGTAGATGGAGTTGGCGGTTTGGTTGATATGCCTCAACATCGCCGGTGTCGGATCCACCGCAAATTGTTCCTATCAAAAATAAATAGAAAATTATAATCATATATATTATGAAATTATAACTAATATTAACAATATTATATAATAACTAAAATTGGACGTATTACGTACCGAAAGATCTTTGAAGACTTTCGCCTTCTCATGATCCGGTCCAAGTAGGGGCAGTGAGACGAACCCGGCTACGGACGATTGACCCTATGCTATGCGCCGAGAGACTTGCTAGCTGAGCTGTGGGAGGGCCACCGGTGAATTCTTCGTAAGGCAAGTCGATCTTTTTCCCGGTCGCCTTGCAAATTTTCTCCGCTTTGCCCCCTTTAACGAGACCCCGAGTCCTTTTCGGTTCCGGGTCAGTGGGGGGACTCCTTGGCTTACGGCGGGCGCTGTACATGATAGATTCAGCGGTCGAGGACGCCTGAGTACTTGCCGTTGAACCGGTACCGGGCGTCGGAGTTGAAAAGGGGTCGACGTCATCACCGCCGGAGATAAATGGGGCAGAGGGAATTTCCCCAAGAGGCGCCACCTCCGAACCAGATGAAGGATCCGGATTGAGGGCGTCGTTACCCTCCTGTTGAACCCAACCGACTTGGTCCGCCAACATTCGGAGCATGGCATCTTCTGCCTCCTGTTGGGCTTTCTTCTTGCCGGATGGAGCCATTTAAACCTAGGAGTACGTTGTTAAAATACCTAGCTACTTACCATAATAATTACAAGTGAAAAATTTATGCTAATTAAGTACGGTTAAGATTTAAATAGAGTACACTAGCTTGGCTTTTTCGGTCGTTCAATGGACGTGCGACCCGCGCGATAAAGTGTAAATTTTCAATTAATCAGCCTTGGTTAAATCGAAAAATATGGCCAGTTAGGGATAGAGATAACGCGAGAGGCAGGACTAATTTTGACAAAACACTTATTGGTGTCGTCTTTCTTAGATCCAAAACCTGTCACCAGTCATAACTCGTTTCTAGACACCATGTCCGACATTCGGCCAATTTTTCGAAAATTTACACTCCCTCAAGTCCTTTGCAAACTCCGCCCTCAACCTCGTGTCCATAACTTCACTTAGGTTATGGTGTGCGGTGATGAAATCCACACATCACGAGGGGTTAAGGAGATAAGCTAAGAAAAGAGGCGCCATCTATTCCAAAGAGTGCAACTTAATAAACCAAGCCTATGTACTAAATTTAAATCGAACACGTACTACCATGCAATTTACTAGAAAATACACGTAATTATCAATTAAGTAAAACAATAAATAATGACAATAATAAATGATTATTTATCAACTAATTACTTATCAACTAATTACAATAATAAATTTATTCATTTATCAACTAATAATAAAAAATTACAATAATAAATTTATTCATTTATCAACTAATTACAATAATAAATTTATTCATTTATCAACTAATAATAAAAAATTACAATAATAAATTTATTCATTTAATAAATTATCAACTAATTACAATTATGCATTTAATTAATTATTAATTACAATAATTAACCACTAAAAATTATTATAATTACAATAATGAAATATTTAAAACTAATTAATAAATTATATTTAGAATTTAATTAATTAAATGAAAATAATTTTAATAAGGTAAAAAATAGAAATTTACCTCACCGGAGTAATCGGGAATATAGCCGGAGTTGAGTCGTCGGAGAGGAGGAACCACACCGGAAAAATTGTCGTCGGAGCGTCGCCGGAGGAGGATCGCCGGAGGAGAGGAGAGGAGAGGAGAGGAGAGGAGAGGAGAGGAGATGGAATGAGAAAATGAGGGGGGGTGTTGTTCTATTTATAGAGTTTCACTTAGACGACGGAGCACTATTCTCCGTCGTCTAAGTTCACTTGGACGACGGAAACAGTGTTTTCCGTCGTCTAAGTGGCGGTTTCAAAAAATTTCAAGAAGCGCCAATTAATCGGCGGGACGTTTTGAACCGCCATGATTTTGGACATAGACGACGGAGAATTGAATCTCCGTCATCTAAGTGTAAATTCAAGCGGTGCCGAAAACTGAAGCGGTAAATTGAACCGCCATAATTTTGGACTTGGACGACGGAGAATGACCATCTCTGTCGTCCAAGTGAAAATTACATGGAAAAAAATTTAAAAAAAATAAATTCGAACCGCCATGGTAATTTGAACCTGGACGACGGAGAATGGCCATCTCCGTCGTCCAGGTTCAAATTACGTAAAAAAAAATTTTAAAAATAATTCGCTAGGAATTTAGCGATCTGTCATTCGAGTGAAATAGTCGTACAATATCGATGAACGCATCATATATATGAACAGTTAAATTTGAACCGACGATTAATTTTACGTCTTGAAACATGTTAACTATCGACTAATCTTTACGACTTAAGTGTTCATGAGTAGATGCTCATTTGCAGCAGAGTATTAACGAAATTGAATTTGGACAAAACAACCGTTGGATATGTTATTTGTAACATAATATATAATTGTCTTCAAAGGACCATAAAATAATAAGTTCGGGAAGGGTTTCATCGGCACAGTCAACCGCAAAACCGATAATTTCACAAACCGGAAACGTGGATACAAGGCATTTCGCAACTCCGATTTTCGAACCGTCGAAGCTCACACACCAAGAATTGTTTACTCTAAAGTCTTGACGAAAAGAATATGCATTGGAAGAAGGTCTAGATGGTCGTTGTCTTAGAAAAAATTACGGTATCTGCACCTGGACGACGGATATAAGCGTTTCAGTCGTCCAGGTAATCACCTGGACGACGGATAAGACCTAACCTGGACGACGAAAATGCTCATATCCGTCGTCCAGGTGTATAGACCCTGAATTCAGGGGTTAGGGCCTTACTGTTTAGGGTTTAGGGTTTGTGAACTTGGACAACGGAGAATGACCATCTCCGTCGTCCTAGTGTGTACCTGGACGACGGATAATGACCATCTCCGTCATCCAGGTGTAAAAACCCTGAATTCAGGGGTTATGGCCTTAGGGTTTAGGGTTTAGGTCGTCCAGAGTCATTTGTGTGTACGTTCAATTATTTTGAATTAAAAAAAAATTAAATAAATGATCGATCGATCCGATTTGCTAGATTTAGGGTCGAGGATTTAGGGAGATAGCCAAAATACCCAAAGGCGACAACCTGCAATTAATTACTCCGTTGTGCAGGATATATAATTCGGATTAATTAATTAATTTAATTTAGTTTACGTACGTCGGTCGATCCGATATATCTGATCGAGCATGGACGCGTGTAATTAATTAATTAAGTACACAAAGTCGAAGATATACGTACGTACATATATATATATACATTCTCCTCCTTATAATATTTATATTAATTATTGATCGATGATGCATCGATTATATATTACAATAATTACATAAATTAATTACCAATTAATTTTTCTCGTCTTAGTTAAGTAGTCATCATCATAATCCTCATCATCCTCGTCCCCGGTATCCGATTGCTCATCCTCCTCATCGTACTCAACATCGTCCGAGGAATAACCTAAGTCCTCGTCCGCGTCCTCTTCCTGCTCGTCTTCTTCATCTACCTCATCGATAATCTCATCTTCAGTTAGATCTGTACAACCATCAGGCATGGGTAACCGTTCATCATCTTGAACCAGGTCCATTATATCGGAGCGGATGACAGAAATATTAGGCTCTTGATAGGCAGGAATGTCTCTTTCTGGTTCAGCAGCATCTTCAGTCGTCGCCGGTGTCCCTTCAATTGTCTCTGTATTCCATATTCCTCGATGAGAGATATGGTTCACTATTTTCCACCCTTCACCGGCTTTCGGATCGTCGAGATAGAACACCTGCCGAACTAAGGTGGCGAGAGCGAAAGGCTCATCCTCATACCAGCTTGAGTTTGTATCGACTGATAATAGTCCCAGGTCTTCCTTTGTACGCTTGAACCATCTGCACTTGAATAGGAAAACGTTGACATCATTCCCGTAACATAGCTGAACCACATATACAATAGCCCCGTAATATAGATCATTGTCTTTCCCAACCGCTACCCCACTGTTTTGTGTTCTTCTTCCTTCGTCTCGGGCCAATGAATGGAACTTTACACCGTTCACAAAACATCCGGGATAAATATAGTGTTTAATCGGCTTCCCTGCTAGCAAGTGCTTTGGCCATGACCACCACCCCCCGTGGTTTTCAGATTTTTGCAGATCAATCATCTGCAAAAAAGGGTAAATTAATATAAGGGTTTACTTTCTACAAACATGATCGATATGTATATAAATTATTAATTAAATACCGAGACGTACGTACGTACCCATTGGAAGAAATAATCGGGAAACTTCTTCTTAACCATTTTCTCAATCCATGCCGAACTCTTGTTTTGATTTAACGCCTGAAGCCTCTCCCTATATGACATCATGTACGGCTCAACTTTGTCACAGTCTCGCAACACTACCCAATGTGCCTCAATAAGTTCTTCCCGTGTTAACGATTCCTTTAATACTCCTCTAAATGGTCGGACGACATTGGTGACGACAGAAAGATTGATGCGGGCACTGCGATCGGAGGCAGTGGGAGGTGGTGGATCTTTGAGTTACCTGTTGCAGTAAGTAACACACTCATGCGTTAGGTATGTCTCTGCTATGGAGCCATCCGGGGCCGACCTGTTTTTGACGAATGACTTATACTGTCCAAGCTGTCTACAAAATCAAACGTACAATAAGAATAAGTACATATAGCTAGCTAGTAATCTCCAGTGGAACAAATTAATTAGTTGTACGTACCTTTCTTGAGGATACATCCAAGTGTACTGGACCGGACCAGAAATGAGCACTTGCTCGAGCAGGTGGATCATTAGGTGAATCATGATGTCAAAGAAAGCAGGGGGAAAAATCCTCTCTAGTTTGCAAATGATGTGCACAATTTTTTGTTGCAATTCCACCACATCTGACCTCTTTAATTCTCTGGCGCATAACCTCTGCCACCACATGCACAATGCCACTATTGGTTCTACGACGTCTCGAGGCAAGTATGGTCGAATTACCACTGGAATCAGACGTTGCAGCATAACGTGATAGTCATGTGTCTTTAGACCAACAAACTTGTGTTGCACCTCGTCCACTGCTCCAGTTATAGTAGCTGCATACGTAGCCGGATAACGAACGCTCTTAAACCAGTGAAATACAGAACGTCTAAGCGTCGGCTTCACTGTGTAAGGTGCAGCTGGCATCTTGTTGTACACTCATCTCCTATCCCTCCTCAACCACAAGGGACGACGTAGATTCATTGATTCCAAATCTTTGCGCGCTTTGGGAGTATCTTTAGTCTTGAACTTAATACCGAGAATTGTTCCCACCACGCTGTCGCACACATTCTTTTCTATGTGCATCGCGTCCAAGTTGTTCCTCAGCTTCAACTTCGACCAGTAAGGGAGTTCAAAGAATATACTCTTGTGATCCCAATAGCTCAGATCATGTGGAGGAATTGGATTGCATTTCTTTACATCCGCGTCATTGCTCAACACACCAAAGTCGAAATAGCTCAACCTCTCTAAAATCTCTTCGCCCGACCAACTACGGGGTTTATGATTGTTCTCTACCGTCCCGTCGAAATGAGCTTTATCCTGTCGCCAGGGGTGGTCGTGAGGAAGCCATCTACGGTGACCCAAGTAACACACCTTCCCCGCGTGCCAACTAGAGTTCACGTCGTCCAAACATATAGGACATCCATTATATCCTTTTGTCCTGCAGGCTGCCAACATCCCATACGCTGGAAAATCGTTGATCGTCCACATTACGGCAGCCCTCATCGTGAACATCGTGTCAGTGAATTTGTCATAAGTTGGGACTCCATTTTGCCACAACAGTTTCAGCTCGTCGATCAAAGGTCTGAGGTAGACATCTAAGCACTTCCCTGGAGATTTAGGACCTGGAATTAGTACAGTAAGGAAATTAAATTCCTTGTTCATGCACATCCACGGAGGCAAGTTGTACGGCATCAGAATAACTGGCCAAGTGCTGATGGTGGAGCTATTACTTCCCCAAGGATTGAATCCGTCTGTAGATAGGCCGAGTCTAAAATTTCTAACCTCTGCAGCAAAGTCTCCAAATTCTCTGTCGAAATGTTTGAAACCCTCCCCATCCGCGGCGTGTCGCAAGACATCGTCATCTATTCGCTTTTCTACGTACCATCGCATCGCCTCTGCTGTGTGTAGAGACATGTACAGGCGCTGCAATCTAGGAATCAAGGGAAAATATCGAACAACTTTCACAGGAATTCTCTTTTTCGAACTCTTCCTATTCAACTGGAATCTGCACTGGCCACATACGGGACAATAGTCCAAATCTTTATACTCTTTGTAAAATAGCACACAATCATTCGGACATGCGTCAATTATCCTATACTTTAGGCCGAGGCTGCTCAAGATATTTCTAACCTTATAATGAGATTTAGGAAGATTGTGATCATCAGGAAGCAACTTACATATTTGCTCCTGAATTTCGTCAAAAGCACTCACTGACATTTTGTGCTTCACTTTTATCTTCATTTGCTCCATCACATATTGCAACACATTCTCTCGACATCCAGGGAACACCGGGGTCTGCTCTTCAAGTAGCATCCGGTTGTACTTATCCATCTCACTGGTGTCAGTGGCCAAGCTAGCAGCGGGGAATGTGTCATCATGCTCATTAGTGGTACTGTAACCTCCGTCTTGGTGTTGGTGTCCACCATGACTACATCCCGGAAACCCATCATGGACCAAATCTGCAGTTGGGTTGCAAGCTGGGGGTCCGGCACCACTGCCGCTGGATGAGGCACCATGGTAACTGTACCCTGAGCTGAAGTCTGCTGCGCTGAACTCTACTGCTTCACCATGCTCGCTCCATGTAGTGTAACTCCACATCATACCATTTTCGTACAGGTGTTGCACCATAACATTAACCTCCGCATACTGACAATTAAGACATTTCTGGCACGGACACCTGAAACGCTTCTTTCCCTGACCATGTTCTATCGCAAAATTCACAAATTCACTAATTCCATCCATATACCGGACATCACATCTATTCTTCAACTTCATCCAACTCTTGTCCATACTGCTACAAAATATTATAATTAATTAATTATTACATATATATATATATTAGTCCATTAATTTACGCTTAATTATACGTACTCGATCTACATCGATCCATCAATTACGTACGTACGTAATTTAATCTGTATATATAGCTAACATCCATGCATGTATGTACGTACGTTTTCACTAAATATATATTAAGCAAATTTTAACTGCGTACGTACCTGCTGGCCTTCTCGATATCAGTTAATTAAGCTAGCTAGCTAGCTAGTCAGCGGATCGAGATCCCTGATCCTGATCCTTCTCGGTCTTCTCCCTTCTCATTCTCCTTCTCCTTCAATTCTTCTTCGAATGGAATGAATTAATTGAGGATCTGATGGAATGAAGAGAGTTTGGCATCGGGCTTATATAATGCTTCACTTAGACGACAGAGGTGTCGGTACGTCGTCTAAGTGGAAGTTACTTGAACCACGGCGTGTCGGTCCGTTGTCCAGGTGATCACCTGGACGACGGAGATGGTATTCTCCGTCTTGGACGACGGAGAAGTCTCCGTCGTCCAAGTGTTACTTGGACCACGGAACAATTACGTTTCCGTGGTTTAAGTGCTGATTTCTTGTAGTGTACAATCTTAGCGTCTTCCATACTCTCTCCCAGATTACTCATGTAATTGCCTACCAGAGTCACCCATGAGAAATAATCAGTGATTGCTTCATCACACTTCATCTCAAGCAAATCAAAATCTCTTCTGAGGATCTACAGCTGTGCATTGCGTACTTTCTCGTCTCCCTGGAACCTTGTCTCCATGGAGTCCTAGAGCTACTTCGTTGTGTCCTTCTCTGTGATTGTCTTCAGGGTAGTTCTGTCAATGGCTGCATACAAGTAGTTTTTCACCTTTAAGTCCTTCAATTTAAGTTATGCAAGTGTTTCCCTCTAAGCACCTGTGAGCACCTCCCATCTGGTTGGCTCAACGTAGCCTGTCTCAACCAGAGGCCACCATTTTTTGGATCGAAGTAAATTTTCCATAAGCATTTCCCAAAATTCATATTCTCCATCGAACTTTGGGATGCTTATCATGCTATCTTTCTCAGTAGCCATCGCAAAAATCTCACTACTGTTTCCTCACGTTTCTTTTGAGTTGGCCTCTCACAATCAGGCCCCGATTTGGGGCTCTGATACCACTTTGTTGGAACCTAATTGATGTAAGCACAGTGTTTGAACGTGAAACTCTCATGTTTATTATGCATACTGGCTTTCTTAAATAGCCAAAATTTAAACAGAAATATGCTGAAAACTAGTCGATGTGATCCAACAAACTGGTCATATTCTTGGCTACTGAAAAACAAAAACAACATGGCTTACTCCCGTAGGAATAGCCAACAACCCTACAAACCAGGTTGTTATTCAAACTGAAACGTAAACCTTAAAATTCTAATTGTAATCCTTCAGAGTCGACAGACACCTGCCCACATTGCATCGTTCTGTAAGACCCTGAGTAGCACACCCGAAATAGGATGTTCCCGACAAGTTCATACCGATCGGAATCAGTGAGAAAGTCAGTGACCTTGCGCCGACCACCACCCTTCATCTTTTGGCCACCCACCCTGCACCATCGCAAACCATCCTCTCCCTCAAAACTGACAGCAACTAGCCTTAGTAGATCTAGTCTGAGCCGAGACCCTCCACTGGCTGCCAAAACTTGGTTGATTATTGCCAGAATTAGTACTTACGGATTTCACCGCCCATTCGGTTGCACTTATTGCATAGCGACCCAACCATAGGGTAGCGCCGAGGCAGCCAACCGCCGAAAGAACACACCTCACACACACTCTAACAAAAACACTAGGCACGTTCTAATCTCGTAGGGTTTTTTTACCTCCTCTTATGTAAATGTTATTTATCAAGTTAAAAACTTAAATAGACATGAAAACATCTGAAATTCATAATAAATACTTCAAGTGTCCGAAAAATTATACGAAAATTCTTACGAGGTTGCAATAAAATAGTCCACAACTCTCACGAAGAAAGTATAGTCATATTCATGTATGAGAAATAGTCAATTTTAAAACCTCATATTTACGACAAATTGGTCAATATTTTTTATTGCGCAGCAACAAAACTAACAAATATATGTCGTCTAGTTATTTGTCAAAAAAATTATCAAAAATAAAATTAAAATTTTTTAAATTAATAAATAATAATAAAATGTTTTATTTTTATACCGTCGCAAAACATGTATTGGTACTGTTTTTTCGATGAATAGTATATGTTCATCTTTAAAATAGAAGGTACAAGATAAATAGAATGAGTAAATAGGTGCGGATATGGAAAGACAACGGGAAGAAAGCTAAAATGCTCAAACGTGGGCCGTAGTCACGTGAATGACACCTGGCCCTAGGGCTCTTTAGTCTTCTAGACTATCCTTGGATAGCATGGCTCCAATATTCTTCCGTCTTTGCCCAAAAATGTGTACGTTTCGATCTACTAAATAATAAATATATAATACATGATGATAAGAAAACAATAATAAACATAAATCTTACGATGTATTGCCTCCTCCTGGCATGCCCCCATGGAGATTAGTCATTATCCAACAAAACAAAAATATAATTAAAAATGAAGAAAAAAAAGAAGATACAAACTGAGAAAGTCAGTGAAAGAGAAGATCACTAGTTAAAAGGAATGGCTTAAAAAATGTATAAAAAAAAGTACGTCTGGGGGGCTCTACTGTCTCTGACAAGTGACCACTTTCATTCAGTCATTCATGACGACGAAAGAACCGATGTGATTCAATATTAATATTTCTGAATGATTTTCTCGTGGCGAGAAACTGATATTCGATATAGCGGCACGAGATATGAGATGTATATCTTGAATCTGGTGGTGGTGATGATCCAACTGGACTTGAGTCGAGTCTCGCTCAAGAGCTTTAAGTAGAGGGAAAGTGACATGTCGCCGAACCCCTGTCAGGATGCTGGTAAGCGACTTTGCATGTGTCACATACGCGACGTGAGAGCCACAGCTCATTTATTCATTGAAAAGTAATCGAAATTCAAGGCCACCGGGGAGGTTTGTTAGATTTTCAACAGTCGCCCTACATTTCCCAAGATTTTTCTCTTTCCTAGAACAATAGTAAAGTCGAGTAGGATACCGGAATACGCCCAGGGTGCTCCGGCAGCGTGACTGCAGAGATTTTGGATTAGGATGTGTATGGGATCTTGATATGGGTCTGCGCACGGCGGCCCTAAATCACCAGAGATAAGGCGTGAATTTTAAAATGTAATTTTGTCTTGGGATAAAAATAAAGAAGATATGCAATCGATTAAAATTGTATTTTATTAATTGATAAATTGTCTTATATGTTCCAAATTCATATCCCTATAAATTATGGATTGAGAGAATATCTACTTCTATTATAATTAGGACACGATACACACCGAAATACTAGAAATATTATTTCTCTTAAAACATTTTCTCTTGTGTCGCGATCATAATGGATGATGCATAACTTGTTGTCACACTAAAAACATTATCAAGCAAACAAAATGAACTCCCCCTGATGTTTACGAAATGAACTCCCCCTGATCAGTAACTAAATCTTGGAGTTCAGACAATTTTTGCATACTAATGCGTCTTACATGCTTAGCAAATATAGATTTGGGCAGTGACTTGGTAAACAAGTCTGCATCAGTATCTGCCGAACGAACCTGATTCACATGATTGTTCAATGGTTGTTGTTGTTGTTGCTGATTGGAGAAAAAGTTCGGCGATGTGTGCTTGGTATGATCACCCTTGATGTATCACAACTTCATTTGTTCAATGCAAGCCACATTGTTCTCAAAGATGCAAATTGGTACTGAAGTAGTGGATAGTAATCCACTAGTTTCTCAAATGTGGTGTATGATTGACCTAAGCCAAATACACTCCTTAACCACTTCACGTAAAACAATGATCTCAAAATGATTCGAGGAAGTAGCAACCAGGGTCTGTTTAGTTGATCTACAAGAAATCGTTGTGTTCCCCATGATAAATACGTAACCTATCTGGGAACGTCCTTTGTGTGGGTCAGAGAGGTACCCATCAATAGCAAAATCAATAAAGACATCACAAGATGTCTTTGAATAGGGGACTGCACTAAATTGAGGAATAGTGCTTGCAGGCGGATCAACCTTCGATGGGTCGAACAATTCCGTCGACAAGTTAAAGGTATGGCTATGGTCCGTCCAGGGTACAACATTCAACGGGTCGAATGATTCCTTCGACAGGTCGAAGGCTCTAAAACTAGCATGTTGCGATTCAACCATCCATTTTCTGGGAATTTCATGATTTTCTATGTATTCTTTGTCGGGAAAGATTAAGCCCAAGTCTATGGAACCCTTCAAGTATCTGAAGATGTGTTTTATACTATTTCAATGATGTTGTGTAGGCGCAAAACTAAACCAAGCTAACAAGATCACAAAGAATGCAATGTCTGGTCTTGTGCATTGAGCTAAATATAACAAAGCTCCAATAACACTAAGGTATGGTACCTCAGCTCCCAATAGTTCCTCATCATCATCTTTCGAATGGTACAGATCCTTATTGGGTTCCAAACTATTTACGACCATTGGTGTGCTTTGTCCATGTTAAATCGCCTGAGCATCTTTTAGACATAAGCAGACTAGTGAATAATTATTCCACCAACTCGATGTTCTAGTTCCAAACCAAGACAAAATTCAGTCCTACTAAGGTCTTTCATCTCAAACTCTAATTTCACGTAGCTAACAGTCTTATTGATTTCATCAAGATAGACCACTACTATGGCAAATCATATCATCAACATAGACCACTACTATGGAAAATCCCGAACTTTCTCTCTTAATGAACACATATGGACATAAATCATCGTTCTTGTATCCCTTCCTAATCAAGTAGTCACTGAAACGTGTATACCACATCCTACCGGATTGTTTCAATCCATATAGTGAACACTTCAATCTAATCATATGAGCAATCCGTGATGTATAGTTACTTAAATTGAGTATGGCCACGCCTTCCGGCACTTTCATGTATATCTCAGAATTAAGGTGTGACATCCCGTTCCGAGCATTCTTTATTTATAATTTATTTATTAGTCATCATCGATGGTAATTAATTTTTATCGTCAGTAATTATCGATGGTATTTATCAGAATTTTACCAATTATGTTTTTTAGAGAAAGTTCTTTGCGAAAAATCATAGAGTTTATCGAGATAAGTTCATGGCCACGTCAAGAATTAAAATCGGAGTTACAAGTAAGAAGTTATAGTCAATGAAAGTTTTGTACAAGGTTACGATACATTTAGTCGCAAATTTCGACTATAAATAGAAATTTTCTGTAAATGGAAAGTCAACTTTTTCCTTATTTCATTAATTTCCTTTTTCTTCTTTTCTCTCTCCGTTCTCTCTCTCCCTCCGTTGGTCTCACCGCCGGCAAATGACCACATGACCACCAAAACTGGTGGGGTCAGTGTCAAAAGTTGTGCATCAACCTCCTCTACATATTGGTGGGTGATTTTACGGCAATTGGTGGTGGAGGAAGGAGGAACGACACCGTGAAGGTCACGGTTTCAAGGGTTAACCGGCGTCTGCTTCGGCAAGGTTTCCATCCACTTTGTAGGTATAATTGGATTGGGTTTTGATCCTAGATTGTATTGGTATATCTGTTTTGATGCGAGGTGGTGTAAATCGATGGGAGTTGTAGGAATTTAATCGGCTCTGGCGAGGGTGGTTCGGGTCGACGTTGTGGGCGGTGATCGATGATGAATTGAACAGCAAGGTGATGGGGTTATTCCTCCCTCGTCACCCTGAGTCAACTGCGGTATGCCTTGAGCCACGAGGTAGCTTAACGGCGGACAACAGACACCGTAAAGGATTTTTCGACCGGAGAGTTTCGAGGGAATTTCCAGTCGATTGGGGCAGAATTGGAAGTTGGTTCTTTGATGAATATTGTTATTGGGTAGATTCTCTATGACTTGGGCTCCAGTTTCCCAGGAAAAGTCACTGACGCTACCGGGCAGTCGTCGGCGGTGGTGGTTCACGGCGGAGCTCCGGCAAAGGCGTTTTCAACAGAAATTTTATATCGTTTTGTTCGTAACTACGTACCAAATCTAGTGATGAAGTTATTGAATTGAATTGGAGATTATTGGTTAAGACATATGGTTAATTAGATAATAATTAAATATTTTTATGTTATTCATAAATGGTTTCATTGATTATCGATTCAGCTGCGAGTTCCTTAACGTTTATAGTTTATGTTGTGATTTTAAAAAATGATTCAAGAATTAGAATTTGGAATTAGATTAGAGCTCAGTATTATTTCGGGAAGCATAATTTTTGAGAATGCAATATTCTCGACGGTATTGTTCATTGGTAACGAGCTTGGTTATTCGATATGATTTTCAACGATTAACTTTTACATATTAATGTGCTAGTGGCAGATGTATTAGCAGCTAGTGGCAGATGTATAAAGACGCCGACAAATGTGCTTGGCTGTTTGGAGATCACGGCACTATACTGTCATATAGTCTCTAAGAAGTAATGAAGTTATTAGAGTCCTATCAATCACAATGGGGACATGCATACTAATCACATTTCAAAGGAAAACCGTTTTCATAATCTAGCACATACATGAGGGTACCTCACACTTATATAAGACTATCACATTCTACGTGACTCAAAATAATACACTAACGTTACTTAAACATCATTCCTAATCATGTCCATACAAAGCAAGGAAATAAAGAGAGTAGGGAAAAAGAGGGTGCAAACACTTTGTCGATCGGCCCTTAGCTCCATAGACACGAACATGTAAACCAACGAAGGCTAAGTTAGGCCTCACCGTCCTGCTTTTCTATCATAAGTCCCCACTGGTGCTTCTGGACTTTGTTTAACCTCATGGTATTTCTATATGATCTATGCCTCAAAGGCTCAAGCTCCTTGGTCTTCCAAAATTCAATGGCAGGGTATTCCTCGATGGGTCGAGAGGTCACCTTGACGGGTCGAGGAAGTGGCTTTTATTGAACAGGGGCGTGCATTCGAGGGGTTGAGCCTAATCTTCAACCCGTTCAGGCAATGGCGTACGTTGGACAGTAGCGTTCATTCGACGGGTCAAGCAGGATCTTCGACCCATTGAGGCAATGGCGTACGTTGGACAAGAGCGTTCATTCGACTGGTCGAGCAAGATCTTCGACCCGTCGAGGAGACCCAGAATGTGAACTGCAAGTGTTTGGCCTCCATGTATCCAACTCCAAATTCCAGAATTCAAATTTTGTGGCTTTCCCAATCACTTCACATGGAACACACACATTAAACGTAACAAAAACTCATACTAACTACAAAGAACGTGGTCACATCCTTATCGAATTCATCTATGAAGGCATCAAATCATCATATAAGTTTACAAATATGAGCAAGACCATAAAAGACTCAAACATAGCACATAACCATATTGACATCAACTAAGGATAACCAAGAGGTTCAAATGCGATTACAAACCATAAAAACAATCCTACAAAGTTCCAAAAAGGTTAGAAAACATAAAAGAACATAAGTCATGATAAGAGAAAATAAATGCACTAAATCTTCATCAATCCATCATTTCGCATCATTATTCTCCATATTGTCCTGCTCTATATCCGCTTGTCCCATGGTCAAGGGCCCAACATTGTTTTCATGATAATGCAATTCAAGGGCACTCATTTGATCGCCAAGGTTGCTCATTTCTTGCATCACTGATGAATGTTGGGTTTACATCATACCAAAATATCCTTCAAAATAAGCATGCATCTCTGGAGTCATGCTAAGGGGTGGGCCTTAAGCTTGAGAGGATGAAGAGGTACCACTGGCTTGGCTTGAAGAGGTGAGACGGGCAGTAGTGCTAAGGCTCCAAGCTATAGCAGTATCATTAAAGTCGCCATGGGGTGGCGACAACTTATATTTGTCCTTAGGAATCCCCTTAACGCCACTCGATTAAAAAAGAGCGGTGAGGGTGCATGAAAATACAAGGGCTCATTTCTCGTCAATGCACCCACTGATGGAGTCGTAGATAAGCTTGCCAAACTCTACCTTCCCCACATTGCTCATCATTGTGGACATTAATTGGTAACCCTTCTTTGTGATGTCGCTCTTCTTGAGTTGAGGTTTGACATTGTGCTTAACGAAGAGCCAAAGCACGTGGTAGAGTGGGTCAAGATTCCTACTATGGAAGCAACCATTTGGACGAACCAACACTTGCCGCCCCACACAAGCTTCCGATGCAAAACTATCCCATGATACCACATCAAATCTCTCCCTAAAAGTTGTCCTTTTTGCATTGGTGAGGGCTAGAAGAGATAAAAGGCGCTCAAAGATTTGTGGGTTAAGGACTATCCTCTTCCCTTTGAAATTGAAGGTCTGACCTTCGTCACCATCTGCCACGGTGTCCGTGAGTATGACATAAAAATCCCTAACTGTCGCTTCATCGTAACCAAAGAATCCTCCGACTAGGTTTGGGATGTTATGGCGCTTCACTAACTCAAGGAGGGCCCGGAGTTCGGGTTTAGTGCCCCTCTCATCTACATCCCTCTCGACATGGATTAGGCGCAATTTCCAACTTAGGGTAGACATCTTTGCCCGCCCTATTCGTCTTCTTGAAGGGTAGGCCATAATCGGCGGGAGGATCTTGTTCCACATTCCTCGTTTTTGGTGCCATGATGAAGATGATGAAGAAGATGATGGTGATGGATAGACGTGGATACCTAGAATATATTATGCACACAAAAAAACACTTAGTACTCACATCGACCACACACATTGATTGTCACATCTAAGATCCAATTTCATGTTATCAAGTCATCTCAAAGCATGATATGTCTTGATTTTATCAATGTAAATTTAAACTCATCATGTAGAGTCTCAAATGCACAATTCACACAAAGTAACATAATCGTAAAGTTAGAGTCATCAAGCCTTTAGTCCAACTAAGCAATGTTATCCAATTTCGAACCAAAACCTCAACAATTCTCACCTAGACAATCACATTACGACAAACACACACAAAACAAACAACCACACACAAACTTGCATCATAATTTTGGCCAAAGTAAAGGATAGACAACACTTCGCCAAAAATTTTTTTGGTAAATTTTCCTGCAATTGGTCTCATAATTCAACTACCCATTAGTTCTAAATCATGATTTCAAGCAAACATTGACTCAATTAACACTAAACATAAGCCAATCCCAAAAATTTTGAATTAGGGTTCATGCATAACACAACTCAATTAATTTCACAATTTCCATGCATATAAGTGTTAAAATCACACAACCCATACATCTAAATCAAGGAATATAGCATCAGCTAACCACAAACATCACAAAATCACAACAAATCACTACAAGCATTCAAATTCGGGTTAAGCATAATGCCTCGGCAAAGATGGCTCAAAACTTCTCCAACCATCACACATAAGCACACACAAGCCTTTTTTTTGAAAATTTGAGAGATTTGGGAAGATTTTGAATGATTTTGTGAAATTAGTTGTTTAGAGGGAGAGAGAGGCAAAGAAGAGAAGAGATTTTTTGAAAAAGAAGAGAAGTGAGGCGAAAAGGAGAAGAGAAAAGGGAAAACTTTAAAAGTCAACTTGAGGTCAAGACTAGCCCCAGACCATTTTCAACGGGTCAAAAAATTGGCTCGACCAGTCGAATGTTTGCTTCTGTCTCTCTCCTGCGTATCTGTTCGATGGGTCGAGGGATTGCCTCGACCCGTCGAATGTTGACTACTGTCTCGTCTGTGTTCCTTGTTCGACTGGTCAATGGAATAGTTCAATCATTCTTCGATCCATCGAGAATTTCCCAGGTTTTTTATTCTAAACATGCACCAATTCTCAACCAAAAATGCTACACAATCAACACACAATCCTACCACAAATTTGACACACATAAAGCAAACATTCCTAACACATAAATACATCAACAAGCATAGAAATTTAAAGTGAAGTAAGAGCATAGAAATGCTCCCCCATGAAGACCGAAACATGGCATCCATAGTCACCAACATGTAAGACCAAAATTGGTCTTGCCTTCTATGCTAGGTATCCTTTGAATTTCTTCAAAGTGGTTTCTTCCAAGTCACACGATCATAACCCATATCTCACACTTTATTCCTTGTAGCTCTCTCAATGGTGTTCGACCATCATGGGGTTTAAGTTTAACTACCTTAACACGGTCGGGTCGGAGAACGAAGCATCAAAGCATTATAGTGTGCGGAAGATGCACAAATTGCACCTCCACAACATCGTCGCTTGGTGCTACTCCTTCCCATGGCTTAATCTGGTGCCCATTCACCTTGAAGGTGCTTCCATCTCTCAAATTCTGCAAGGTCACCGCTCCATGAGGAAATACCACCATAATCTCAAATGAACCATTCCATCTAGACCTTAGCTTCCCAAGATGTAGGGAGAGTCTATAGTTGTACAAGAGCACATTCTTGCCTACAACAAGCTCCTTGTGCCTCAAGCGTTTGTCATGGTACTCCTTAGTCTTTTCTTTGTAAATTCGAGCACTCTCATAGGCTTCTAGCCTCAACTCTTCAAGCTCCATGATGTCAAGCTTCCTCTTCTCTCCTCTTGCCACCAAGTTCATGTTCAATATGTTGATAACCCATCTTGCTTTATGTTCAAGCTCCACCGGTAAGTGACATTCTTTCCCATAGACAAGTCTAAAGGGTGACATGCCTATGGGAGTCTTGAAGGCATTCAGGTATACCCAAAGTGTATCATCAAACATTTGACTCCAATCTTTCAGGTTGGCACTCACGGTCTCCTCCAAGATACTTTTGAGTTCCCGGTTGTTTATTTCCACTTGTCCGCTCATTTAGAGGTGATATGGTGTAGCTACTTTGTGAATAACCCCATACTTATTCAAGAGAGCCTTGAGCTTGTGGTTGATAAAGTGAGAACCTCAATCACTTATAATGACTCTTGGGGTTCCATGCCTTGTAAAGATAGTAATCTTGAGGAACTTGGTCACCACCTTGCCATCATTGGTTGGGCATGCAATAGCTTTCACCCACTTAGAGACATAGTCTACCGCCACTAAAATGTAGTACATTCCATGTGAACAAGGGAAAGTCCCCATAAAGTCAATACCCTAAATATTAAAGATTTCGGTCTCCATAATCGTCTTCAACGGCATTTGATCCCTTGAGTCGATTCTCCCAACTTGTTGACACCGATCACGTCTTCACAAAGGGGAATGGGCATCTCTAAAACGTTTGGGCCACCACAACCTAACTTGCAGAACCTTGTAGGCAGACTTAGAAGGCCCATGATATCCTCCAGATTCAAGTGCATGGAAAAAAGTGAGCACACTAAACATCTTCTCAGAATTTCATCTCTTCCCTCTTTGTATAAATAGGGGTCATCCTATATAGACTCATGACTAATTCTCCTCAATCTCTTCCGTTGGTCACTTGAAAAATGGGCGGGTATGAAGGTACCATTACTTGAGAGAAAGTTTGCAATGTCTGCAAACCATGGATAACTTTAAGTAGTAAGTACTTCCTTGACATGGAATAGTTGCTCATCCGAAAATTCATCATTCAAGTCACCCTCTTCCTCCTTGAGTTGGAGGCATGAGAGGTGATCCACAACTAAGTTATACTTCCCCAGGTTGTCCATAATTTCTAAGTCAAACTCTTGAAGTAGTAGCACCCACCTCAACAATCTTACCTTGGATTCCGCTTTGGTGAAGATACATTTGAGAGCACTATGGTCTGTATGCACAATGACTTTGGAACCAACAATGTAACTCCAGAACTTGTTAAGAGCAAACACAATGGCTAACATCTCCTTCTCCGTGGTGGTGTAGTTCCTTTGTGCCAGATTGAATATGTGAGAAGCGTATTGGATGACTCTCTACACATTGTCTCTTCGTTGCCCAAGCACCACTCTCATGGAATAGTCACTTGCATCACACATAATCTCAAAGGGCAAGCTCCAATCCGGTTTGGTGATCACCGGAGCTTACACTAAAGCACTATTGAAAGTCTCAAAGGCTTCCTCAATCTCCAGAGTGATGTAGTAATGTGTCTCCTTGGCTAGCATGTTTGTCAATGGCTTGGCTATCTTGCTAAAATCCTGATGAACCGGCGGTAGAACCCCATATGGACCAAGAAACTCCTAACCTCCTTAACATTGGTTGGAATAGGAAGCTTCTCAATCAACTCCACCTTGGCCTTGTCCACTTCAATACCCCTCTTGAAGATGCAATGACCTAGCACGATTCTCTCATTGACCATAAAGTAGCATTTCTCCCAATTTAGCACCAAATCTTTCTCGTAATATCTTTGCAATACTAGCTCAAGGTGAATGAGGTACTCATCGAAACTATCCCCAAACAAAGAGAAATCATCCATAAATACTTCGACAAATTCTCCAATCATTCCCAAAAATATAGCTTGCATACATCGTTGGAATGTAGCCAGTGCATTACACAAACCAAAAGGCATTCTACGAAAGGCAAAGACCACTGGAAGGCATGTGAAGGCCTTCTTCCCTTAGTGCTCCAGATTGATAGCAATTTGGTTGTAGCCATTATACCCATCTAGGAAACAATAGTAATCATGCCCGGCCAACTTCTCAAGCATTTGATCAATAAATGGCAATGAGAAATTATCCTTATGGGTAGCCACATTAAGCTTTTGATAGTCAATACAAAACCTCCAACTATTGACCATCCTTGATGGTATCAACTCCCCTTGAGCGTTGGGCACTATGGTAATCCCCCCTTTCTTCGGTACCACTTGTGTAGGTGAGATCCATGGGCTATCTGATATGGCATAAATGATCACATTGGCTTGGAGTTTCAACACCTCCTTTTTCCCCACCTCTTGCATGTTCGTGTTGAGCCGCCTTAAGGTTTTCGGCTTGGCTTGGTATCTAAGGTAGTATAGATGTGACGCTCACAAATGGTGGGGCTGATTCCCTTAATATCGCTCAAAGACCATCCAATAGCTTCTTTTTACTTCTGCAACACTTCAATCAACCGTGCTTCTTGATACTTATCTAGTAAGGATGAGATGATTGCCGGCTTTTCACGCCTCTCGTCCAAAAGCACATATTTAAGAGTGTCTAGTAGTTGTTTAAGATGAAGCTCGAGGAGGATCGGCCCTTCTTGGATGGTGAGTAATGTGTCATGAACATTCACCCGATCTACATTATTTCTTGAGTAAAAATTTCCCTCCAGTGCCCTTGCTCCCAAAACGGTAAAGGGAAGTGGCTTGTACGAAATCCTTGGCCCATATATGGCTTGTGAAGTCATGATGCAATTTAAAGCCAAATGCCCTTCAATGGTATACCATAGAAAACATTCTTCATATGCTACTACTAATGCCGCATCCACCCCTTCTTCAGGAGTACTTTCCATGTAGACTTGATTAGAGATATCTTCTACTTCTTCATCAAGCACCTTATCGATTACCTTGACCATAAATGCTTGTAATTTGGGGATAAAACCCGCATCATGGAAGATTTGGAAGGTTTTGGTTTGTCAAATACCTCCAAAGTGAGTACTTCACCCTTCACATTAATTTTCTTCCCAGCTGTAGCCATGAAGGCCCTTCTGAAGATGATCGGGAGATCTTCATGTCCTCTAGGTTCCTCTATGTCAAGTATCACAAAATTGGTGGGTATCACTAGTTTTCCAATCACCACTAACACATCTTCTTCTATACTCCGTGGATGCACCACACTTCGATCGGCAAGTTGGAGTGACATACTCATCAGTTTGATTCTCCCTAAGCTAAGCCCTTTGTATACTGAGTAAAGCATCAAGTTGATTGAAGCATCGAGATCGATCAAGGTCTTCGAAAAGTGCTTCATTCCGATGGTACATGGCACGGTAAAGCTTTTCGGATCCGCTAACTTTTTAGGCACATTTCTTTGTATGATAGCCGATACCGTGACATTGAGCTTAACTTTCTCAAATCCTTGTACTTCCCCTTGTAGCTTGTTCTTATACCTTCGGTTAGTGCATAGGTCTTTCAAGAACTTGGAGTACATTGGAATTGTTTGGATAGCCTAAAGGAGAGGAATGTTGATTTCTACCTTCTTAAATATATCCAAGCACTCCTTAGTCTTCCTATCCAAGGTAACTTGGGCTCCCTCCTTGTTCCTTACTTGAGGGAAGGGTAGGCATACTTCTTCCTCACTTCGACCCTTCTCGAAATGCCCCTTAGACTTATACTGCCTCTGTTTCTCGATGAGTCGAGAAGTTGTGCCATCCGGGACAGTAGGCTGAATTCGACGGATCGACTAGGGGTCTCAACCTGTCGAATTCTGGGCATTTTCTCTTCCTTGTTCTTTCCTCAAATCGATCCTAAAATTCTATCTAGCCAAATCTCTTCCTTCTAGACTCTTTCCAGCAGCTCCATGTTGACTCATTCTACTCTCGGAGCTTACATGCTAAACCTCAAACTCACCATCTTCATCTTCTAACTCGCTAACATTTTCATACGGAATTAAAGAGGTATTCTCTTAAAATTTCACCACTTTGTCTATACTCGTGGTAGCCTTTTCAACTCCGGTATGGTTCTTAGACACAAATGGTGTGTCCAAATCATCTTCATCATCACTCTCCACAATAGAAGCATCACCATAGTTTTAAAATCCTTTCTCGAATCTCAACACTGCCTTCACTACATTGACTTGGTGCTTGGGGTTCTTCTCCGTGGTAGAGGAAAACTTATAAGCTCTACTACTCCCTTGGCCTTGATGTGCCTTAGTCAATTGGCTCACTTGCATCTCCAACTTGTGAATAGTGTTTTGGCTCTCATTCCAGAGTGCTTGGTTATCCCTTTTCAAACTCATGAAGATCTCAAGAAAATCCTTTTTATCTTCTGCTTGAGTCTTTGCTAAGTCCTCATGGCTCTTCACTAGCCTAGCCAAGACTCATCCGTGAGTGTTACCTCCTGAGGCATTGGCGAATCCTCCACTCGGTCTTGGTGTAAATCTGGGAGCTCCCTGAGAATTGGAGAATCCTTTATTTCCACTTTCGGAAGCACCAAAGTTGCCTTGGTTTCCCCTTTCATTGTACATTCCTCGTTGTCCTTGGAAACTACCATTTAGCCTTGGCAACCGACATTAACCTCATTGGTTGCCTTGATTTTGATTTTGACCACCCCATGAGAAGTTAAAGTGGTTCCTCCAGCCCAGATTTTAAGAGTTAGAGAATAGATCATTCCTTGGTTGGTCATAGAAGACTCATTTTCACTCTTCGATAATTTCCAGATAATCCTTTTGATGAGGACAACTCAAAGTTTCATACACCGTGCTTTTGCATATCAAGCAAGTGACCAGCTCAACATAAATTTTTGACACTTGGTGGGCTTGGCCTCCACTTCTACTTTGCTTCATTAAGAGTTCAGACTTCCTATTTATTGATTCCTCAAGCCACTTAATAGTATCTCCTTGTTGATGGGATCCCTTGACTTCATACATACCACCCCTATTAGTTTGGGTGCTCTCCCTCATTGAAACCGCCGGCTTCCTTACATTAGGCTTTAAGTCCCACAAAGCCGATCTCTCCGCCAACTTCTCAAGCAAGATATGGACTTCTTTCGCAGTCTTATCCATGAAATCTCCACCACAAGCATTATCAAATTTTCTCCTTGTCTCTGTGTTTAGTCCTTGGTAGAAAAGGGACATAAGCATGTCTTATGTTTATCCATGGTTCGGGCATCCATGCTCTAGATCTTTGAATTGCTCCCATGCCTCGCAAAAGAGTTTCCTATCCTCTTCTCGGAATGTCATCAAACTTGTTCTCCTTTCGTTGATCTTGTCCAGAGGAAAATACTTAGTCATGAACTTTCGTTGCAAGCCCTCCCAAGATTTGACGGAATTAGGAGGGATCTTGTTAAGCCACTCATTGGCCTTGTCGCGCAAGCTTGATGGGAACACCCGTAATCTCAATTGATCGGCATCCATGTTGCGGATATTCAACCGAGCACATGCCTTTTTGAACTCCAAAAGATTTAAATATGGGTCTGAATTGACATGGCCTAGAAAGATGAGGAGAGTTTGCAAGAAGCTTGGCTTTATCTCAAAAGATTCTCCCACTAATGGTTGTAATACTATGCACCCGGTATGCGCCGCCAAAGAGGGTAGACACATTCCCTCAATGGCCTCCCTTCATTTACTTCGTCCTCCATAGTGATTTGATCTAACTCTTGAGGCTCTTCTTTTTCCTCTTCCTGAACTAGGGGGTCCAACTCAATGTGGAAAGTAGGCGGTCCAAGTGTTAGATCCTTGCGCCTAGCCTCCAAGGATATATCAAATAAGCTACCAAGAGTTTCCCGGTCTTGAACTCTCAACAAGGGAATTCCGTTATCGTCTTCATTATAACTAATAGATCCCATTCTACTTAGAGCCACTTTTATCAAAACTCAAATTAGTCTTCCACAAAACGGATTATGAACAAGAAGATGGTGTATGTAGATTCGATTGATTGAAGGGTATAAACCTGGAAATTACACTGAGCAACCACTTGATATTAGGCCTCCAAACTCTCAAAGTACTGAAAGCCTTGAAGGCCTTCCACGGTGCTTCTTTGACACCCCCATCAAGGAAACATCAATGAGCACTCTAAGATTTTGAATGGGATTCCGGTACGTGGCATAGTGGTATTCAATGTGCTATGGAAACCAAGGTGAACCAAGGTGAAGGCGTGCATGATCCAATATACTGAAATTGTCAAATAAAGTCCTAAGAATCTAGGGTATGCGAAAATTAAGTTTGCTAAATCTAGACACACTAACTATTATGAGTAAAATAAAGACACTACTTAGATATACTCCCATGAATATAAATAGCTCAAGATAAAAGAGGTAGAGATAAGTGAAACAATCTCAAGCACAGCACAGAATTCGACGGGTCGAATGCACGCTCTTGTTAATGACACAGACAAACTTTCGATGGGTCGAGACTATGTCTCCACGAGTCAAATGTAAGCTTCTATCTCCCTCTAAACTAGTTTTCGACATATCAGGAATGAGGCTCGACGGGTCGAACAGACTGCCCTGCAAAAGGTTAGTAGCACAAGTTCTAGTACAAATTCACCTCAAAGCTATCAACCAAGTATTCAAGGGATCAAAGACAATCAAAACAAAGTCCTAGATGATAAAATGAAGAAAATTATAAAGATAAGAAACAATTATCAAGAAAAATGTCTGGTATTACCGCAATCAAGGCCATCCGAAGATAATGAATTAAGATGAGCCTAATCCCCGGCAACGGTGCCAAAAACTTGTTGGAAGTTTTTCCTTTACAAACTTTATGTACTATTATCTAGCCCATAAGTATATAGAGTGTTTTCCACCCGCAAGTGTACGGGGTCAAGTTAAAGTATTTATAGAAGTTGAATGTTGAACCCACGAGGATTAGCCAAACCATGCCTAATAGCTCCAAAATTCAAATTGTGTGACACCTTAGCCAAATCAGCTAGGGTTCCTATCTAGGTGGTTTAAGTCTTCCCTTGAGCCTAGTTTGGAGTGTTTGGGCCATGCTTGATAGTCCGGCCATCCATGGATAAATCCGACGATTTTCTGGCAGCTTCTGATAAAAGTTGCTCTAAATGATCTTGTGACTTCAGAAATGTTATTGGCTTCTCCAAAAAGTGATTAATTTCCATATTAAGAGCATTTCCACGTCAACTCCCAATTTCCTAGCATGAACAGGAAACGTTATAAGAGCGATGTTTTATTCAAAAAAGACAACCAATAAGCATGAAGTTAAGAACATAATTAGAACACAATTATGGACCTAACACGAGGAATTTCGGATCTACAAATGTTCCTCTTGCCAAAGCCTTAGCCCTTAGAGATAGCCTTCTTCATGCGAAGAATGCCAATCATAAAAAGAATTCAGTCGAAGGAGATTCACTCCTAGTAATCAAATGTGTTAATCAAAGGTGTTCCATACCCTAGAGGCTCCACATGATTATCAAGGATACTAAACACATTGCTACTTCGTTTGACTCAATCTAATTCTCCTATGTTCCAAGGGAAGCCAACTTTGTAGCAGATAGATTAGCCAACATTGGTCATTCTTCTCGAAGGCCCTCCTTTTGGTGGCAATGTTTACCCTCTTCAGCTACTAGAGTTCAATTTTTTGATAAATTAAGCAACAGATGGCAAAGAGAGTTGTCTGTATTGTAGTTTTTCTTTTCCTTAGAAAAAAAATAAATCGGGTCTGACAACATACATGTATGCATGATCTCGACATAGAATCAGGCTGGAATGCACCTAGAGTCTATGCACCCCTTAGACTTTTTAGTCTTTTGACACGTGTCACCATTTTAGTTGTTAATGAAGTCAACTTTTACAAATCAAGACCGAGCTTATGATAAGCCGGTTGTATGTGATCCCCACCGTCGATTTGACCTGAGATCGATCTGCTCCATCGCCAGCGAGATCGACTTTGCTGAGATGGGCTTGCTCGTGTTGGGCTGCTGCAGCGGCGATTGACCTCTGCCAAAACCCAATCCGAGTATAAGCTCACCACCATCTTCATATTATTCGAGATTTTGCTACTTCGATAAGTACTCGATCCCCTCTGAACCCTCCGACGTCTTGCTCGGCTCGTACTTTGAAGCCAGAATTGACTCGGCCTGAATCGATGGGTCGAAACTAGACCGGGTCTCCAACTCAAATCTTGAATCCCGATCATTTTTGGCGTCTCATCGGACTCGAACTCACCCTTTGGCTAGCGAAAAACCTCGAGACCCTACCCGACTGCCTCCGTAATTGAATCCTCCTCCATGGATGACAACACACTCCCTCTTTCTCGTGTCCAGAGCAGCCGAGATTGACTGGGAGGAGGAGGAGAAGGGAGCAGGTTTCTGCAATGGCTGGCGACGATAATCCCGGCAAGGATCAGGTATACTAAGCTTACCATAAGCTCAGTCAATCTTTGAAATGTTGAAAATATCAACGAATGAGAGAATGCCACGTGTTAGCATATGAAATCAAACCTTGAGATGTTTAGCCCTGGGATGCATTCCAACCTGATTCCTTAACATATAAGACTGTGGAACTCTTATGCAAGGTAAACTCGCTACACATTTTTAAGTTGTACTTAATTTGTAGCAAGTGTTTGGCTGAGTTCGTTTGTCTGTGTTTGGCAAGTTAGGAATTTGACCAAGAATATAGAGACGCAACTACAACTGTGCCTTATCATTATTTTTCACAAATAGAGTGTCCACAACTGTCATTCTGAAATTCGTATTTGTACAACATTTCACGATTTAGACCTTTCATATTTCTTTGGTATAACGTATAATCTCTTCCACGTGCACAAGGTAACCATTTATATAAGGATAGTCATTGTTGCAATTACCAACTTCATTATTAAGTTCTTCAATAAGAACCGAGAAAAAGACACTTTCCTGTCCTTGAAATATTCACATTTTCCTTTTGTCGTGTAACTGTGTAAGAGAAGAGAGGGACCATCGAGAAAAATAGAATAAAAATAAATGTTTTCTATCAAGACTCTCAGATGAAAAAGCTCTACATGAGAACTAAGAGCATCTGCAATGGTTCAATATAGAACGAGCATAGGTGGGGGTCGCCAGAAATAGGACGAGCAGGCAGGAAAAAATGGTGCAATGGTGAATGGGGAGGCCGGCGACCGACGGTTGACCGAGGAGCCGAGCAGCAACACAAGCAAACATTGCTCGTCGGTGAGGACGTGCGATCTGGTGGATTCCACGCATGTGGGTAACACCAGATTGGGTTTTTTTTCTTTCTGTAAGGCGCATGTATTCCACGTGCCAGTAAAGTAGAATTTTTTTTTACAGTGGCTTTATCAGCCAATAACATCATGCCATGTGGCCCAGTGACAGCTGTGTAATCTCTCAACGGTCAATGATTTTGGGCCGTCCATTTCAATTCCAAAATTGAATTTGACGGCTCAGATTCAAACATAACATCCATTTTGTGTTCAGAACGAACATAAGCTTATTTTTCCCCAAAAAACCCAAAAATTGCTAAAAAAATCCCAAACCTTACTACAACTGAAGTAGTTACGGCAGTGGCGAGAAGAGGCAGTGGGATAAATGGAACGATCAACCAAGAGACGTAGTCGCAACCCGACCATCGTAGGTAAATGGCGTGCTCATGTTTCTCGAAAGTTGTGCATCCAAAACAAACAGTATGTTTCGTGTCCCTTACACTTTCGAAGGGATTACGCCACCTGCCACGTGTTTAAATCTGGTGAAATGACGTGTCACCTTGAATGGTTGCAATTTTTCACTTCGGCCAATATTTAAACCCTAATTTCAGCGCTTTTCCCTCACTTTTTGTTTTTCATCTCAATGTCCTGCTGAAACCAAGAGAGAAAAACCATGCTCGTCATTGCTTTGTGACCAGTCGTCTGATTTTGTATTCCATTCTGGCTTGCTCAATTACTTCCAATCTTCCTAATATAGTAAGTTTTGAGTCTATGGTTTGTTGTTGTCACTAGGATTTCCTTTTTACTTGCTTTGTTTGCGCTTGTTTTCTGTTTTTTATTTTGTTTTTTTTATATATGTGCTTATGGTCTGTTGGGTAAAGGTTGTTATCTTTCTTTGATCCTTAGTATAGATGTGGTTGCACTTTTGGGTATCCCTGCCGTTTGCAGCGGCTGGAGCTGATTTAGCCGTCGCTGAATGTCAGAGGTCCATCCCTTGGCCGATTTGAATTGGGCCCTCTTTTTGTTTATGTCTACTTTGCTTCTCTTTGGGCTTAGGCCTAGTCCCATGCCCAGTTGCATAGTAAATTACCTTCTTTTTTTCTTGTGTCATTTTTGCCGTTGTGATTACACTAGTTATAGGTTTTTGTTGTTGTTGGTATGGGTCCACTGATGTTTTGCTATGGGTCGTTCTGTAGGTTGATCATGGAGACCGTAGTTATGTCGTCCAATAGTAGTGAAACCTTTAGTTCTAGTGACTCTATGAGTTCCGGGGAAATGGGGGCATTGCTTGACGATATTAGAACCACTGCGTCGTTTAGTGGTAGGTCTATAAACCTTTTGGAAACCTGTTCTGGAGTTTGGGTGACGAGATATGTTTCTTGGGAAAACCTTTACGAATTGTGAAGCTGGTATGGGTAAACCTTGGGCTAATCTTATCCATAAACATTTTACAGGTAATATGGCATCCTCCTAGCAAGGATATGACAATAATGAGGAGGCCTCGTCGACCTCTGCGACTTTGTCGGCTTCATCGGTGAGCATTGCTCCTCCGACCCAAATGAATGTTGTCGATGGAAATTCCACGGAATTAGAAGCTTGGTGATTGCGATGAGGTGCAGGAACCCGAGAAATCCATGTCCTTTACTGCCATGGAGGCGATGCGAGTCAACTTCTGGATACCATCCTCGGTTCTGCTTAAGTAAGTAGGTAAGGGCAAACAGTTTACCAAGCCAGGGAAGGGGTGTGTCATTGTAGGGATAACACATTTAAAGCTTAGCCTTCATCTTCTACTCCATCCCTTCCACCAATACATATTCGGCTCATTGCACTATGCTATCGACCAAGTTACGCTCATTATGCTACAAATTTTGAATGCAATGTTCGTTTTGTGGCATGCTGTCGGACTTGGTTTTCCCACCAACAACGAGGTTCTGCATTACTTTGAGGTGCGTTACTCAACGAAGAAGAGTTGTGGTGGTATGCTGCATCTTGTAGCGAAATGCTCAAAGGGGGCGTTTCGGCTATTCAAGACCATTCCCACGAATAACACCAATTGTTGTGAAACCCGCTTTATTGCCGATGGTGAGTGGATAAGGCCAGGATTGAAAGTGCCGAATAGGTTTACAGCTAGAGGTGGGCTAGGGTTTCTTTACATGGGATAATTGATTTGGCTTCTTTGTTATTGTTCTTTTGTTTTACTGATGCTTTGTTTCGTCTATGTAGTTACCTGCAGGTACTGTCTCTGTTCCATCAAGCGTCGCCACTGTCATCGCATCGAGAAAGGATTTTCAAAGAAGTTCTGTCATGTCTATCTCCTGAACGATTACGTCTTCCTTCGCCAAGAAGGTCTCGCAGAGCCTCTTGGTATGGCGACCTTTTCCCTTTTCACTCGTGATCTTCTCTTCTCCCCTTTTTTTGTGACCTTACTTTTATATGTTGTTTGATTGCAGTAGATATTGCTAATACGTGGCTCTCCCAAAAGATGGACAGTTTTGACGATATCGACAATTTGATCGTGAGCTTTGCCTCGGAGGGGGCTGACACACAGCTGATTGACTATGATGTTCGACACGAGGTGAATTTAACTTTGACCTTGCTGTAGGACATCCCTCCCCCACCATTTTTGGTGATAGACCAGGTTAGGGCAGAGGTTCCTAGTGGGAGGCACAAGGCTTCTGGCTCTCCCTCTTCTGCGGTGCCGTCGTTCCATGCTAATCACGAGAAGCGCAAGGCCGCAGACACCGTCGGGCATGCGAAGAAAGTACCCCAGTCAAACTTTTGAAGTAAGGGTGACCTTGTTTCCATTGTTGGCCAGCTAGGCGGTAGTGTCAGCTGCCCGAGTGGCGAGATCGTCCATCCCCACCTGGATCATGTGGACCTGGTCGATGACATCTTCGAAGACATCGCTGCATTCCATGAGGATAGTGAAGAGTCCGGTCTCGATCTCCGAATCCAAATTTTCCCTTATTCGGATTGTCCTTTCAGGATGCTCTTCTGATATTTGGATGATCTTTGTGGATGCCTCGTCCACGGGCCTTGCCGTTAACAGTCTTTCCTTGGGGTCCTCAGGGACATGGATCAACGGGATCACCGTTAGAAGACACACTTCTCTACCCGACTACATGGTCGAGGAGCCTGCGCATGGGACTGCCGAAGTTATCCCCTGGATTGAACATATGCCAAAAGGCGTAGGAAATTTCATCAGGAGCATCTCCTGTGACACGATGGCGTGTATTTCGCTGAGTGTATTACATCTGATGATGTCATTGTAGTACGAGGGTGCATCTACGATAAGAAACTTCATGTGGACCTCTGCGTAATAGTCTTCCTGGCCTATCGCCATCTGTAGGTAATCGCTGCCCAAATGTTGGATTTTGTCCCCGAAAAGCTAATTAGGGGCTCTTGGTCCTGCTTCAGTTTTGACCCGAGGCCCCCGAGTGCTTTATACGCTGGTAGGAATATGATGTTGATAGCAGAACAAGTGTCGATCAATAATCTCCCTGCGCTGCACATGTCGATGGTCACATCGATGAGAAATGGGTTGTCTTCGGATACTAGCGGTTTGTCACGCTCCTCGGATTCATCGACAGTAATTGAATCCCATCCTAGCCTCGCTATCTTTGCTGGTATCTGCTATAGGCTGAACATGACTCGCTTAGGCTTTCGTTCTACCTTAGACCTTCTGTCCGTAATTCTGTTGATCCTTTTGATATGTGCTACTCCTGTTGCCGGTTTGGTGTCGTTACTGGCCTTGTATTTTTCTAGCTTGCCTTTCTTGAGATGTTCTTATACCATTTCCTTCATGTTGCAACATTTTTCGGTGTCATGAGATTCGGTATTGTTGAACTTGCACCACTTCCCCGTGTTTCAGAGGGCTGATGAGCGTTGCGTCCTTAGTGGTAAAGGGAACATGTCCGGATTGTCAGCCAGGATGTCCGTATATTTGGAGTTGAGGATTCTAAACATTTGTTGCTCAAGTCTTGCACACTAGGAGTCACTACATTAGAGAATGTGTTTACCTGTTGCATTGGTGTCGGGTTGATACCAAAAGTTTGTAATTACAATTGTGCGTGTGATGTCACGCAGTCGAGCTGTTCGTCGTATGTGAGTGAGGGTTTTCATTGAGCGTCCATGTTAGTAGGCACGACTGAAGTGCGTTTCGTAGTATGCAAAATGCTGATTCGCTGGTGATGTCCCGACAATGTGCCATAGCGGTGTTCCAATAAGAGATGAAGGGAAACAATCCTTCCGTTGGCTCCTGCCGAATTGCCTGCAGCTAGTTGTATTTCAGCGTCCTGCTTGCCGTGGTGATGTAACACTTTAAAAATGGTCGGACGAGTTCTGAGAAGAACCAGCTCAACACATCGCTCATCATGCTTTCCATAAACATGTAATAGTATGTCGTGTTGTCATAGCCCCTACCTATCGTGGCCGATACATAACACGTCGGTGCGCAGGGACGGGTCCGTCTTACCCTTGTATCACTCGATCTTTACCTTCTCTAGTGAGTGTCAGCCTCGAGCTATGATGTTGGCCGAGAATGGCTCGACGCGAACCGTTGGGAGCATGCTGTTAAGGTATCTTCGATAGATTGAAGAACTTGACCCGAGACACTTTTTCGATGGATCGAGAAAGTTTCTCGATGGATCGAAGGTGTTCAGAGTGTGTGAACTCGAGGCTTTGCCTCGATGGATCAAGACATTTTCTTCAATGGATCGAAGAAGTATAGCATGTGGAATCTGAGGCCTTCCTTCGATGCATCGAGTGTTTCTCTCGATTGATCGAAGGTTCTTATATTTTGAACCTGAGAATTTCCTTCAATGGATCGAAGGTAAAACCAGGCATAATTTTCGATGGATCAAAATATGCCAAAAATTAACCAAAGAGCCCTTCGACGAATTGAAGAGTGTCTCTGATCAAACAATCATTTCTTTTGTCTCGTTTATATGATACTTTGGTGTTATAATATCATAAGATTTTGTAATTTCAACATTATAAGCAATATTTATAAACATAATCATTCTTAATATTTTTAAATACCGAAAGAATTTTTTTATTAATTTGAAAAAAAAATAATAAAAAATAATAAAATATATGATAAATAATAATAAGAGGTATTATTTTTTACACTGCACTAAAAGTAACTAAAATGAATAATAATGACACATCTTAAAATAAGATGAGCAAACGCAATTGCATCTCCTCAACCACCGGTGCATATGGTCTGAGAAATTCGCAACCGCAACTGCACTGAGACCTATTTATTAGCTTCGGTAACTATCCGTCTGCCTCTCTCTCTATCTGTATCTCTATCTCTCCCCTAATTATTCAATTTCATCGTATTCTCCTCGCTCGATTTATCGCGATATTTAAAAAAATAAAAGTCCTAACATCTCGTATCGCAATCAATGATCTATATTTATCACTTGATATTGAAGACTTAAGTGACCGAGTGGCACGTCTCGTAATTAATCTCAAAATCTGGGGGCATAACCTCATCTGGGCCGGTCCGAGAAAGCTTGTCGTTTATCAAGGGGATCTGGTAGTAGTGAATATGGCTATTCTTTAAACGGGCTATCTTCCTCTACTTTTCAACTCCACTTCGGCTCATTCCTCTTCGTCTAAGTTTCCAGGTCAAACTTCCAAAAGCTACTTTTCGTTATTCTCATTGGACGAGTACAGTGGGGTACAGTCGCAGGCGATTATTTTCTCTGCTGAAATAGCAGTTGTCAGCTAGAGATTCCGCGCCGGTGGACTCGACAAATCCAGCCGGCTCCGTAGGACCCACAACTTCCTACACCTACGTATAAGCAAGTTCACTTATCAAGAGTGGCTATATAAGCTAACATAAGCTATAGGTCAATAAGTGCACCGGCTTATCATCTTTATCTGTCGCCTCCTCCTATAAAAATCACCCATTTCTGCAAGTTTAATGTCTCCTCTCTCTCTATCTCTCTCTTTCTCTATATATATATATATACATATATGTATATAATTTGTTAGAGAGAGAAAGAAACAGACTGTACTATAAGTTAGTTGGTTCTGAGCTCCGTTTCTGGGTCGCTCTGTTCTGATTTGCTTCTTCTTCTTCTCAATCTCAAGGTGAGAGCTTTGGAATCTCTATAAAAATTTTCTGTATTTATGTTTTTATATTGATCTGTTGTTGCTGTTGTTGTGGATGTTTTTGAGATATATATGCCTTTTTCTTTCGCATCTTCGATTCGTCTTAAAGCTGCTTTATTTGCCGCTTTGATCCTGAAAAAAGTCTAAAAGATTGTTACTTTTTGGGTCTCTTAAAATTCTAAAATTGTAGATATGTAGTCCAAGTATCTGAAATTAGGGTCGCAAATGGGGTTTTAGATTTATGATCTAGTTCTGGGTATGTGCCGTTTGAATTTTCAGTTACTGGGTAATTTTTTATTTTTTTATTTTCTTGTAAAGGTGATTAGAGTTGTTTGAACTTCAAACTCGACATGTTTTCGAATTTAATTTTTTTTTTAAGTATTAGTTTATGTTGTTGCAGATCTAGTTGTTTGGGAGTGAAATTTCTAGGTTCGAAGGAAGCGAAGAAGACGGCTAGGAGTAGGAGGAGGGACGGACGGTCAAGATGTCATCACTGAGTAGGGAGCTTGTGTTCCTGATCTTGCAGTTTCTAGATGAGGAAAAATTCAAAGAGACTGTTCACAAGTGGGGCTTGCTTCTGATTTTTTTTATTTGGTTTTTTTTGATATATTTTTGCTGATTATATACTGATACTGCTCTCATTAATTGCATTTATGAAATTAATAGGCTTGAACAGGAGTCTGGGTTTTTCTTCAATATGAAATATTTTGAGGATGAGGTGCATAGTGGCAATTGGGATGAAGTAGAGAAGTACCTGTCTGGGTTCACTAAAGTGGATGATAACCGCTACTCCATGAAAATATTTTTCGAGATAAGGAAGCAAAAGTATCTTGAAGCATTGGACAAGTAAGCTTATATATTGCTTCATTCTAAGTTCAATATCTTTTTAGGCGACATCTACTTTTTCAATGGTATTTTTTATCTGCATTGGGGAGTTTGCAAGTTGATTTGCTTGTAATGCCACCATTTGTACTTTGATAGGCATGATCGGTCCAAAGCGGTGGACATCCTGGTAAAGGACTTGAAGGTTTTTGCCACATTTAATGAAGAACTTTTCAAGGAAATCACTCAGCTGCTGACACTGGAGAATTTTAGGTATGTTGATACTGTTTAATGAATCAATCCTATAAGAAAAAATATAATCTTGGAAATGTGTGATTGGTGTCTCGCATTGCAGGGAGAATGAACAGCTATCCAAATATGGAGATACAAAGTCTGCTAGGGCAATCATGCTTGTGGAACTCAAGAAACTGATTGAGGCGAATCCCTTATTCCGTGATAAATTGCAATTTCCGAGCCTAAAAAATTCAAGGCTGCGGACTCTCATCAACCAAAGGTATTTTTTTGAGTGATGATAAATTTAGTTGCCCACTTCAGCTGTGAATTATGGCTCTTTTTGTGGGTGATGATCTTAGTTTTGTTTTCATGTGTTAATCGGAATGATTATGCTAGTCTCCCACAACATTTAGATTGAAAATTTCATGAATTTCAGAGTTTTAGCTAATGAGATGTTGTTACATTGAGCGTTGTGACAGGAAAAAATAAAGTAAAGTTCACCATTAACATTCTTGTATTTCCCGAAACATGCCCCGAGTTGTAATTTAATATATGATTCATTACTTCATAGCATAGGGGCCTGGTCAATGTGGGTATTTTGGAAAATCTACTAATACATTAATAAATTGCCTCATGATTCCAGTTTTTCATCTGAAATGTCTGTGCACTGGTAACTTGTACTTGTACCCAATTTGGTTTTTGGTAAACTGCTTCTTGATTCCAGCTCCTGTAAATTACAGCTTAAATTGGCAGCATCAGCTCTGTAAGAATCCAAGGCCAAATCCAGATATAAAAACTCTTTTTGTTGATCACTCATGCGGACAACCCAATGGTGCTCGGGCTCCCTCACCTGCAAACAATCCATTGCTTGGATCCTTGCCAAAAGCTGGAGGATTTCCTCCTCTAGGTGCACATGGGGTGGGTTATTATGCATACTGTCAAGGTAATATTAAATAGAAATCTGTTCTGAAAAGATTTTATTGACTTGCTTTGCCTTGTATTTTCAGCCCTTTCAACCTACACCAGCCCCAGTTCCAATACCCCTTGCAGGTTGGATGGCTAATGCTTCAACGGTTACTCATCCAGCAGTTTCTGAAGGAGGAGCTATTGGTCTTGGTGGTCCATCAATAACAGGTATCACATCCTTTGATTGCTAGTTGGGTTCCAGTTGTACTGAATAACATGATTCTTATTGGGGTGACTTAATACGTTGTTTAGCTGCATTGAAACATCCAAGGACTCCTCCAACTAACCCTTCTGTAGAGTACCCATCTGGGGATTCTGATCATATTTCTAAAAGAACCAGGCCCATGGGACTTTCTACTGAGGTATGTCCACATCTTTAGCTAACAAATTTTTAAGTGTTGATCTTGTCTTCTTCCTGGCTTACCCTTCATTCCCTTTTTGTTTTGTGCAGGTAAATCTTCCGGTTAACATATTGCCAGTGCCATTTCCGGGTCACAGCCATGGTCAGGCATTGAATGCACCTGATGACTTGCCAAAGACTGTTGCACGGAATTTAAATCAGGGTTCATCACCCATGAGCATGGATTTTCATCCTGTTCAGCAGACTCTGCTACTTGGTTTGTGTTTTTAAACTGCCCCCTTACTTTTTTTACTTAGGTTCACGGCTATTTTATCCCCTTGATATTTTTGTTCAAAGTGTCCATCTATGTTAATTTCATGTGATACTGCAGTTGGTACAAATGTTGGGGACATAGGTCTGTGGGAAATTGGATCCAGGGAGCGACTAGTTTCAAGGAACTTCAAAGTTTGGGATCTTAGTTCATGTTCAATGCCTCTACAGGTCTGTCCTATTCTATCCTTGTTCATAAATAAGTTGTGCGTGCCCCATTTTTTAATATTGCTGTGCGATTTTATGGACTGAAAAGTAATTTTCCCTTCACATAATTCAGGCTGCTCTGGTAAAGGATCCCGGTGTATCTGTTAACCGTGTGATTTGGAGCCCTGATGGTTCTTTATTTGGTAAGCGATCATTATACTGAAGTACCCATAGCATAGAAATCTGCTCACTATAATTGTTTAGGAGTGGAAAAGAGGTTTAATTGATGTGTCCCTTTACTATAAAATTACAGGTGTTGCTTACTCTAGGCATATTGTTCAAATATATTCTTATCACAGAGGTGATGACATACGGCAGCACTTAGAGGTATAGTCTAGATTGTACTCTTTTTAGCATTTTCCACTTGCTATCCTCAGTATGCTGATCGAAAATGACTGAAAATTATTATCACAGATTGATGCTCACGTGGGAGGAGTAAATGATCTAGCCTTCTCTCACCCCAATAAGCAGCTTTGTGTAATAACATGTGGGGATGACAAGACCATCAAGGTTGGTTGGGTTGCAAAACATACTTCATGTTTGCTTGTCTGATTAGAGAAACATTTTCTGTTAATTGTTGAATTCATTTGTAATTTTAGGTGTGGGATGCTGCAACTGGCACAAAACAGTACACTTTTGAAGGTCACGAGGCACCTGTTTATTCGGTCTGCCCACACTATAAGGAAAACATTCAGGTGGTCCAAATTTTTTCCACTTTCTTAGATTTGCATGTCTGTTTTTAGCTCCCAGTATGCCCTAATATTTATGTTCATCTTTTTGTTTTGTGCTTCAGTTTATCTTTTCAACAGCACTGGATGGAAAGATAAAGGCTTGGCTGTATGACAATTTGGGATCTCGAGTTGACTACGATGCTCCTGGGCGTTGGTGCACAACCATGGCTTATAGTGCTGATGGGACAAGGTTAATATAAATTGCTTCTTGCTTTGGTCATGCCACTTGCTTAGACAAACTACATGCTTTGTTTGCAACCTTCTTTTTAGTGGTGTCGGGTGACTTTGCAGGCTCTTTTCATGTGGAACAAGTAAAGAAGGTGAGTCGTATATTGTTGAATGGAATGAAAGTGAAGGGGCAGTGAAAAGAACCTATCAAGGCTTCCGCAAGCGCTCTCTTGGTGTTGTGCAATTTGATACTACGAAAAACCGGTTTTTGGCTGCCGGTGATGATTTTGCTATTAAGTTCTGGGACATGGACAATGTTCAGCTTCTGACAACTGTTGATGCTGATGGAGGCCTCCCGGTAGGTTCATTGTTCAGCAACACCTGTTGATGTTGATGCTCGATATTTTGTTTTCTTATCTCTACTTATCCTAAATACTAGGGAAGCCCCCGTATCCGCTTTAACAAGGATGGCACTCTCTTGGCTGTTTCTGCCAACGAGAATGGGATCAAAATATTGGGAAATGCAGATGGCCTTCGGTTGCTGCGCACATTTGAGAATCTCTCTTATGATGCATCTAGGACCCCTGAAGTTGTGACCAAGGTACTTTCAGATGATTCTTCTGGTAGTTACTGCCTCTCAAATTATGCCTGCCTAACATTTTGCTCTTTCAGCCTTCTATGAACCCAATTTCTGTTGCTGCTGCAGCGGCTGCTTCCAGTGCTGGACTGGCTGAGAGAAGTGCATCTGCGGTTACTATTTCTGGAATGGTCAGTACTTGGTGGATATGCTTGTACTGTTGTATAAATTCAACTTGGTTATGTCTTTTTTATTTGCAATTGACATGTAGCTGAATTTTTGCTTTTTCCTCGAACTTCTCACATGTATATCTTGAGTTTAAATGCATAAGATGCATTAACTAGTCAAACTGTTTATCATTGCAGAATGGGGATGCTAGGAACATGGGGGATGTGAAACCTAGACTAGCTGAAGAATCCAATGACAAATCAAAAATTTGGAAACTTACTGAAATCAATGAACCAGCGCAATGTCGATCCTTGAGGCTACCTGAAAACATGAGGGTGACCAAGGTATGATTATTTCCAAATTTATTGCATACTTGTGCAATTCTAGTAAGTCCATTGTCAACTTTCTGCAAAACGCAGACGTGTATTTACGGAGACTTGAAAAATTAGGACCCATTATGCCCATTATATTGCTTGTAAGTTGTAACAGTAATTTGTATCCATGGCAATTTAAATAAGGTCGAGTTGTTTCAACAATTGTTACGTCCAATGTTATAATGGTGTACATTAAAGCTAGTTGAAAATAGAGACAATTTCAATTGCATTTCATTCTCATTTTCCATGCTGGCCATATTTGTCTTTAATACGATATTCTCATTAGCATCGTTGATTTCTACAGATATCAAGGTTAATCTATACAAATTCTGGTAATGCAATTCTTGCATTAGCATCAAATGCCATCCATTTGCTCTGGAAATGGCAGAGGAATGATCGCAATTCCGTTAGCAAGGTGATTCAGAAAAGTTCCTATCAATTGTTTGTTCTTTCATTATAAATCTACGAATTCAATTTTATAAAGTAATTGCTGTATCCTGCAGGCAACTGCCAGTGTTTCACCTCAACTCTGGCAGCCAACAAGTGGCATTCTGATGACAAATGATGTTACTGACACAAGTCCTGAAGAAGCTGTTCCTTGCTTTGCTTTATCCAAAAATGACTCTTATGTAATGTCGGCATCTGGTGGAAAAATTTCCCTCTTCAATATGATGACATTTAAGGTTACAGGCCTGCAAACAAGTGTTTTTTTATTTAATTCTGTTAATCTTTTGTTTGCTTTTTCCATTTGCCTAATCTCTGTTTCTTGTTTTGCAGACAATGACAACTTTCATGCCACCACCACCTGCTGCGACATTTCTTGCTTTCCATCCTCAAGATAACAACATTATAGCTATTGGCATGGACGATTCTTCAATTCAGATATATAATGTTCGCGTGGATGAGGTATGCAGTATATGTTCGATTACCGGCAGGGTACTCACTGTTTGAGATGGTTGTTATACAAACAATTTTCTTGATGCAGGTTAAAAGTAAGCTTAAAGGTCACTCTAAAAGGATAACTGGCCTAGCATTCTCACATGTTTTGAATGTGCTAGTTTCTTCAGGAGCAGATGCTCAGGTAAACCTAATTAGACTGCTATGAATAAATTTCTTGTGTAATTTACTCCTGTGGTAATAGTACAAATCTAATGTTTCTAATCCAACTCACAATTGTTCTTCCTGCCAAGAATTACCATTTTAGAAATGAGGAACAGTAATTTGTATAACAAACATGAAGAATTTCCCCTTAAAAGAGTATTATTTCTCTGTATTGAGATATTGAATGCTAGGCAAAACTAACAAATAATTCGATCATGATCCGCATTCTTCAGGTTTGTGTATGGAATTCTGATGGATGGGAAAAGCAAAAGAGCAGATTCTTGCAGCTTCCTTCTGGGAGAACAGTATCTTCACAGTCAGATACTCGCGTTCAGTTTCATCAGGATCAGATGCACTTCTTAGTAGTGCATGAAACTCAATTGGCCATATTTGAAACAACAAAACTAGAATGTGTAAAGCAGGTACCTTTATTTGTTTTTAGGTGTACGTATTTGAAGATCTCGTCTCACGTCCATTTTATCTAGAATTTCTACTAAAATTCGTTTTCTCTTCTCTTTTTAGTGGATGCCTCGTGATTCTGCTGCCCCAATCTCTCATGCAACCTTCTCATGCGATAGCCAGCTTATATATGCCAGCTTTTTAGATGCAACCATTTGCGTCTTCAGTGCCTCAAATCTCAGACTAAGATGTCGAATTAATCCTTCTGTTTATCTTCCTGCTAATGTCAGGTACTCCTAATTGGTCAATTGCAGTTTCTTTTTCTTTGTACTTCTTTAATGTCTGGAATGATAGGACTTGACTTTTGAGGTATTGAATATATGATAGAACATATAAAATTTTAATTATGGTTGTATACTCCAGCAATTCATGGAACTAATGGACACACTTGAGGGGAACAGATAAATTGAACCCTAAATCACCGCTAGGCACTGTACACCATTTTCATGAATGCATAAAATAAAGAGGAAAAAAATCGTAAATGTCAGACATTTTCAGCTAATACATCAGATGAAACATTTAGAAACCTTGCTTTTATATCTGAAGCCAATAACTTTTTTCTTTGGCAAAAGGTTGTGTTTCGCATGCGTTTATTAGAGTCGAGAGTTATTCTATGCATGCAACACGGATGAGCTCCTGTGTGCCAACAGTTCTGTTTGTATTTAGAAAATATGAACCGCCTAGGTGTTATAGCTTTTGTTGATTGCAGCCCTTTGCTTCCTATTTGTGCAGCAGTTCTAATGTACAGCCCCTCGTGATTGCGGCGCATCCACAAGAACCAAATCAATTTGCTTTAGGACTATCAGATGGTGCGGTTCATGTGTTTGAGCCCCTTGAATCTGAAGGCAAATGGGGCGTGCCTCCACCTGTCGAAAATGGGTCAGCAAGCAGCGTGCCAGCTACTCAAGTTGGAAATTCCAGTTCGGATCAAGCTCAGAGATAGTCTGATGGCTGGCAGAGCACAAGTTCTTTTACATGCTTGGCTGCTGGCCCATTCCAAATATAGGTATGCCTTGTACAAGCTTTTCAAATTTTGTCAATTCAAATATCCATTTTAGTTCTTAGTTCAATTCTGGGATTCATCACTGGTTTGAGCATCATCAAGGTTTTATCGTATACAACACTTAATGCACCCCACGCGTTAGCGTTCGATTTAGTTGCAGTCCACAGGTTAAGGGCAATAGTTTATTCTTGATCCTTTCCTTTAAGGAATACCTTTAATTCATGCTTTTTCATTGCTTAAACCAAAGCGAAAGGATATAGGTAGAAAGAGTCCATTATTGTGACTTTGATCAGCTACTTCCTTTTAAATCATACATGTGACTGGAGGCTTTGTGTTTAGAGTAATTTTTTAATCTGATTAGCTAAAATCACTTGAGGCATATTTGTGAACAATTGAATGAATTCATAGTTATGATTTCCATCTTAACTAGCTTTTTGTTTAGATTATTGACAATACACATAAACCCACCTCACTTTGACACCAATGTAATTAGAAGTTTAGAACCCGTGATCCCACATTTTGAACGAGTTAAGTTTGTCGACATGACAATTAATTCTTTGATATAGCCGATTCTGCTTTTGGACTAATTCATTTTCTTCTTGCATGTTGCAGTTTGTGTTTCTTCATGGAAAGTAAATCAAGGAACGATGTGCAGATATGTAGATTTAACTTTGTTAAGAATCTCTGTACGTACTGTAGGAGTATTATTGGCAGTGTATTAAATTAAGGAAGAACTTTTATGTTTCTCCCCCCTTGTGCTTTTATTTAATAATTGCAGTTGAGAAATATAATTCATGTTCTGATTCTGTGGGGTATTAGTTTTGGTGTATTTTCTACTGATTTGTTTTCTTGAATAAAGTGGGATGTCAATCTTTTGAGAATGAAATTAAGAGCAACATTACAAAAAGTAATGTCATTCTCGAAGACTCGTCCAATGGAAAGTCACTGCCTAGATAAGAGAATGAGAGAATCTCTCTACGATGAGTGTCAACTTGACACGATTAGTTTTCCTACTAGAGAAATGAAGGCCCGAAACTGGTCTAATTCATCTAATCTCCTTTGCAATGCCCCCATGTTCAGAAACATGGAGCTCGTGCGCTTCTCAAAAACAAACAGGGATCCGTGTATAAATAGAATTTCATGCCAGTCCAGAGCAATGAAATGAAATGAAAACGTCAATATTGATTGATACATTTTTGAGTGCGTGCGTTTAAATAGTTGAAGGCCTGGAAGTTAACCCAGGTCCTCACATAGTTCTTCTGTCTAGCAAACCTTCATATTACACGTACTGCCGCCACCCTTGAGTAACTAATTCTCTACTCAATTCCGGTTCCACGGCAGAGCGGCCCCATTCGGGCCAGTGACGTCTACGGCCGCTATTCGAAACTCGACGGCCTGGCCCTCCAAAACGGTTTGAAAGCCATCATCACATTTGAGCTTGGAAAAGTGAAGAAACAGATCCTGGCTGCCGTCATCTGGTGTGATGAAGCCGAAACCCTTGGCGTTGCCGTCATTGAACCACGTACTTCACCTTCCCCGTCGTTCTCACCTCACCCACCACCTCCCCTGTCGACGTCGACTCTTCGGCCATTGTCGAAACCCTAGAGACAACCAAAAACAAAAAAAGATTCTCAGCTGAATCGAGTTAAAACTCTCGATCGATTAGGTACGTACGCAGTGGAAGCCAAGTACGACTATATATATGCTTGAAATGAAAAAACCTAGCTAGCTATCCGATAAATGCATGATTCAGTTGAGAGAGGCTAGTGTAAATACCTATAAGGTGAACGAGAATGGCAGAGCGTTCTAGACTGCTAGATAATCTTCCAACTGCATGCCCTGATTCAACTACGATGATCGATCCTAGAAAAAAAGAGACCAGAAAGAAAGAGAGTCACGAGAACAGAAAAGTCTCAGCCTTGTGCTTATTCCTGATCAGAAAGTCAAGGCGTAGCCAGCTTGAGCAGTATGCCAATTGACGGCTCACTTCCTATAATTCAGGAGGTATGTTAAAAAACTTTAAACTATTTTTTTTATATAATAAATTTTAAGGGGAATTTTGACACCCTCAATTTTTAATAGAAAAATAAGAAAAAATATGGATAATATCTATTACCTATAAGAAAATTACTTGTTCGATTTGAAATCCAATGGGGTTGGGTTGATAGAAGTAATTGATCAATATTTTTTTGTTAAATGATCTATTTCTTATCAATATTTAATTAATAAATTTTTATAATTTTCTTAAATAGATATAAAATCATCTCTATGAATGTTTAAACCGTTTCATCATTTCCTTTTTTGTTTTCTAATTGTTTTTTTTTTAATCTTAGTACTATAAGTTAAATGTTATTATCGTAATTAAAATTAATTTTGATAATGTATCAAAAAAATTAAATTTTAACACGACTAATGGGCAGCTAGGCCACTCAGAAACTCAGATCTGTAATCTCGATGTCTGCTGGTTGTGTACGTGCCTATATCAACAAAGTCAAAAGTCCTCTCTCCGTGCCTGTGGTATTTGATCAGACAAAGCCACCCACAATTCATGTTTGATCGGACCACGCCACACAATTGTTATTTTTATTAATGTAGTGGCAATAAATTAAAAAGATTGTCCACTCTCACCACCATGGTCTGTCATTATTACTCCTCATTTTTCTTTTGTGGTGTAAAAAGGGTGCAGTTATTTACACCATAATTTTTTCACGCATCATCCTTCTATTGTTCTTAACACTCCATAATAATTTTAAAAAAATATAAAATATTAAATACACCCTAATTATTTATCTAAATATTGTTTTTGGGGTGTATTTATTGCACAAGAAAAAAAAAAATTAAAGCTATACCCTAATTCTTATTCTCACCCCATTCTTCTCCCATATAATTAGTCGGAAAAAAAAAATCAAATCCCATGAAGAAATATCGAAGTCGGCAAAGAAGATGCGGATAACAAATGCATTTATTATTGTTCGTTAAGATATTAACAAATAACTTACTCTGGTTTGTCAGGAGATAAAATGACATATTATTATGGGTGCGTATATTCACACCTCCAATTTTTTTTTTGAATTTTTATCATTTTTAACCCTAATTCAAAAAAGCTCTTTACTTATATAGCTAGAAACTAGCTTCTTGAGATTTTTTGCACAAAATAAAACAAATTCTCTCTCTTCAATTCAAATTTTTCTTGAAAATTTCAGGTTGGGTTTGATGACTAAAACCTAGAATAATTTTTTGGAAATTAGAGTTAGTTTGAATCGATCTTTGTGAAATTTTTTTTTTTCCGAATTTTCCAAGTTGGGTGAATCGATTTTAGTTTCATGGTTTTAAGTCATTATATAATAATTTTTGTTACACTCATTGTTGTTATATGTTCTTCAACATGGATCGTGACTATAAGATTTCAAACTATGTTCATTGGTTGGAGGTTTAGATTCGTGATTTACAATGAAAAAAATATGGAGGTGGATGATGGGGTGGTGAGAAAAGAAAAAGAATGAATGGTAGAATAGTAAAAATAGTGGTAAAATATTAGGAAGGATGTGTAAATAGTGATTTTGGAGGTGTGAATAGACGCACCTTATTATTATTTGTTATTACATGAACAAAAAAAATCACATGTTAGTTAAGAGTGACAAACGAAACATTCACTACCAAACGACTCTACATTCACGTTTGTCAAGACCTTGACAAATATTGTACTTTTGTTTGTCAGAACGCTGACGAATATTATATGAACTTTTGTCGATGCATTGTCAAATATTATCCCCTACGGTTTGTCAAAACTTTGACGAACAATCAAATTTTTAAACATCCCTCGTTAATAACGACTTCAAGAAAATTAAAGAACGATTCACCAAAATCTTTTCATGAGTGCACACATTTTAACCTTTGTAAATTGAGTATAATATACTTGTTGGGATGTGAAAGTAATATAGATGGTTTTGTAAATTTAAATATAAAAAATAGTAGTTCAATAATTCAAATGATATGAGTTTAAAAAAGAGAGTAAAATTTAGAATGTAAATAGCCATAGCCATTTATAAAAACAAATAATCGACTTTGATGTCTAGGATGCCAAAGTTCTTAAACCGGTACGGCTAGAGTGAACTGAGTTCACCCTCAATCCAGCTTGTTTTGTTCATAAAAGGGAGAGCACATGCTACACAGCAAGAGGGTGGGGAGGTATTTTTGTGCTGGGTTAACGATGAACCGAATTCACCCGAGAACCATCCGTCTTATACAAACCATATACACAGTATACAGATCTAATTTTTCACACTTTATTTGGTAATTTTTTTTCGTTGGACAATTAAAGTATCAAACTATCAACAAATTACAAAACTTTGGCATATGATCAAACTATTCAGCAACTAAAATGCAGCCCAAACCGCTGAATACTAAAATAGTGTTTGTATGTTTTTACATTATGTACAAGCAAATGAGAAGCATTATAATTTCAAGCAGCTATATACAGTACTTATTTCCATATGAAAATACAGCACCAAACCCCTGAAAATGAGATATGGAAGACTCGCCATGCCTAGGAAGCTTATCCACATTTTCTCCCATGCCTAGATTCAACCATGGCAGAAAGCTTCACATTAAGCATATAAAGAATTTCCATGAGACATTAGGAAATCCATAGTAAATTATATGTACAAGTGTACAACTAGGCCAAACTCTCTTTCTTATGTACATCTTTATTTCTCCAAGCAGCCAGAAGCTTTGGGTCGCAGATCAATCACCTCCACAACTATTCAGGCCGGAAGCTTACCAGATTTGGAAGGTCATTCAGTTGAAGCTTCCTAATGTCATGTGCAGCCACCTTGCAGGCCTCCAAAGTTAGAGACTTCAAATTCTTGAGCATTTTCAAATGCTGCAGTCCAGAGTTGGTGACCCGGGAATTTGAAACGTTTAACGAGACCAAGCCCGTCAGCCCTGCACTCATATAAAAGGATGTGACAATTAAAACACATTGAAGACAGCAAAGCCAATATGGTTGGAATTAGAAGCCTCCTCCCGCTGCTCACAATCAAGAACAAGCTTTCAAAGGCAAGACAAACTACTGGTAACAAATGCATGCGCATGCCTCACAAAACTTCAAAAGGGACTCCAGCAGCCCCCACCACTGTTCTCATATTCTCTGCCCTTAAAATTCCACGTATGGCCCTCTTAAACCTCACACTTAAAAGCCAAATTTCTTTGGATAGCCAACAAACGCACAGAAAAATACACATACAACAAACTTATAAGTGAAAGATAAAGGGAATACCCGCAATCAACTCCAAGGTTTTATCTGTTAGGTTGCAATTTTGTGATAGATTCAATAGGGTCAAGGATGAAAGATCTTTGATATTCTTTACTCCAGCATCTGTCAACCCTCCACCACATATTTCTAGGGACCTCAGGTTTTTAAATCCTAAACCATACAAAAATACTACTGTGAGAAATGAACTATTTTATATTTTGGTAAAACCAGACTTCAGAGATCATGCAAATGTCATACCAATCAGCTACTCTATATTGTCATTAAGAAGACCAAATTTTAAACCAATCCCAGAAAGACTGCCCAATAGTATCCATGTTAGTTGAGCATCGGCTAAACATAAGAATGGAACTTGGGAGAGGAACATTATAATCAACTAATGGTATATAAATGTGAATGCATGTAGAAGCAACTAAACAGGCACATAGCAAGACTTTTTTAAAAGAAGCTGTTAGATAGCAGGGTTAGTGGGATTGTCTCAAGTCCAAATAATACTACCAAAATGAACTTTGAGAGCTATAGAAATGATGCGGTATAACTACCATGCTAATTGACAGTCTCTTGGGTCTGAAGTATTGACGATTTTATTGTGATCCATCGCTTGAAACTACTTTGCACCACTAGTTGCTTGTCAATTGCCTTTTAGACTGCTTATATATCTATTTACAATGTTGATCTCAATTCAGCATGTTCAGTTGTACCCAAGATAATGATAAGTATAAGTATCACTGTTAATAATGATATCCCAAATGTGGCTCCGTGCAGAAAAGTGAAGCACTACTGATGAATAACCTAGTCAGTGATTTCTGTCTAGGTACTAATATCAATATTAATAGCTCAAGTGTGGTTTCATGTCAGTAATCAACAAAGTACGTATAGCATACTTCGCAGATAGTTGGTTCCAGAATCTGTAATTCGAGCTCCAAACAGATCCAAGTGCATCAAACCAGTCAAACCTGCAGTGATGAAGGGAACAGTACTGCTTAGTGATGAATAACCAGGTATTGGACCGCCACAACATGCAAAATATCTTTGCAAATTTAGTCATATACAGATAGACAGGCTACATCTAGTTAAACATAATACACATCAGAATATGCCTTTTTCACGTAAAACACACTTACTTGCAAGAGCTGCAAGTCCAGTATCTGTTATTTGGCAGGCGTCTAAGTTAAGAGATTTAAGAGATGAGAGCCCAGACAGCTTTCTTAAACCACTGTCACTGACCATAGTGAATGACAGATTTATACTTTCTAGATTAACCAAGCCTACAAGAACCAAACAGACTAATTAATCCGAGAAATAATAACAACATTAACACAATCTACTGAATGACAGTGACAATAGATATAGATCCTTCAAGTTTTTTAGCTCAAGGTGGCTTTAGAAAGCTAACCACCTATCTTTTAATAGTACAAATAATAAGTACATTATGCATTTTGTATTCAGGGAAGGGGGAGCTGAAGTCAAAAAAATGTATGGTTAGAATGTGAAAACCATAAATGAAAGATAAACATAAAACCTGACAAATGGTGGAGCCCATTGCTTCCGACTTCACTATCCGACAATTCCAGGCATTTCAGTTTTTTAAGCCCTAAAAGAACAAAACAAACAAAATTATCACCTCCATCAAACTAAAATGTTGAAAGATGGACAAGAAGGAGAGGCACCCTCTGAATCAATTACAATTCATGGCCAAGCAATAGTATCCAAAATGATTCACAATCAGCAATACTGCCTTGAATAAAATGTAATTAAATTAAGTAGGCTTTCCACCCAGACAATCGTAGACATATCTATATAACTAGCTACGTGATTCACGAAAACATAAGCAACAAACTCATTATTCGTTTATCATATCTTCATTTTTCAGATCAATAAATCCCATCTCTTAAAAGAACACAGACTATCCATAACGTTACGAGAGTTTCCAGATCAGAAAAGTGATCCATCAAAATGAGTATTGCAGAAATTCAAATGCAGAGGGGAAACACAACTAATACAACACAGCTTCTGTCAAAGTCAGATAGAACCATCATGGAAACACAACTGATACAACTTTACTTGGAAACTTCCACCTCTCAAGTGTAAACATTCTGGAGTAGAATTCTGATATAAGGAATGTATAAAGCATGCTTCCATTGTTATTTTCTGGTGCCAAAATTAGAAGGCAAAAGCTATCATCGATGTGTAAGAACTGACCTTTTAAGTTTACCAGTCCCTCATCGCCAATTCTACATGAATCCAGGTTCAAACTCTCCAAATTTGTCAAAACTATTTGAGGGGCAAAACTTCGTAAGAGTATAAAACAGAAGGAAAGCTGGAAAAGAAATATTCCAACTTCATTGATCCATTTTGGAAATTGTATGGTCCAGATACCTGACCAAAATCATTCGTTTTCAATTCAAGTTTATATTATATTGAAAAGAAGTAAATGCCCAACCAAGTACTAACAAAGTTTAACTAACATATACCACCTTTTATGTGCACCAGACAGGCATTTGTGATGTCATTAAAACCCAAGTTTAATACTTTCAAGTTCCCAAATCCTGCAGAGCAGAAGGGGTGATATAAGTTCAAGAAGACTACTTAAAATGGTAAATGTCACCAAATAGACATCTTGGGTGAAGTATATATCATGGATTCAACAACATAAATACAAATCATCAGAGCATTTGACAAAATACTTACGAGAAAGCTTTTCGCATCCTTCATCAGTCAGATGACATCTGCTCAGATTCAGATATAGCAGGGCATCACAAGCTGGCAAGTAAGCAACCAAAGTAATATATCAGGCCCAATTTAGTCTAAAATCAAGAATGAAATGAATTACCAAGTAGGAAAGGAAAAGTTGAATGCCTATAATTCAACAGATTTTTGCAAATGAAATGAACCTGAGAAATATAAACTGATACTCCATATAGGATACCACACATATAGGGTACCACACATATATAGACCTTAAATTCTGCATGTTACGAACTATACTACCTTTTAAAGGAATGCACAAAACTATTTTTCAATCAGTTGAATAAATCTTAGATAAGAACTGACAATTATCCAAGTACTTCTTTCCACTAGCATTTCTACAAAACCAACCACCATCAGACATAACAGAGATGACTCGCTTATAACACAAACACTTGGACAATATAATATGTACATAGTAATTATTTGCATGATGCAAGGACATGCACAATTAACTGACCAGTCATGAAACTCATGATGAATTTAGGATTACATGAACATATATATTGTAAGAGTAGTCATAATGAAGAAGAATTCACAAATATTTTGGTATGTAGACCTGAAAGAGAGTCCAAACATGCAGCAGTCACTCGGCATCCTTCCAAGTTCAAAAGAGAAAGCTCGTTTAGATCTGCCACAAAGAGAGCAATATAGATAGTCACACAAAAGGAAAAATCACACAGTTGGGAGTTAAAAATGAATACTTGAAGAGGTACTTTCCACAATTAAATGTTTCTTATTAAGAGAAACACGTCTCTTCTCATCTACATAGGAAAACTATAAGACTATGATTGTAGAGAAAGGGAAACTTTTTGAATGTCAATCAAACAAATAATAAATGGAAAAAATACCTAAACAAAACCATGAAAAAACAAACAGTTCTCCCTTTCCCGATACGATCAAGAGGAGACACTAACTTTGGTGAAGTCCACAGAACAAATGGTTCATAATGAAAAAACACTAGAAACGGAAAAATATAGAATAGTCGGCAGCCCCCAATCTGCACGAGTTATTTCCTACATATTTTAAGTAATAATAATAAGCAAAAGGTTAATACTGTACTTCCACAAAGAACCAAACAAGAAAAGGTTACTGGATCACAAGTTCACAACTATGCAAAAGATTTTATGCCAGACAATGGATATGTAAATTCTGAATACGAAGAATTACAGAAGCAAACACCTTTCAAGTAAGTAATGCCCATATCAGTAACCTTACTGCAGGAAATTTGTAGGCATTTCAAATTTGCAAGCCCTGTAATAGAAAATGAATGAGTAATCTCACAGTGAGCAGATAAACTATTTAATTCAAATTAAAGGTCAGAGCACTACGATAATAGCTGTGATTCATTCTATGATAACAATTTTTTCATGAAAAGATCTATACAAGGTCAAAGGCACCCACTGTTTTTCTTTTCTTTTTGAACAGAAAAAGCGATATGTATAGTACCCGAGAGAGACTTCATGTCAGCATCGGCTATGCTGTGACACCATTTGATATTAAGAGACTCCAACATTGCTAAACCTATTCAAAGATTTACACAAAATCCATATCTCCACAGTTAGTGAGAGTCATGGTCTGCTAAGATGAGATCAAGAGAGTATTAAGCAGGGTTCATGTTACCATCCTATTGTGTATCACATCATTCACATGAAACACATGATGTACCATTCTATAGTGAACATCCAGACACTTTAAAGAAAAGGTTAAATGATCTACTCTTTTTCACCATCTTTATTAGATTGATGCTCATAGAGCCCCAAGTAATGTAGAGCCACCAATGTTCAATATATATATCAAGTTTTAATCACTGACCATTCATTCAAATGAAGGAACAATCCATAGAATAACCCATTATCTTATATGAATGCTAAATAGTATAGACATTGAGACCAGGTGTAAATATGCTGCAGGTATTTGAATTTTCTGCAGTGAAGATATCTTTGGAAAAATGCTTTCTCCTCAATTCCAATATCATAAAAGTGCTTATATGAATGCTTTCTCTTCAATATATATATCAAGTTTTAATCACTGACCATTAATTCAAATGAAGGAACAATCCATATAATAACCCATTATCTTATATGAATGCTAAATAGTATAGACATTGAGACCAGGTGTAAATATGCTGCAGGTATTTGAATTTTCTGCAGTGAAGATATCTTTGGAAAAATGCTTTCTCCTCAATTCCAATATCATAAAAGTGCTTTTCCTGATGAGTGAACTCACTATGCTGACAGAATAAAGAACTTCACTTCACAGATCCATTTACGGGCATACATACCTTGGAGATGAACAAGGCCACCATGGATCCCAGGGCATTTCTCCAAGTCCAACTTCATCAAGTTAGTTAAACTAGCAAAGGCACTCATCCCACAAGCAGTAATAGCACTGTTTCTTCTAAAACTCAAATTTGTCAAGTTAGATAGACCTGAAACAAAACAAAAAAACAAAAAAAAGTGACAGAAGTGTCATATGCAGAACCAAGATGATTTTCATGGGTCAGTTCAGGCCCAGGACAAAGTTAAAAATGTTGATGCAAAGTGGTGGGATCGACAAAAAAAAATTAATGAAGAAAAAGGAACAATATAGTATGGGTTATAAGTTATAAAATTGTTTGGTCACTAGTAGATGAAAGTAAATGCATAGTTTATCAGATCACTCACAAGTGGTGCACCGGACAAGTCAACAAGATTATCAGATCGCAACAAGTCATCCTTCCCTAATTTTGGCTTCTTTTCTGTTTGTTCTCAACGGTGTTACAGAGCTTCTTACTTGACCTTATGTCTAAAGAGCTTTTCTCTTGCATAGTTTTTTTCTTTCTTTTTTTCCTGTCAGGCCACATATGACAAACTAACTTATCAAAGATATATGGCCCACATTATCCTGTGAATGGATATGTATCATCTCAACAATATGTTTATGGGAACTGGACTTCCCAAACAGTGGGCTTTTATTATCTAACAACACTAAACTACTTAAAAAAATATCATGTTTTAGAAATAATACAACGAATGAGTACTACCTCTGATGCGTTCCAACCCCCGATCGGATATCTCATCACAATCATTAAAATATAAGCCTTGGAGATTTTTGCAATCTTTGAGATAAAGTAACCCATTGTCAGTAACATCTGAGCCAGAGAGATCTAGCGAAAGTAATGATGAACCTTGTGAGGAGATTACGTCCATCCAACTATCATTTACATTGGGGTATTCTCCCAAATATAAATCCTACGAAATATTGAGAGAAACGTCAAAGTCAGTATGACAGACTGACATGAGAAACAGGACAGAATGCCGGATGGCACTTCACAAATTATACATACATAGACATACAAACTAGAACAGAAATTGCAATTAATACTATGTATTACCTGCAAAGTACAATCCCGGAAACCTTGAAAAGAAGCTTCAGTTAGGCATCCGGAACGGACCAATTCATTAATGATTTGTTGACTAATATCTCTTGGGAGTATAGAGAAGGTGCTATATTTGTCAATGTCCTGTCAACCGAAGAAGCAATAGGGAAAAGCTTAGATATGGCTAATCCTAGTTTATATATTAAAAAGAAAACGCAGAAGAATTACTACCTCACGAATTTTCCTGATGCACAAGTCCATGAGTGATGGGCATTCCCCTGTGGCATGTTGAATCTCTATAGCAGCTCGAGAGAATGAGGTTGCCAACCACTTGGAACTCCCACTTTTTGAAAATCTTCTTGAAATCCCTCTGGGAAAATCATCTTCATCATCTCGTTGGTCTCTCTTCCTAGAGCAAGCTCCCCCCATCGAGAAAGTACCCGGCAATCAATGATTACAATCTCTAACTAGAAAAGCAGCAGCAGAACACTACTCAATCCATTGGGTTACCAAAATTCAAAACATGAGCACGCCTCTTCATCCTGTAAAATTGAATACTACATAAAAAAAGTAAATATCCAGTACAATCACGCAGCGCCTAACAACAGGTCAACTATAAGGAAACACCAGGAAATACAACTAAGGTGATTTTTTACTGAGTTTCTAGTAAGTAAGACACATTTTACAAACAGTAATAACCAAACAAATGAATTACATCAGTAATACTAGTATTATTACAAGTTTTACTAAGGGATTGCTATGTGCAACAAAAACAGTATAATTGTGAATTGCAGCCTCCAATCTGTCCAATTAAGGTTATTTTCTTTCGGATTATGTCCGTAAGTATCATAAAAGATTTTGAAGGCCAAAACCCCTTCAAAAAGCAAGTAGATGCAAAATTGCAAACTGAAATGAAAGAGTTTACATTCTCAGCTGTTTCATTTGTATACTCTACCCAAACAAATCATCGGAAGATCAAAACCAAAGCAATACAAAAACAAAAGAACGATGATCAATTTAATCGAAAAAAAGAAGAAGTTCATTCCAGCGGGTTAGATATTTCCGATTTCCGAAGCAAACAATCAAAATCGAGAAGGAAAACGTGAAAAGTGCATCTGCGATTATACCTTCATATGATCGGAGCCAGACGGGGGGAGAGAGAGAGAATGGTAACTCTTTCCGGGAAGTCTATGATGAATGATTCTAGAGAGAGAGAGCTGAGGAGAGCAGTGAAGGAGACTCAAGTGCGAGGTGGAGCAAGGGGGAACCAAACTCCGGAGCGACGGATGGACGACACGTGGTGGCGTTAAGTCAGCAGAGACGGTTCGGAGGGTGGTGGGATAAGAGAAAAGAGAGGGTCCACCCAACGGCTCATCTGGGTCCCCTTTTTTGATGTCGTGCTCGCTTCATATATACTATAAAAATCCTGTTATTTTAAAAATCCTGTTATATACTATAAAAATACTATAAAAATCCTCATCCGGGGGTGTGGTGCTTCAGATTTTTTTTTTTATATTAATTTTAGTGTGTATTTTCTAATTAAATTGATTAGATAGATATAAATAAACCTTGTTATTTCGAAATAATTATTGTAATAAATTGTATCAGTTTATATTTAAGGCATTCTATCAATGAGAAGAGTAACTACTTTTTTGTCTATTCTACTACTTTCTCCTGTAACATGTTATCAGCACGACTCACAGAGCTAATAAAAACCCTCTAAAATTTAGAAAAAGTCAGATCACCGCCGACTACCTCCGCCCCCGGCAGCTCACTCCACCGCCGACCACCATCGGCCTTTTTCCTCTTCTTCAGCCAAAATCGAGCATGTGCAGTTCATCCAACTTAGACAGAAGATTGTGAGCAGTTAAGGACGAATTAGAGGGCGATCTTCATATGCACGGAAAGCCCCAGATGTCTAGTTTCCAAAACATCCAAAAAATCTCAATTTTGAGGTGTCTAGAGAAAGTTATAGTCTACCCGAAAAGAAGAAGAAATCCTCCTTCTATTGGAATTTTTGTGGACATGTTCCCTCTCTTCAAACTTATTTCACAACAAAGTTTTCATGTTGAGCATAACACGCTCGAGGTAAATTTTCTAAACCATCAATCTATACATCTAGAATCAAACTTACTTACCGAAAAACTCTAGATCTAAGTTGATGATAATTGTGATATGAGTTGTTGAATATTACATGTTTTTACCCTAGTTCCTATGGACATATATCCATAGAGTATACATGACGGTCCTGAGGGAGTCACGGTTTGAAAAAGAAAAGAAAATAGAAATTGATTCTATATGACAGTTTGCCACGGTCGCTGGGTGTGGTTTTTACTACCGTTTTATAATCAATTTTGTGACCATGCATCATGGATCACGTTTTAGAAACTTGAAAGTTTCATGATCGTAGTCCTCGATCATTTCTAATAAAATATCTCATTCCTCTACGTTTACATTCATCAACAGAGTGGGGTTATAATCGTGTGTGTTAGTTAGTCACGGTTGAAAATTGATGTTATGTGATAGTTACTCACAGTTGCTAGGTGTGGTTTTTGCCACTGTTTATAATCGATTTTTGTGACCATATATCATGGATCACGTTCTTATTCATTGAAACTTGTTATTAGTGATCGTAGTTTTCGATCGATACTAATCAACATCTCGTGTCTCTCTTGTAGATGACGTTATTTGAGCCGATAAGGCTTGAATTTGATATCCTTGATCTTTAAGGAGCAGAATACCATCGTTAGATGTCAGATGTTTTATATACGCTAATGGTTACAATCCAATCACTACTACCACCTGGTACTAAGCAACAAACTCTAGTTCGCAAAGCTCAAACCCTCAAGTTTTTGAGGCGTCATATACATCCAGTTCTAAAGAAGCGGTATTTGTACAAGAATGACCCCACAGTTTTGTGAGTGACTTTACAAACCAAAATTAAACAATGTGCATCATGCAGAACTTTATGAATTGCGAAAAGGATGAGATTTCATCCGGTTATTGGATTATCTAAATATTTTTGCTTTTAATCAAGCAATGTTAGAGCTTCAATCAGAGTTGAGCATTTGTGACATTATAAAGATTGATCAGGCTATGATTGAGAAGTCTATTAGTACACTTCCTATGATAAAAAAAAAATTGAAGCAGTCCAGAGCAGCTTCAACTCGTCAAAAAAATTGAACTAAACAATTTTCGACCAGTCAATGCCACGCTTCTGTCCGAAAGTGGCTCGAATTCAACCTGTCGAAAAATTGAACTAAACAATTTTCGACCAGTCGGCGCCACGCTTCTGTCCGACATTGGTCTGAATTCAACCTGTCGAAAAATGGAACTGAACAATTTTTGACCCGTCGATGCCACGACTCTGTCCCAAAATTGGTCCATTTTCGACCTGTCAAAAATTTTCTCGACTGGTCGAAATTCTGGTATCGGAAAATCACAAGTCATTTTGGGTTTTCTCGACCAGTCGAGGCCTTTCTTCGACCCGTCGAAAATCCAATCCGAGTGTGATGTTTTTAGATGAGTTTTTTTATCTGTTTCATTGGCTTGTGATGTTATTATACATCGGTTTTATTGGAAAATATCGGAAAAAAAATTCAGCACCAGATGTGGAGTTACATCCGTTTATGCCATACTATTGAACTCTAAATACAACGATTTTCTTGATCGATATGATGTTATACATCGGTTGTATTTATGTATTATAATACCATATCAGCACTCAACAAGGGTTAAATCCTCTTGAAATCTTTAAGTATTCACTTAAAGTGTTTGCCATGTCTTAGATTCAAAGACTATTTGATCAACATTGTTTTGTTGATATATGATGGCGAGATTGAGTGTTACCAATCGAACCTTACTCAAATTTGAAAATTTTTGTGCCAACGTTCTTCACTTAACATTGTGAGAATGAAAGAGAATTTTGTGTCTAATCTCTGTAGACTACTGCCAAACAGCACAATCTGGAGAAGTTTATGAGGCATTGTAGTTGTTTATATCTTACTACGGTTTGGATCATCGAATCTAATGCAGTCACTTATATCACTATGTGTGACTTAGCCTTATATAAGCTTTTGCACTTTGATGATAACCTTATTGAGAAATTCTCATGGTCCTCTGTTCTTAAGAGCAAAGAAGCATGTGGAAATATTTAAAACCATCGATTTAGATGAAGGAACTGAGATTACTCCACTCAATTTAGGCTCGGTCTCCAAGTCGAGTGCAACACCATCCCGGCAAAATACTGCTGAGGCGTTGTGCGTTATCCCACAAGATTCCTATGTAGTAATCTTTGATGCACATTGCTCGTTTTGCAAAGCTCGATTATGTCTGTAATGCTGTAATGTTGTTTACACGCATGACAATATTTGGTTAATGACACATCTTTCTTTCTCTATAGATTCCAAGAATCTATTTATGGATCAATCAAACCAATATGCATACTATTTATCTATGGTTTTGATTGCTACATCGACGTATCGGTCACACGTCTTTGCAATCCACATACTACGCTGCATTTCAAAACTCCTAGCACATATTATTACGCTACGGGCTCACCACCCGGATAATTCAACCTGGTCATTCAGATTGGTTTAATACATGAGAGTTTTACATCGACATATTTTGTTGATTACTGTTTATTGATTGGGATTGTTGTTGAATATCCCGGTTCCCCATGTTCTTTCATAAGAACGGGTTAAGTAGAGGCACAAATCAAGCGGTTCAAGCTTGTGGCCATAACTATGGTAATGTATGTTAATTTACCGGTATCTGCTTGGGGATATGCAATGTTATATGCAAATATATTTATTCACTTGATACCCATAAAACTGCCAACCATTTTGTGTTTACCAGTTGGTAACTGGATATGAGCCTGATATCTCACATCTACACATCTCTAGTTGCGTGATTCATGTGCCTACTATGCTTCCACTGCGTATGCAAATGGGTCATCAACGTTGATTAAGCATCTATGTTGATTCACCAATGTTTGTTCGCTATTAAGAACCTTTTGACAAGAGATCTCTTTACTGCTAGTTTTGCAGAGAGTCACTGCGATGAGACATACTTCCCGCCATTAGGGGGAGATAGGAATGGTTTCATTCTGGATTAACGTTGGAAATTGACGTGATATATCCCTATTATGTCTCATCATGATCCCCGCACATCTCAGTTTGAGATTGAAGTGCAATGTACTCTTGATCTTCAGAAAATAGCAGATCCACTGTCTAACTTCTTTCCTGATATCATGAGAGTGACGAGATCGTTTATACATGCTGCAAATCCTGCAAGGTTGAAAATCCCTGATATTGGGCAAGCTAAACGCAACACTCGGGCAAGGTAGTGTTTTCTCCTACCCATAGTGGGGGTGTAGCATCGATCAAAATTCACTGATGAGTTTCGGGTGAAAAGGTAAACCATCAAGGCAAAACCGTTCATCATTAATATATGAGATTGTTTCTGACTGCAATTGTGTCTAAAAGTCAACATTGACATACACTGGGGGACGCCTCAAAGTCAATGACGATGTCAGTAAATAAAGAAATCACACAAAGTGAAACGAATGCTAGCGTTATTATGGATAGTTTTTCCATGTTCTTTGATGATGTATTTATTTATTCATTCCGTCGCTCAGTAATTGACGACGATGAAGTGGAACATTGCTCTGTTGCAGATTATCAATGGTTAATGTAAGCAAATTGATCGATATGGAAAGTTGCAATCTAGACTAAATTAGACTCTCTTACAAATGGCAAGTTTTCGGTATGGTAATAATATAACCATCGAATGATATGTCGGTTAGACACAAATGAGTCTTGTTTGGGAGCATGCACAATGAGAAGAACTTGTAGTGCAAGGATTCTCTAAATGTCCTAGTATTGATTATGAAGAGATGTATTCTCTAGTCATGGACATCATTACTTTCCGCTACCTTATCAGGTTGGTAGTGTCCAAAATACTGAGTATGCAGCTTTTAGATGTGTTTACTGTATATCTAGTTGGAGATCTTAATTCAGAGATATACATGACAGTGCCGAATGGCATAGTTCTACCCAAATCAAGTAACTCTGAACCATGGAGTTCTCATGTGATTAGATTGAGACGTTTACTATAAGGATTAGAATAATCTGGTTGGATGTGGTATACACATCTTAGTGACTACTTGATTGAGAAGAGATATAAGAATGAAAAGTTATGCCCGTGCGTGTTTAGTATATAGACAAGTTGTTTGAGATGATAGATCTTGGTAGGACTCGATTAAGTCTTGGTTTAGAGACGGTACATCAAGTTGGTTGAATTCTTATCCACCAGTTTGTTTATGTCTGATCAGGCTATGAACAAAGCACACCCTATTAGTACACCAATAGTTATTTGCAGTTTGGAAACCGAAATGATCAATTTCATCTGAAAAGATGATGATGAGAAACTTTTGGAGCTGAGATTCTATATCTTAGTACGATTAAAGCTTGATTGAATTTAGCTCAGTATATATATCCAGACATGCATACCTTCTCAGTATGCGCCAACGTAAAGTCATTGGAATGGAGTAAAACAAATTTTCAGGTACTTGAAGTGATCCATTGACTTGGGTCTATTCTTCCCTTACAAAGAATATACAGAGAAGCATGAAATTCTCAGAAAAGAGAAAGTTAAAATGCACTCTGGGGATTTCGACCCGTCGAAAATGCACCCTAGATCGACCAGAGTGATTCCCTACACCCGTCGAGGGATTCTCTCGACCCGTCGAAAATCCGTCCTGCTTCGGACAAGTTTTCATGCTATCCCCTGTTCCAAAACACTGGTTAATGTGTTGGTTGGATTTGCTGATATTGGGTACTTCTCTGACCCATATATAGGATGTTCACATACATCTTATTCATCATGGGAAACATGGTAGTTCCTTGAGAACAACTAAGTAAACTCTTGCTGTTATTGCCTCGAATTATTCTAAAGATTAAAGCTTTTTATAAAGCTGTTGATGACTGTGTCTGGTATAAGACAATAATATACCATATTCGAGGGTCTAGTGGATTATTATCTACTATGACAGCACCAACTTGCATCTTTGAGAATAATACATTTTGCATTGAGTCAATGAAGTAGAGTTCCATTAAGGGTGTCATACTTAGTTCTTTTCGCTAAAGTATTCCTACAATCAGCAATAGCAGCAGTTATTCATTATCTATATGAACCAGTCTGGTTCTGTTGATAATGTTGCGGATTTGTTTACAAGTCACTTCCTAAATCTACTTTTGTGAAACATGTGAGAGGCATTGGTATGCGAAGATTATCTGAACTCCTAGACTAAGTTTATAGTCAGGGGGAGTTGCATTTCTGTAGACATTAGGGGGAGTCTACATCACATGTAGTAGCTTTAGTAGTTGGTGCGTTGTACTCTTTTTCCCTTAGACCAAGCTTTTGTTTTACCCATGAGGTTTTTGTTTGCTTGGCGAGGTTTTTAATGAGACAACAAGTCATGCATCATTCTTATGGCCATCGACACAAGGGGGAGTGTTTAAGGAGATTTATTCTCCATTAATACCGATGTGTGTCTTGTCCTAGTTAGATACGGATATTTATTAGATAGATACAGAGAATCCCTGTTATATCGGGATAATTATTGTAACAGATTGTATCAGCCTATATTTAAGGCATTCTATCAATGAGAAGAGTAACTACTTTTCTTTCTATTCTACTTTCTCCTGCAACACTCTCTACTTTTATTTTTTTATTTATAATTTAGTTATTATTATAAGGGATATTTTTTTCAACTTCAAATTTGGTGAAGCCTTTCGGTTCGGCTTTATAATAGTAAAGATTTCTTCTATAAACAAAAGTTTACGTTACTTTTTTTTTGTTTTTTTAATTTTATTTTAAATAAGGTAAATACGACACATTATTTGCGACTCTACATGTTTTTTAAATTATGTTGCTCCAACTAACACTCGAGTCATCGATATTAAATTTTATCCTGCCATTAGAATGAAACGTATTTACAAGTGCTCCATCACTAGCACAAACAAGACATGTAAGGTGCACTACAAACAAACCGCTTAGATTGTCCTACTAAAGTCCTATTGTAACTAAATATGAGCTTACTTTATGCCTACTAGCAGTTAAACCCAATAAGGTGTAAAAACAGGAAACAACAATAAAACCAAATAGAAAGTCACTGGCTAATCTCAGTCTAGCTTCTTCCCCCACCCAACTTTCACTATCACTTACACCGCCATCATGTCTAGGCCTGGGAATTTTAAACTAAGAACCGGCGAACCGAACTGATCGAAACCAGAACCAGTCAGTTCAGTTTGGTTTTTTATAACTAATTCAAAATTTTAAAGAATCAAACTAATTCAACTCGGTTCGGGTTTGGTTTTGATTCTAAGTTAGTGTGTCATACCAAATCGAGTAAAACTGAGAATACACATGTCACATATTGATTGATTTTCAAGCTTATAGTTGATATCATACAACTTAGCACACTGAATTTCAATATATGCATTAAAAAAAATGGAATCTATTCCCCTTAGTCCATCACCTCCATCAATTTTTCCAAACCCGACCTCACTTTCACCCTCGTCGCACCTGGCCACCTGGGTTCTCTCCGACCTCGTCTTCTCTATAAACACCACTCCATCATTCTTCTCTCTTACCCTCTTCGACTTACTTCGCTCACTCTTTACCAATCTTCCCCCACTATTCACTTCCATCACCTCAGTCAAAACCCCTAACCTAATCCCAATCTTCACCCAAAACCTTGTAAATCTTTAAATTTCCAATGTTTCAAGAAGGTTTACGTTATGGTTTTGAGTATTTGTATTGATTTTTCCATTTTGGGTTTCAATAGGTGAGAGAATTGATTTTTCTTCTTCTCAGTTTCAGGCTATTTGCCGGTCGTTCTGCATAAATCTCAAGTTCTTTTTCAAACTCAAAGAATCGCCCCGAAGTGGTCAGTTCTGACCTCCAAAACTTAGAACCCGAACAGAAAAATATTCATTAGGTTCGGTCTCGGTAATCGACTTTTGGTGGCAAAACCGACTTGAACCTAGAACTAATCATGTCTAGATTAACCCAGCCCCAATAAAAAATGAGATGTCATCATTTTCATGTTCACAATCAGCACTACACAATGTAACTTTGATAGAGGATAAGTGTTTAAGAACTCACTCATCCAAATTGGCAAAGCCACTTCTCACTCAAGGACGTCTAAACAAGAAGTGTCGCTCTCCTCCACACAATCCATCGTCGCCCATTGATTCGGAGAGAACCCGGAGAAGACTATGAACCGAATCGTGTACCCAATCTCCTAAGAGCTTTGACTACTACTTATTCTTATCTCAGACTAACACATGCCCATTTAGAAGCACGTGTAACACCGGCAAAATTATAGGCCACTGCTACTTTTTGAGCCATCAAACAAGCAAACTCTCTCGACCTTGAAAATCCTTTTATCGCATGTTAATCACAATTTTTTTAAAGTGACATGCTTGCAGTGTCTTTGTTTTATGTTTGATGAAGAATTATCCAAATTGGCAACCTCACTCATCCAAATTGGCAACCTCACTTCTCTCTATGTGTCACAAACTCATGACTCTTCTAACCCCAAAACCACGATCTCATTTTCTACGTCAAGCAGCCAACAACTTTAAGAGTCCAAAATTTTTGAAGTCTCCAAAAATCCAATTCACACTCCAAGCTTCCGTCTCGCGACGTTCGCACATAAACTAAGTTGCAATACTCACAATTTCGACCAAACCCATTTTAAAGATTCTCTTGTCATGCATTATTTTTTCATACAAAATTTTAAGTAATATGAATTAGGTTAAAAACAAATCTTGTTCTTTGAGATTCATCGATAGATTTCTTTGACTTAGAAGTCCTACCAAACATTTCATCATGAATTTGCCACTAGTCTTCTTTTTTTATACAAAGGAGAAATTAATTACAACGAGGCGTCTCTAAGGCAGCCAAAATCCAGTTGATCATGAACCAATGCATCACTAACAAAACTAGGGACATTATGATCCTAATGATGAAGATAAAATAGATTTAATCCTAACCAGCTAATCTATCTGCAGTGAAATTAGCTTATTTGAAGACATGTTTAAAGAAAATTTCGTCAAACATGGCTGCAAGATTCTTGATGTCTAAGGGAATAGTGGTTCTTCGATCCAAGTCTTCCGCAAGGATAGGATTCCCATGACAATCTCTAATGATGAAGCCACTAATAACAACTTCAATTCCACTGCTTCTAACTAAACCGTCAAAATTGATTTTGTAGCTATCATAGGGCGGTGGTTTCCAAATTATGGTGTCTGGAGCTTGATTCTTCTTGATAGATTTGAGATTCTAGTCAATGTGATCTTTGAGGGTGGCAGTAGCTGAGTCCACAATTGCATTGACATTGCCTTTCTCATTCTTGAAAACCATGTTATATCTTGCTTCCAAATATGCCAAAAGGTCATGAAGATCTTTTCAATATATAAATCATTATTAACAACGGAACCAAACTGGGTTCTCATGATTTTTAATATATCTAAGCTTTGTGTCATACAATTTAAACCAAACAATCTCCAGACCTCCTTTGTCAGATGCATTGACATTAGAGATGAGAAGCAGATTCTTCATCTGTGGTATAAACAGGACAAATGTTAGTAGTAATCATGTCAAACCTCAAAAGTCTATTCCTAGTTTTGAGCATTCCTCGAAACTTAAGCCAAGCAAAAAATCTCAACTTTTGGGGGGATTCTAAGTTTCCAAACTTTTTCAATCATATATGCATTAAAGTGTTGTTGGATACCATCATTTTGTAACCAAGTAGCTGACTTAACAGAATAATTTCCATTCAGGTTGGGGCCCCAAACAAAATTATGAATCCATCTGAGCATACATAAGTGGAAGAATGCCACAAATTTGATCCACAATATCAATTTCCAGAACGATAAACAATTTTTCTCTATCCCAATTTCCATCACTAATATATTCAACAACTATTTCATTCCAAGTAATGCTATGAAAGTCTTTAACTAAGTCAAAAAGAGATATAGTATATTAAGAGCCCAGTTAAAAGTTCAAAAGTTTATGTCCTTACCATTTCCCACAATTCATCACATACCTTTGAGAAGAACATATCTGCAGTCCAAGATGCCTTTCCAATTTTTTGATGATGATGAAGATTTCTTTGCCCTGAAAAAAAAAACATGTTTCCTAAAATATTTGTTAGTTATCACATTAATCCACCAATTCTCTGGCTGAGTCAGGATCTTCCACCATAATTTTCCAATTGCTGCATTATTAAAGAGACAAGGATCTTGAACACCCAAACCGCCATCCTTCTTAGGAATACAAACACTACTTCGAGCCACTGGAGAGCTCTTAGAGCTATTTCTACAGAAAACTTTTCTAGACTCTCTCTGTATGGTATTGTGACCTTTGGAGGACATTTGAAACAAGACAGAACATGATTAGGCATATTTGAAATGCTAGAATCAATTGGAGTTAGTATTAGGTCCATAATTATGTTCTTATTATGTCTATAACACTACACGTCTTGCTCGTTTTTCATGAATAAAGCATCACTTTCATGATATTTTCCGTTATTGATAGGAAATCATGGTTTGACTCGGAAATGCGCTAAACAAAGAGAATTACATATTTATTTGAGAAGATGTACACATTTTCGGAGTCACGAGAGAAGATAAAGCAACTTTGGGAAAATGACAAAATAGTTTCACCGAAAGTCGTCGGAAGTTGCCCAAAATGCACCAAAATTCGTCATAGCCAGCCGGACCACCTTGGCCGACCCAATCACTTTAAGTCTAACCCAAAGAAGGCCCAATCCAACTTTCTATCGAAACTAATCTGATTTTAAGTGAAGAGGAAGAAGATGGACTACATGATGTCACACATTTCAGACTTTAGCTTTCTAAGCCTAAAAATGTGGATCATGGTTTCCCATGTTTAAAATCAACATTTGGATCTTCCATCTCACCATGTTCTATCATTTAAGGGCTGAAAATGTGAAAGGACCCAACCCCGATTCAGTTACCTAAATCGGAATCGAACCTCTTCTGAAAATACGAACCAACAAAAAAATTTTGAAATTTCGGCAGAGTTTCGTTACTAACGTGGAATTACCATTACCTGCACGCGGAAAATACACTTCATCCTATGCCACAAAAAGCAAACCATGGGCACCAATCCCATCCGGATTTCTCAACATCATAATATAAGCAATAACAGTAAACATACTGTACTATGTATATATATATATATCCGAGAAAATCCGTATAAACATATATCAGAATGTATCAGAGCGACCTCTAGTGTGAAATATATACAATATACACATCAGTAGGCGAAACAAGAACCTACTGGAAAACACAGGTAGCTCAGATCACTAGCCTCCAAACCGCGACGTGAAACACCAGAATCCGAACTGCAAACTGGGCACGGAAACCGAAAAGCCCAGGGGAAAGGCAAATAAAACGTTAGAGTGAGTGGACGAAAATAAATATATGCCTTTCACCAGTTATATACATAATTATGTAAAACAATGCGAGTTCGGAACATATATACATATGGAGGTTGTCGGGCGACCTTTCAAACCTGACGTCAGGTGAATCGCTCAAACCTGACGGTGATAGGCCAAGGGACCTCTCAACCCTGGCGGCATACAGGGGACCTCTCAACCCTGCCCAGAGGACCTCTGACCTCTCAACCCTGCCCAGAGGACCTCTCAACTCTGGTGGACTACCGGTGATCAGCCGAGTAGTTGGAGCATCGATGCAGTAATGCCATCACCAATAAATATAAATAATACCTCCGGAAACAATACATATCATAATATCGTATAAAGTAAATACGAAAATCATAAAATCCACGAACTCGCAATTCAACAGTGAAAACATAAACTTGTCCACTCACAGATCTGCTAGCGCGAACTCGCGCTAAACTCGTGGTCCAGCGGAAGATCCCTCGCCTGAAGCACGATCACGATCCAGATCACGATCTCGATCTCCTGAATATATTCACAAAACACAACTGATCAAAATCACAGTTCACAACCCTTTACCGAATCACGGAAACCAACCGTTCCCGGAAATATGCAATGCAGTACAAAATGAATAACGGAAATTCCGAAATCCCCACTCGAAACCTCGACTGAAAATCGGCTAACCAACTCAACCCGAAAACCTCTGGACAATAATCAGGGCGCGATTACGAGAAAAATGGCATTAAGAACGTTGAGATTCAAAAAATCAACTTTTGGCCGGAGCTTCGCCGTTGACCGCCGGCGGCGGCGGCGCCGCGCCGTCAACGGTGGAATTCCACGGCCAAAACTTCCAGAATTCAAGGTCACATCCAGACGAACTACTTTCATAACTGACACAAGGCCCAAAACTGACCGGAACCTCATCAATTCAACCGAAATCTAACCGGAAAACCAACTCCGGCAACCCATTCGGGTTCACCGGAAAACTCAACTAATCCTCAATTAAATCACATGGGGAGCATCACAAGGTCAAGGGGAGTCGAACCCCCTTAACCTCCACCTCCAAATCTCGCCGGAAAATGGCCAACGATCACCGACGAATTCGAGGAACTCGGCCCGATCCGAACTCACCCAAAACGGAACCAATTCCATCCAAACCAAAGCTAAACCCACACGAAATCATGAGAGGAATAGAACCTTACCCTTCACTTGGCCGGAGGTGGCCAGAAATTGGTCTTCGGACGTCAAAGCCGAAACGGGAAACCTCTCCCTTCGTGGTCAACGGTCAACTTTCCAAAACAGGAAAGTCAATGCAAGTCAACGTCAGTCAAAGCCCAAAATGAAATTTTCGACGATTTTACGACTATTCTCGATATTTATACTCGCGCCTTGGGTCAATCGACGGTCCAAAATGATTATACGAAATGATTCGGATAAGCTCGAAACAATCGGATAAACTCGTCGGAAACCGAAACTTCAAATAATCATAAAATATTCCTCGGTTATCGGAAAAATCTTCCAGAACCTCCCACGAGCTCAAAATCACGTACTCTACAATTTCCGTGAAGACACTCAACTCAAATTCTTGACCAAAAACATAGTCGCGAATAGGGTCAACGAACCACATAAATATCGTAAAACCGCGACTATGACCAATCTCGAGAATCGTGCCGAATACGCAACTGATTCTGGTTCGGGTCGTCACAAAATGTCTCTCCCTAGCTAGCCAAATTCGAGCTCCTCTCTACCCATACACACAACACACTTCATTTTTCATATTTCGAAGTTTTCATAGCTCTTCTCTTTCTACTTTTCTCTCTAGCTTCTCTCTAGGGTTCTTAGTTAAGTTCTCTAGAGAGAAGCTAGATTAGTCTTTAACCTTCATCTTACAACCCTCTAGACTCAAGGGACCTGGCCTCTCCTTTTTTTTCTCTGCCTCACCATCCATCATTTCCTTCTCTCATCTTTGCCTCTAAGGTTTCTGTGATTCTCTTGAGCTTAAAGAAGTGAGAATTAATTCATCTTCTCCTTGGCTTATTTGAGTCCTAGATGTTGCCCTTCCTCATTTTCAAGTGTTGGATTCAAACTTAAGTCAAAGAGTGGAGTTAGAAGTTTGAAGTGCTTTGGGTGATGCTTACTAGTTTAGTGGAGTTTAGCTTGGGGACCCTTCAATTATTTCTCACTCTCTTAGCTTCTAAGCATGTATCTAAACTTAGTTCTAGTTATATTTAGTGAGTAGTTGTTGTATGCAAGGCTAGGAGTCAAACCTTAGCCACTTGATGTGAACAAAGATGCCTTGATTTATGATATAAGCTATGTTTTGGTAATGTGTTTTGAATGAGTTTGATATATTTGTAATTTGATTGTGGCATGTTTATGTGTTTATGCTTTATAAATGGTTTCACTTATGCATGGGTTAGCTTTGGCTAAGTTATGATTTGTCTAAAGGAACTAAAAATGACATTTATATGAACTAACTACTCACTTAGGTAAAGATGAGCATGTGAACATGACTTAGGTCCAAACTCGAAAAGTTAAGCTTGTAGTTTGGTTTCTTTTTGCACTAGCAAGGACCAAAGTCTTCTTGAATCCCAATGTACTCCAATGAGTTTTGATCAAACTCATATCGATTCAAAAAATTGTTGTGGCTAATAGTTGAGCAGAAAAAGATACAGTTCAAAACCATATTAATGCAATGATTGTTGAAACACCCCACACTAGTTTATATATGTTATGTTTAAGTGTTTATCTCTTATTCCTGAAATTCAAATGATTCATATAATTTAAAAGGGTAATTACCCAAAAGTCACTTAAAACAATCCATTTGCCTAAAAAGTCACTTCGTTTCATTGAAACTACCCACAAGTCATTAAATTTGAATTTTAGTGACAAAAAAAATTAATTTAAAGCCTACAATTTGAAATAAAAGATTTTTTTCGCACGGACCATTTTACCCCTCAATTTTTTTGTCTAATTTTTTTTCGCAAAAAAATAAATAAATTATTTTTCATTTTGTTCTTCGCGACTCAGCACAAATTAAAAAAACAAGGATACCAACTCCAGTACATAAAGATACTAACTGTCAAACATAAAGATACCAACTCACATTCGTAAAGATACCCTGCTCTGGGCACCACAAGAGCTTGAAGATGCTGACTCCGGTGGATCAAGAAGGTGGTGTGGCCAGGGGGCGGCGCGACTTGGCATGACCCGACGCGACTCGAAGCCCACGACCATCGACGGAGGCTGCCACTGGACGCTTAAGCCCCTCGTCGGCGTGATCAAAATCCCAGGTGCGATGCGACGAGGGAGGTAGAGACCGGGAATCGGCAAGGTCGAGATCAGAATCTCGCCGGTAATTGGAGAATACCACACGAGAAATATGCAGTGACAAAATCATAATATTTGCGAAGTTAATTGTTGTGGTAGACGCAAAAATAACATGAAAATGAGGGATTTTTGAAAGTGTTTCTAGATAAAGTGACTAGATGATCAATTTTCAAGTGTGAGTGATTTTTTGGTCACTTTTTTTGAATCTAAATGACTTATAAGTCAAGGAACCAATTAAAAACTCATTTCATAACATTTCATAAATCAAGTTTACCTGAAAAGGAAAAAGGAAAAGATGTTATAAAAACAAATGGAAAAAGGAAAAACAAAAGAAAGTTAGTGAGATACATTACTACAGTACGTGTGAGCAGAAGAGACCAGTGCTACATTTTGCCGCCGTATCAGTCCCCCTCACTCTTTTCACCCGAGATGATAACCTTCTCATTTTCTCTCTCTGAAACCCAAAACGCCAACACCAAAATATCCCATGGCTTCCATATCGGCAGACCTAGCCGCCACCCTTATCGGCCTAACTTCTCGTCACTCCACCCGGGTCGGAGCTCCGACTTTCCGATTCTCTCTCACCTGGAGATCAAGGTCTCAACAACTATGCTATTCCAGACTCCTCGTCTTCAACCCCAAGCGAGGCTCTAGAAGATTCACCGTGGCCGCCACCACCGCCACGACGCCGCAGAGCGACGGCTCCGACGTTGCGACCCAGATTCCTCCGGATAATCGTATCCCGGCCACCATTATCACCGGCTTCTTGGGCTCCGGCAAGGTTGGTACTTCCATTTTAGTAGTTTCATCGTTGCATTCTGTGAAATGACGATTTTGCCAATGGACTAATGTGTGAAATGGGATTCGGCAGACTACGTTGCTTAACCATATATTGACTGCGGACCACGGCAAGAAGATTGCTGTGATTGAAAATGAGGTATGCAAAGTTGGGACTTTTGACTGGATTATTGTTATTTTGGGTTATTTTTATGTGTTGTGTATGTGATGTTTCGGTTGATTTTTATTTTTTGCAGTATGGTGAAGTAGACATTGATGGTTCTTTGGTCGCTGCGAAAACCACGGGAGCTGAAGATATTGTTATGCTGAACAATGGGTGCCTTTGCTGTACCGTGAGGGGTGATCTAGTGAGGATGATTTCGGAATTGGTCAATAAGAAGAAAGGGAAGTTCGACCATATCATTATAGAGACTACAGGTATGAAGCTTGTTGTGCTTTAGTGTTGCAGCTTATGAGATTGACAATAAACTGAAAGTGTGGTGAATGTTGGATTTCATGAGATACTTCTCTTTTCAGGATTGGCAAATCCAGCGCCCATAATTCAAACGTTTTATGCCGAAGATCAGGTTTTTAATGATGTCAAGTTGGACGGTGTTGTTACGTTGGTTGATGCTAAACACGCTCAGCTACATTTGGATGAGATCAAGCCAGAAGGAGTTGTCAATGAGGCAGTAGAGCAGATTGCTTATGCTGACCGTATAATTGTGAATAAGGTATATGATTTATGCTCTCTTTTTGTTTCTAATTTAGACCTTACCCCACAGTCCACTCAAATTGAGTCACTCATGATCATTCTCAGCTCCTAGGCTGTGATGTTGGGCTTGCTGTTTTTGCTCTATGCAGAGACTGAGTTACTTTTGACATGGACTTTGTTCATTTGAAAGATATAGGGTATAAAACAATCAGTTACTAAATATTCTAATAGTTGACTGAAGTGTTATTCTTAATTTTGATGTAGACTGATCTTGTTGCTAAGCCAGACATTGCTTCTTTGGTGCAGCAAATAAGGGTTCGTTTCTTGGTTCTTTTTTGTCCATATTTGCTTGTTGATGATTATTCTATTGAACAAATTTTGTTATGCTTGGATACAGAACATTAATGGCATGGCTCAATTGAAGTGTACAGAATTCGGGAAAGTTAACCTGGATTATGTGCTTGGCATCGGAGGATTTGATCTGGAGAGGTTATCTTTCTTACCCACTTTATTGGTTTTGGGTCTGTTCTTTTATAATGTTGCCTGACTTTATATTGCTGTTGATTTTTCATCAACTCATCATCCACCGTTTCTTAGAATTAGAGGTTCTTGTCAGTGATGTGAAATGGATCTAAATACTCTATACAAGCTAATGGACAAAGGTTTGATAATGTATTTATCGAACATAAGGATATTTCCATTAATCTAATATGATTGTATAAAGTTCAAGGTTGAAGGGGATCCATGAATAATAATGTAATTAAAACGTAAGCATAACTGATTAAGAATAAGATCTAATTAGAATACACTTTTCACTCAGTTATATATTGAAATAACGCTACTCAAGTTTTCTTTTCTTGTAGTTTATATTTTTGTTATCTCTTCTGATTCAACTATAACCTGGTTGAAACCGTCATTTGTATAAAAGAGATAACTGACTCTCAGGCCCTTACTCTTCACTGTTTTCTTCGACAATGTTTTTGATAAATATGATGTATATGTAAACATGAGCCATTCTTCATAAACACCAAATCGTAATATGCTAACCCTTGCTTAAATCTCGTCAGGATAGAGAGTGCTATAGATGGAGAAGATGAGAAAGAAGACCATGACCATTACCACCATCACGATCACCATGACCATGATGATCACCATCATGGCCACGATCACCACAAGCATGGTATATCCATTTTATCATTGAGAACTAGATACTTGTATTAACTGTATATTTAAACCTTTTGCCATGGTAGTTACTTATTATTAATTTTACTGTTTAGCCTATGTCTCTTGCCATGCGTTGAACATGCTCATGGTGGCTTTGTGTTTGCCACTTCATCTCTTCAGATTTGACTTGAATGCTCGTAAATTTTCTTGTGATATCTTATATAGGCTTTTTATTAAGAAAATCTTATTATTTTATTTATTTATTCTGTTCGCTAAAAACGAAACAATATAAAAGATTTGTTGATTGAACACAAGTACTTTGTGTATTTGTGTAATAGGGGTCCAGCAGTATTTGAAGTTTAAGCAGAGTGGCAACTACTTTCGTTAGGAAAGAAGTCCCCACTTTGGAAGCTTAAGAATTAGCCAACTTCTTATCCGTCCAAAGTGAAGTGTGTGGTAGCTAAGGAGTCTAAATGGTAATTCACATTAAATAAAAAAACACACGAAGATTCATTTTTGAGTCCATAATTCTGGAGCTCCTAATGCGATAGAATAAACAGAACAGTAACAAGAGGAAGGATTTATTTAATCATGCAGGTGCTTCATTGTGTTTACTTTCTGATGTGAAGTTATGTAATTGCTTTATGTGCTCTTAATATCCATTAATATCATAATTTGGTGCATCTACTGCTTGTTGTATAAGGTTATTTACTGATATTCATATGCCTTGATATGCAGAAGATCATGGTGAACACCACTCCCATGATCATGTCCATGACCCTGGTGTTTCTTCCGTCAGCATTGTTTGTGAAGGGAACTTGGATCTTGACAAGGTCGATTTTCTAAATCATCCTGAATTAGAGTATTGTGCATTGTATACGACTATTGTTATTAGGAATGTTGTAAATATGTTGGCCTTTGTACTGACCTGGCTGTTGCTTATTATGCACTAATAATGACATGTATGGATGGGCTGTGTAATGTAGAAAGCCCTTTTTTTTTCTTTTCCTGTAAAGTGTTGAAGGCTGAAACAAATTGTATTGATTCCCTAATGACATTTTCAGGCCAATATGTGGCTTGGCACACTGTTGTTGGATCGGAGCGAGGACATTTATCGTATGAAAGGTCTTCTGTCTGTTCAGGGTATGGATGAGAGATTTGTATTCCAGGTGAGATTTGTTCTTGCATGTTGAGTTCAGTGAAAGCTATTTCCTTTTGTTAAAATGTTCTCAATAATCTTGTTCTGGCTCTTTATCAAACGTCTCTCTTTTATGCACAACAGGGAGTTCATGATATTTTCCAAGGTTCTCCAGATCGGTCGTGGGGTCGTGGGGTCCAAACGAGCCAAGAACAAATAAGATTGTTTTCATAGGGAAGAACTTGGATGCACAAGTGTTGGAAAAGGGTTTCAAAGACTGTTTAGTATGATTGCTTGCTGACAAGTGCTTGTGGTTGGATATATGTCTCCTTTGGTATATTGCAGATTAAGTAAATCTCAAATAGTGTATCTGAATCATGTGAATCAATTGAAATTTGTATGCCAGTACTTCAATTCGATTTTGACTTGGTTATAGACATCACGGTAGTATCTTGACTTGGTTTGAAGGAAAGTGCTTTTTCACTTTGACATGTATTTAAAATGTTTGACATCACGGTAGTATCTTGACTTGGTTTGAAGGAAAGTGCTTTTTCACTTTGACATGTATTTAAAATGTTTTGTTCAATAATAATAAAGGATATTATTAAGTTGGAAAATAATGAAACAAGCTAATAAAATAATTTAATATTAGGGTAATTAAAATGATGATTTTTGAAATAATCTTTTTGCAAGTAAAAAAAATTCTGGTTGTCATAAAGAAAACTTGATAGAAGATACATTTATAAACTTGTTTACTATTCTTTAAGAATTTTGAACCGGATACAAACTTTGAATACACAGTGTTTTGTTCTATTGACTAAACTTGCTCAAAGGTTTCTTTTTTAGAATTCTTTTCCTCTCTATCATTGCAAGTGTTTCGGAAATGAAATTTGATTGGCTTATATAGCATTTTTTGCAAATTATTACAATTTTGTTGGGAGACATAATCTTGCCATCTTTTGAACCTCTTTCCCTTTCAGTGGGAAACTTGACTCATCTCCTTTAGAAATTTGTAGATAGCGGTAAAATGCATTTGTCATAGTGGAGCACTTCTTTTGGACTCTTGTATTTGGTGGAGAATTCACTTTGCTTTTTCTTTTTCATAATGGAGCACTAACTTTGTCTTTTTGGACTTTGGCTTTTGAATTTTTTCCCATGCGGACAGGGTCTTGTAGTGGAGTACTAACAAACTCTTTTTGCAATTTGTCGTTTAGTCTTGGAGAATCATGATTATTTGCTTTTGAATTTTTTAGATTTTGATGATGATTTCTATATTTTGGGTAGTTTTGGATAGCTGGACGACTTCAAAAATTTGCGTCTGGATCATGATTTTCAAATTGGGATGATTGGGCTTCATCTATAATGTTATCTTCTTCATTCTCGTCATCATCATTTGACATTTGTGATAGGGCTTCTTGAAGTCTTCTGGCATATTCTTTGCGGGATGAAACTCCTGCGAGTTTGCTTTGAATTTGAGATTTTTGAACCAGGAACTGGCTTTGTTCTTTGATTTGAGTGATTGAATCCTTTTTCCGAAACTGAGGATGGTTCTTGAATCATGAGAGTAAATAATTTTCTAAATATTTGGTGGTATCGAAACTATCCCACCATTTTTGTTTGAATCTCCTAGTAAGAACCATTTGTTGATTTGGAGTTGGAGGAGACACCGTAATATCCCAAGAAATAATCCAAGTAATGTTTAAGAAAGCGAAAAACATGAAGTTTGAATCAAAAGGTTTTGCTGGACTGGTGTCACAGTTTTCTTAAAAAAATTTGGATAAAATTTGCTTGTTGGGGTAGTATAATTTCAGTAGCACCGAAATAGCGCCACCAATCAATAAACCAGGAGTACATTTTGTATTTAAAATTTTGGCAAAGGAAACAAACCATGAATGCTGCATGTTTTTATTTTGAAGATAAAAGACATTTTGCTAGGCATCAACATATTCCTAGTAAGTAAAGAGCTTGGGATAAAATTTTGCGAAAAACTTTTGGAGATCATTGGGTGTTGAGCCCAATCTTCGATGGTTATGGGTTATTTGGCCAAGGTTGTCCTTGTTATAAGTCACACTGATTGATCCTATATAAACTAGGATAAACTCATAGAAAGTTTGGCTTTTATTAGGGTCATATGTGAGGAAATAATGGGGGTAGGTAGTTTTTCTGAGAATTTGGTAAGGATCAATATCATAAAATTCTGGTTCTACAGTGAGAATGACTTTGGTTTTTGTTTTTTTGATCTAGGGACTTTTGAGATGCCCCAGTTCCTAAAAAACATCTCAAAAGTCATTCTCACTGTAGAACCAGAATTTTGAGATGTTTTGTGTAGACAATGTCTGCATTCAAACATCCATAGTTGTCGTCGAAAACTTGGATTCAGAATTTATTCTGGGAACTCCTTTTATTACCTTGATCCATCATTTCCTAACCACGGATGAAGGTATTGAAACAAATCTTTTAGGTCAAACGGTTCGCTTTCCCTTCCTTGAAAAATTAAGGCAGAAGGAATTAAGAATGATTAGTTTAAACAGCCTAAGAACCTTTGAAGTTGGGTCTTATCTTTGATTTCATTGGAAAATTTGTCTGCAAATTCTATTGACCTAGAGATTGGAATAATAGTTCCTTGTTTGATATTGTGGCCTAAGAATCGAATTTTTATTTGGAAGAGCTTGATCTTTAGTGCTGAAAGTACTAGACTATTGGCTTTGATGATCTGGAAAAACTTGTAAAGGTGTTTCTAATGTTGTTCAATATCTTCAGAGAAGATCAGAACATCATCAATATATAAACTATTGCAAATTTTGTATAGGGATTGAAAATGCCATTCATCATTTTTGAAATTCCAAAGGGACATTTTTGAGGCCGAAAGGCATGACATTCCATTCGTATCGTCCAAAGAGAATGTTGAAAGCCGTTTTATATTTGTCTTTCTCATCAATCTGGATTTGTCAAAAACTAGATTTCAGATCGAATTTTGAAAAGATATTTGCTTTGACAAGTCTTTTGAGAAGATCTCGTTTGTTCGGAACTGGGTATCTGATCCATTAAAGGACTTTGTTCAAGGGCTTGTAGTTGATCACAAGTCTATGGGCTCGTCTTTCAAGTTAGGAAGCCTTTTGAACATAAAAGGCAGAGCAACTCCAGGGAGATTTCCTGGGCCTTACTAGATTTTTACTTGAGAGGTCTTGGATTTCCTTTTTGTAATATTCCAACAATTCACTGCTCATTTGAATGGGCCTTAATTTAGTTGGAATTTTTCTTTCGTCAATGTCTTTCTCATAAGGTAAACTTACCATATGAGTTTTTCTTTTTCAAAAAGCATTTGGGAAATCTAAGCTAATCTCTTTTTCTAGTTTTTCTTTGAACTCCTTGATTCGAGTTTGAAGGTAAGGTTGTTGAAGCTGATTTTCAATCCTTTTAACAAGGAGATCCTGCTTTAAGTAATTTATGTGGTTTTGTTTGTTTCATATGAGGTAGATTTTTTTGCGAAATTGAATCTGATCTAATCATTCTTAATTCCCTCTACCTTGGTTTTACAAGGAAGGGAAAACAAACCGTTTGACCTAAACGATTTGTTTCAATTCCTTCATTAGTGGTTAGGAAATGATGGATCAAGGTAATAAAAGGATTTCCTAAAATAAATTCTGAATCCAAGTTGTCAACGACAACTATGGATGTTTGATTGCAGACATTATCTACACAAATATGAGCTTTTGAAATTTTGTGTCTTAGCTTTGAGCTTTCTGCTCTTGTAATCTTCTCCTTTGACTTTTCACAGTATTTGGTGGGAATTATGCCCTGCTGTATGCACTCTGCTGTATGCAGTTTATATATGCTCATGTGTCGATTAAGGCAGTGATTTAAATTTGGTAGGAATTTACTACAAGAGTTATTCTTGTCTTCCATTTTTGGTAAGTAACTCTTGTGATTAATTCGAGGAAAGGGTCTTGGTCTAGACTTTCAACTCCTTAGGATTCTTCGTCAATTAGGACCAGACTAGAGCCTGAGGTGTTTGGAGGGTCATTTGTAACTTTACTCTTCACTTCTGTGAGTTCAAGTTAGTAAAGAAACATCTTGTTTTACAAGGTTTATCTCTCGTTGGAGATCTTGAAGGGTTATTTCAGGGTTTTTTTTTGTCGAACCTTTTTACAATATCTTTCATACTGTAAAGTTCAATTTATGGGGTTTCTTCATCAACAACTTCTTCCAATAAGTCTTAGAAAGTAGTGAGAAATTGGGCTTGTAGTTCGCATTGTCTATTTTTGGAGGAGTTTGCACTCTTCCTCGTTTGATTTAGCCGACCTAAACGTGTCAGAGAAATCAAGTTCGCCAATTTGTAGAGTCTCTTCATTAGAATCAAAACTTTCTGAATCTAACATGAGTTTTAAGAGCTGAGTTTTGATGTTTTCGTCAAGGTTTAGGGAATTGATTTTTTATATGACTCTATAGTCCTTTTTCTAGTGTTATACCTTACCACATTGGTAACACACAGGGAGCTTTGGGTTTTGGCTTGATTCTCCTTTGGAGAATCTTTTCTTAAAACTTTTGTATGGTTTGTTTGAGTGTTTCCTTTCTGGATCCCTATAGGAGTTCTTTGAAAGGACCCAACCTTAGATTAACTAGTAATCTAAGATCACACCCTAATGACAAGACTTAAACCACGAAGTTCTGCATATTTTTTTGACATAATTCTTCTACGAAATGGACTATCAAAAACTTGCAAGAAAATCACATTTCGAATTTCTCACAAACAATACCGTGGACTATCGATGTCCATTCGGATTTCTCAATAAAGTGCAGAAAGTAAATTATTTAAAATGCTGGAATAATAATACAAGAACTGAAAATTCATAAACCAGCAATACTAACAATTCGTAACCAGCACTGAAAAACATTTATAACACTAGTTTCTAGAGCGACTTCTAGGAGCAGAATAAAACATATGAAAATACACTACTAGTGAACCGAAACCTACAGAAAGTTATGATAATATGGTGGACTCAAAGTCTTAGGGGACCAAAATTCACCTAAGGAGAAGCACTGCAACCTGGACATAGAAAACTAAAAGGCCCAGGGAAAGACATTTAAAATATAAAACATTAGAGTGAGTAGATAAAAATAACGTAAACTACGTAAAACGATAAATCTATAATAACATGCTTTTTCGCTAATTTCTGTAAAATAAAGCGAGTTCAAGTATATATCTGAATTCTGATGGAGGTAATCGCTCAGGAGTTTTTCCCTAATCTGAATTGACTATTTGTAAGAAAAATGTCAGTGATGGGTCAGACGAGGTGCTTGTCCTAACCTCCCCTGACTGGACTATTATGTGATCAACCAAATAGTCAGTGCATCGATGCAACTAACTAATGCCATCTCAATATAAACCTCCAAATAAGCGTTTTAAAAACATATAGTAAAGCATAAAGCATAAAAGTATGAACTCGCAAACGACTGTGAAAATGAAAGGTCCACTCACCGTACAATGCCAGGATATTCATAAAGTTGTAACCTGCTAATCAACACGAAAATCATCTGACACGGCCCGCTAACTCGTAATCCTGAAATCACGATTATAATTAATATCTGCTCGTCCATAATGAATAACTAAGTTAGTAATTCGACGAGCAATAATGTCAAGAATCTCACATTCTCAAATAACGTATTTTTCGACTAAATAAAAATTTAAAATCTAATTCTAAATTAATAATTCTTGAATCCTTTTTAAAATTGTCATCAAATCCTCAAATGTTACGCGACTCGTAGTCGAATCGACAATCGAATCAATCGTTCGATAATATCGTAAAATTATTTAATTAATATCCGATTAATCATGCGTCTTAATCAACCCAGTCCAAATCAATTTCATAACCTCTTAATTACAGTCGGTACGTAATTACGAACAAAACGACATAAAATTTACATTAAAATACACCCTCTTGCTGGAGCACTGTTATGAACCATCACCGGCGGCGACGACGACCTTTTCTGGCGGACCTCGGCCAATCCTACTCAAAATCAACCCAACAACACAATTTTCTTCTACCACAAAGTCCAAATCAAGCTCTAACTAGTCCAATTTACCTCAAACCAAAATCCCCAACAAAACTTCAATCCCTCAATTCTCCCCATTCGGGTGGAATTGGAATGCCATCTTCACATGGTTAGCTTCATGGTGATGATACCTACAAAGCCCAGTAGGTTACATTGGCCAAATTAATCTGAAATTGGTTGACCCTAAAAATCTAGGGTTCAAGAGATATTCAAACCTTCAACTGCAATTTCAACCATAATCAAGAACTATTAGGTGGTGCAAAGACTATGTGAAAATGATAGAGGAGATCAAAAGGAAGAGTTTGATACCAAATTTTTTTGAATTGCTACATGATCGGCAGTAGAGAGTCGCCGACGTCGTGAGAGAAACGGGGGGAGAGAGAGAGACGCACGGGAGAGAGGAAAGTTAGACCAAAAAATGGAAGGTCTTTGACTTTCCATTTCCGGCAATGAGTATATATACTCGTGACTAACCAAATTCGTAAATTGAATAAAATTTTCACTAACCGTAATTTCTTCATTGTAACTCCGATTTGGACACTTGATGTGGCTACAAACTCATATCGACAAACTTTACAACTTTATCCAAAGAAATTTCTCAAAAAACATAGTTGATAAAATCTCGACTAAAGGCTAGTGAAAGTTACCGACGGTAAAAACTAATTATCATCGATGATTATCGTAATTATTTAACGACTAACCACACCAGTTTCGATTATCATGATATGTTGTTTCGGGTCGTAACATTCTTCCTAGAATGGCTTTTGTGTTTCTTTGGGTAACCTAGTTTCTTTATTTTGGAAGGGGATTTAAAGGAGTCGTAACCGAATTGTTCACAAAAGGTACCTAGTTTTTTGTTGGAGGTTATTTGGTTTTTCTTCATTTGAATTTTTAATTGAGTGTCATTGCAGAGCTCAAGACCAGTGGTGTTGATTAAACTAATCAAGTGACCATAGGTCAAGTTCTCATAGGGGATATTGTCATTATAAATTTGTCTCAGTTTTTGCCTTACCTTTTCTGTGAAAAAGTTTGGTAATCCTGAAACAAACTTTTCTTTGCAGAGAGCCTGGTATGCATCTGTTCTAAGCATTACTTTAGAAAGAAACACATCTTTGTACCATCTGAAGTCTTGAAGCTTTTTGCACCTGAGGTGTGTGAGGGTTTCAAACATCCTATCTTTGACCCCTTTGTGGTTTCCAATAAAATGTTGCATAATTGGGTAGCACAATGAAGATACTACGTCTGTAACTGGTTGGAAATTTTGATATATAACTATCTCACCAATTTGTTCTTTCTTAACACTGGTGGCCATTATCTTTCTTTTTGATTCAGTGAGATAGTTATTCCACCAACCTTTGAGTTGACCAGTGAATCTTGCAACCAGTAATTCTCCTATTTGTTTGTCCAATTTTTTTATCTTTATGGATATTGCTAACCATAAACATCTCATTGATGTGTTGGATTACCTGATACTCACTCATTCCATCAATATTACACTCGTACAAAGTACAGCAAAAAATCTGGAATGTTTTTCCAATTTCTTTTCTTCAAATTGAAGATCAATTGGAATGGGTCATAATTTCTGGTTATTAGAAATTTTAGTTTTTCAACTTGGAAGGATTTTTCTATTTCACTGACTTCAGATTCTTCATCTGAGTCATGAACACGGTCTGAGAGTGTGTTTACCTGTTGACTATTTGGTATAGTATTCGAGCTAGAGGCTTCTCCAAGAGTGAGCATTTTCAATCGCATGTCAATTTTTTCTAACTGTTATTCGTCATTCCTAAGAGAAAAGCTTTCTAAAGGCTGAAATGGTTTGAAAATTGGTTCATTTTTGTCTTTCTCTTTCTGGCTATCTTTGAGGGGTTCATGGTTTCCTAGGGCTTTTATCCTGTCTAATTGGGAGCATATGGTTTCTAGTTATTAGTTTGTACAGTTGTTTTGCTCCATTAGTTTTTAGGTACCGTCTTTTGTAGCGATTGTTGGTTTGTCTAAGGCAGGTTGCATTTTGAAGGGGGAAACCGTAACGGTTTCTTTTATGACTTTAAATTGGACTTCTTCCATTGGAGGTCTCTTAGCTTTTAAGGTTTTCTCATAAGCTAAGGTCCAGGTTTTGGTGACTTTGCTGGTGACATTTACCTTTATGGGTTTTGTTGTGTTCAAAGTACCACTCGAAGAAATATATGTTAACTTTATTTTTGTTCAAAAAAGCATAATATTCTTCCTGAATAACATCATTTTCTTATTTGTTGAAGATTTGAAGAAAGACTGTACGTTTGAATTTGTTTTCCTCAGAATAAAAGTCTTTTCTCAAATATTTTTTATCAATATAGAATTCTTTAGAAATCGTGAAGATTTGAGGGATCTCTGACTTATTTTCAAGCCATCGAGGACTGAGTAGGAGAAGTTTGCCTTGTTTACAAGGGTCTTGGGATATTGGATGCTTCATCCAATTCTTGTAGTCTGAAGTTTCTGAGACTTCTTTATGTTTCTAGAACAGTTGGGATTGAGGAAACTGACTTTCTAGAACTCGGAAATTGTCGAGCAAATAAGTTGTTTTTATTTTCATTTGTGAATCGTATACCTATACTTTCATCTAGATGTTGCGATATACAATCAATTTGTTGGTTTTGGATTTGTTATGGAGGAATTGCCTCATCAAATTTCCATTATTGGTAGTTCATTATCAGTCCACCTGATTATTTTGGGAATAACCACATTTGCTTTTGAAACATCTGTTTCTAGCAAAAGAGTTTGTTCTTTGAAGTCTAGATTTTTGGCTTTTGGGTTTATCAAAGTCGTCATAACTTTGTAATAAACTTTGTATATGATTGCCAGAGGCTGTTCGCCTGGTGACATATCATATCCATGGGTTTTGATATTTAATGTTAAGGACTTTTGAATTCCAGTATTAGTGAGTGATAACGAAAAAATTGGGAAACATTCAAAATGAATTGGACCATTGTAGACACTAGACTCTACTAGTCCAAGAATTGAGTCTTCAAAGTTTCTGTGCCTACAGTCGCGAAGTGCAATGAAGACAGAGGTTTAAAGACCAATTCAAAGGGATTGATTCTTATCTAGACCAGTCCTATATACAGATATTTATAGTTCTCTTTTAAATGTGTTCTCAAAGCATCTTAAGTGAGTAATTAGATATTTTGGGTATTTGAATCTATTGTTATGGTTTGCTCTTTGATCTTAATGGAGTATTTAGTTTTGAACTCGAAGGTTCCTATTTTGTAGATTTCATTATAGCTTTTCTTCAGAAGTTTCCAACTCCCGATACTGTTTGCTAAACTTCGTAAAGACCATTATTCACAGTTCAACATAGTTTCTGAACTACTTCCTGCTATCAAAGACATTGGGATTTGAAAGGTTTTCAGGAAAACAAACTTATTGCTTAAGTCGAAGATCTTGATGGGGCACTCCTGCTGACCAACGGTGTCACTGCACCTCTCTGTGTCTTACTCCTAGGACCACAAGCTGCTACTTCCTCCTTGTCTTCTTCCTAAGTTTTGGGTCTATCTCTCGAAATCCTTCTCCCGACCTTTGGCTCTGATACCATAGACGTATCCCAGGTACTAGGGTGAATTTTAGAGTATGAAAACTTCCGAAGAAAAGCTATAGTTGAAAAATAATAATAAAGGATAATATTAAGTTGGAAAATAATGAAACAAGATAATATATAATTTATTATTTAGGTAATCAAACTTATGATTTTTAAAATAATATTTTTGCAAATAAAAAAGAATCCGGCTGTCATAAAGAAAACTTGATAGAAGATTAGTCAATAGAACAAAACACTGTGTATTCAAAGTTTGTATCCAGTTCAAAATTTTCAAAGAATAGTAAACAAGTTTACAAAGGTATATTCTATCAAGTTTTCTTTATGACAACCAGAATCTTTTTTATTTGGAAAAAGATTATTTCAAAAATCTTTTGATTACCCAAACAATAAATTATTTATTAGCTTGTTTCATCTTAATATTATCCTTTATTATTATTGAACAAAAATATTTCTTTCCGCAAAACTCTGTTTTTCCATACTCTACAATTCATCCTAGTACCTGAGATACGTCTCTGGTATCAAAATCAAAAGGCCTGTTTGGGCCTGAAATAAATATTTCATGTTGGGCTTGAATGGCTGAAGTCTTGGCGAGCGACCCAAGAATGGCTGAAGTCTTGGCAAGCGGCCCGTGAATTATAAGAGAGCTTGGCGAGCAGCCGAGTACAGGAAATAGAGTTCGATAAGTTAGAACTGTGATTCATTAGTTAGCTGATTCCATGCGGCTTGGATGTCTATCATATCTGTTTTATCTCAGATAGGTTTCTTTGATAGAAGAGTTGTGATAGTATTGAATATCTATAAGGATTAATAACCCGTGTGCTGGTGTTGGAGTTATATTGGGATTCTAAGAGCAAGAACATAAGAAGTTTAATAGAATTGAATGACTGCTGGTAAGCGAGTATATAAGGAGAGTAAGAGCTTTGTGGAAAACCCCCCCGACAAAAATACATACATTTGCTATACGCAAGTACACCTAGATAGACATCTCGTCTTCGAGATTCTATCTTCTTTGCAACCAGAAGGTGAAAGTGCTTGTCACCTATCGAGTGAGAGTATTGCGACTCCAAGGAAGCAAGTTGTTATTGGAAAGTTGAAGGGCTTGTCACCTATCGAGTGAGAGTTTGGATACTCTAAGGAAGCAAGTGTTCTCAACACACCGTCAAAGAAGTTGCTCTGCTTTGCACTGATAAGGGAGTGTGAGGTATCGATTTCGAAGGCTCTGCTAGAGACATATATCAAAAGTACTAGGTTACTAGGCGAGAAGGACCTATTCAGACAGGGTTGGTGCTCTCCCTGTCTAAATCGCTTTATATAGAAGTCAAGCGGCTGTAAACAGTCCATATTCCGTTGAAGAACGGTGGCACGCCAGCATACGAAGCACACGATACATGATAAACTGGTACCTGCGGTTAAAGCTATCCGAACCTGTTAAAAGAGACTGCTTCGCGGGAGGATCTCTCCGCGGGAGATATTTTGCGCTCGAACATTTTGGCACGCCCAGTGGGACATCTCTTTGCGTCTCTAAGTGACAATTGGGGATCCTTATCAAAGGGTCTACCCTCAGTGTCGCAAACACCCACAACCGGCTTACCGTGAACATACATCTACTCGGTGTCGTTCATTGAGTATTCAAGCGGTTGAAATTATCTTCGCTAGAAACTTCAACATCATGACGTTTAAATCTTTAAGTGAAGTGCAGGTAGCGGAACTCACGTTCCCAGAATACCTAGCTTATGCAGCTAGGCGTGATTGCCACCAGGCTAATTACTATGCAGCTCTCGATGAAAGGATCGAGCAGCAAGCAGCTCTTCTCACTACTCAGAGCGACTTAATAAATACGGTGGCAGCCGGAATCCAATCAATACGGGTAGATTTCAGTAGAGATCGAGAGGAGAGAGAGGCCATGGGAGCCCAGGTAACTAGTTTCGTGGAAGGTCAAGATAAACTGCGGATAGAAATCCTCCAACACTTGGGATCAAGTTTGGATGAATACCGCCGACATGCGGCGACACTATCTCAAATGACAGATAGGTATATAGCGTCTCTAACCAAATCCGTATCTGACTTGGCAAGAAAGACTAGACAAGCAGAGTCTTTCCCTTCTGCTTGGGAGCAACAGTTAAATAGGTTCCAAATTGAGAAGATTCCAATGGTTTCCTCATGAGAGCGGTATATTTGCTCAAGTGATCCAACAACAAGGTTGATCAACGATATGTTTCCTCTTGTATATGAAGTCTCCAACGGCGGGAGGGATATCCGGTGCTTGAGCAAATATACCGCTCTCATGAGGAAACATATCGTTGATCAATCTTGTTGTTGGATCATTGGATGTACTGCCACTCTCAAAAAATTGTTCGTGATCATGTTGACCAACTGATGAGCTCTCACCGTGATAAATCCAACATGTGTACTTATCTCAAAACCCGTTTTTCTTCAAGTGCTCCAATACTTTATCGATGTGAAAACGATATCGCTCGTTGCGACACTGACATTTCATACACGGACAATAATGAATTGTCATCCCTCCACAATTAACCTTCACATATTCCACAAAACTTCTAATTCCACAGTGATATCTTACGTCCCATCTTGGAAGACACATCCAACTCTTGTCCATCCTGAAAATTATAACTGCATGTACGTATATATACCCATGATCTTATTAATTAAAATTTCATAGATATATATATATATATATATATCGATATTCAAACTATAAATTACATAATTTAATTATTCTACTCGATCCCTAACTAGTTAGCTAATTAATTACAAATGAACATATATATATAGTCGTCTAATTATTCTACTCGATCCATAATTATTCATATATATATATATATATATATAATTTCGTCTAATTTAACTCGATCAAAATCAAAACATTCGATCAATCAATTAATATAAATATATATTATTATAATTCCCATAATTTTAATATATATATATACACACACCCTAACTATATATAATCGATCACAAAAATCTAAATATATATATAACCACATGCACTATAATTAATCACAATTAACCCAAACATCACAATAATCACAATATATATTATACCCATAATTAATAATCACAATTAATCCTATAATAATCACAATATATAATCAATTAAATAAATTAATCACCCTAGCTATATATATATTCACAATAATCAACACAACAATTACGTACTACTCCAACTCAACTATCAATCACGTACTCAAAATCAACCATCAATTACTCAAACTCAACAATCAATTAACTCGATCAATTCAAAATCAACATCAACAATCGATCAACACACACATATATATATATAATATTAAGTATGTACGTACGTATCTATATATAATGAATCACGAACTCATTATTGACAGTTTTCGACATCACCCAATGATTTTAGAGCATTTTCAGTTTTCGCGGGAGATTTTTTTTGAATGATAGAGCTGCTGCCCAGAATGGATCTGAAATAAGAATCTATAGCCGACGATACCACAAAATCGTAGGTAATAATTAAAAAAAATCGTCGGTAATAGTGGAAAACTATACCCGATGATTTTCCGGCTACTATAACCGACGACAACAATACATCGTTGGCTAAAAAAACTATGACTGACGATGTACCCTAGTCGTCGGTTATAGTTCACTATACCCGACAACAAGGGTTCTCGTCGGTCTGTTTTTTGCCATGTCGTCGGGTATAGTGTTTATGCCGGTAGTGATAATTACTCTAATAAATACAATTTACTAAATACTGTATGATAGTTTAGAAGGTATGAATTATTAGGAAATACAAATCATACTAAATTAAATCAAACATTAATGGCTTACCTTATTTCTCTATCATTCTTTCTTAGCTTTGTAGTTGAAAGGACCAAACCCCGATTTAGTTTCCTAAACCGAAATCAAACACTTTTTGAAAACACGAACTTGCAAAAACCAAAGAAATTTCGGCAGAGTTTCACTATAACGCGGAATTGCCATTAACCTGCATCCTAAAACACACTTCATCCTATGCCACAAAAGTCAAACCGTGGGCACCAATCCCATCCGGATTTCTCAATATCATATCAATAACGTAAAGTAATAAGCAAAACTGTACTTTACAGAAATCTGGGAAAATTATATGAAAATATAATATCAGAGTATTCAGAGTGACCTCTAGTATATATATATATATATATACATAAATACACAATAGTACGCTAAACAAGAAACCTACTGGAAAAGAAAAGTAGCTCGAATACTAAGCCTCCGACTGCGACGTGCGACACCAGAATCCGAACTGCAAACTGGGCATTGAAAACAAAGAGCCCAGGGAAAGACATATAAACTGTTAGAGTGAGTGGACGAAAATAAATGTCTTTCGCCGAACAATATATATTATAAAAACATATGCGAGTCTAAATGCATGGAAATAATAATGTACACGAGGAAAACTCTAACCCTCAAGCGTACAGAGCATGCATCGAAAATCCCGCAGGGTCACTTATGGACACATCCACGCTAGTACAGTCTGAATCACGGGATCCCAGACCCACACGTGATTCTAGCCAGAAAGGCCTCAGTTCAGAGGTCTGCCCCCCCCGGTAAGGGCCCAGGTCAGGGGTCACAGCCTCCCCCGGTAAACATCCTCGGGGATCAGCCGGAATGCAAGTGTATCGATACAACAATATATACTGTGACTGTACTCTGTGTAAACCAAATCATAAATAGTTTCATGCAAATGTATTAAGCATAATGTAAATGCATATTCGTAATATATAATTATATAAGCATATTTGTCGATGCATATTCGTAAAGCACATGCTCGTATAAATCATAATCTCATATGCATGCTCATACTCATGAAACATATAATAAGGACTCGCAACCAATCAATGAAAAGAAAGATGTCCACTCACAGACAAGCACAGCGCGCAAACGCGCTAATCCCGAGATCCGGCGGAAGATTCCTCGCCAAGCGTATGATCTCGATCCCCTGAATAATCACAAAATATCACAGATCAAAATCACAATTCATTACTCTGTACCACACCTCGGAAACCAACCATTTCCGGAAACATATAACTCGGATACAAAATAATCGTCGAAAACCCCCAAATACTCCACATAAACCCTTGACTTAAAATCTGGTATCCAAAACAACTCGAAAACCTCAAGGCTACACTCGGGGCGCGATTACGAGCAAAACGGCATAAAACTTGTCAAATTCCAAAAAGTCAACCCTTCGTCGGAGCGCCGTCGTTGACCGCCGGCGGCGGCGGTGGCGCGGGGTCAACATTGGCGGATTCCGGCTAAGCTTTCAAGATCACAAGTACTCCTCAATACCAACACATCTCTCTTCTACAACAAGCCCTAATTCCAAGTCCACCGGCCGAAATTCACCTCGAAACCCACGGAATCCATGGATTCCGGCGAGTTTTCCGGCGAGCTCCAAACGGCGACCAACCTTAAAAACTCTTTACCCAAAAGCTTCCTTGGTTTGAGGGGAACAAAATCCCTAACCCCTCCGACCCCAAAAGTTGCCGGAAATGGCCACCCGATTCCGGCAAAACCCACGAACTACACCGAACTCGTTCTCCTCCAAATCTCAACCAATTCAACTCAAATCAATTGCAAAACAGTAGGAAATCATGAGAGGAAGATAACCATACCAACGATTTGGTTTAAGGTTTTTGGAAACGGAAAAATCGATCGGTGGTCAAACGGTGGTGCGGTTCTCCCTCGGTCAATGCGAGTCAATGGTCCATTTTTGGTCAAACGACGGTCAAACTTCCCGAAACAGTGATTTTCGACAATTTTACGACTATTCCGATATTTATACTTGCGGCTCGATACGATCGATGGTCCAAATCGTATCACATCCACGTTTCAGATAATTCAAACTCAAACGGATAAACACGACTAAATCACGCGATTTCAAATATTCATAACATATTCCTCGGTTATCGAAACAATTATCCGAAACCGCCTATGAACTCGAAATCATGCATACTACGACTCTCGTGAAGAGACTCATCTCAAATTCTCGCTTGATAATTAAGTCGTGAATAAAGCCGCTAAAACTGCTCAATTACGACAAACAGTGATTACTCGTAAAACTCGCGAATTAAGCCGATTAACGTACTAATTATGATTCAGGTCGTCACAAATCTATCCCCCTTAAACAAAAATTTGACCTCGAAATTTACGTACCTGCTAGGTGAACATATGAGGATACTGCTCCCGCATATGCTGCTCGGTCTCCCAAGTGGCTTCCTCAATGGAATGATTCTGCCATAAGACCTTCACAAGCGGTATGACTCTGTGCCTCAACTCCTGCTCACGCTGATCGAGAATCTGTACTGGCTCCTCTACATATGTGAAATCCTCTCGGATAGGAAGCTGATATGATGCCAAAACATGTGATGGATCTGAAATGTATTTCCGCAACATCGAGACATGGAAAACATCGTGTACTCGAGCCATCTCAGAAGGCAATTCCAATCTGTAAGCCACGAAACCAACTCTCTCTGTAATCTCGTATGGACCGATATACCGTGGTCGAAGCTTGTCGCGCTTCCCGAAATGCACAACTCCCCTCCATGGAGACAGTTTCAGAAAGACCCAATCGCCCACCTCAATCTCGAGATTCTTTCTTCTCACGTCTGCATAACTTTTCTGTCGGTCTTGGGCAATCTCCAGTCTATCCCGGATAACCTGAATGTCCTCAGTAGTGCTCTTCACTAGATCAGGACCAATGAGTGAGCCATCACTTGCCTACCTCACTCCAACACAATGGAGTACGACACTGCTTCCCGTATAGAGCCTCATACGGTGCCATATCAATACTGGCCTGATAACTGTTGTTGTAAGCAAACTCAATCAAATGCAATTGCTGGTCCCAATTTCCTCTAAACTGCAAAACACAAGAACGCAACATATCCTCGAAGGTCTGAATAGTCCTCTCAGACTGGCTATCAGTATGAGGATGGAAAGTTATAATGAAATGCAATCTAGTCTCCAAGGCTCGCTGCAATGCCTGCCAGAACTCTGAGGTGAACTGACTGTCTCGGTCAGAAACAATGGATACAGGCACACCATGCAAACGAACGATTTTCGCCAAATACAGCTTCGCTAATCTGCCCACTGAAATATTCCCTGGAAGTGCAAGGAAATGAGCGGATTTCGTCAATCGGTCAACAATAACCCAAATACGAGTATTACCAGCTGAAGTACGTGGTAACTGATACACGAAATCCATGGTGATGTGCTCCCACTTCCAAACAGGAATCTCCAAGGGCTGTAACTTTCCCGCAGGCTTCTGTCTCTCTGCTTTAACCTGCTGACAAATAAGACATCTGCTCACATATGCAGCAATCTCCCTCTTCATATTTCGCCACCAGTAATAGGCTCGAAGTGTACGAAACATCTTCGTACTGCCGGGATGCATAGTATAAGCAGAACAATGAGCTTCATCTAAAATCTCTTTCTTCAAACCCTCGTCTCTGGGCACACATAATCTACCTCTGAATAGCAATGTACCATCATCACTCAACCGGAACACTATTGACACATCATTCCGAATCATAGTCTTCTTGTCCAACAGATAGGAATCCGCATCTTGAGCTTCACAAACCTGATAAACCAATACATGTCAAACCTGGAAGCTAGCCAACAAGGCTCCATCATCATCCCACTCGAATTCAGCTCCCATAGCCCGTAGCTCTGCTAACATGGATACTCTGGCTACGCACACATGAAACAATGAAGCTCCAGATTTCTGACTGAGTGCATCAACAACGACATTAGCCTTCCCTGGATGATACTCAAAGGTGCAATCATAATCATTTATCAACTCCATCCATCTGCGCTGTCTCATATTCAAGTCTGGCTGCGTACGCAAATAGGTGAGACTCTTGTGATCAGTATATATATTGCACTGAGCTCTATACAAGTAATGTCTCCAACTCTTCAAAGCTAAAACAATAGCAGCTAACTCCAAATCATGCGTAGGATAATTGACTTCATGTGGTTTCAGCTGCCTGGAACCGTAAGCTACCAGTCTGCCATGCTGCATCAAAACACAACCAAGTCCCAATTTCAATGCATCGCTGTAAACCACAAACTCTCCACTGTCATCAGGTAGAGTCAAAACTGGTGCAGTAGTCAACTTCTTCTTCAAGAGCAAGTAATTCTCCTCACATGCATCGGACCACTTGAACTTGACACCTTTCTTCGTCAATCTGGTAAGTGGAGCGGCAATCCGTGAAAAATCCTGCACAATGCGCCGATAGTAACTTGCCAAACCCAAGAAACTCCTGATCTCTGGTACGGTGGTAAGTCTACTCCAATTCAACACGGCTTCAATCTTGTCAGGATCCTCGCTGACTCCCTCAGCAAATATCACGTGACCCAAAAACTTCACGCTATTCAACCAAAACTCACACTTGTTGAACTTTGCAAACAGCTAATTATCTAGCAAAGTCCGCAAAACAGCTCGCAAATGCTTCTTGTGCTAGCCCACACTCTTGGAGTAAATCAGGATGTCGTCGATGAACACGATCACAAACTTGTCTAGGAATCGCCTAAACACCTGGTTCATCAAGTCCATGAAAGCTGCGGGGGCATTGGTCAACCCAAACGGCATAACCAAAAACTCATAATGCCCATATCGTGATCTGAAAGCTGTCTTGGCCACATCTGACTCTCTGATCCTTAACTGATGGTATCCAGACCTGAGATCAATCTTTGAAAAGACTGAAGCTCCCTTGAGCTGATCAAACAAGTCATTAATCCGTGGCAACGGATACTTGTTCTTCACGGTGACTTTATTCAGCTTCCGGTAATCAATACACAACCGCATGGAACCATCCTTCTTTCGCACAAATAGTACAGGAGCACCCCACGGTGATACACTGGGTCATATGAAACCTTTCTTCAGCAATTCTTGAAGTTGAATCTGTAGCTCCTTCAACTCCGCTGGCGTCATACGATACGGTGCCTGTGATATGGGTCCAGTGCCTGGTAAAAGTTCAATAGTGAAATTGATTTCTCGAACTGGAGGAACACCTGGTAATTCTTCCAGAAACACATTTAGATACTCAGAAACCACCTCAATATCACAATTGTCTGGTACAGCAGCCGTTGTATCTACCACATGAGCCAAATATGCAATACAACCCTTCTTCATCATCCGCTCGGCCTTCATCGCTGAAATCACACATGGCAATGAAGTATTCTTCTCACCGCGAAACAGTATCTCTGGAAAACCTGGGTGTCGAAACACAACCTCTTTCTTGTGACAGTCAAACATAGCCCAATGTGCCTCCAAGAAGTTGATACCTAAAATCACATCAAAATCGACGATATCCAGCAATAACAAATTCACGGCTAACCCATAACCTCCAACAAAGATCTCACAATCCCTATACACCCAACCAATACTCATAACCTCACCGGATGAATACAACACTCTCCACAACCCCTGAAGTGGAGATGCAGGCATAGTAGCTAAAGATGACAATCTATATGATATGAATGAATGCATAGCACCTGGATCTAGCAAAGTAAGTACTGGATAGCCAAAAACATGCAACGTACCAATAACAACCTCCAGTGATGCTCTGCCCTCACACAATGACATAGCATGAACCCTGGCCTACCCAGCTGGTCGTCCACGCTGATGGTGACTCTGCTGTCCGCCCTGACTAGAAGACTGCACTAGTCGAGCTCCAGAAGTGGTACCTCAATCTCCTCCTGAACTCTGAGCTGTCTGTCCACCAACACCAACAGGCTGGATACATTCCCTCGCAAAGTGACCCTCCTGGCCACAACGATAACATATTGTAGTGCCCCGCTGACAAGGACCATAATGATGCCTACTGTAGAAGTTGCACAATAGATACTCTCTCGGTATAGCAAAAGTGCCACCGGTACGTCGAGGATAGCTGGATCCGCTAGAACTCCTACTGGACTGTGGTCTCTGTGGCCGATCCCTCCTCCATCTCTGTCTCTGTCTAGCTGTACTAGATGGTGGTCTATATGGTCCACTGCCAGATGATAATGCCGATCCGGAAGTGCCTGAACTCGGCCTCTTGGAAGGTCCCTGACTCTGTCCACCCTCCTCAAATCGTCGAGACTAGAATCTCATCTGCCTTTCCTTCTCTATGTCCTCACCTCGAAGTGCAGCACTCACAAACTCATCAAAGTTGTTCTGAGGCATCGTAGTTAAAGTTCCCTTGATGTTCAGGTTCAAGCCCAACTCAAATCTCCGGCATTTGGCTTCCTCTGAGGCCACCATGTCACAAGCAAACCGAGATAAACGAGTAAATCTGTCCCAGTACTCAAGTACTGACATGCTACCCTGTCTCAAATTGGTGAACTCCTCATACTTCCATTGCTGTGTAGCCTGGTTAAAATACCTTCGCATAAACAAATCCCTGAACAGTGTCCACGGAGTATCAACCGGAACTCTATCGGTGCTAACCCACCAGAAGTATGCATCAGACTCAAGTAAACCAACTGTTTCCACTGTCATCTGCTCAGGAGTGAAACATAGACGCTCACAAACTCATTCAACCTGAACCAACCACGCCTTACACATCTCTGGATCAGCTGAACCCGAGAAAACAGTCACTCCAGCAGTTCGAGCTTTGACCACAGGGTCAAAACGCTCCTCTAAACGCAATACTCGCATAAGCAAGTCATGCGTCTGGCGATCCTCATCAGGATCCACATCCCTATTGACACGGGGACCACGTCTAGGAGGCATCCTAATGATAAGAGAAAAGCATTAGTCACAAGGCACAAGGAACGTAATCATGAAACTCCAAACATTTGAAAATATACAACACCCGAAGCATTGATGAGTAACCGCTGGCCAGTTGGGTCATCGCTCCATACATGCTGTACATACTCAAATATCCTTAGTATCACAACTATAGAACCTAAAACCTAATGCTCTGATACCAAGCTGAAAGGACCCAACCCTGATTTAGTTTCCTAAACCGAAATCAAACCCTTTCTGAAAACACGAACTTGCAAAAACCAAAGAAATTTCGGCAGAGTTTCACTATAACGCGGAATTGCCATTAACCTGCACCCGAAAACACACTTCATCCTATGCCACAAAAGCCAAACCGTGGGCACCAATCCTATCCGGATTTCTCAATATCATATCAATAATGTAAAGTAATAAGAAAAACTGTACTTTACAGAAATCCGAGAAAATCATATGAAAATATAACATCAGAGTATTCAGAGCGACCTCTAGTGTATATATACATAAATACACAACAGTAGGCTAAACAAGAAACCTAATGGAAAAGAAAAGTAGCTCGAATACTAAGCCTCCGACTGCGACATGCGACATGCGACACCAGAATCCGAACTGCAAACTGGGCATTGAAAACAAAGAACCCAGGGAAAGACATATAAACTGTTAGAGTGAGTGGACAAAAATAAATGTCTTTCGCCGAACAATATATGTTATAAAAATATATGCGAGTCTAAATTCATGGAAATAATAATGTACACGAGGAAAACTCTAACCCTCAAGCGCACAGAGCATGCATCGAAAATCCCGCGGGGTCACTCATGGACACATCTGCGCTAGTACAGTCTAAATCATGGGATCCCAGACCCACACGTGATTCTAGCCAGAAAGGCCTCAGGTCAGAGGTCTGCCCCCTCGGTAAGGGCCTCAGGTCAGGGGTCACAGCCTCCCCCGGTAAACATCCTCGGGGATCAGCCGGGATGCAAGTGTATCGATACAACAATATATACTGTGACTATACTCTGTGTAAACCAAATCATAAATAGTTTCATGCAAATGTATTAAGCATAATGTAAATGCGTATTCGTAATATATAATTATATAAGCATATTTGTCGATGCATATTTGTAAAGCACATGCTCGTATAAATCATAATCTCATATGCATGCTCATACTCATGAAACGTATAATAAGGACTCGCAACCAATCAGTGAAAAGAAATATGTCCACTCACAGACAAGCACAGCGCACAAACGCGCTAATCCCGAGATCTAGCGGAAGATCCCTCGCCAAGCGTATGATCTCGATCCCCTGAATAATCACAAAATATCACGGATCAAAATCACAATTCATTACTCTGTACCACACCTCGGAAACCAACCATTTCCGGAAACATATAACTCGGATACAAAATAATCGTCGAAAACCCCCAAATACTCCACATAAACCCTTAACTTAAAATCCGGTATCCAAAACAACTCGAAAACCTCAAGGCTACGCTCGGGGCGCGATTACGAGCAAAACGACATTAAACTTGTCAAATTCCAAAAAGTCAATCCTTCGCCGGAGCGCTGGTGGAGGCGGCGGCGTGGCGTTTACAGTGGCGGATTCCGGCCAAACTTTCCAGATCACAAGTACTCTTTAAGCCCAACACATCTCTCTTCTACACCAAGCCCTAATTCCAAGTCCACCGGCCGGAATTCACCTCGAAACCCACGGAATCCATGGATTCCGGCGAGTTTTCAGGCGAGCTCTAAACGGCGACCAACCTTAAAAAATCTTCACCCAAAAGCTTCCTTGGGTTGAGGGGAGCAAAACCCTCAACCCCTCCGACCCCAAAAGTGGCCGAAAATGGCCACCCGATTCCGGCAAAACCTACGAACTACACCGAGCTTGTTCTCCTCCAAATCTAAACCAATTCAACTTAAATCAATTGCAAAACAGTAGGAAATCATGAGAGGAAGCTAACCATACCAATGATTTAGTTTAAGGTGGCCGGAAATGGAAAAATCGATCGGTGGTCAAACGGTGGTGCGGTTCTCCCTCGGTCAACGCGAGTCAACGGTCCATTTTTGGTCAAATGACGGTCAAACTTCCCGAAACAGTGATTTTCGATAATTTTATGACTATTTATATATTTATACTTATGGCTCAATATGATCGACGGTCCAAATCGAGTCACATCCATGTTTCGGATAACTCAAACTCAAACGGATAAACACGACTAAATCACGCGATTTCAAATATTCATAACATATTCCTCGGTTATCGAAACAATTATCTGAAACTACCTACGAACTCGAAATCATGCATACTACGACTTTTGTGAAGAGACTCATCTCAAATTCTTGCCCGATAATTAAGTCGTGAATAAAGCCGCTAAAACTGCTCAATTACGACAAACAATGATTACTCATAAAACTCGTGGATTAAGCCAATTAACGTACTATTTCTGATTCGGGTCGTCACAGTAGTTTTCTTGAATTTATCACTTGGAACTTTGTTTTCCTTGTCTTTGATCTCTAGAATACTTTGGTAGGTACTTTGAGGTAAAATTTTGCTAGAATTTGTTCTTCTAACCTTTTTGTAGAACATACTTTCGATCCATTGAAGGATTACATTTCAATCCATCGAAGCCTTGTTGTGGGTGGAGACCAGGGATATTGCTTCGAACCATTGAAGTGTTTCTCTTCGATCTATCAAAGATTTTGTTTTGGTTGAGGTTGTTTCACTTATCTCTACCTCTTTTATCTTAAGTATTTACATTCTTCAGAGCATATGTAAGTAGTGTCGTACTCTCAAACATAGTAGTTAGTGTGTCTAGATTTAGCAAACTTAATTTTTGATACACCCTAGATTCTTAGACTTTATTTGGCGATTCCGGTATATTGGATCACACACGTCTTTACCTCGATTCACCTTGGTGTTCATAGCACTGTGATTGTCGTTGCGTCGCGTACCAAAATCTCATTCGAACTCTTAGAGTGCTCATTGATGTTTCCTTGAGGGGGATGCCAAAGAAGTATTGTGGAAGGCCCTCAAATCTTTGAGTCACTCTAGGAGTTTGGAGGACTAATTTCGATTGGTTGCTTAATGTTTTTTCAGGTTTCATGCCTTTGAATCCTCTTTTTGAGGAAGAACTCACCATGGACAAATGGTATAACGGTTGGGGGAATTCAAGTGGTTATAGGCAGCAAGTACCCTACAATAGAGGCTATTAAGAGTGAAATTATCAAGCCGAGGAGCCGATATATTATTATGTGGAGGCATGTGCTCTATGTAGTTCTTGAGTGCATTCACCTATTAAGTGCAACTTAAGATATGAGTATCCCAAGTACGTTCAAGAGTACGAGTACAAAATGAGAATGTATCAAGCACACTTGGTCTCTATTCAAGAAGATGCCCCTAGTTCAAATATGGAAGCATTCATTCACACCCATTTAGTCTGAGTTGAGGAGTACTAAGCTCAATAAGAGGAGACCCGTGTACACTTTTGGCAATTGGTGGCACCCTCTCCACCTCAAGAAGAAAGCCCTAATCCAAACTTGGAGGAGATACTTGTCAATTTTCTCGCTCAACAAGAATCTTCAAAGCAATGTATGAGGAATGAATTCCAATGTATACAAGAGGAACTTCAATGGGCGAAAGAGGAATTTTAAGGGGACATTCAAGGTTTGGAAGCTCAAGTGAGTGTACTATCCAAGAGAGCACAAGAGTTTAGTAAAGAAGAAGTGGCACCTCAAGAATCTTCTATCAACCATGAAGCTTCGGTGGAAACTTCTCAAGGAGCCATGTATGATAATTCCTAATCCGATGATGAAGGCTCAACCGTGTATGATGACGCTTGGAATGTTGAGGAAAATATACTTTTGAACTTCTCTACGTGACTGGTTATAGGCTATCATGAACAATTGATGAAGGAGCTACATGAAAGGGATGCTCAAAGTGAAGAAAATGTGTTTGTGCCAAGCATTGAAGACCAAGTTGAAGAACCACCATCATTCTTTCCCCACCACTAAAAGAGTACCACCAAGAACTCCTTATGGAGTAAGAAGAAGCATTAAGTTATGATCATGACGATAAGATTGAGACCTAGGCATTCTTGCCTCTTGATCCTCCATTTAGCAACCAATGTATATCTATGAAGAAGTGAATGATTTGAAAATAAGCCATTTTGCTGACTCTCCACCTTGTCTTGAGATACCACAATCACCTACTTCCTTCCTACATATCAAGTCTACATACACATTGAAGGAAGAGTTTGGAATGTTACTTGGAAGAGCGATCGAGAAGAAGAGGAAGACATAAAGAAGGTATCAATTTCAGTCTAACATTGGAAAATACTCGGATCACTTTCATGTTTTCCTTTAAGACAAGTTAAGAATCCCTCTGGCTCCAAATAGTAGAGTAGTATTACTCAAGAAGTACCCACCATAACAAGATGGTGGACTCACTTACCTTGTTAAGGTCGTTAAACTTGAACCTGGGATGGTCGGACACCATTGGCTATGATCGAGAATAACAGTGAGGTTGGAGGAGTATAGAACATTGTGCAGTAGGTATGAAAGTCAAGAACTTGAATAAGGGCAAAATTTCTGAAAATGCTGAAGTAGTGCAAACTTGGGGCACTTCTTCGATCCATCGAAACCTATTTCTCTAACACATCGAAGGCTACCTGCAGTTTTGCATTTGAGGCACGGCCTCAATGAATCGATGGTCTCTTACCATTTCAAGCCTTTCAAGCTTATTTTGGAGACCAAGAGCTTAGGACTTTGAGGCATGGAACAAAAAGTAATCCCTTGAGGCCAAAATAAGTCTTAGAGCACTGTTTGAGGATCATGACCAATCCGTATGCACCCTTGGATGGCAAGGCCTAATTTGGCCTTTGTTAGTTTACATGTTCATGCATATGGAGCTAGAAGCCGGTCTTCAAAGCGTTTGCGCCCTCTTTATCCCTACTCTCTTTACTTCTTTACATAATACAGATATGTTTGCGAATGATGCTTAAGTAGAGTTTTGTTTAGAGTCATGTTAGAATGTGGTAGTGTTGTGTAAGTGTGAGGTCCTTTCTAGTTATATGCTTGATTATATTGTCGTTTTTTCTTTGAAATATTATTAGTATGCATGCCATCATTATGGTTGATAGGACTCTAATAGCTTCATTACTTCTTAGAGACTATATGACCCTTTAAGTGGGAATACATGCTACTTGTTATGCTTAGGAAAACATGTGTTAGTGGAATAAAATATGAAATGATGATGCCTATATTATCTCTTATACACTTTTGTTTATTATGTGACTTGATGCAAATTGAGGACAATTATTCTAATTGTGAGGAAGAAGGCTAAGTCCTAAGTCATTATCATTTTTATCCTAAAATTCATCAAAATTTTAAAATTTTTAGAAAATGTAATGCAAAAATATGGGTGTGTTGGTGTCTTTGTGTCCTAATAATGGTTCTCGATGATGAAATTGAGCTAATGGCTACTAGATTGCATGATTTTAAGCATGTATGAAAAAATGGAAACAATGCATTTTTAATCTGTTGAAAAGCATATGTCTCTCAAAATGTGTGAATTTGAGAAAATAAGGATTAACATGTTTTAAAGCTATCATTGTCTATGTGAGATTTTGAGCCAATTTGTGCATGAGTAGCTTATATAATGCACCCATTCTTTCATGTGATATCAATTGGTTATGCATGATCTAGAACTTGCTTTAAACCGTGCAAATTGTTTTCCAATCATGAGTTATTTCAAATATGATAGAGGCATTTGGGACTATCATTACTTTTGCCAAATAGACATGTATCTCTAGAGTGCACATGAGTTGCGTCACCCATAGATAGCCTTTTTGAACCCACATTTAGCCTTTATTTCATTTCCATGCATGTACCGAAACACTTAGCCTAGTGTAGTAATCCTTACCCTTGTTCTAAAGACTTGGTAGAGATTTTAAAGCTAGAATTCAAGAGATGGAGTGAAGATGATGTTGTCTAAGGCATATTGTGTGTATGGGGATAGACTTGTTCAAACAACTTGTATGTTAGATTGTCGAAATGAAAAGAAAAAAAAAGAGTTATTTTGAGAGATAGGAAAAGAATGTAAAAATATGTGTTGCTCTCCGGCAATAGGTTTAAATGTAATATGTTTGAATTAATATCCCCCATACTTGTAGATATGGACTTTGTCACCAAAAGAAGGCTTAAGAGTGAATAATTTTAGCATTTGTCATATCCATAAAGCCCAAAGGTAGTTTAGAATGAAGCTTGTACAAAAAAATGAAATATGACCCTTACTACTAAAGGTTAACCATGGTGATGCTTTAGAATGTGAGGAGTGCAAAATTGACAGGCTTTGGTGCTATGACTAAGTCTTTAGAACATATTTTAGCACCACATACCCAAATTTCGAATGCCTTAATCCTAACCCCATTACAATCCTTAATCAGTGCTTTTGATTTGAAATTCTTGTGTTTGTGGAGTGTTGGAGTATTTGGTTGAAAATCAAGCTTATGGAGAACATGTGATCAATTTAATTTTTGAGTACAAACACTAACCCTCTAAACACTTGAGTATATTGAGTGATATCTTGTGCGTTAGATTGTTCGGAACGTGTTAGATTGAATACATCTCAATGCATGCATTTGGTTTGACATGTAGCATGTTTGGCTTATTAGACATGCATTGACTCTATATTCTTATTGTGCTTAAGAAAAGTTCAATCCATTAGTCATGGTTCTTTGAGAGAAAAATTTACCATTCGGGACACTTACATGCTTTTGTGTTTAGTCTGGCTTAGCTTACTTTTTTCTTCTTCTTTGTTTGCTTGGGGACAAGCAAAGCTTAAATATGAGGTAGTTTGTTAGGTCCATATTTATGTGCTAATTATGTCCTTAGTTTAATGCTTATTGCTTGTCTTCTATGAATAAAGCATTGTTCTTATAATGTTTCCTGTTTATGCTAGAAAATTGGCAGTTGGCACAAAAACGCTCTTAAAGATAGAAATTAATCACTGTTTGGAGAAGCCGAGCACATTTCCGAAGTCATGAGAGCATTTGGAGAATTTTTGGGATAAAGACAAAAAGTGGTCAACGGAAGTTGCTGAAAAAACGTCAGATTTGTCCATGGCCGGCCGGATCCTCAAGTAAAGCCCAAACACTCTTAGCTAGGCTAAAGGGAAGCCCAAACCACCTAGATACAAACCCTAGCTGATTTGGTTAGGGTGTCTCACATTTAAGTTTTGTAAGTATTAGACAAGGTTTGGTGAAAGGACCCAATCCCGATTTAGTTGCCTAAGCCGGAATTAAGCCCTAATGACAACCGAATCTATAAAAAAATTTGTAAGAGTTTCTTTTAAAATCAAGAAACCTAAAAATCTGCAATATGAGTATAGTGACATGAACTTTATGTCTCCGTCCCTGACATACAATCTCAGGATATAAACTGCAAACTGTGCGGAGAAAATCGAAAAGCCCAGGGAAATGCATATAAAATAATAAAACTGTTAGAGTAAGTAGACGAAAATAATGTTTCACTTTAAACTGAAAACTATAAATAATATACCTTTCACTATAAATGTACATAAAAATGATGCGAGTCTAAAAATAAACAAGCCTAAATTAGGTGTTTGTCTTAACCCTCTTGGGAACTGTGTAATGTGTGGAGGCAGTAATTTGAGTACATTTTCCTCAAAGTTACAAGAATGCCCAGGTCAGGTGTTTGTCCTAACCCTTCTGGGTACTGTGTAAATCACGGGTCAGATGTTTGTCATATTCCTCCCGGAGCATTTTGGGGATCAGCCGAGAAGCCAGTGTATCGATGCATCAACTTGACTATGCTCAGTGTAAAAGAAATCATATGTGCCTCCATGTAAATACATAATCGTAAATGCATACTCGTAAAATGCATAATCATAAAGTGCATAATCGTAAAATGTATAATCATAAAATGCATAATCATAGACTCGCAAATCTATAGTGAAAATAAAGTGTCCACTCATAGTACACAGCTAGCTCTGTGGTCCGACAAAAGTCCCCTCGCAAAAAATCTCGATCACGGTCTCCTGAATAAATAAAAAATTCATTTAATAGGGGAATTCGATAAAACGTGCGAAAATCAACTTAGAAACTATCAGAAACCCCCCCCCCATCAATTTTGGATTTTCGCCACTTCAGAGCCTCATCGTGGACGGCAACGCGTGAGCCACACGCGTCTCCGGTACAAACTACTCCAAAAAGAGCGTTCAACCCCTCGTTGGAAATATCACAACGAGACCAACAACTTTCCTAACTAACGCAAAACGTAACTCACCGCCGTTTGACCTGAAATCGGCCCGAATGTCAACGGCCCAAAAATCCTTGGAAAAGAATTTTAGCCGATTTGGATGTCGTCAACTCCCCTAGGTCCCCCAAACCATAGGGGTTTGACTCCTTGGGGAAAACCCCATCAATTCCTACCCTCGCCGTCGCCAAAAAGTGGCCGGAATACCACCAACGATTGAACACAAAACCTAACCCAAAACTCTCCACTACTCGCACCCAAAATCAACAATACATACATGAATCAAAATATGAAAGAGAGGGCTTGAAAACCATAACAAGAAAGCCAGCAACAGTGGCGTTTTCCAGTGGGTTCTAACTCGAATCGTGTCGGGTCACGAAACGAGTCGACGGGTTAACCGAATTTTCTGGTATTTCTGTATTTTCTTATTTTTCTTCATATTTACACCGTAAATACCATATTTATACCCCCACGCACCTAATCAGATCAACGACTCAGGTCTGATCTGATCAAGATCCAACGGTTCAGATCAAACTGACTCAATTAAATCACTTTTTAATATTTTCTTCACGCTGACTTTCAAAAATCATAAAAAATAACTCGCTTATCCGAAAAATTCCCCAAAAATTTCTCCAAACTCGAAATAAAATACTCTATGACTTTTATGAAGATATTAAAGCTATTTTACTCAGTGAAAAAGTCGTTAACAAACCACACAATACAATTCATTAGCGATAATCTTAATATGTGCCGATTTGTGCGTAATTTTTTGTTCGAGTTGTTACAATCTACCCCCCTAATAAAAATTTCGTCCTTAAAATTTACATACTTGCTCATGGAAGAGATAGGAATACTGCGCATCTGCTGCTCAGGTTCCCAAGTGGCCTCCTCAATTGCATGGTTCCTCCACAAGACATTCACAAGTGGAATGGTCTAGTGACATAGTTCCTGGACTCTCAAATCAAGAATTTGGACTGGCTCTTCCAAATAAGTCAAGTCCTCCCATATAGGGAGCTGATAAGGTGTCAAAACATGAGATGGATCAGAAATATATTTCCGCAACAAAGATATATGGAACACATCATGTACTCTGGCCATCTCAGAAGATAATACTAACTTATATGCTACTGCACCTACTCGTTTAATAATCTCATATGGACTAATATAGCATGATATGGGTGGAGTTTGCCACGTTTTGCGAAACACAAACTACCTTTGCAAGAAGATAATGAAAGGACCCAACCCCGATTTAGCTCCCTAAATCGGAATCAAACCCCTTCGAAAACGCGAACCAACAAAAACTTTTCAAAATTTGGGCAGAGTTTCGTTACTAACGTGGAATTACCATTACCTGCACGCGGAAAATATACTTCATCCTATGCCACAAAAAAAAAATCAAACCGTGGGCACCAATCCCATCCGGATTTCTCAATATATCAACAGTAAAGTAAAGTAGTAAATATATATGCACTTTACTGAAATCCAGTGTAAAATCGTATAACGTATTCAACAGGAAGCTCAGAGCGACATCTAATACATAATCGTATACGCATACCACAGTAGGTAGAACAATAAACCTACTGGATGAAACAAAGTAGCTCGAGCACTATGCCTCCGACCACGACGTGCGACACCAGAGTCTGAACTGCAAACTGGGCACGGAAACCGAAAAGCCCAGGGAAAAGACATGAAACACGTTAGAGTGAGTGGACGAAAATAAATGTCTTTCACCAGTTAATATATATGTTTAAAATAACATATGCGAGTCCAGGTAAATAAAATAACAAGTACACGAGGTAAAACTCATACTCCTCCAGTGTACTGAGCATGCAAGTAAAATCCCACGGGGTCACTCATGGACACACACCGTACTAGTACAGTCCGAATCACGAGGTCCTTAGTCCCCGTGACTCTAAGCCAGAAATGGCCTCGGTTCCGGGGAAACGCCCCTCACCGGTTAGGTCGGGATAACGACGTCCCTCCTGGCGGCCTACCATCGGGGATCAGCCGAGAGGCAATGTGTATCGATACAACAACGTAACCAAGACTGTACTCTGTGAAAACCAAATCACAACAATTCGATGCAAATGCATGAAACAACATATAAGTGTATGTGTATTCTTATACGTATATCCATATAAGTATAATCGTATAATCGTATAATCGTAAAACACATGCTCATGTTTAATATAATCTCGTAAGAAATCTCATGTTCGTAAATCATCACCATGCTGCATGCTCAAGTTCATAAAATCATATAAAAGACTCGCAAACAATCCGTGAAAAGAAAATTGTCCACTCACAGACTGGCGTAACGCGTATCGCGTTAACCCGTGATCCGGCGGAATGTCCCTCGCCAAACAAACGATCACGAACCCCTGAATATTCACAATGTCCAATATTCAAAATCATAATCCGACAATACAAATCAAACCACGAGAAACCACCGTTCTCGGAAACACGAAATACAAAGTCGACGAATCGTCGAAAATCCGTATATGTATACCACAATACCTCGCTTTACGTTCGGACGCTCAACTCGAAAAACGAACCTCCCCACTGCGATCGGGGCGCGATTTCGAGTTAAATGACATGCGACTTGTCGAAAGTCAAAAAGTCAACCCTGACCGTTGACCGCCGCATTGACCGCCGCCCACGGCGGCGCCACCACTGACCGGAGAATTTCTCGGCGGAGCAACCCCTATTCCATGCAAAATCATCCACTGAGCAACTTTGTCAACTACAACAAAGGCCAATTCTCACCCTAACACATCCAATTTCATGATAAACCGAAATAGAACACAAAATTCAAATCAAGAATTCTCCCAACTCAAACCGAATTGAAACTCCAAACCAATTTAGTTAGATTCGTGGAGGGAAAAGCTACAAAGCCCAATCCATTTCATAGCTCAATACATCCAAAATCCACAAACCCGAACAACCCTAATTTCTTACCGTTTTTGATCGGATTTTCTTCCTCCTCCGGCGAGCCTCGCTGTGAGGGATACCCAGAAAGTGACTCGGGGTGATGAGGCGTACCAGAAGAGACCCTCGCCGAAGCTCGGGGTGGCCGAACGGTGAACCACCGTGAAGCCCACCGTCGCCGCCGTGAACATCCTCTCCCACTCGGTCAAACCGAGTCAACGTGGTCAAAGCAATAAATAAAAATTGACCTGCTATAATAGGAAACTCCACTATTTAAACCTTCCCAAAAAGGAAACCCATAATTATCCATTTCGGCAAACTTCAAACGCGCGTAACTTTCTCGTCGTGATTCCGATTCCGATAATTCTCGCGGCCACGAACTCGTCTCAACATACTCTTCAATAATCACCCAAAGTCAAACATATCGGCCAATCGGATAAAAAGTCAACCCTTCAAAGCAACACACATTAAATCGACTAAATAATCAACAAACGGCAAAATTCGCAACTAATTCCTCGTAACTCCAAATCATGCTCCGGAAGTTCCCACAAACTCGAAATTAAATTCTGAACCACTTCCATGAAGAAGCCGAAACCAAATTCCCGTCCGGTAATTTAGTCGTTAAGTAGCCCACCATTTAAATCTGAACTTCAAATATTCATAATTAATTCCTCGGTCGTCCAAATAACGATCCAGAACCGCCCACGAACTCGTAATCACATATAGAACGACTCTCGAGAAGAGACCCAGCTCCAATTCTCGGCCAATAATTTAGTTGTTAACAAACTCTGGCGAGCAAATCCGTTATCGGAAATCCACGTCGATACACTAACTCGCGAATTGAGCTGATTCCACTACTGATTCTGTTCTGGGTCGTCACAGATAATTTCAAAAATACCCAATCACCAACCTCAAACTCGAGGTCTTTTCTCCTTACATCAGCATAACTCTTTTATCGGTCTTGTGCAGCTTTCAACTTGAATAATTTGAATTTTCTCTGCAGTGTCTTTCACTATGTCAGGACCAATAATCCACTTTTCCTCTACTTCACTCGAACACATCGGAGTTCGACAATGTTTCCCATATAAAGCTTCATATGTAGCCATCTCGATGATAGTCTGATAACTGTTGTTGTAAGCAAATTCAATCAGATGAAGCTGTTGATCCCAATTTGCTTTGAGCTGCAGAATACAGGATTGCAGCATATCCTCCAAAGTTTAAATAGTTCTCTCTGATTGGCCATCAGTCTGAGGATGGAAAGCTGTACTAAAATGTAATCTGGCCCCCAACGCCTTTTGCAAAGCTCTCCAAAATTCCATTGTGAACGGAGTATCCCAATCAGAAACTATAGACATTGGCACTCAGTGCAACCTTTCAATCTCTGCCATATATAACTTTGCTAATTTATCACAGAGAGTTTTCCTGGAAGAGCTAGGAAATGCGATGATTTAGTAAGGCGGTCAACAATTATCCAAATGCCAGTATTACCATTAGATGTACGAGGTATTTGATATACAAAGTCCACAGTAATATGCCCCCACTTCCAAACCGGAATCACTAATGGTTGCAACCTTTCAGCAGGTTTCTGCCACTCTGCGTTCACCTATTGACAAATAAGGCACTTGCTCATGTACATTGCTATTTCTCTTTTCATGTTACGCCACTAGAAGTAAGCTTTAAGTATCCAAAACATTTTCGTACTGCCTGGATGCATAGCATAGGCTGAACAATGAGCTTCATCAAGTATTTGTTTCTTCAACTCATCATTCCTAGGGACACACACTCTTCCTCTGAACATTAAAGTATCGTCATTCCTTAGTCGAAACTCTGTTGCTATGCCATTATGAATCATATTTTTTTTACTCAACAAATAGGGATCTACATCCTGGGTCTCTAGCACCTAGTCAAACAATACTGGTCAGACTTGAAATCTGGCTAAGAGTGCTCCATCCTCTTTCCATTCCAGTTCTGCTCCCGTAGCTCACAACTCAGCTAACAACGATACCCTTGTGACACGTACATGAAATAGAGAGGCTTCAGATTTCCTACTAAGAGCACCAGCCACAACATTAGCTTTTCCTGGATGGTACTCGAAAGTACACTCATAATCCATCCATCTTTGTTGCCTCATGTTCAGATCTGGTTGAGTACAAAGGTAAGTGAGACTCTTGTGATCAGTATAACTCTTACATTGCGCTCCATACAAGTAGGGCCTTCAACTCTTCAGTGCCAATACAATGGCAGCAAGCTCAAGATCATGTGTGGGATAAGTAACTTCATAGGGCTTCAATTGTCTGAAACCATACGCAACGACCTTGCCATGCTACATCAAAACACATCCTACACCCAATTTCGAAGCATCCCTATAAATGACATATTCCCACTCACAGTACACAGCTAGCTTCATGGTCCGGCGGAAGTCCCCTCACCAAAATCTCGATCAAAGTCTTCTGAATAAATAACAGATTCATTTAATACTAGAATTCGATAAAACGTGTGAAAATTAAATCAGAAACTATCTTAGAAACCCGAAGGTCAATTTTGGATTTTTGCTATGCCAGAGCCCCGCCGTGGATGGCGATCGTGGTCCTCACGTGCCTCCATAGGCAACAGCGCGTGGCCCTCCACAGGCGGCAGTGCATGAACCATCTGTGCCTCCGGTGCAAACTGCTCCAAAAAGAGCGTTGGACCCCTCATTGGAAATATCACAACAAGGCGAACAACTTTCCCAATTGGCCCAAACCCAACTCGCCACCTTTGACCGGAATTCGGCCCGAAAGTCCACGGCCCAAAAATCGCAGGAAAAGGATTCTAGCCGATTTTGATGCCGTCGACGCCCCTCGGTTCCCCCAACCATCAGGATTCAACTCCTGGGGGAAAACCGCATTGATTCCTCCCCTTGTTGTCACTAGAAAGTTGTTAGAACACCACCAACGATTAAACCCGAAACCTAACCCAAAACTCTCTACGATTCGCACCCAAAATCAACCTAAAAATCAACAATACATACATGAATTGAAAGAGGGAAGAGAGGGCTTTAAAACCATACAAAGAATGCCGACAACTGTGGTGCTTTACTGCAGGTTCGAACTAGAATCGGATCAGGTCGACGGGTTAACCGGATTTTCTGGTATTTTTGTATTTTCTTATTTTTCTTCATATTTACACTGTAAATACTATATTTATACCCCCCAGCACCTGATCAGATCAACGGCTGATGTTTGATCTGATCAAGATCCAATGGTTCAGATCAAACTGATTCAATTAAATCACTTTTTAATATTTTCTTCAAGCAGACTTCCAAAAATCATAAAAAAAAACAGCTCGCTATTCCGAAAAATTCTCCGAAAATTCCTACGAGCTCGAAATAAAATACTCTACGATTTTCATGAAGAAATTAAAGTCTAAATTTCACTTAGTAAAAAAGTCGTTAACAAACCACACGATACGATTAATTAGCGATAATCCTAATTCGTGCCTATTTGTGCGTAATTTTTTGTTCGGATTTTTACATTTGGACTTTAGCCTAGAAGCCAAGAAAAGGGGATCACAAGTTGTAGCCCTTAGGTCAAAATTCATGGCCACTTTACCACATCTAAGGGCTCACAAAATACCTCATTTTCTCATCCATACTCTCTCTAGTTCGAGCTCCTCACACCACCATACACAGCACACTTCATTTTACTCATTTTTCTTTGTTTTGAGCTCTTTTCTCTCTAGTTTTCTCTCTAGCTTCTTTCTAGGGTTCTTTGTTGAGTTCTCTATAGAGAAGCTAGATTTCTCTTTCAATCATTTTCCCTTCAAAGCGTCTACAAATCCTAGAGACCAAGCCTTGCAAGCCTTTGACGAACGTCTTCCATTCTCCCTCACCACCATCTATCACTTCCTCAACTCATCTTTGCCTTCAAGGTTTGGATGATGCTTTAGAGCTCGAAGAAGTGGGAAGTAATTCTTCTTCCCCTTAGCTTTTTTGAGTCTTAGAGGTTGTCATTTCCTCCTCTACAAGCTTGAAGACACTTTGGAGAAAAGAAGGTATAGTAAGAAGCACAAAGGTTGATTTGAAGAAGCTTGGCTTACTTTGGGAAGATTCCTTGGTTACTTCTTCATTCTATTTTCTCTATTGATGTATTTAAACTTGATTTTAATTATGTATAGTGAGTAGTCCCATTTGATTTATGTATGGTTTATGTTTTTGTGTATGTTTTGTGAAGCATGTGTTTGTGAATGAGCTACTATGTGTTTATGGATGTTTATGTGCTTGAGCTTCATGTATGGTTTCATTTATTCATGTGTTGACCTTAGCTAAGTTAATATATATATGTATTAAAGAATTAAAAATGTGATCTTGGTTGAATTAGCTACTCACCTAGGGTATATGAGCATGTAAACATGATTCGGGTCTATTCCAGGAGAGTTTACCTTAAGGCTTGATTTCCTTAGCACTAGGCAAGGAATAGAGTCTCCTTGAGTCTCAATAAACTTTAGGAGATTTAGTCAAGCACACATTAAATCGAGAGGTTATTGTGGCTACTAGTTGGGTCTTTCAATTCGTAACTCAAGATGTAAACCTGAAATGGCTTATGTCTTGATCCCAGTGCACTAAATACTTCAAAGTTGGGCTCAAATCATCTAGAGTCTGAAATGGCCTAGGAGCTTGGGTTCAAAACCAAACGTGACCCAAAAGATTACGATTTAAACATCCACTTGAGTGAAAACGAACATTAATTACATATATAAATTGGGACATTGTTTGAGCATCAAATGGTTAGTGGAATTTCCCTAGCCAACCATGCTCTCTTATTGTGAATTTGTTTGCAATTTAATCTCTTTGCATTAGTCTATAATTAATCAATCAACTCGTATAATCACTCACCATAGACTAATCACCACTTGCAATGCTAGGTCTCCAAAGGACTTAGTAGTATAAGATACACATCAGCATTTCATTTTAGTTTTACTGTTAAGATTTGTGTATTGTTAATCCATAATTTGAGTGCTTAATTGAGTCAAGTAAAGGAGTTTAAGTGGTCAATTCTCGTGGGTTCGACACTCAACTTCCTTATAAATACTATAACTTGACCCCGTATACTTGCGTAGAGGAATTCTTTGCCTTATGGGCTAGATAATAGTTTACAATATGTAGGGGTACAATTCTCACAACAATAAGGCATTACATAATCAAGCACACAATCGTCAAATATGGCTCCAGTTTGTTGTATGAGTAATTCACTACATAAGAGTTCAAAACCATTCTGTGATATTTCTCATGCCATCATAACCCCAAACAATGAGACATGCCTTGACATTTGCATGGCCTCGCATCTGGAAGCACACAATTAACGGTCGCTACACAAAAACGGTTGTGCTATTTTGTAACAGATAACGGTTAAAATGACTGTAGTGTGAGAGTTTTAAGAGACAACACTCATTATTACAACATTTGGCTGGCTGTCAGACAACAAGTAATCACCGTTGTCTGACGTATTCTATGTAGTAGTGTGGAAAATAGACATAGGCTATTGCTTATACAAAAATGTCTATCTACCAATATTTGCCCACTTGAAATGTAAAACACTGAGGTGTTAATTTATTTACCCAGACCCATTGTCAAATTGAATAACTAAATCGCTGCAGTTTCCCTCGATGTACTACAATACACATACTTGATTCCTTAACATTGGATATTTACCCAACGATAACTAATCAGATGATTAGAATGATATGAAGTCCAAGGAACGGGACTACCCTCCAGTAGTAATCAATGATAAAGCTCTGTATTCTATAGAACTGATAAAGTACATCTTCATTGAAGACAATTAAAACTTATCGGAAGTTTACATTTTTGTGTGTGATTCGCATATATGCTTATGCAAGTGATGATCACTAGGTCATCAGCATGATGCTCCTCTATCTAGTCTAGCAAAAATCTGGAGATCGTGCAACATATTAGTCCCAAAAAAACTCATATTCTCTCTTGCTTCTTTCTCGCGAACTCTCACAATTAATAATTAGAAAAATTCACATTCTCGAGCTAGCTACTCATTTCAAAAGACAGCTTTATATAGAGAGAAGTGTGTTCATGACACAAAATGAATACGACCAATTTATGAAAAGATTGGATTAAAGAGATTAAAGGTTAATCCTGACAAAGAAAAGTTGCATTAGTAAACGAATCTCCACTAATGTCTATTGGATACTTGTCGCGCATCGAGCTGATCACAGTGGTGGTTTAATCAAATTTCACATTGTGGCTTAAGGAAAAATCATCTAACTCAACCATTACACTAATCACAATACTTAGTGGAGAAGCATACTAAAGTGCCACTACTACAATATACAACAATCGATGTCCATCTCACGTCAAGAAAAGAGGTTAGAGTCGAGATCTAAGGTCATTTCTTAGAAAATAAAATAGAATATATAAATTCACAGGTGGGTGGATGTGTTTGAATAGCCAATTTCAGGTTGAAATTTGCTGAAATTCAAGGCGGCTACAATGCTGATCTTATCGAACTCTTTAACATGATTAAATGAGGAACAAAGCAAATCGCCTACTACGTTATCACTCTATCCAATAAAGTCAACCAAATTGATCAAACATCTAAAATGAAATAAGATGCACTCCAAACATGATGCAAATGCATAGTTCCCAATTAGTGATGCTCTACTATGTTATCACTCCCGGCAGTAACGTGTCTGACTGTAATCATCTTCAAACGTGATGCAAATGCAAAGTTCCCAATTAGTGACACAATCCGTGATAAAAAAAGGAAGAATTCTTAATATTGAGCTGGCAAAGGCTGCATACTCGAATATTGAGCTAGCAAAGGCTGCAAACATTTACCACATCATTTGGTTATGTAATTATGGCTGCATACTATACAAGAATATAGTTAGCCCTCACCTCGACGTCCACGACTGGCTGGAGCACTACAGAACACATCGGTAGTACTTCCCGGAGAGACATCAATTCGATTCCCCAGATTGGTATCTACAAACAACAAACCCAAATGAAAAAAATAATCATGAAGAAGAGCGCTTCTAGACGTTACCTTAAACACAATCAATAGTGTCAACAAGAAAGATGGTGGCGGGTGAGATAGTTGGGTCAGGTCGAAGCGACAAGAGTTGAGCCAAAAGTAAATATGTGGCCCAAGAAAAAATACTCTCGATAATTATATAATCCCAAAAACTATCAGGGGATCCACTTGACCTCTGTAATAAACTTCATCTTCTATTTCACGATTATGTCATATCCTTGATACCCTATTTGTACTATCCACAAATACGAAACAACAACATTTTTACGATGGAAAAGGAAGCACATTACCCGTAACACTACAAGTTGAAGGCGCTAAAATCGCTGACATCACAAACTTGAGGGTTAATGACTCAGAAGTATATCCACTTTGGGCAAACCCGATTATTGAGTCTATTCCCAAGAAAACTGTACTTCTCAAAATTATCATCACAAACACCACGTGTAGCCCATGATTCATATGAACAAACAGACCTCGAATGTAGGAACAAACAAAACAAGTATTGAAAAAAAGGGTAATTGTTATTCAATTCACTAAGGGGAAAAATCAATTATATAGCTACAAAATGTTGCATCGCACATCAAGAGCCACTACGTAGGTTCAAAGAAGCAAGCTCCCTAACTTGCCATGTATCTCCTATTTCTCGTTAGATGAAATATAAAAATAGCTTAGAATAAATCCCATGCAATGGGGAGGAAATTGGAATGAATGCAAGTACTCAAACTCTTGCACTTGAAGGAGAATCAAGAGCTCATATATGACATACTAAAGATTCTCAAGAAAAATAGTGAAACATTGTGAGATACTAAGGGTGGACGTATACCATTTCCTTGACCCACATGACCAAGCCAATACAATAAATTCCTCAGAGGTCAACCTCAAATCTCGACTATCATCTGAGTTGCTGTTACGAACGATAATTATACAAACTAATAGTACCAAATTCTCATAGTGCCCTTACCATAGTCTCAATAGTTTGTATGCAGTATTGCTCAGGTTACAGTTGTAAGACTGAGAAGCAACGCAGATGGTTACTACCTTCTTGTTTTCTACAAATACATCAAAGAAGAAATCTGATGCCTGGATTAAGACGCGTGCTATGAAATCATGGTGGTGAGGTACCCGATGTATTGGTACCATCGCTGAATGGACACAAACTTGAGGTGCGCGATGGAAACGAAGAGTTCACAATATTGCTCAATCAAAGTAAGGCAACTTTTCCAAACTTGACTCCATAGTTCCGCATAATGTGGGTAATGCCTATTCACTTCCATAAATCTGATATGTGAAAAACAATAATAAAAACTCAAGGCCCAAACTGTGATGCCTACCTCTCCTTCTAAAAGTCAAAAAGATAACTCGTCGTCCAAACTACTGACAAACGAGTGCGGATGCTGAAGTCGCCAATCATGTCCATGAGGCATAACACTTGAGGAACAACAGATTCAGAAGACTACCATATATCGTCAGTGACACTAATATCTGAGTGCATACGATGAATTCGCTGCAGTTAGACCATCGCACTCTAAGCATCACTAACAATATAATATTATCAACAGGATCTGAAAACCTAATGCTCTAGTACCAATTGACCAACCTACCCCAGATTACCATTATAATCTAGGATAAGTCTTGTGGGACCCGTATTAGAGTCTTTAGCACTAACTATTCGATACTAGTTACCCTAGCACGAGCAACCTTGAAGCTTAATTGAGAACCTACACTGAGAAACAGAAAATGTGGATTGTCATGCCCCGTACTTTGGATGGTCACGACTTCAAGTGGCTAACCTGCAAACCGGGCAATTCAAAACAAAGGGCCCAGGAAAGACATAAAAACATAAAATGTTAGAGTGAGTAGAAAAAAAATCATAAATTGTGTAAATCTATAAAACTATAATTGTATGCCTTTCTAATGATTTTTGTAAAATAATGCGAGTTCAAGTATTATAATCAGAATCCTAACGGAGGTGGTCGCTCAAGAGTTTTTCCTAACCTAAGTCGACTAACTGTATAAAAACTGTAGGTGATGGGCGAGATGAGGTATCTTGACCTCCCATGACGGCCAAATGAGGCACCTTGACCTCCCCAGGCTGGATTATCCGGTGATCAGCGGAACACTTAGTGCATCGATGTAACTAACTAATGTCATCACAAAGAAAAATCTCCAAATTAAAATGCTCTAGAACATACTGCAAATTAAACTGAGATATTGAAATGCTGAAAAATGAATTTGCTATTGACTGTGAATATAAAAGGTCCACTCACAGTACTGTGCCGTGATTTTCACCAAGTCAAAGCCTGTTTATTAGCGTTTCTAAACATCTATCACTGGCTGCTAATACGTTGTCCTGAAACAACGATTATTAATTAATAACTAATGTTAAAAATCATAATGAACAACTAATCTCTTATATCGACGAGCATTATTGTCGAGAACCTCCCATTCTCGAATAACGTACTTTCTGAACTTCTTACAAGCTTAATTCCAATTCTAATTTGTGAACTCTTAATTCTCTTTGGAAGTAGCAATACGTTACACAACTCAAGGTCGAATCGAACTTCAACTCAACCGATCGATAAAATTATAAAAATGTTTAATTATCACCGATTAATTATAATTCCACATCAAACTACGTCCAATGAATTTAATAGCCTCACCAATACACTCACAGCGTCGAAACGAATCCAACGATATATAACTTGACTAAATCTAGAAAAAAAATTCTAGCCAAACGCGCCGCCACCAGCAATGGCGAAGGTTAACCCACCAAATTAAAGATCTCGATAAGCCCATTAATCGGTTTGACTATGACTAAACCAAATTCCCAAGTTTCAAGGCCCAAATTGGCCACAAAAGATTCCTGCCTGGAAAACCCTCCAATAACCCAGCTCCGTCGTTGAGCCACCGTTGGCCTCGCGGCAGGTCCCAATCTATTCCCCACAATGAGAGGGTGAAAACCAGCTGGGTACATTGAGTCACACATGAATAGAAAGCTAGTCAAATATGTGTTTACATCTTCAATAGATAGGCCATGGAAGCACGAAAGATGGGTATGACACCACTCTTCAATTTTGGAGCTGCCTGGCCTACTGCTGGTTGAGGGTAAACAGTGTAAGTTGGGCCAAAGTTACCCACATTCGAGCAACTTTGCTCTTGAATGGACTGTTTTGCGTCATCAATACCGGCTATATCTGATTCTACATCTGAAATGTGTACTAATGATGATGGCGATACAGGTGGACTTTGCTAAAAAAACAGGTTGATCCCGTTCTGCAGGGACTTGAGTTCGTTGATTTCTAGGCACAGTTCGAGATCTAAGTTCAACTTGATGCAATAATGGCTCGGTCATTCATAAGCTGCTTAAATCATCAACAAATCAAGTGTCAATATCATCAGAACACAAAAGAAATACAAAAGTGGACAATGTACACGAAAATTAATTAACTAATTTAAGTAAACACACAAAATGCAAAAACACATTTAAACGTGAATGCAAGATGATATATAACAAGAATGCAATGCATATAAATGTAGTAGCTACGAAATACATAGGTCTATATGTAAGTTAATTTACACGTTGGAATGCAGACTTAGAACATATTTGAGGCATTTTTCATACAATGTCACACTTTGATTTATCATGGATCACACGTTTACTTAATATGAAATTTAGCTAAATGCATCAAATAAGATCAACCTAAATGATAACATGGTGTGAATACATAAGAAAAAATTGCTTAGAACCTATAGAAAACAACCAAGTCATGTGAATAGTATGAATAGAATGACTCTTCCTTTGGTTTCATGTCCCTAACTTCACTTAAGTTAGGGTACCCGGTGGTGAAATCTGAGCATCACAAAATTGCAAGGGAATTATGCAAGCTAAAAATGCAACGTGATTATGTCCTTAGCAAACATGTCCAAGTTAAGTTTGCCAAATATTTAAAGAGAGTACATAGCTTGATCTTTTGGTCTTTTTTTTGGACATGCAAACCGCACGATAATGTATGCTAATCTCAATTATTCAGCCTATTTAACATTTAGAAATGGCCAGAAAGGACAAAGATAAAGTGAGAGGCAGAACTAATTTCAAGAAACACCTCGAGTATAATCGGGCCAATGGTATATACTCTATTGATGTTTCTCTTTCTTAGATCCAGAATCTGTCACCAGTCAGATCCTATCTAGACACCATATCCAACAATCAGTCAAACTTTCTAGGTAACACACACTCCCAAGTCCTCTCTAAACTTCGCCCTAAACCTCATGTCCATAACTTCACTTAGGTTATAGTGTGCAGTGATGAAATCCACACATCATGAAAGGTTAAGGAGATAAATAAGCAAAAGAGTTGCCACCTATTCCAAATAGCGAAAATGTGTACTGACTCTTGATCATTTAGCCTATTTAATGTTTAGAAATGACCAGTAGGGATAGATATAATGTGAGAGGAAAGACTAATTTTAGGACATCCTGAGGCTAACCAGGCCAATGGTATACTACTCCAATGATGTTCAATTTAATGCTTAGTTTTAGCGTATCAATTTTTCGAGCTGTTGCCGGGGATTGAAAGGTGCATGCAAAATTTGTGTTAAAGAATGGGGGGTTTTACAAGTTGATTTTAATTAATTAAATTGTCTACCTAAATTACTACCTAAAAGAATCACAACATAACAAAGAATTCTAGAACCCTAACATGCATCACTCATAGACAAGCAAACACACAAAAAAGACCCCTAAGACTCTAAATCATGTTATGACAAAAAGAAAACTTAATTAAGTATATACATGTAATCGACTTATCTTACACATCTTGCATTTAAAAATATATTCTCATATAATTACCTATGAAATCTACAAGCTTTAATTTCGATTACATGCCATGACTTTGAATTAAAGTGCAACTAAGCGTCTAAACACCCTAATCTCGACTCCATTAATTTAAGATAAAAAGTGATTGACTAAGTGTTTCATCTTAAGACATAAACCAAAGTATTAAGCATGAAACACAACATGCAATAAAGACGCATGGAAGACATATTGAACTCAAAAATAGCATAAAACCAAATTAAACATGTTATTTTCACAAACAAAACAAAACAAATAGTAGGAGAGTTATAGAGTAAAGGTTCCATGTATACACTTTTTGATTCTCGGTAAGCCTTACAAAATCTCGAGTGAATGGAGCCTTAGGTGGAAGCTACACACCTTTTAAAGGGACTAAGAGTATAAAGAAGGAATGTGATGGATACTTGAGAGGTGGTGGTAGTGTTATTCAACCTTGCACTTGGGGAGCTTTGTGGTGGAGAGTTTGTGATTATTTCGGTGGCAAGAGAACTTAAAATAGGTGATCATCTTTAATGAGGTATTTTCCTAGTCAACCTAGGAAATATTTTCCTAGTCAACCAAGGACTTCTTTTCTTCTCCATGTTCTTCTTGAATCCTCCTTTGGCCGAATGGTTCTCCATCTTCTTTTCCATTCTTCACGTGATTTACATGCTTGTTGACTCATTTAATCCGTCTCTTTTGGTCAACACCTAAAAATAACAAAATAAATAAAAACTAATAATACTAAGCAAATAACATAGTCAAAATGTAGAGAATTATACATCAATTATTACGCATAAAATGCGTAGATCATCCATAACATGCATTAATGTCAGTTATTCCCTACAACATTTATAATTCAACCAGTTAAATTCAGTAGTAACTAGCTTCAGTACCCGTGTGTACATACGTGTGTATTGAAAACTGATTAACTACCACTGCTTCATCCACTACTATGACAGTTTTTCTCGGTTCATATGCAAAACTTTTGTTTGATTTTTTTCTTCTCCCCCTCAGCTTGTTTGGTTTTTTATGGTCTTTTTTTCTTTGTCTTGCATGTTTTTCTTTTATGGTGTATTTACAACAATGCCCTCCTTCTAAATTTTTTTCTTCTCTTTCTTGCAGGTTGCTTTGATTTTCTAATGGGGATATTTGAGGGTTTCTATATTTTGGTATGTCTGATGACACCAAGTGGGGGCTTCCCTTTATTATATTATAGATTTGAAAATGAATACACCAATTTCTAGTATTCTCCGCATCAATAACAAAGAATTCATGTTGTTTTCTGTCTTGAATCATCATCATCTCATCCTCTACATGTATATTTGCCATTTCACCGAATTTGCAATTGGAAGTGTATACAACTTGCCATTTCATCGAATTTGAATGTATCTTTAATGATCTATATGTGATAAATAAATTGTTTATGTACCTTTTAGGTTTTCTTAAGTAAGCTTCACTCCAGCACATTCAATTGTGTGTGACCATTTTTTTGTATGTCTGATGAAACCAAGTGGGGACTTCCCTTTATTATAGTATAGATTTGAAGATGAATACACCAATTTCTAGTATTCTTCGCATCAACAACAAAGAATTCCTAGGTTGTAAGTAGCTACTTCATGATTCTCATTCATAGGACTTGTCTATTATAGATCAGGTCATTTATTTCTTGGTTTTTTTTATAAGAATGATCAATTTCATTACTGGGGATCAAGGAGGACAATCAGTTATATGTACATCATGAATACACCCTCAGGAGGAGTACCATACATAATTCTACCCTCTGTTCTTATAAACGCCTTTCAAGTAAGGTTGTGAGCTGCTTTGCTCCCATCTCTCCCTAGATGCCGAAAGTGGGCATTAGGAATCAAATCTAACACTTCTTTGACATCAACCAAGGAGTACCTATGGTTAATCGAGGTAGCATCCAAATTATTGCATTCACAATAGTAATCGACTCTGATTGAAACACTACCGGTGTTAATGACAATTGCCGCACCATATTGACTATCTCCCAAGCCGCTTCTATCTCCACTGAAAGGGCTGAGAAGTGTCCCTCTGTCTTGCATGCTAACTCATGCACAAACTGACCTATCCAATCTCATACCACAATGCCAATACCTCCTCTATGGGTGGTTGTATCATAGACTCCATCCATGCACACTGAGTATGAACAAAGAGGGGGAACACTCCATCTATGAGTCACTCTCGTTGGGTGGTCCAGGGTCTTGTAAATCATTAAATGATGATCATGCCAATTTCTTGCCTGTATCCTTAGAGATTAAGTATCAAACTCAATTTTATTGAACACCTTGTCATTTATGCCTTTCCAAATAAACCAAAGACAAGTAATCAAAAGGGAAAGCTGATAAACTGGAAGACTATAGAAACACACCTCAATCTAACCCTGGAAACTAGCACATGAATCACCTAGTCCTGTGGTGACACCGATGGGTCTCACTTTCAGGCAGTCCCAAAATAAATGGATCTCCATCTTATCTTCCTGATTACACAACACACAAAGACCCGATACCTCCACATGTCTAGACCTCAACCTTGTCCCCGTAGTTAGGAATCCCTTATAGGACTTCCATAGACACATCAACGCAGTCAAAGCAGCCTTTGCTTCCCAAAAAGCTTGCTAGAATCTCGAACTTTGATCTCCTGCAAACTGTGGTAAAGTAATCTGATCCCTTGCCAAGTGGTAGACATTACTGACCTTGTACTCCCCTTTTGCAGTAAGGTGCCATACTAGAGTGTCCGACCTTGAAATCCGACAGAGCTGCATGGAATTCATCGTTGTGACTTCCTCTGCATGTAGGTACTCCCTAGTTAGCTCAGTATCCCAAAGTTCGGTCTGATCTAATGAATTGAGACACCATATGTATAGTAGTCGGTCGCAATAGACTTTCCCACGGCCTAAAGTTTCCTAGCCAGCTCAACCAGCTATCCTCCCATATAGCCACCGACCTACCATCATCGAGATTCTGGCTTTATCACCTCATTTGCAGACATAGGACTCCTCCATGTGTAGGATGGGCTCCCTCTTACCAGAGCACTCCACATATTACTAAATCGAAAAATATCTAGCTTTGTACATCTTACTAATTAACAAGTCCGAGTTTTTAATAATTCGCCAAACCTGTTTAACAAGCAAAGCTAGATTAAAAGCATATAGTTTTCGAAATTAAATAGCAATTTATAGCACATGTTGGAAGTGACTGAGCAACTACCTTTACTAACAACTCTATTCTTGGTGCACTCAACAGAGCCCTTTCAAACCCTTTAGTCGGTCTCGAACCTTATCCTTCAAGTCTGCGAAAGCCACCCGCTTGCTTCAGCCTACACAGGTAGGAAGGCTTAAGTATTATGTGTGGTAGGGGACCAATTCAATCTTCAAGATCTCAACTAGAAATTGTTGCCCATCCTCATCCAGAGATTGGCTAAAACAAGCACTAATCTTTGCATAATTGATCAACTGACCTAAAGCTGCTCTATAAGTAGCTATGACCTCCTTCACCTTGTCATAAGTTCTTGGCGTGGCCTCCGCAAATAATAAGCTGTCATCTGCAAACAGTAAATGATGTAATCTTGGTGCTCCCCTACAGGTCTCAACCCCCTTTATATGTCCCTGAGTATACATACGATTAATTAGGGCTGAAAGACCTTCTATGCACAGGATAAATAGATTAGGAGATAAAGGATCTCCCTGTTGCAGGCCTCTACTCTGTGTCACATATCCTCTGGGAACCCCATTTATCTTGAAAACATACCGCACTGTAGTAACACACAATATAACTGTTCGGATCCACCTCTTAGGGAACCCAAGCCGTCACAATATTGCATGCAAATACCCACATTCTATCTGATTATTGGCTTTACTCATATCCAACTTCAAAGCCATCTCATGAGCTCCTCCTGAGGTCTTTGTCCACAAATGATGTGCTACCTCATTTGCCACTAGCTTATTGTCAGTAATCAATCTTCCTAAAATAAAAGCGCTCTGACATGGGTCAATCAACAACTGTAACATAGGCTTCAAACTGCTCGCTAGTACCTTTGTAGCTATACGATACAATACATTACACAAGGAAATCAGTCGGTACTCATTTATTCTCCTGGGGTTCTGTTGAAAAATCAATGGAAACCTTGGATAAAATAGAATAAACTAATAAAATAGAATAAAAACTTTGGAGATTTCTTTTGAAAATTAAGAAACCTTGGATATTAAACAAGGTGGAATATGCTTTACTTGGAAGCTCCTACATGCTATGTCATGATCCTCATTCATATATATAGCAAGTAACCAAACTACCAAAGGCCGGGTAGCCAGGAACCTAGCTAGCATCTATTGATCGATTTTTTTGCGGCTTAAATATTAAATCATGATAGTTTTGGGTCAAAGCCAGATCAAGTATATAAGCTTTGAAGTAAATAATTAATCACCTGATTCAACTGTAATGCATATGCTTTGACAAAGTTTTGGCTTTATTGTTCCTATATATACATGCTGCATATGATGATCATAGATAGAGAGAAGATTAGTCGCCAGAAAAACTGATATATATGTAGCCTGAGATGAGATTCGTCTTCAACCATATAGGTACGTCACTAGTCACTAGTTTTTTTCCATCAAACAACACAAATGAGACGATATAAGGTCAATTTTTTATCATCCGAAGTCATCAGACGACAGACAGAAGAAAATAAATTTGTTGTCTATATGTATCTTAAAACTCAACAGTGTTATCTAAAAAAGTTTGAATGAGATCACACGACATAATATAGTTTTCAATGTCATCTAAAGTTTTAGAAAAATTCATCAGACAATATAATATAAATACTATGTCATCTGATTATTTGGAAAGAAATGATCACACAACAGAATCTTTATGTATGTAATCTGAATATTTGAGAAGATGTGATCACACAACTGACGATATCTTTGTGTCATCTGATTGAATTGAAAATAAGTATTCAGATGACTGAAGATTTGTTATGTCATGTAATTGAATTCAGAAGAAAACCATCAGATGACAAAATATTTTTTATGTCATTTAATTGAATTGGATAGAAGACCATCAGATGACAAAAGGTTTGTTATGTCATGTAATTGAATTCGAATGAAAACCATCAGATGACATAAGAGTTTTTATGTCATTTAATTGAATTGGGAAGAAAAACATCAGATGACAGAAGGTTTGTTATGTCATCTATTTAATTGAGAATAAAATATTCAAATGACAGAATATTTGCCATGTCATCAAATTGAATTGATAAAAAAATCATCAAATGACTGATTTTGTTATGTCATGTGATTATTAGGTTATTGAAAAATAAACTTTCATGTTAATCGCCAATGAGTTATCATTTTCTCAAACTCGACCGTTGGATGAGATGAAAGGAATAATAAAAGCATGTTACAAATTATAACTTTTTGACTTGAATTAGGTCTCGATCTGTGCGTCTCTCTATTGATTTCCTAAGGTATTTTAGAGTAGAACTCTATTTGCAGCTCAGTAAATAATTATTTTGAGGACCAAGTTTAACACACACACTCCCGTGGGGTTGATACCTATCTTACCATGCCAAAAAAAATGGCAAAAAATGTTGATTTAGCTAATCCTCCCATAGGAGAATGAGCGAAAAAATTGAAAAAGATATTTTAGTCTTTTGGTAATATTTGACCTCATTGACCGGGATCTAAATGAACTCCAATGAGGCTAATTTTTTTTGCAAGTTCACTTTCACTATAAGGTTGACGCATGTATATAATTATATTTCTCATTAAACCATTTCGGTTTCTCTTATTTCTTAAATTCCACATATGAGTACTAGTGTTATTACATTATTAATTGGTTATATGAAAAATAAACCTTTATGAAACTAAATCACTAATAAGTAATTATTTTTCAAATGTGACTGTTGGATGAGATGACCAAACTAATATAAGCATGCTGTAAAATTTTTTAGAACTTTCCCATTTGAATTCGACCTTCATCCGTGCTTTCTGCCATTGTGACCATATTACTTTTAAGAATGAAACGCGATTTGTCGCTTCGTAAAAATAATATCAAACCAAATACCTCACACACATTATCATGACTTTCATATCTATCTTGCCATATAAAAAAATAATTCTAAACCCTAAACCCTAGACTACATTCTAAACCCTAACCCTAAACTCTAAAAGAATACTAAAAAAAGAAAATATTTTTAGGTCACATCCACACCAGCCCTTTAATCTCTTCCGCCCCTTACTTCTATTCAGCTTCTAACTCCAACTCTCTCTCTCTCTCTCTCTCTCTCTGACTCATTCACTTCACACCTTCGTTGAGCCTCTTAGGTCTCGCACCGAAACTTACGCCGTCTTGGCTAAGCGCTCGAGGCTCTCTCTCCCTCTTCTTAAAACGAGCTGACACTCCACGGTTTTTGACTGGATGAAGCTCTCGAGCGATCTAGGGTTCATCTGAGGCCGCCGCCATCTCGAGCTATCATCCTCAACGCCTCCCTCCAACTAATACAAGCTTCTACTCGCAAAATTGAAGGACAGTGAAGCTCTTGAGATACCTAGGGTTCATCTCAGGCCGCCTCCACCTCGCAACACTACAAGAAAAACTCACCTAGACCGCTGACCGTTTCCGTCGCCTAGGTGAGCATTTTCATCGTCTACCTAGACGACGGAACCTTCGTGGACTAGGTTATGTCCTCAAAGTACCGTCGTCTAGGTACTTAGATGACGGAAATGGAGGATTGCGTGGTCTAAGTGCTCACTTGGACGACGAAAAACTCTTTCTCCGTCGTCCAAGTAGGACTTAGACCGCGGAAAAAGTCTGCGGTCTAAGTGTTGACTTAGACCACAGAGACAGAATTTTTTGTGGTCCAAGTGAGCACTTAGACCGTGGACTATTTCCACGGAGACAGTCAGATGCGTGGTCTAAGTGAACACTTAGACCACGGATATCCTGCCAATGTCCGTCGTCTAAGTTAACACTTAGACCACGCATATGACTTCTCCGTAGTCTAAGTGATTATTTAATTTTTTTTAATTTAAGGTAAAATATTAATAATTTAATTAAAATACTAAATTGTCATTTAATTAATTAAATATTTATAAATTAATTAAAATACTAAATTGTTACTTAATTAAATAATAAAAATGTGTACATACATGAAATTAAATCGTTCAGAATCGAAAAAAACAAGTGTTAACGTTAAACTACATAGATAGAATACATGCAAACTACTGAAATACAGGAGGAGCATATGCGTTGCTGAGTCCCCCGCCTCTAGCCGTGTCATCGGGGTATGGGTTCAGAGGAGGTTGACACTGTTGTCAAGCCTGATTTTCCATGAGGGTGACGAGCTGGGCTATCTGCGATTCTTGCTTATCGAAAGCCTCTGACGCATAGATTGCGTTTCTTCCCGTGCGAGTCGAGCCTCTTCAAAGACTGCTTGGACAGCCGCAGCCTGACCAGTTTTCCTCGCCGAACATCCGGTAGATGAGTCGGAGGACAAATCTCGCTGGACCTTGCGTCCCATTCCCCTAACCTCCTTGCCATCTCGACGACCGTATACCTCATCGGAGATTGCAATTTGGCTCTTAATCGGTAGAGGAGGCAAGTCTTCCGGCGGCAAATCCGGGTGTGCAAGCTGCGTGTTGGCCAATTCCTGCTGCGCCCATTCTACCAACCTCGCCTGAAAAAAATAATAAAAATTAAATAATTATAAATTTGTACGACAATTTAATAAATAATAATTAAATAATAACTATGCTAATTAAAAAGAAATATATAGCACTTACGCTGTATTGACTCGCTTCATTCTCGAGCCTAGGCGTCACGTACGCGCTGACACTAGCATCCAGATAAGGGTGTTTAGAGCCCTTATCTTTGTGTTCCTTGGCTATTTGGATCATCTGCTTGGAGCCGGAGGTATGATGTTTGTCCTTTTTCCCCCGGTTGGTCATGTTGATGTTGGAGAATTTCTGTTGGACAACATAAATCATTAATAAATTAATAAATAACTAAAATAAAAATAATTCAATTTCCTCAATTTAAATAAAAAATAATCACCTTATATTCTTTTGCTTGGAAGTGGGTGACCAACCACTCCCACTCATCTTCCCTATCCCCACGCAACTCTGCGGGGATAGGCACGGGGCCGATGTCTTCATAATACTTATGAAGTTTATACTTCCAATCACGGTAGATGGCGTTGGCGGTTTGGTTGATGTGCTTAAGCATCTCCGGTGTGAGATCCACCTCATATTGTTCCTATAAGTAATGAATAAAAAATTATAATCCTATATATTATAAAATTACGATTTTTATCGGTTATTAGAAAATAAATTTACGATTGTATGTATTACGTACCGAAAGTTCTTTAAACACTTTCGCCTTCTTTTCATCCGGCAACTCCTTCCAAGTAGGTGCAATTATACGAACCCAGTTGCGAAGGATTGACCCGATGCTGTGCGAGGAGAGACTAGCTAGTTGAGATGTGGGAGGGCCATCGGTGAATTCGTCGTACGGTAACTAGATCTTTTGCCCGGTCGCCTTGAACAATTTCTCGAATTTTCCGTCTTTTACGAGACTGCAAGTCCTTTTGGGTTGAGGGTCTGTCGGGGCCCTCCTGAGCTTGTGCCGCGCGCTGTAGGGGATAGACTCAGAGAAGGCCGACGACACCTGAGCACTTTCTGCCATGGACGTCGGACCAGAATGGGAGTCATCATCACCAGTCGGGATAACTGGGGCAGCAGAAATTTCCCCAGTCAGCGCTATCGAAGGACCAGCTAAAGGGTCCGGATGAGGCGCGTCGTTGTCCTCGTCTAACTCCCAACCGAGTTGCTCTGCCAAGCATCGGAGTAGACCATGTTCGGCCTTCTTTTGGGCCTTTTTCTTACCCGATGGGGCCATTTGAACCTAGAAGTTGTTAAAATATTATTACCATAACAATTATATATAAAAATTTACGATAATTATTTACAAGTATTGGGTGCGCCTAAGATTTAATGAGAGTATATTAGCTTGGTGTTTAGGTCGTTTAATGGATGTGCGATCCGCACGATAAAGTATAAACTTTCAATCAATCAACCATGGTTCAATCGAAAAACATGGCTAGTTAGGGATATAGATAACGCGAGAGGCAGGACTAATTTCGACAAAACATCCCGAGGCTAACCAAATCAATGGTATATACTCTATTGGTGTTAGTCTTTTATAGATCCAAAATCTGTCACTAGTCATAACCCGTTTTTAAACACCATGTCCGACATGCAGCCAATCTTTCAAAAATGTACACTCCCTCAAGTCCTTTGCAAACTCCGCCCTCAACCTCGTGTCCATAACTTCACTTAGGTTATGGTGTGTGGTGATGAAATCCACACATCACGAGGGGTTAAGGAGATATGCTAGGAAATGAGGCGCCAACTATTCCAAAGAGTGCGACTTAATAAATCAAATTTATGTACTAAATTTAAATGTAAGACTACCAATTTACTACAAAATTGTCATAATTATCAAATTATTATATTTAATAATTCACTATTTACCATATATTTACTACAAATTCACAATATTACAACAATATTTACAAATTATAATTACATGCAATAATAATTACCAATTATAATATTAATTACAACAATATTTAATTAAAATAATTAATTATTAATTACCATGCTTTTACAATAATAATTATCATGCATTTACTAACTAATATTAATTATTATTACCAATTATTACTAATATACTATTTTTACTAATTAATTTATTACCAATTTACTAATTTATTAATTAAATTATAACTATGTTAAAATTTTTATAAATTACCTAAAAGATGAGTCGCCGGAGGGAGTTGCCGAAAAGTCGCCGGATTTTTAGTCGTCGGAGAGTCACCTGAGGAGGGAGGCTAGATTTTTAAGAGAGAGAGAGAGAGAGGAGATGGATGATTTGTTTGAGAATGGGATGAGGAAGGATTGGCGAAGGCTTCCTTTTATAGAGTTTCACTTAGACGACGGAGCCTATTTCTCCGTCGTCTAAGTCCACTTGGACGACGGAAACACCCATGTCCGTCGTCTAACTGAACCGTTTCAAATTTTGGAACGGGCGCCAATTAATTTGGCGGGTGGGAGTTAACCTCTTTAATTTTGGGAAGCGTTTCAAATTTGACTTAGACGATGGAACTAGGCATCTCCGTCATCTAAGTCAAATTTGAACCGTTTTCCCAAAAAATTGGCGGTGGTAATTAAACCGCCATACTTCTTGAACCTAGACTACGGAGACACACATCTCCGTCGTCCAGGTGGTCACATGGACGACGGAGATGGCCTTTTTCCGTCGTCCAGGTGACCACCTGGACGACAAAGATGGTTAATCTCCGTAGTCTAAGTGAAATTTACGTAACATTAATTTTTAAAAATAATTCACAAGGAAGTTGCCGATTTGTCATTCGAATGAAATAGTCGTAAAATATCAATTAATGCATCGTATATATAAACAATTGAATTTAGGACGACAAATAATCTTACTTCTTTAAACTTGTTAAGTATCTACTAATCTTTATAACTTAAGTGTTATTAAGTATAGGCTCGTTGCATATCGATATTAACAAAAATGAATTTGGACAAAATAACCATTGGATACATTCACTATAAAACAATATATAATTAGAATGATTTTCAGAAAATAGTAAGTTCGTGAAGGGTTTCATCGGCACAGTAAACCGCAAAACCGAAATTGTATAAAACCGAAAACATGGATACACGAAAATTCGTAACTCCTATTTTGGAACCGTCGAAGCTCACACTCCAAGAATTATTTACTCTATTGTCTCGACAAAAATAATATGCATTGGGTGAAAGGACCTAACCCCGATTTAGTTTCCTAAACCGGAATCAAACCCCTTTTGAAAACATGAACTTGCATAAACCACAAAAATTTCGGCAGAGTTTCACTACTTGGTGGAATTGCCATTAACCTGCACCCGAAAATATACTTCATCCTATGCCACAAAAGCCAAACCGTGGGCACCAATCTCATCCGGATTTCTCAATATAATAACAATAATGTAAAGTAATAATCAAAACTGTACTTTACAGAAATCCGGGAAAAAACACATAAAAGTATAACATCAGAGTAATCAAAGTGACCTCTAGTGTATATATACAAAAATATACAACAGTAGGAAAAACAAGAAACCTACTGGAAAAGAAAGGTAGCTCGAACACTAAGCCTCCGACTGCGACGTGAGACACCAGAATCCGAACTGCAACTGAGCACGGAAACCGAAAAGCCCAGGGGAAAGGCAAATAAAATTGTTAGAGTGAGTGGACGAAAATAATCATATGCCTTTTTCACCATTTATATAATATAAAAACAATGCGAGTTCTTAGAATAAATGGACGTGTCAGGCGAATCTCTCAAGCCCGACGGTGATAGACTAGGCGAATCTCTCAAGCCTAGTGGGCACATCAGGGGAATCTCTCAACCCTGGATCTGGACTACTGGTGATCAGCCGAGTAGCCAATGCATCGATGCTAAGTAAATGCCATCACCATATAAAATATAAAACAATACCTCCAAAAGCAATAAATAATCTCAATATCATACTGGAAATAAATACTGAAATCAAGAACTCGCTACGACAGTGTAAATAAAAGTCCACTCACAGATAGCACAGCGCGCAAATGCGCTAATCACGAGATCCGGCGGAAGATCCCTCGCCCAACGTACGATCTTGATCCCCTGAATAATCATAAAATATAACTGATCAAAATCACAATTCATCAATCTGTACCACACATATTTCCAGAAACATATAACTCGATACAAAATAATCGTCGAAATTCCCCAAACTCTCCACATAAACCCTCGACTAAAAATCCGATATCCAAATCAACTCGAAAACCTCAAGGCGATGATCGGGGCGCGATTACGAGTAAAATGACATAAATTTGTCGAAAACCAAAAAGTCAACGTCCTCGCCGGAGCGCCACCGTTGACCACCGCCGGCAGCGACGACGCGCCATCACCGGAAGAATTCCCCGGTGAGGAAAGCCCAGTTTTCAAGCTCACTTCAAGCCCAACATATTACTTTACTGTCACAAACTCCAATTCCCTCACAATTCGCCGGAAAACTGGTCGAAACTAACGCCGGAGCTCCACCTCCGGTCACCGTCCACAACCACCATAAACCTCAACCAAAACCACATCTAAGTACCCAGAAAGCTTCGTGGAGTGAAGGGAACCTTTCCCCCCACAGCCCGACACCGATTCTCGCCGGAATCCGCCACCCGATTCCGGCGAAAATCCCCCAAATTCAAGCCGTCCGTTCTCCATCAATCCGGAACCAATTCTCTCCAATCCAAGTCCAAAACAGTTGCAAATCATAAGGAGAATCCTTACCTTCCAAAGTCGTGGCCGGAAACGGCAAGTCCGCCGGCGGGTTTCAAAACGGGTCAAAATCGCCCACGGGTCAACGGTGGTTAACGGGTCAAACTTCGTTCAACGCCGGTCAAACTTCCAAACAGTGATTTCCACAATTTTTCGACCCTATTTCCGATATTTATACTCACGGCTCGATACGATCGACGGTCCAAAACGAATCACAAACACATTTCGGAGAACTCAAATTCAAACGGATAAACACGACGAAATTACGCGATTTCAAATATTCATAACATATTCCTCGGTTGTCGAAACAATTATCTGAAATCACCCACGAACTCGAAATCACGCATACTACAATTCTCGTGAAGAGACTCAACTCAAATTCTCGCCCGATAATTAAGTCGTGAACCGAACCGCCAATACGATTAATTTACGATAAACTGTAATTACTCGTAAACTCGCGGATTAAGCCGATTAACGTGCCAATTCTGATTCCGGTTGTCATAGTCTGATCGATCAAGAGAGAGAATTAAATGATTGATCGACATATATATGCATGGAGATGAAGTTGAGACGAGCGAGCGGAGAGGAAGAGAGTTCGGCATGGACATTATATAATGCTTCACTTAGACGACGGAGTGTCGGTGTGTCGTCTAAATGTCCACTTAGACGACGGATTAGGCACTTCTCCGTCGTCCAAGTGCTTACAAGGACAACAGAGAAAGAACTCATCATCCAAGTGGCCACTCAGACGACGGCGTGTCGGCCACTTGGACGACGGAAACACCATTTCCGTCGTCCAAGTGGCACTTAGACCAAGGATACTTTCTCCGTCATCTAAGTGCATTTTTCTTGTGGTGCAACCTCAACTCCGTTCGCCGGCTCTTCTCCTCACTTCACCATCGGCCACCACCTCAGCTCACTATTTGGCGCCTCAAGTATATAGGAGCTCAACTACTGCTTCACATCTCTCTTCTCTTTACAGGTACTTGCTCTTGAAACCTCTCTCCATATTTTGTGTGTTAGAAATGTGGGGTTCGTGAATTTGGGATCTGGGAGGGTTTGGTTTCAGCTGAATTTTGATGGGTTTATGTTGAAATAATATGTTTATTTGTAAAGTTTGAAACTTTGTTAATGAGTTGGAATCTGATTATGCACTTGCTCTTGATTACCTCAATCAATCACATTGTTGTAAGGTTATCCACTTGCTCACATTGTTGTAAGGTTGAAGGTAAAATATGTTGATCACTTTCCATTTATGGCCTTACATTCCATTTATAGGTTTGCATATCAACTAAGCCTAAAAGTCAAGGAGCTAGGAGATTGGCATGGCACCATGCCAAATATTTCATGGAATCGTCACCAGCTACTTAAGTAAAGAAGTTGTCTACATGGGAGACCATCCCAGCTACTGATCAAGCATCTTTGTCTGTCTTGTTTGATGGTATATAGTTCATTATGTTTATATCCTATAGTAACCTATAACCTTGTGTAGTAACTTTTAAAGTTGGCATGAAACGGAGAAAATACTCGGATGCGCAAACCAAGTCGGAAAGAGATGTGTCAACAAGCAGGGATGTGTCTATGAGTAAGGCTACTGATATAGAGAGTAAGGCGCTAAACAATACATATTATTGCTTAAAACTAATATTGCAGATAGTAATTGCTTAGTTGTGGGTGAAGGAGTAGATGACAAAGATACTGAGATGAAAAAAGCAAGATTAAGATGTTATCAATTGCGCTGTTTCATTGTAGTCAGACTTTCTAATATGTGCAGGGAGATCTATTGAGTGTGAAAGTGAACAAACTAATATTTACGGAAATTCTTATATTAGTTGAAAGAATATACTAACTTATCTTCTTTATCTTTTGAACTTCTCTCATTTATATTTTCCTTTATGATATTCATGGATTCATGCGACTGCAAAGGATATGAACATGTCTATGGTCAAGGCAAAGAAGGCTTGTGGGTTCTTGCTTCGGAATCCTGGGATGACTTTGAGCTTGGTTTTAGGGGAGATTGGTGGGCTTCTTCTTGGATATGAGTTGGTTCTGTAAGTACCAACATTTGCATTGCTTTTTCATGAGTTCTTATTTGGTAGACATGAATGTTTGGTTTCGTAACTTTTGTTTGCAATGTCTAAGATGTTTACTTGATGTCAATTAGATAGATAACTTTGTATACATTCATGTTATTACATATGCCTACACTCAAAGAACTAGCATACTCAAAAGTCTTTAGATATTGGTTTTATGTTTGCATCATGTTACTGTAATGGAAATGTTGGTCTAGGAGTTTAATTATAGTTGAAAAGAAGTCCTCTTTCTTTATGGCAGCAGTAAGTCTTTAGTTTGGGCATACAAATAAGTGTTTACTTAATAATGAGTCTGCATTGTGGACTGGCAGGATATGAGGCAGTTGTAATCACTTGAAATCATTTTGCAATAGACTATGTCGTGAAGAAGGCATTTGTGGCAACTGTGATTAAAGGCATTCGAGGTTTGTGGACCAAATTTGGAAGTAAATGGATTAAAATTGTAGTGCGAAATTCACTAGCTTATTAGGTTCTTCTTAGTATTATGTTATAGAACTACAAGATTTTGGAATGACTGTATGAATGAAAAAGTTATTTTGTTTGCAATTAGTTCGCGACTTTATTATCGGTCGAGAATTTGAATTGAGTTTCTTCACGAGAATTGTAGAGCACGTGATTTCGAGCTCATGGGTAGTTCTGGATGAATTTTTCGATAAACGAAGAATATAATATGATTATTTGAAGTTGCGGTTTATCGACGAGTTTATCTGTTCGTTTCGTATTTATCCGAATCGTAATGGTTATCCGTTTTGGACCGTTGATCGTCCCGAGACGCGAGTATAAATATCGGAAATAGTCTGTCGAAAACACTGTTTGAAGCGTTGACTTTCCATTTTGGGTAGTTTGACCCGAGGAGACTATTCACCCGGTTACTGTTCATCGTCGGAGCTGCTGTTACAAGCCGAATTTGGCCACGACCTTAGAAGGTAAAATCTTCCTCTCGTGATTCTAAGCAGTTTAGAACTTGGAATTTCTTGATTTTGTTGCGAATTGAGGGAGAACAAGCTCGGTGAAGTTCTTGGATTTTGCCGGATTTGGGTGGCCTTCTCCGGCGACTTTTGGGGTCGGGGCTTTGAGGGGAAAGGTTCCCCTCATCCTATAGATGCTTTTGATAGAAGGAATTTGGGTTTGGTTGCCGTTTGAAGCTCGCCGGAATCTCATCGGAATCCATGGATTCCGTGAGTTTCGAGCTCAATTTCGGCCGGTGGGCTTGGAATTGACTCTCGGTGTAGAAGAAAAATGTGTTGGGCTTGAGGAGAACTTGTGATCTGGAAATTTTGGCTGGGATCTGTCACCGTTGACGCCGCGCTGCCGCCGCCGGCGGCGGTCAACGACGGAGCTCCGGCGACCGTTGACTTTTTTGGAAATGTGTCGAGTTATATGTCATTTTGCTCGTATTCACGCCCCGATCGTCGCCTTGAGGTTTTCGAGTTAATTTGGGTATCGAATTTTCAGTCGAGAGTTTTGAGTGGAGATTTCGGGAATTTCGTTGATTATTTTGCACTGTGTTGTATATTTCCGGGAACGGTTGGTTTCCGAGGTGTGGTACAGTGTTGTGGATTATGATATTGATCAGATATATTTTATGACTATTCAGGGGATCGAGATCGTGCTTCAGGCGAAAGATTGTCTACCGGGCCACGAGATTAGCGCGAGTGCGCGTTTCGCTCACCTGTGAGTGGACAATTTCTTTTCACGGAATGATTACAAGTCTTTATACACGTTTTACAAACTTGAGCATGCATACGAGATCATGAGTTTTATGAGCACGTGTTATACAATTATGCTTATACCATTATACATTACGTATATACATTGATATGTTGCTTTACGCATTTGCATCAAACTATTTATGATTTGGTTTACACAGAGTACAGTCTTAGTATACATTGTTGTAACGATACACTCGCATCCCGGCTGATCCCTGAGGGTGCCTACCAGGGGGGAACTATTTCTTGTACCGATGTAGTTCCGGGAGGAAACAGATATCCTGACCTGAGGCCTTTCTGGCTAGAATCACGTGTGGGTCTGGGATCCCGTGATTCGGACTGTACTAGCACGGATGTGTCTACGAGCGACCCCATGAGATTTTCCATGCATGCTCTGTACGCGTGAGGAGTTAGAGTCTCCCTCGTGTACCATTTGATTTATATACATTTGACTCGCATATGTTTTTATAACATATATTATTCGGCGAAAGACATTTATTTTCGTCCACTCACTCTAACGGTTTTCTTGTCTTTCCCCTGGGCTTTTCGGTTTCCGTGCCCAGTTTGCAGTTCAGGTTCTGGTGTTTCACGTCGTGGTTGGAGGCTAGTAGTTCGAGCTACCTGTGTTTTCCAGTAGGTTTCTTGTTTCGCCTACTGATGTATATATTGTATATATTTACACTAGAGGTCGCTCTGATACATTCTGATACATGTGTTATACGGTTTTTCCCGGTTATACTATATATTACAGTATGTTTACTGTTTATTGTTATTGATATGATATTGAGAAATTCGGATGGGATTGGTGCCCACGGTTTGGCTTTTGTGGCATAGGATGAAGTGTTATTTTCCGGGTGCAGGTAATGGTAATTCCACGCTAGTAGCGTTACTCTGCCGAAATTTTAATGGTTTTTGTTGGTTCACTTTTTCAGAAGGGGTTTGATTCCGGTTTAGGCAACTAAATCGGGGTTGGGTCCTTTCAGCTTGGTATCTAAGCATTAGGTTGTCAGATTCTGTAGACTCTTGTAGTTGTGACGCTTAGGGTATTTGAGTTTGTACAGCATGTCTGGAGTGATGACCCGACTGGCCAGCGGTATTCATCAATACTTCGGGTGTTGTGTGTTCTCAAATATCTGAGGTCTCATGATTACATTCCTTCTGCTTGTACCTAATGCTTGTCTTGTATCAGTAAGATGCCTTCTCAACGTGGTCCCCGTGTTGATCGGGAAGAGGTTCCTGATATGGATCGCCAGACACACGACTTGCTGATGCGAGTGCTGCGTTTGGAAGAGCGTTTTGACCCTGTGGTCAAAGCTCGTACTGCTGGTGCGACTGTGTTTTCAGGTTCAGCTGATCCAGAGATATGTGAAGCATGGGTGGTTCAGGTTGAACGTGTATGTGAGCGTCTGCGTTTTACCCCTGAGCAGATGACAGTGGTAGCAGTCGGATTACTTGGGTCTGATGCATACTTTTGGTGGGTTAGCACCGACAGAGTTCCAGTTGATACTCCGGGGACTTTGTTCCGAGATTTGTTTATGCGGAGGTATTTCAATCAGGCTACCCAGCAGCGCAAGTATGAGGAGTTCACGAACTTGAGACATGGCAGTATGTCTGTGCTTGAGTATCGGGACAGATTTACCCGCTTATCTCGTTTTGCGCATGATATGGTGGCTACTGAGGAAGCCAAGTGTCGCAGGTTTGAGCTAGGTTTGAATTTGAACATCAAGGGGACTCTGACTACGATGCCTCGGAACAACTTCGATGAGTTTGTCAGTGCAGCACTCCGGGGTGAGGATATCGAGAAGGAGAGGCAGCAGAGGTACCAGCCTAGACGATTTAAGGAGGGTGGACCGAGTCAGGGGCCTTCAAAGAGGCAGAGTTCTGATACTTCCGGTTCGGCTTCATCCTCGGGTAGTGGACCATATCGACCACCAGCCAGTGCATCAAGACAGAGGCAGAGGTGGAGGAGAGATCAGCCGCAGCGACCACAGGCTAGTGGGGGTTCTAGTGGCTCTAGTTATCCTCGGCGTACCGGTGACACGTTTCCTGTACCGAGGGAGTACCCGTTGTGCAGCCTCTACAACAGATATCACTTTGGTTCATGTCAGCGAGGCCCTGTCACTTGTTATCGTTGTGGCCAGGTGGGTCACTTTTCAAGGGAGTGTCCTCAGTTGTTTGGTGCTGACGGACACGCAGCCCAGAGTTCCGGAGGTGAGCGAGGTGCCACTTCGGGAGCTTGACCAGCACAGTTTGCGGGCCAGGGCGGACAGCAGGGACAGCCTCAGCGTGGACGACCAGCCGGGCAGGCGAGGGTTCATGCCATGACTTTGCGAAAGGGCAGAGCTTCACCAGAGGTCGTTATCGGTACGTTGCATATCTTTGGTATTCCAGTACTTACATTATTAGATCCAGGTGCCACACATTCATTCATGTCATATAGACTGTCATCATTAGCTACGGTACCTGCATCTCCACTTCCGGGGTTGTGGAGAGTGTTGTATCCGTCTGGTGAGGTAGTTAGTATTGGTTGGGTGTACAGAGACTGTGAGATTTTTGTTGGAGGCCATGGGTTAGCCGCAGTTTTGTTGTTGCTTGATATTGTGGACTTTGATCTGATCTTGGGTATGGACTTCTTGGAGACGCATTGGGCCATGATTGATTGTCACAAGAAGGAGGTCGCGTTCCGACGACCAGGCTTTCCCGAGATATTGTTTCGCGGCGAGAAGAACACTTCACTACCGTGTTTGATTTCCGCGATGAGAGCGGATCGGTTGATGAAGAAAGGCTATGTTGCTCATTTAGCCCATGTCGTGGACACTACAGTAGCTGTGCCGAACCTTGGTAGTATTGAGGTTGTTTCTGAGTTTCCGGATGTGTTTCCAGCAGAGTCACCTGGTATACCTCCTGTGCAGGAGATTGACTTCACTATTGAGCTGTTGCCGGGTACAGGACCAATTTCACAGACACCGTATCGTATGGCACCAACGGAGTTGAAAGAATTACAGGTTCAGCTCCAGGAGTCGCTGGAAAAGGGTTTTATTCGACCCAGTGTTTCACCATGGGGTTCCCCGGTTTTGTTTGTACGGAAAAAGGATGGATCTATACGGTTGTGCATCAACTACCGGAAGCTGAATCAGGTTACAGTAAAGAACAAGTATCCGTTGCCGCGGATTGATGATTTGTTCGATCAGCTCAAGGGAGCATCAGTTTTTTCGAAGATTGATCTTCGATCCGGATATCACCAGTTGAGGATTCGAGACTCTGATGTGGCCAAGACAGCTTTCAGATCGCGGTATGGGCATTACGAGTTTTTGGTTATGCCGTTTGGGTTGACCAATGCCCCCGCAGCTTTCATGGACTTGATGAATCGGGTGTTCAGACGGTTTCTGGACAAGTTCGTGATTGTGTTCATCGATGATATTTTGATCTATTCCAGGAGTGTGGGCCAGCATAAGAAGCATTTGCGAGCGGTGTTGCGGACTTTGCGGGACCATCAGTTGTTTGCGAAGTTCAGCAAGTACGAGTTTTGGCTGGACAGTGTCAAGTT